>CM062819.1:1592047304-1592692564 GCA_031772625.1 Pinus tabuliformis | reverse complement strand
TCAATTTCTTCGTTTGACACATGTAACCTGCTAAACCATGGAAGTAGTTACAGAAAACGCAGTTAGCTGCAGAATAGGTTGTGTTCCATAGCTAATTTGCAAAAACTTATTCAAATAGAAAAAACATAAAAGTATAACATGTCAATCATTTAATGTCCTCCTTGAGACAAAATCTATCATTTATTAGTGATGGGGATATGTTTTTTTATGGAAAGCAAGGGAAAGAAGTGGGAAAAGCTGTCAAGGAGAGGGTAATTATGAGATTCAACATACCCCCATTGCAAAATCATTGCATGTCGCCATGCAATTTTGCCAAAAATGTGAACTCTTCTTTTGCTATTACATCTGTTTAGACACCTTTGCTAGTACATCTAACTTTCTTCTCTTGCTCCTTTTTGATATTACCCTCTTCAGGTGATTCTGGTGCCTCTTGGAAATAGTTTCTTATCAAGAAGTTTTCCCAAGTATCTCATATTCTTTTCAAATGAAACTCAACCAATATTTTTACCAACCCATGATGGAACATAGTTGTGTCTATGAATTCTATTTTCTTCTGTACATTTGAAGCCATCCTCCTTAAAATGTTTAGAAGGAATAAAGGGAAGTTGATGTTTCTATTTTCTAGAAAGTTCATCAATAAACGTATATGATAGACATACATGCATCAGAATCTCCCCTCATAGGTAATAAAATTTTGTAATATCAAAAGCATGCTTCTCCATTTATTTTTAAGTGCTGAAATAGGAATTCATTTTCTAAACAAAGTTACATCCATACCTGGGTTCCTGAGGATTACCTTCCATGATTCAATGTGAAATTCTTTATTTTTGAACCATCTCCTCTGCTATGTAAGATTCTGTTACTGCAAATTTAATGTCTCCAATTTCTACTTTTGTACCATCGAATGATCTAGCAAAAGATTTTGCGATCTCTTTGTGATAGCCATCAAAATTTTCAATGAAATTGAGCCATCCAGCCTTCTGCAACATCTCCTTGAGTTGTGGCTATCCTTCCATATATTTTTCCCCTACGGGCTCTGTCCTGACAATAAGTCTCATGGCCTCTATTTCGTATAATTTTCTAACGTTCAGAAATACTCTCTTTCTCTATGAAATGGATTGACTGCGGGTATGGTGAAAAAAAATGATGGGTTTGCGTGGAGTAATTAGATGGTGAGGGTTTGGAGAGATGTGAATACATTGGTCACATCATAGTTTTGACCGTTAACAGATGGAGTTATTAGAGACCATTTAAGTACATAGTATGGAGAACACAACGGAGGTGTGGTATGATGAAATTATTATAGACCATTTGGTACCGAATGTGGAATATGTGCCGGAGATGTGGTATCATGAAGTGGCACTCAAATCAAATGATGACTTGTCAAGGAGAGATACGATCATTCATATTATACATGACTTATGTTTGTAACTTGCTGTTTGAAATAAATTTTGCATTTTACCTTTAGAACTTAACCTTTTGCTTGATAATTCTTTTGGTGTTGATCCGTAGGTACTTTGAGCATGGTTGCTCTCCAAAACTTGATTCTTCAATTTCCCTACATTCATGATTTATTTATGAGCTGTACAATTGTGCTAGAGCTAATAAGTAAGTTGTAGCCGCAGAATCAGATTATCTGCGGAATGGAATCGACTGCAGAATGTGAAAAGAAGGAAAAGTGAAATATGTCTATGGAATATGAGTGTAAAAATAAATTGGAACTGAGTTATGACAGTGAGATGGAATGAGAGGTAAGATAAAATGAAAAAAGGGTGAATAGGGTAAAACTGTAAAAAGATAAAATGTAAATGAAACATGACATTGAGATGAAGTGGAAATGTAAAAAATGAAAACATAATGAGATGGAATGAGATGATGAATTTGTAGACTCTAAACTGTAAATGAATGTAGCTTTTTGTCACTACTTATTACAGAAAGGAAATGGAAAATATAGGATGCAATAAATCTTTGATTTTCACCCTATATTTTTTGTATAAGTATGCCAATCAATGATTGGTTTTCAACCTCATACAATTTTTTTTTATTGATCACTTTTTTAGGAAAAATAAAGACTAAGTTAGTGGAGAAGAAGAATTCTTCTTCACTAGCTTCATTTTAGAGTTATTCTAGAAATCTTAGTGAACTCCTCTCTTGAAATTGGTTTTTGATATATCTTTAACCGATGACCATTCACAAGAAGAGGTATTTTGCTTCCATCTATCGTCCCTATATTTACTGCTCCGTTATTAAAGACTTCTTCAATCTCATATGGCCCATGCCAATGAGTTTGAAACTTCCCTTGAAAATCTTTGAACTTTGAATCGAACAATAGTTCCCAATCTCCTACTTGAAACTTATTCTCCTAAATATATTTATCATGCCATTTAGCCCTCTACTATTGGACTATACTGGTTCTTTGAATTGCATCATGCCTAATTTCATCAAGTTCATTGAGTTTCTCCAATCTATGTTTCTGTGCTTCTGATAAATCCAGTCCCAATTGGACTGCCATCTTGAAGGTTTTGATTTGAAACTCTATAGGGAACAGGGCTTGTTTCCCATAAACAAGTTCATAGCGTGTATGTCTCGTTGTGTTCCTCCATGTAGTTCTATAGGCACATAAGGCTTTAGAAATCCTTTCTGCCTAATCTCTTCTATGTAGATGCACAGTCTTAGTGAGAATTCCTTCAATCACCTTATTTGTAAATTCAACTTGACCATTTTCTTGTGGATGATAGGGAGTAGATTTCCTATGTTTGATATTGTAATCTTCCACAAGACCCTTCACCATTTTAGATGTAAATTGAGATCCCTGATTTGTCACAATTTTTCTTGGAACACCAAAACGAGTGAAGATGTCCTCAAAAAGAAAATTAACTACTAATTTTTCATTAGCAAAAGGTAATGCTTTGGCCTCTACCCATTTAGTGACATAATTAGTGCATACCAATATATACCTCTTTTGCTTAGATGGAGGATTAATTGGTCCAACAAAATCCAAGTCCCATTTTTCAAAAGGTTCAATGAGTACCTGGATTTGTAGCGGCATTTCATTTGAAGGAGTAGGTTTCCCTACCCTCTGGCAGTTGTCACACCTCCTAACATATTCTTTGGCATCTTTGAAGATGGATGGCCAATAATATCCTAAAGAAAGGATTTTATAGGCTATCCTCTTGTCAGCAAAGTGTCCACCACACGGCTCATCATGATATGCCTTAAGAATCTCAGGCATTTCATCTTCCCTAACACAACTTCTGATCATAAGATCTAGGCCTGTTTTATACAATTCATTAGTGATCCATGAGTATCTTGCACTTATTTGAATGATTTTTCCTTTCTCTCTAGGAAACAAATGTGAAGGCAATTTCTGTGTGACTAAGTAATTAGCAATATCTGCAAACCAAGGAGTTTGAGGAGTCATTGCAAAAATATATTCATTAGGAAACTTATCTTCAACCGGAGTGTCATCTTTGATATTGTGAATTCTAGACAAGAAATCAACAACCATGTTTTGTTTTCCAGGTCTACCTAGCATAGTAGTATTGAATTCTTGCAAGAGTAAAAGCCATCTTGTAACTCTGCCATTAGTAATAGGATTATTCATTAGGTATCTAATTGCAGAGTGATTTGTATGAACAATGGTTTCATAGCATGTTATATAATGTCTGAACTTGTTGATTGCATGAACAACAGCTAAAAACTCCTTTTCAGTTATAGAATAATTCAGCTTAGTGTGAGTCAAATTCTTACTTGTATAGTAGATGGCATAGGGAATCAAATCTTTTTGTTCTAATACAACTCCTAGAGCTGTATCTAAAACATTTGTTAAAATGTGAAAAGGTAGTTTCCAATTTGGACCTCTCAAGATGGGTGCTTCAGAAATTTTTGTTTGAAAAGTCTCAAATGCTAACTGGCAGTCAGGATTCCAATTGAATTCACAATCCTTGGTGAGTAATTTGAAGAGTGGGGATGCTATTTTAGTGAAATTTTCTATAAATCGTCTATAGTATCCTGTAAATCCTAGAAAAATTCGAACATCCTTTTGGCAATTTGAAATTGATAATTTAGAGATTACTTCAACTTTAGATTTATCAACTTTAATTCCATCTCCTGAAATGTGATGCCCTAAAACAATACCTTCTGTAAACATCATAAAACACTTTTGATGGCTTAGTGAAAGGTTTGCTTCCTTACATCTTTTAAGAACTTTTTCCAAATTTTCCAAAGCTTCTTCAAATGTATTCCCATAGACTATAAAGTCATCCATATATACCTCTACACAATCATGTATTAGATCAAAAAAAATTCCTAGTACTGCTCTTTGGAATGTTGTAGGTGCATTACATAACCCAAAAAGAAGTACTCAGTAGGCATAGGTTCCCCATGGACAAGTAGATGTGGTTTTATTTTGATCTTCAGGTGCCACTTGAATCTAATTATAACCACTAAAATCATCCAAAAATGAGAAATACTTCTTACTTGCTAATGTATCCAACACTTGATCTACAAAGGGCAAATGAAAATGATCTTTAAGGGTAGCTTTTATTCAATTCTAGGTAATCAATGCACACCCTCCATTTACTGTTCTTTTAAGGCATAATAACTAAAGGGGAAACCCATTGGCTGTCTGAAATTGGGTATGTGAAGTTTACATTTAGCAGTTTTTGCATCTCTTCTTTCACAATTTCCCTAAGATTTGGATTCATCCTTCTGTGAGTTTGTCTGATAGGTCTACAATTTACCTCAATGTAGATGTGATGTATGCAAGTCTTAGGACTAATTCCTTTCATGTCAATATATTCCCATGCATATGCAGTAGAATGTTGTCATAATGTCTTGATTAGCTTTTCCCGTTGTAATTTCTTCGAGTTATTGTTTATGTTCAATGTTCTTCCTGGAAAGATTCAATTGTAGAGCTACCAAATTCTTCCATAGAATAAAGAGACATCTGTCTAGATGACAAATATTCAATATTGGATTTTTCTTGAAATTGATCATGTTCATATTCTGGAGATGATTCAAAATTTTCCATTGTATTTAAGATTTGACTATCTTCACTAATATATGAAATAGTAAAGAGAGGCTGAATTTCATTTTCATCATCAATCCATTCTTTATCATCTATTTTTGTGATTGTTCTTGCTGGAGGATATAGAGTGAATTTATTTGTTGAATTTCCATAAGAAATATACATATCACCAGATCTACAGCTAATGAAAGCATCAACTGTGGCCAGCCAAGTCTTCCTAATATGAATGGATGTCCTCCTAGATTGTTCTTGGGGGTTAAGATCATAAAATCAACAGGATAATCCCAAGAATATAAGGATACTGAAATATCTTCTAACAATCCATTTGGTTTGATTACTGATCTATCCGCTACTTGCAGTAATGTAGGTGTGTAAAAAATATTAGGAAGCTTGAGTTGTTCCATGGTTTGTTTGCTCATGATGTTTATTGTTGCTCCCAAATCAATCAATGTATTTGGAATTTCAACTCCATTGTTATGTGTTTTAACAATTGGACTTCCTCGATCTACATATTTTTGTATGGCAATTTTTCCCATCATTATATCTACTATTTTTTCTACGAGGTGAATTCTTTTTGTTTCCTTTGCTTTTCTTCCTGGTTTCTTTATGCTCAACTCCTTTATTCTTTTAGCTAGGATTGGAATCTCCTTAATGTCTTGTAACAAAGGGTTTTTGATACAAACTATTATGCTCCTATACCAATAGGTGTCATATTTCATGATTGACTTGATGAGCTATGAATATGTTCATACCTTTCCTTGTTGCAAAGGTTTTTCATATTGTCAAAAAATCAAAAAAATTTAAAAAATGTAAAGAGGGTATACCCTAAAAGAAAAATCAAAGGGTGAAAAGAATAAAATGGTCAAAAAATGAGAAGAAAAATGAATCCCACCAAAAGAAAGACCAAGGAAAGTGTGCAAGTATAAATGCCACTACTATTTCATTTTCTGTAATAAGAAATTGTGTGTAGCTTGTTAATGTTATACCACAATTGATGAAGGGTCAAACTGTTTAAACTGGGCTCATTCATTTTTCAATTTCATGATATAGATATAGAGAATAAAATCTGACCAAACTGTTTAATCTTGGCAGATAAGTAGATAGGTAGAGTAAATAAAAGGAGTTCAATAGTTTAAACTGAGCCCTTGGATGTAATAAGGTTAGATTTAGATAGACTTCCATATGTAAAAGAAAAAGTGTGATAAGGGTTTGCCAGTCCAAGTGCACCCAAATAAAGAAGAAAAAATGCTAGGTTAAAGTAGGTAGGGTAGGTAGATGGTGTTGCAGAATTACTTGTGATGGATAATGTCTCTGAAATGTGTCAATTTTCACTTTTATCACAAGTGCAAGGCAGACATTTTACTTGATGCAGTACAAGCAAAACAAGGTTAAATAATTAACTTCCCTTCACATTTTTCCCTAAAGATTTCACTAATTCCCCCTAAAGTATTAAGGTCTTTGAAAATCAAAGGGGCTCAGAGCATTTCTCTGACTTTTGGAGGGACCAAACCCTCGGCCCAATGATTTAAAAGCCTAAGTACTTAGACTCATCCATAAACCGTTCATTTCATTTCATAAAGTTTCCTAAGTAAAATCCTATTTTACTTAGGAATAATGCACAATATCACCTAAAAAACACCTTTTTTTATCTTCAGCCTAAGTTAAATATACTCTTTAAATATTTTACTTGGCGCTTTTACACTTCATGTGTCATATTAACCTTTTAACCTATATTATATAAGTCCCGAAAAAATATTCCCCTTCCCGTATTATTTAAATTATATACAAATCGCCAAATTATTATATAAACCTAGCCTTGGTTGAATACAACCATAATTATCTTTTATGTAAAGGATTAATGAGTTAATATATAATTAGTTAAGAGCCTTAATTCCCCACATCACTATATGGGATTAATTAACCCTTCAGGTTAATTAATAGCCACCCCCGACCAATCATATTGACCCCGATATGATTAAAACATTGTTAATAACATCGAGACTGCCACAAATAATGTTCCGCCATCTCCAATGCCCATCCACCATCCAATCACTCCCTTTCATCCAGCGGTTGATGATGATATCACACCCCCCGGCGACTGCACTTTAACTCGCGATCACCAGGCAGTTTCCTACCCGTACTCCCGCCACACGTCGTGCTATCCATATGCTCGCTCGCCCCTGGCCCAAAACTGCCCAGCCTCAAAAGCGGTGCAATACAAACCACTTACCACCCTCCACAAGTGACAAAACGTCACATCTCACTTACGTCATATGTCCGATAAAACCAAAAAAGACCCGCCAACCTTAGTTTTGTTGAATAAATGAACAAAGTGTCATTTTCACTGTAATACGCTACAACCCGTGCTCCCATACAAACAACGTCCGAGTCATCTGTTCCAGTTTCCCAGCCGCCACCTGACCAGAAAATCTACAGCGACGTGCTCTGTAGCCTATCATCCAACATGCCATTGTACAATTTACCTCCTAAACACAGGTATTTATCTAGTTTACCCTGCAACCCTGTAATTTGGTTTTCTACTGAAAATTCTACCAGAGAGGGCCAAATTCAAGTCTAAAAACACTCTGTGTTGTCATAAAAAGTCCCCAAACCTATTGTTTGGTCTATTTTCCCATAGAAATCCCCAATTCCATTTTGAATCCACAAGAACCAAAATGGAAACCCCTATATCCCTGAATGTAGCACCCATGAATGCTCCTCACAAAGATTTGGATTATCTGCCCCTGACTGATAAAGATTTTCAGATAAAAGATTTATCAGGTAATGAAAACCACCTTGAGATCTTTTGCCAAGCCAGAGACAGCTATCTTAATGACTCTGACATTTTAGGACTGTGGGAATCAAATCTTCTCGTGTACTTCCTCCCTGTAGTCCATGTTTTCCCAAATATCATTCATCAATGTTGTGCTAATTATGACCCTACTCAAAGAGCAGTCCTGTCCCCAAGCCAAGAAGTCTTTGTTTCCATAACTGCTCAGTCCATCAATGAAATGCTGCAATTCCATTCCAGTCATGCTCTTACTCCCCTCTCTATGGGATATTTACTTGAAAAAGTTCCCCAATTGTCTCAAGTTGAACTTATTGGCATCTGTCAAATGTTCATGGACCCTGAATATCAACCTAAAGGCCCACCTCCTTATCTACAGGTTCTCTTTATAGATACAAAAAAGATCATTATTGATATGATAGCCTCAATCATGGGGTTCAACTTGGGAGAGTATGTTGATGAAATAACCTTGGTATTATTGTCTATTTTTACTCCTGGACAACCCCCTGTTGTTAAATATGATTATGCTTCTTATATTGCCAACAAAATTCATGACCAATTCATAATACTGGACAATTAAGGAGTCTTCAAATACACTACTTTCATATACCATCTTCTGTTGTATTACCAGTCAGACAGCTTCCCTTTCCCTGTCAAGGAACTTGATACTAGAGGCAATCCAAGGTTTGTCATTTTTAGAGCCCCATTTTCCATAGATAACTTGAGACCCCTTACACTTATAATGAGTTCATTGACCTATTTGTACATCCAGCAACCACTCTGTTGACAGGATTTTCCCGTCCCAAGATCAATGGTGACATGAAGAAAATCCTCCAGCTCTCCAAGCAGTACAGGATAGGTAACTGGTACCTATATAAGAATCACACAGAAATCAGAATCTATGGATGTGAACTCTGCCCATTCAAGCTACCAAAATATGTTCCAATGAGACTGTTTGCATTGGAATAGTTCAGACAAATGATAAATGCAGACCTACTCCATTTTTTTAATGCCAAGAAGAAAGTTCAGCTTAGAATAAAGAACCGGCTAGGCCCTTTTGTTTGCAACACTAGGGAAGCATGGAAAGAAGCAGAAAAAATTCTAGAAGAACAACTTAAGTTACAAAAGAGTTTTGAATGGAAACCATATGATCCCAACAGTTTTATATGTGATAGGAGAATGGAGAACAGGTTGTCCCCTTATATTCACCATAGAATTCCAGAAATTGAAAAATATGAAAATATGGATGACTGGAGGGAAGGTACCCTAGTAGGGCATGATATTGAGCAGGTCAATATGGAAAATGCTATGAGAGATCTTAGGAAAACCCTTGACTTGGATTCTTTTGGACAGGTACCATTAAAGTTGTCTCAAAAATCAGTAATTAGTACATCCACTGCTAGAACTTCTCAACAGCCTCCATAGGAACTCAACATACCAGCCACAGGAACATCCAAAGGAAAGGAAGTAGTGACCACAGAACAACCTACAATGACAAATCAGCCTGCAATTTCCAAAGAACAGGGTCGAGTACCAACTCCTCTAGCTCAAACTAAAGTAACAAAAAGTCCAATTTTTCAAACTCCTCTAAATGAGGAAAGAAATAAAAAGAGGGACAGGGAAGCCACTACCCCCATCAGTGGACCTACAGGAGAGTTTGGGACAAAGTGGCAAATATTGAATCCTCTTTCAGAGGAGGAAATTATTGAAGAAACTACAGATAGTCAAAGAGTAGAAAGGGTAGTTAGTCAGCAAACTTCCCCATTGGGAGGAACATCCACCAACTCACAGAGGCAGGAGCTAGAAAGAAAACATAGTGCAGAAGTATCATCCACCAGGCCACAAAGTAAAGAGGCCTTAGATATCAAGAAGACATTCACAGAAATAAAAGCAAAAAATGATCCAGTAAGACTTCAAATTTACAATTAGTATTTGAGAATGGCCCCCACAAACCAGCAGAGATTAATGTCAGCCTATGGCATTCAAGAGGGCAAGATGATAATGAGCTATTTCAAGCCAAAGGTTCAGCAACCTCAAACAGTAACAAATTATATCAGAAAAATTTGGAAGTCTTGGCTAAGGATATTAATCCTTTGGATCAGATTAAACTTCACAAGCAAACTAGAGAAATGGTCTATTCTACCTTAACCAGTAAAACATTGATGGTTCACAGGCTAAAAAATTCTTTGGATAATACAACTGCCCAGCTGAACTTAGAAAAAGCCTCCTCCCTGGCCAAGGATAACAGAATAAAATCATTAGAAGAAATCATCATTTGATTGGGACATGATCCCAAAGATGTAAAAGGTGTAGAAGCACTAATCAAAAAGAAAGAAGAAGACATTACTGCCTTGAGGAAACAACTAAAGCTGCCTCCTTCAAGGCATCCATAGACTTTTGAGGTTATAAATCAGAAATCTGAAGAAGAGATGATGGATCTCCTCTTGAAATTCAATGAAATATTGAATGAAACAAAGCAGGCATTAGAAAAAGCACTGAAGGACAGGCAGGGAGAGTCGACCTCTCAGCCTCCTGATGTAATCCCCATAGTCTTAACACCAGTCCCTTCTACACTTGGAACAATATTAACTCCAAACATCCCAAAATCCATAGCATATGTGGTCACAGGTATAGCAACAACAGGAACAGGACAAGGTATTAGCGCTAATTTGAGCACTGAAGAATTGATAAAGGCAATGGAAGAAATGAGATTACAAATTTCATAATTAAAATGGGTAAAAGAGTAGTTGGCTAAGGTAGAAATAAATTATGATATCTCCAAAATAAATGTTGTGGAAAAAGCAAGGGAGATCAAAGAACTAGAAAATAAAGTGAAAACATTAGAAAAGGATCTCACTTTTGACAAGCCTCTTGCAAAGATCAAGAACATTCTTTGGGCCAACATCACACAGTCCATAAATGATGTTTGGCATCTATCCAAGTAATCTATGAACATATTTATCTAGTTAAAGCATCACAAGGAGAAATTCAAAAGACAAAAGCTCTGTTAGGACAAATGTCTGATCAAGCCAACCGGCTCATACATCTTTTGAATAACAGAACTAAGGAACAACTGGAAGAACTTGGCATTGTAGACAAGACAGACACTATTTTGGAAATCAAAAGGGTGCTAACCAAGAAAACTTTGATGTAGAATTTAGAGAGAAGATGTCAAGATATGCAGGTGGAAATTAATTATTTTATGGAAGAAGTTCACTATTTTGCAGAATAAAGGGCTACCAAGTCCTTTAGTGATTAATGACAGATTAATGAAGCATATAGATTATGTAAGCAAATTGAATAATTATGCTAGCAATCAAGCTAGTTCATCAACAAGTGCATCAGGAATAAAAGCACTCCCCATAGGCCAAGTTCTCTATGACAACTTAGAGAACTTATTCTATGTTGAACATGAGATAAAGACTTGTTCCCAATCCAGCCTAACTTTTTCATATATACAGAGACAGATGAAACTCTGAGGAAACTTCAGAAACACAAATTGCCAGAGCAAAAATGGTGGGAAGACATGTTGGAAATTTTGTAAATTTATCTCTGGTAAAATGTAAATTTTGAGCTATTTACTGTGGTAAGATGAATATAGGTGAATGGAGATGAACAAAAGTCAAACAGGTCGAAGTGTATCAGAACAGGTAAAGAGTATAAGTCAAAACAGGGCAGCCAGCACAGGGTTACTAAATAAGACAACATCAAGCCAAATCATAGGGCCTGCCTCCAGCACAATCAGCAAGAAAAGGAATAGCACAACATTAGTTTGCCTTTCTCCTATCTTCGAGACTAGTTGTCTCTATTTTCTTGTAACCTACTCTTAGTCACCCTAGAATATATCTCACTCTTTTATGAGATATTTTTTGTACAAATACCCCCTCAATTGGAGTATTGAGGGTGGATTCGTAGACATTTCTATAACATTGACTATTTTGGAATAAAGTGTTGATTGGACCAAATTTTGTATGGCTTGCTGGATAAAGAATTGAGGCAAAGGAATTTTCATAGATTTCTTGAAGCAAACACCAGATCAATAAGTCCTCTATACCTTCTGTTTTTTAAAGTATTCCTTGTTTATTATATCATCTATGTTTTACATCTGAATGATAAACGAAAAAGAAAAATTCAGAATATGCTTGATTGCACTCTATTTTCAATCATTATTATTCTCCATGTTTTCTTCTGAATTAGTATAAACAACGAAATCCTAATTGCTCTTGTTTTATAGTTCATTCATTTTGATTATTTATTAAAGAATTTTGAACTGCTCTTTAGTAGTAATCATTCAAGTTCCCTCTGTAAACGTGTTGAAGGATTCTTAACTTCCCTTCACCCATTTTAAACCCATTCCATTTATCTTAAGTTGCCATTTGTTCCCTATTTGAACATCTTGCCCTGTGAAACCATCTTTTGTTAAGAAAACAAGTCCAGTTAAGCCATCTTCTTTGACTCCATTAGCCCAATGGCCTGAACTACTCAGTTTTACCCCTCTGTTATTGAATCTCACCACCCAAACTCAAACAAAACTCCTAAACTTCACAACTAGCCTAATATCTTTCAAAACCAAGCTAAATCATAAAGAGAGAGCCCTCTCTGAGTACATATTGGCTAGATTCTGTACTTAAAAGTAGGTTTGTGGTTACCTCAGACCCCTTTCCTCTTCCAACAACTTAAAGGAAAATCTGAGTGATAACACAAACATTTTTTAATTCATCTAGAAAATCATAATTAGGCAACATGATCTGCTTTTCTACTCTATCAACTTGTAATATTTTAGGAAAAGGAGGTGTAGAAGTAGATACTGGTTGCTCAATGATGGGAGTTGAGTTCACTGGTTTTCTCTGTTTTTCATTTTCAGTATTTTGGTTTTGGAGAGATGTTCCCTCAAAAATTTTATTGGGTTGTAGAGAAGCTTCCTCAGAATTTTCTTGTTCCTGAATAACTACAGAAGGCCTTTCCTTTTCTAATATCCTACCAGATCTTAGTTAAACATCATTGAGATCTAGAGGAGTGATCATATAAGTTGGAAATTGTTGTTCTTCCACCATGTAAGTATTCTGAGGAATTTTATTGTTGGGGTTTGGTAATGGTTGGGTAGGTAGCCGATTTGGTCTCTGCTGAAATAGCAGTAAGAGTTTAGGATTTTGGTTTTGTTGTGGAAATGGTAATGAAAGTTGAGGGTTCTGATTTTGAAGTGGTGGCTGCTGATTTTGTTGTGGAATGTGGGGGGGGGGAGGATAATTCTGATATGATGGAGGATATTGATAATATTGAGAAAATATCCCATAAGGATGTTGTACTCCTTGAGCCCAAGGTTGAGATTGAGATTGAGGTTGAGGCCAAGGTTGTTGCCAAGAATTCCAATTTGGTGGGGGATGAAGATATATTTGATTGTTAAATCCCTGATTTTTTGGCCCCTGCCAAGGTCTTCTAGAGACAAAGGAAAGAGGTTCTGCTGAATTTGGAACTGTTTCTTCTTGAAAAACATCCTTAAGACCTGGAATCGAAGGACAACCTTGGTCTCATGGTTTTATGAGCAAATCGTACAAGTCTCTATAATTTTTGCATCCAAAGGGCGTTCTCTTAGAACATGTTTTTTTGCATCCAAAAGGCATTCTCTTAGAACATGTTTTTTTTGTTTTTGTTTTTTTTTGTTTTTGTTTTTGTTTTGTTTTTTGTTTTTTGTTTTGTTTTTTGTTTTTTGTTTTGTTTTTCTTTTTTTTCTACATTTTGGATAGAAAATAGCTAAAGAAGTAGCCTCGGTTTTCTTCTTGTTTTACAAGTTAAGGGTATCTATTTTCTCACTAAGGCTCCCTAGAATATCTGTTTTGAATTCATCAAGCATATTACCAATTTCTACCCTACTCACTGATCCAGTTGCGGATTTATTTAGTCTAACAAGAGAAGGATCTCTTGGACGTTTCCCAATTTTGGATTTCCCTCTTGAGAGATGAACACATAATTCTCCTATGTCATTTAATGGGAGTTGAGGGATATCTCCCTTCCCCATCATGTTAAGGATATCTATCCACTCATCTCTAATGGCTTTTAATAAAAGAGCTTTTAAGGTATCTTCATCTAAATTGTCCATCTTTTCTCTTTTCAAATTATAGTTGAATCTCTTAATTAAATCCTCTAAATTTTCATTCTCTCTTTGCATCATTTTGAACACTTCATCTTTGTGATTGGTAGGCATGAAATAATCCAAATACCTATCCAAAAACACTTTTTTCATGTCATTCCATGTTCTAATGGACTGAGTGACTAATCCCATGAACCACTTCAAACTAGCTCCTTTCAGTGTTGAAGGGAACAACCTAAGTTTTCAAGGGTCTTCTAAATAATCATAGATTCTTCACCGACTTCAAACTCAAATAAAAATGTTTCAGGATCCTCACTTTTTAACCCATGGAAATTTGGGGGGACAGAAGGTGAGATATTTTTCATTGTGGCATTTATTTCTTCATCCACTATAGGGAATCCAAAAGAATTATCTATTTCCCTATTTCCTCTATCTCCTCCATTGTTTCCTCTACCTATTCGTCTACCCCCTCTTCCAGACAGTGTGAATTCTCCTTCCTCTCCTTCTTCTAGCATTATAGTTTCTTCAAAGTTAGTATAAGGTTCAACCTGCAAGGTTACTTTCTCTTCCTCTGGTTCTTCTATCAATGGGATATGGGAGAGAGGATCCACTTCTTCTTCCTCACCAGGTATTCCTAATTCTTCAACTAAAATGTGCTCCCTCGTAGAGGTGAAAACTTCTATTCTTGCTGTTGGAGACCTAAGATTTTTCTCCTCTAGGACTACCTTGGTAGATGAAGTAGGATATTATTTTTATTGGATTTCTGACCTTAGAATTTCAGGAGTCCTATGGCTGGGAGTATGAGCTTGAGATGGAGGTGTATCTCTTCTTGTTCTTGGTGGAGTAGGTGGTGTTGAAGGAATTGAACTCCTGCTTCTAGCTATAAATCTACCCCTAGAGTCTCTTTCTCTATGCATATCATTTTTTGAATGTAAGAGATAAGGTTACCTAATTACACTTCCCCGACAATGGCGCCAAAATTTTTAGTCAATTTAGTGTCCTAAATTGCTTTGCATAAATTATCAACTGAGGTTCGTAAGCTGATGAAGTGTAGTACACTGTATGTGCTTAGTTAACCCTTCTTACTTCATTGTTTTTGTATTTTATATTGTTTTGGGGTTTCTGTTCTTTGATTCCTAATGATGTACAATTTGAAATATGAGAAACTGAATCTAAACTTCCTAAAGGTGAACCCAAGAGCTTAAAACTAGTCAAAATCTAAGTTAAAAGAAGGAAAAAACAGAGCATCTATCCTATCTTTTCATCTAATCCTAATTCATGAATCTAATTCTTGAAACCAAAAGGTAAAGTTGTAAGTCACGTTGAAATAAATCCATGGAATGAAATTAACTGAAGTACTTCTAGTTACTCTAACCTTCAATTTTGAAAGATAACCTCCTTGAGATGGAATTCAAGTAACTTCTGTACTTCATGATCTAGAAAAAAAACTAAATAAAAACATGCAGAAGGTAACTGATTGGTTTCAACCCTTATTTAAAGTGAATGTTTAACCTTTTAATTTAGGATGGATATCATCGTGAAATGGTGACCAGAAACATTCACTAATACAGTGCATTGACAACCTAAACTAGGAAATAATTAACAAAAATAGTGAGGAAACTAATCAACAATGCATCCTCATTACTTTCAATCTTACTCTATTTAGAAATAAAGTTGTTCCTTTATGAAATCGATTGGAGAAACAAGACTACACAATTGAATTCTAACATTATGCTACTGATCAGAACTAAAAGAAATCAAACTACCAGAAATCAACCTAAGTTACAAACACTGCTAAAAGCAAACGATGAAATTAAAACTGAACAGAAAAAAACAAATGAAAAGAAAACCTCCTTCAATGTAGGGGCCCTCTGCAAATGACTCGGTTGCATTGCTAACTTAATTCAAAATGCTCCTTCAAATGATCATCAATCAACACATGGCTTTGTATTATAAAATATGAACAAAAATCCAAAATTACAGAGCTGATAAGTCTAAACTTAATACATCAAAAACTTTGAACCCCTTCCAGTTTTGTACAAATGGTATTTAAAAGAAAATATTCATAATTGTCTTTTGAGGAAAATTAGGTATAGGTGGTCTACACATATCACGACTGGACTGCATAAATGTTTGATCAACTACAGGTGACTTGAATTCGAACAAGGGGGTTGCACAAAACTATTGACACAGGCGACTGATCTGAGTTAATGCTTCAACAGAACTTTTGGATTTATTAATTAACCACGAAAGGGTAAACAAAGGGTCCTATTGCTTCCGGGTTTCATATGTTTGACTCCACCTTTGACTATGGTCTTGAGCTGGCTTTTTTATTGATCTGGGTTAGGTGACTAGGATAGGATCCATGTTGAGACGATTCTAGAGATGTCCATCTGGCCAGTTTCTTCGTTTGACACTTGTAACTTGCTAAACCATGGAAGTAGCTATGGAACACATAGTTAGCTATAGAATAGGCTGCGTTCCATAGCTAATTTGCAAAAACGTATTCAAATAGAAAAAAAATAAAAGTATAACATATCAATCATTTAATGTCCTCCTTGAGACAAAATCTATCATTTATCAGTGATGGGGATCTGTCTTTTTATGGAAAGTAAGGGAAAGAAGTGAGAAAATTTGTCATGGAGAGGGCAATTCTGAGGTTCAACAAATGTCTTAAAGAGTGGTTCTCGAATATTTTTTTTTGGTCAAGTAGGAGTGGAGCCTTCAGTTAATCGAAAAACATGATTACATATGGTACACATCTTTACAAGTGTAAAGACCAGTAAAAGACAGACCCGTTGATGAAAACAAACAACAGGGTCAAAAAAACCCTAAACATCACACAACAAAACAAATTTACCCTCTTTTACTGAAAGACTAACTACGAATAAATCCCTGCCGTCGGTCTGGTTCTTGATCCGACAGTTGACACAACATCGCTTCGGAAACTTGCACACCCCTTAACCGCTTTCTGGACCCGATATAGTCAATGAACCTTTGGTCTATAAAAGTTTGGGTCTGCTCTTAGCCTTAACCTCCCTCCACTTTGAAACTCGATATCCAATCAAAAAGCATCGCGCCGGAAACTTGCGCACCACTTAACTGCATTCCGGACCCGAAATAGACAATGAACCTTTGGTCTATAAAAGTTTGGGTCTGATCTTAGCCTTAACCTCCCTCTAGTTTGAAACCCAATATCCAATAAAAAATAAACATGCTAGAAACTTGCGCACCACTAAACTGCTTTTCAGACCCGGTAAAGAAAATGACCCTTTGGTCTAAAATTTTCAGGTTTTCTCTTAGACTTAACCTCCCTCCACTTTAAAACTCGATATCCATTTGATGATTGGGGTCGCTTATAACCTACAGTCTACGGCTATTCAACTAGCACGTGGGTTAGAGGTAACTGAACCCTCATAATGGCAAGTGATGTCAGCGCAAAGAAATAAGATCTATGGTCAGATTAAATGCGACACTTCAATTAGGTTCAAGGACTTCTGCCCTCTCCTACTCCCGTTACTCCCGCTTATCTTTTCCACCAATTTTGTTTGTTGATATTCCATGATCTAATGACTCCTGTGCATAATTACCCCACCTCTTCATCCTTCTCTTCACTTCGTTTTTATGTCATTCCTTCATCTTACCTCTTCATCCTTCTCTTCACTTCAGGTTTATATCATTCCTTCATCTCCCACTGGTCTTCCTCTTGCTCATTCTTCATTAGTCTAGAGATTCACCATGTCTTTGGTTGTTTGTCGTAGACAATCATCACGTAGTTTACCAGAGGGTATAGACTCCCAGTCATACCAAATATAGCTTTCCTTACATAGCACCCCTTCATTCACCAGATGACCAACTAACATATTGGATTTCCTTCTCACATGACCAAAGCTGACTGTTCTTAGGGTTTGCAAGTGGGAATGAATATGCTGAAAGACCTACGAGAGCCTCCAATGTTTCAACACCTTTCCATGTGTCGTGCCATTACACATTTTCTTGGCCACATTAATGACCAATTCAGAGTCAGCTTCAATGATGGCATTGTGTAAGTTTTCCTCCATCAGGATTTCCAGGCACTGCTCTAAGGTCATAAGCTCCGCCATGTTGTTTGTGGCAGTCCCTAAATGATTGTGGAAGATATTATTTATGCGCCCCTACTCATCTCTTATGACACCACCATATCCAACCATCCTTGGGTTGCCCTTAGAGGCCCCGTTTATATTGATTTTCATAAAACTAGGAGGAGGAGGTTGCCAGATATATTTACCAGTAGTTGTTTTACTCACACCCTTGTCAGTGCCTTGGGGAACCAGAGAATGGAGACCCAACTGCATCAGTATGTGAGCATCCTGTGGCAAAGGGGGGTCCGAAGGAATTTTCCACATAAGGGCTCCTACTATATCTTTAAGTTGTTGAAAAATTTGGACAATGATACTCTGGGTCGAGCCTATTTTGTTCTTGAAAATCTTGCCATTCGTTCTTTCCATACATCCCAAATAATAAAGCCTGGAACCAGAGTCCAAGCCATGTTAATGATTTCATTACCTAATAAGTCTTTCCTCCAATTCTTCAAAGTGTTTGTGATGTCGAGTTTGTCCCTGTCTATTTGCCTCAAGACTGAGGCTGCCCAATCCCACACGGTAGAGGTGGAGGGCTAGAGGTTTATTAAATGCTCCATCATCTCCTCCTGTAAGCCACATAGATGGCATTTAGATGGGCCAACATATCCCCTTTTCAGAATATTCTCCCATGTGATAATTTTCTTTTGGTGAACCAACCACATAAACAATTTGATTTTCATCCATTGTGGGTTCTTCCAAAGGTCATTCCAAACCTGATCAGGGTTTGGATAATCAAAACCTAGGGCCATGCATCTAGCTTCTTTGAGGTTAAAAGTTCCTTCGGTGTTTTGACCCTATCTCAGTTGGTTAGATGAGGAAGACACCAAAATATTCCTCTGCTCCAAGTCAAGAGTAAGGAAATTTTCCTGGGCCCTCAAAGGACTCTCTCCACTGTAACCAAGATTCTTCCATATTCTCCATTTACCATTGTCCCTTACCTGATACTAGAAGTCACTTACCATAAGTAAAAATTTGTTATCAGTGTCATTTTTTAGAGCGGTTAATTCTTCTCTAAACAAATTTGGTTCCTGCTGCCAGTTATCCTCCCAAAACCATGCAAGGTTCCCATCTCGGATCTCCCATAAACTATGTTGCTGGACAATGGCTCTATTTTCCCACGAAAGGTTCCAAATGTGGGAGCCCTTGATAAGTCCTGACATTCTGATACGATCCCTCTCCTACCAGTTATTTGCATATTTCTGCTTCCAAATATTAGGCCAAGGGGTAGCTGATTCCTTGAGCCACCTCCACTAGTGTTTGTCTCCCGATACTATATTGAGGATTTTAGGATCATGAAGCCCCAAACCACCATGAGCCTTACGTTTGTAGAGCTTGTGCCAAGCTACCAAAGCCCACTTCTTTTTCTCTTCCCCTTTGCCCCAAAGAAAATCTCTTTGAATATTCCTGATCTGTTGTATAACTCCTTTAGGAGCAGGAAGAGCTGACAACATGAAAATGGGTATGGCCTGCAGGACAACCTTTGTAAGCACAAGATGCCCTGCCAAATTCAAAGACCTACAAGTCCATTTCCTGATCTTGTCCTAAATTTTGTTAATTACCGACTCCCACACTCCCTTGCTCAGAGGTTTGTCTGTAAGAGGCATTCCAAGGTACTTAGAAGGTAACTGATCCCTTTGAAACTCGAGAATTCTGGTGAGGTTCCTCTAAATAGCAATTTCAGTGTTAAAAAAGAAAACCTTTTATTTGTCAAGGCTTACCTCTATGCCAGCGGCCATAGAAAAATTGTTCAAGATTTGTTTGAAAGCTTTGGCTTCCTTGACCATGGGAATACCCCACAACATAGTGTCATCCACAAATTGTTGATGAGTCAAAGAAGCACCATCTATGGTAAGTTTCAGTCCCTGGATTCTTCCTTCAACATTTTCCATTTTGATCGCTCTATGTATCCCTTCCATCATGAGCACAAAGAGGAAGGGGGAGAGTGGATCTCCTTTTCTAAGACCCCTAGAAGGCATAAAGGTTCTAGAGGGCGAGCCATTAAGCAAGATTTAAAAACTAGCCATGGATACAAGGGCCATAACCCATCTAATCTAGTTGTGGTTGAAACCATAAGCTCTTAGCATTGCCCTAATGTAAGGCCAGCTAAGATTATCATAAGCTTTTGCTAGGTCAAGTTGTATGATCATACCAACTTGCTTATTGCTCTTAAGAGAGTGTACTACCTTGTGATCTTGTACGATGTTACTAAGAATTTGTCTTCCTTCCACATAGCCAGTTTGCTCCTCTGAGACAAGAGCTAGAAGAAGGGTCTTGAGTCTATTAGTGATCACTTTGGAAATAATTTTGTACACCACATTACATAAAGCTATGGGTTTGAATCTATTTGATGTCATTGCTTTTTACTACTTTGGAATTAAAGCTATGAAAGAGGCATTGACAGCCTTCAAAACCATTTTGGATCTTCTTGAGTCTTCCACAACATCAAGGATGTCTTGTTTGACTGTTTTCCTACACACTTTGAAGAAGTCCACATTGAACCCATCTGGGCCAAGAGCTTTCCCATTTTGCATCTCATTGATAACTTCACTGACCCCATCTTCAGACACTGGCCTATTAAGATTGTGATTTTCTTCCTTGGTTACAATCTTGGGAATGCACTTTGTGAAATTGTTAATGAACCGTGATCTATCGAAGAGAGGCTCCTCTGCTATGCTAAGGAAGTGTTGAACTAGGACAGATTCCATTTCTTTATGGGAGACGATCTCTTTCCGTGAACATCTATGAGTTTTAAAATTCTGTTATGTGACCTGTGATCCAAAGTTAATTTATGAAAAAAGTTCGTGTTTCTTCCCCCTTCTCTAATCCACTGCACCCTCAATTTCTGTCTCCAGAAAATCTCCTCTTGCATGCATCTATCTTCCCATTCCTTCTGAAGAGAATCGGTTTGATTTTTCCTTTCCTCGATAGAACCATCTGTGATGATGATAAGATTAATCCCCTAGAGTTTTTGTTCAACTTCTCTTTTCGCTTTGAAAATATTACCGAACTCTTTTTTGTTCCAATCTTTAAGTCTGGATTTGATGTGTTTGAGTCTTTGTTGCAACATGAACATTTTAGTGCCTTGAACGGGCATATCTTCCATCCACCATTTGTCAATATTGTTGGTGAAGTCAGGGTGAGAGATGCAGACATTTTCAAACCTAAACGGTAAATTCCTCGGTGTACCCATAAAAGTGACTTCAAGCTAGACAGGCCAGTGGTTCGAGCCTCCAAAGGGAAGGATTAGAGCTGACATGTCAAGACCTATGAGAAGGAGGTCCTCTGAGATTATGAATCTATCTAGTTCAGAGGAAACTTGAGAATCCCCTCCCATCTTATTGTTCCAAGTGAAAGTGCCATTTATTGTTTCAATATCCACTAGTCCCATGTTATTTATGAAGTTCTGGAAGGCAATGGAGTCTTTGCCTAGTATTCTGGTGCCACCTATTTTCTCTGTAAGAGATTTGATCATATTGAAATACCCTGCCAGAATCCAGATCATATAAGGATATCTCTCTCTCAGCTCCTCAAGGGCGGTGAGAAGCTTGAGTTTGTCTTTTAGTTTTTGAGGACCATAAACGTTTGTAGTCATGTAGATCTCCTGATCACCCAAAGCTTGAATCACCAGAGATAGGTAGTTCTTGGACGCTTCAACATCCAAGATTCCAAGTTTCTGGGGATCCCAAAGCGTAAGAATCCCCCCCTCTGAGTTATCCGCCTTAACCTCTAGATACTCATACTTTATTAACCATTTGCTATGTATTTCTCTGATATTGTCCATCGAACACTTTGTTTCCTGAATAAAAACCAGATATGGTTTTTGTTCTTTTATTCTACTGCTAAGATTTCTTTGTTTCCTTTTACTTCCTAGACCCCTAATTTTCCAGGTTGTAAGCTTCATTAAGAAAGGTTTGTAAAGGAGTAAATGGTGAGATCTCTCATCTTACCTGAGTTAATCATTGGTTTCCCACATTCGGTCAACAACTCATTCTGTCTTTTTCTTCCTCTTTTCCTAACCTGGTTCATGGAAGAGTGCCCCAGTGTTTCCTCCATTGTTTTCATCCCTCTATTCTCCTAGCTATCATGGTTTCTTTTGACTCCAGAACCCTTCGATTGGGATCTCAAGAGGAATAGTTGTTGAACCCTGTCAAACTCCTCTTTTGGCAGGGAGTCAACCCCTTTGGTGATTCCCTTCTAAAAAAAATTTTCTAGATCTAAATTCTGCCTCTCTAGAATCTCCCGCAGTTCATGGTCCTCCATTCCTGCCTCACTTGGAGTCATCTCATGGTCCCTACTGAGCTCCATAATTCTTGGTAGATCATCCTTTTGCTGGTTGTTCTTTGGCATATCCTCCATGCTGGCATCCCTTTCCTTCTCAGTGGGATTAGTCTCTGATTCTTTCTTTTCCCTATTTTTTCCAACTTCTTCTTCTAAGATCTTGAAACTATTGTGGCTCAGTTTCCCATCCTCATTGATTTTCTTTTGGTACCACTTTCCTCCTTTCCATTTACCCCCCACCTTAGTGAAACCCTCGGGATCTTTGCCTGTGGTGGTTTTCGTGTTGCTCTCCAATTTGTTTGATGGGAAGTCTTTGTATAGGTGCCCGAGCTCATGGCACCTACGACACCTAAATGGGACATGTTCATAGTCCACTGCCTGCACCCATTCTTCGTCATACACTTCTAAAATGATCTCCTCTGGAAGTGCACCAGATAAGTCCATTTCCACACAAATCTGGGAGAAGGAAGTGTATTTGCCTCTTAGAGTCGCATATGATATCTCTATAAAATGCCCTAGCTTGTTGCCGATAGCCTTTAGAGATCCCGGTAGCCAATAATCTAAAGTAAGGGAGTAAAGTATTATCCATACCGGTACCAAAGTGAACATTTCTCGTTTAGGGACAAAATTTATCACCCATGGTTGCATGTAAAGTCCTCCAACAACGTACAAATAGGGTCCTCCCTCAAACACTCTGTCTTTATCCTCTAAGCTTGTGAACACCACCGTAAAGAAGCCCTTGGACCCAAGGTGAAGGTTGATTTCTCCCTTTGGTTTCCAGTGGTTCCTTATCCATGTGTGCAAAGTCTTCTCCGTCAGCCAAATCCCCATAAATTTGCATATAACCACGTGTTCCACCATGTGATCTCTGTGCACCTGTAGCGTTGGGTCACTTAAAACTACCTGAGTAATAATGGCCGACTTGGGTTTAGAGAACCTTGTCGCACTCATAGGTGCAACTTTCTAACAGCTGCCCCCTATCCTCTTCTCCCTGCTATCTTCCTCGTCATTCTCTTCTTATTCGTGAGGTCTGATATTTCCTTTGTTAACATCCTCAGTTGTCACCTCCGTTGGTTTCTTGAAGCGATACTGACTAGCTCCCTTACTTCTGTTCGCAACTACTTGACTGTAGGAGGGAGCAGAAATCCCTCCTCCGCATCCCGCCATTGTTACCAGCGGCCAAACCCTAACTCAAACCCTAGTTCAGATTGCAGAGCCATCGCCAACCAACTATTTTTCGTAGAATCCTCTTGAAAATGAAATATCGAGTGGTTCTCGAATATTAAGGAATATAGTGCATTTCCTTTTTATATCCTATGGGGTATTTATAGATGTATGAATGCATACATTTTCAAAGAAATAATGGTGGAGGTAAGAGGCACATGCTTGAATATAACGACTTTTTATATGGATATTTGGTTGAAAACCAAGAAATTATCTAGGAGGGTTTTTCAGCTAGTGTATGCATGGAAAAGATTTCTATTCGGTTTATTTGATGGGGCTGCATCAACGGTTTTTGTGGCATCACAATTTATATTGTTTTGAATACCGAAGATTATCATCTCTTTAATTGGAACAATGGTGTTGGATCAAATAATAGAGGAGATGTTTAATATTTTCAAGGGGTCTTATTCTATGCAAGATGGCTTGATATTGGATCCTTAGATGTTTATGGAGATTCCAAAGTGATTATCAATTGGGTTTTGAAGAGATCAAATTTTGCGACACCTATGCTCATAAATTGGATGCAACGCATTAGATTGTTGATAAAAAAATTATAGAGACTGTCATTTTCACATATCTTTAGGGATCATAATTATGTAGCAGATTCTCTGTCCAAGGAGGGATGTAGCAGGCTGTGAGGGGAGACAAAATTCCTTTTTTTTTCAATGATTCCCTCCAAATTTCTGGGAGTATAATATCACAAATTCATTCTTCGCGTTTGATGTCTCAAGAAACTCATCTATGTAGTTTCTCTGCCTAGTATATTTTGATGGAAAACTTTTTTGTCTTAAAAGATAGTTCAGAAAATATGAAATTTTTATTAATGTCAGAGGTTGAAAGTAGATAGGCATAATTTTTGTAAGAAGTCAAATATCCATGGTATAGATGTATAGTCAGACAACATTTTGATGCCCATAGTTTTACAAACTTTAGATCATAGGAATATGAGGATGATATAGACATGCAAGTATATGTAAACAACTTTTGTCTAATTGAAATATTCTTGGTTTTTCCTTATTGAAAAACAAGGAATGAAAAAGGAAGTGTAAAAATAGACTTTGAAAAATAAACGGAGTGTGAAAATGTATCGAATTCTCAGCAGGAACACTTGGAAGAAGGGGAATCCAAGGCTCTCACAAAATTGTCAAAATTCATGAAACCTTCAAAACAATTTATACAAATTTCAAAAAACTTAAAAAAAGAATGCTACAAGGATCTCTACTAGTGTAAGGGTCACATCATGACTCAAAATAGGTGGCATCCTAATATCTCCAATTTTCCTAACTTGGCCTAACCCATAAATTTGGAATTCACATATTCATTGACAATATCTTTCCCAAGTCGAGGAAGGTGGAATAGTGTTTAGACGTTCGGGACAACGTGATTTGCTTGTTACATGAATCATATTTAGTATTGTGACGCTTAAACCTTATCATTCAAAAAATCTAGAGGAAACACACAATCATAAAAAATAATATAACCATATTAGTAAATGTGGTTGATATATGCCGAAGACGTTATTTTTATCATTTATATCCCAATTATCAAAATCACATTAGTAATAATAAAATTAAACCTACACTAAATGTTTAAAAACAATATCAATTCCTTGCAAATTTTTTATGTAAAAAGATATGAAATGAATAGTTATACCACTACACAATAAATTTATAATAATTTGTCAGAAGAAAATTGGTATTGAAGAAACTTTTATAATGTTTCTTTATTGATTATATTAAAAATATGAAGCTTACCTATATGCATAAATGTCTCATAAACTAGTAAAACTAACCTAAATCCAATTAAAAATAAATATCAACACATTTTATGCACCCTACTGATGCTAAATGAACCTTAAATACCTTAAATCCAACCACTAGACAATAAATGTATAACAATTTATTTGAAGAAAGGTGGTTGTGAAGAAGAAAAGTTTAAGGGTTTCTTTAATTGAACTTCACACAAAAGAATATATAAATAAATATATGTAAATAAATTGCACTCAACTCACTCTCTAACCCTAAAATATCATTTCTCTAATATTTTTCATTAGTTTCAAGTGCAAACATGAAAATAATAATCCATTCAATCACAATAAAAGTATCGTTGGGAAACAAAATTAAGTAGGTAACAATACAAATCCATAAACCATGCATTCACCTAAATTTCATAAAAACCAATAATTCGTTATAATGAGCTTCTCGTTACTAAATAAAATAGTTGTTTAGGTTGAATTTGAAACATGTAACATGTATGTGAAACTCTCTAGCACCCTATGCAATGATGGGTAGACGATGGTGGGTAGAATCAAAATGCACAACCACAATCCATTTTTTAATAAATTATAACCTCATGTTTCATGAATTATTTTCTAATAAATTAAAGATAGGAGCAAACCAAAGAAACTGAAAAACTATAAATATAGTTTCTATATTATCTGTTGGATCATGTATTAGATGAAGAATATTCCCATATTATTAAATGTTGGCCATTTATTATTTAAAAAATTGAAATTCATTAAGCCCAACTCCAATATAAACCATGCCTTCAGTGTAAATATGGTGAGGTTGTATGAGTCCGAGATGAAGCAATTATTCAAGAAATAAAAATATCTATTCTGGTAGTTATCTCATTTTAAGGTATCAATTATAGACGTTAATATGATTCATAATTTTTTTAGGTGAAAAAATGTATTGTGTGTGGGTGTTTAATAAAAGGATTTTAGAAGGTATTTATTAGTATCTAGTCAAGTTAGGGGTATTATGTACCATCCCATAAACACTCATTCTCATGGAGTGAAGTCACCATAGGCTTAATTCCATGTCATCCTTCAAGCCTAATGGCCTATCTTCTAGCTATTCACATGGAATAACCCCATGATCATTTTAGGATGAGCCCAAACATTAATTGATAATGTTAATGGAGTCTTCCATGGAGTTTTCTAACCTTTAAGTGGAGTGACATTATTATCTGAAATTTATACCTGCAGATAAGTATATCTTCCCTAAGTGGGTATTTACACTTAGAACAACTGAAGTAAAGATGTTTAACCTTTTCCTACAATAAACATATAAGATAAAAGAACCTACTTGTGATCCTTCACGTCCTTTGATCTCCTTTGAGTTGGTCTCGTCGCTCCCACTCAAACAGAATTCACTCCATTGGTACATGCCAACATAAACAAAATACGACAACAATCAAAGCATATTATCTATTTATTGTAAACAAATGGAATCGACAACATTTAAACATACATTCATCATAGATATAGACCAAAGTATTGGAAAGGGAACAAACAACTTTATTGATTAATAGAAGGAGAAGTTACAACCAATGTGGTTTGATCTTGTGTCACTCATCCAACTTAGTCCAAGACCTCATCACACCAATAGCAACATCAATCTAGTAGCATAACATTACTTTGACAATGATTTCAAGTCTCTAAAACAACAATATTTCTCTATAATATCCAAGCTCTCTAGCTCTATGATGGGAGGCAAATTTATAGATGAATGTAAGTGGTTTTGTATTTAATATGGCATTCAATGGTTTTTCATAATTGGATGATTAGTTTCCATGTTCAAAGGGATGAGAGGATAGATGATTAGATGATCCAAGGATATCCTAAGTCAAGCTCATCTTGATAGGATAGGAGCTAGGTTCCTTCTAGAAGGCTCTAGAAAGGAGGAATATACTCAGGATCCAATGAACATTTTGAGGATTCTCGCCCAGCGTAGGCTTGAGTGGGCTTAGGTTCTCTGCACTGCAGCCTTGAATGGGGCTACCTGCTCTACAGAGCAATTACCCCTGACCAGGTGTGTTCTGGTCACACAAGGAAGCACTTCAGTAGGGTTTGAAGTTAGGAAACTCTCATGGATGAAAGCGCTCAATGAGGTGGCATGTCTAGGGCATATAGAAACTGAATTAGAGTTTGATAGACCATGTTTACACTGATTTGATCATCGGGAGTGATGTGCCCAAATAGACCTGTACCAGCTTCCCCCCTAAAGCGTGAAGTCAAAAATTATAATGTTGATTGATATGCTTTATGATGTGATTAGGAGGATCTGAAGTAGACGGTGACCTACATCAATTACAATACATAATATCATGATATCTTTGAATTTTTCATGAATTGCTGAGGGAAAGCATACCCATGCCTAGCATATAAACTTTTCATTACATGTATATAAATCATATAGTCGTCTATAGATATAGATCCATGATAATATGAATATCTATGTAAAGCCATTGTACAAATGAGTTAGTACTCTCCTGAAATTGCAGCCTGGATGGATGAAACTAGATCCGGGGTCCTCTGTCTTGTCTAATCGTTTTCTCAAGTACGAGTCTAACCATGTGAAACTATGATCTGAAGTCGAACATGGGAAGACACCCTTTGATTACCAACCAATGATGTAAGTTGTTAACAAACGTGAGAGAAATCAACGATAATGATAATGATTCTCAAGGTACTACAGTAAATTTTGCATGGTGTGAATAGATGTTTTGATGTAGAATACCATACAAAGTCTTTTGATCAAAGGCCTGTGATGTCAACTTGTCGCTGGAAGCACGAAACTTGCCATTGATGTATGCAAGCCACAAGGTACTGGAAGGGTGTTTCTAAGTCAACTTCTTGGATAATGTGCTGATGTTGATAAGAAGTGACTCATCGCAGGAGGGCCTTGATGTATCCCCCATCAACGACACGAAACGAGTGTAATTTTTTTGAAGACAGAATGTGACTAATGACACAATGTTCAGGAATGACGATAATGAAAATGAAGTTTTATGAGTATTGCAAAGGATGAAGTTCACTGAGTGACTTATCTTGACATGTCGGTGACACTAAATGAATTGGCGACATTGACCCAAAACCAAAGTGATGGATGGTGTGATAGACCATAGGTATGATAACCATCAAGTAGATAACCCAACCTAAACAGTCACAGAGATGAAGTGAAAGTGTCATGTTCAAGAGCGACTTGTTACCATAAAGTGATTTATGTAGGTTTTAACCCCGTACAGAAATTACCTGCATACGAATTCTAAAACACATAAAATAAACAATGCGAGAGCATAACACATAAAACACATATACATAGAGATTTTCCCTTGGATCCCAAAACCGGGACTACCAGCTTGATTTTTCATTATGTTCCTTTCAATGTTATAATACATATTTATATATGCCGAAGCATCCAATACCATGGACCAAAAACCATCGCGTCCAAAAAACATGTGCGAAAATCATGCACAAAACCATAGGTGGGTCTGCCCAACCTAACATAGGTTCCAAAACCAAAATTTTCTGGGGCACTGCCTCGGACCCCATAGAGTGGGGTTACTTGCACCCCTCAAACCCCCTATGATAGCCCCGCTACGCAATCGGCGCAGCGAAGGGGGGGCTTTCCCCCCCCTCTAACCCCCTGATTAACTATGTGGGCTAGTCGTGGAAAGAATATAACACAACCCAACAATTTATCCATTTTTCCATTTTCCCTAGTCACTGCTGACTAGTACATCTTTATTTTTTAACAAGATTGAGGAGGATAACATATGCTTGATGTATAATTCTACCCTTTGGGTGAATCCATCGCTATGTGATGTTTTAACGAGTCTAGTGAATGTGAAACTCGGTCTTGTCATGATGGACAAGTTTTCCGCTATTTGATGCTTTAATGAATTTAACGACAATGATAACTCGGTCATTTTCATATTTAGAGAGTCTGAAAAGGGGGAAAGAGAAAAAATCCACAAGTTCTTTTTTGTAAACTTGTCTCTCAAGTCCGAAAAAACGTAAAGTAATACAAGAGAGAACCTATTGACCATGTTCGATCAACATATTCCTTTTTCGTAAGTAATCTATCTCAATCCAGAAAAGGTTAAACTTTGACTGAGTAGATGTCATTTCCAATCCATTTGCGAGTTGAAAAGGACAAGCACTTGACAATCTGTTCATATTTTGAGAGTCTGAAAAGAGCTGAAAGAGCACTCTAGGAGGGTTCCTTTTTCAATGTTTAATAGAGCTCGAAAAAGAGATAAAATTATGCTCTATGGTCAAAAGTACATTTTGCGATCATGCACGTCCAATTCACTATGTTAGTTGTAAACCTGCTCAAAGAACCACCAAACGAATTAAACATACCTATTTCATTGGTAAAAATAGGTAAAAACTATAGTTTATTCATTTAATGAATGTGAAATAACCATAAAACAAGAATTTACCATGTCATTTTACTATTTGACGTTTACCATTCAGCATCTGATTGTGGGAGATTCTGTGGATAATTCTTCGTGTCGTCAGGACCAGGAAGGAGATCCATCTCTTCTCTTTCATTTAAGGTAATTATTTTTCAATTTCAGGCAAAAGTTTTAGGGTTTTGGGGTCCCTAGGGTAAATATATCACACCCTACGATCAACGCACCCTTATGCATCGAAAATTATGTTGCAGAGAAGTCAAACAGAAGGGAAGCTGCTATGCATCACACTGTCTAAAGATTAGGGGTGCGTTGGGTGCAATTTAGAAATTTGATTCATCATTTCTACCCAAAATCTCTTCAGTTTTTTGCATGAAATGGATCCTAACTAAGCCTATGGTGTGATTTCAGACTTTGATTGGATTAGAATGGCCATCACATGGCGTGAAAGAGAACATGAAGAACAAGATATGGTTGCCCTAAATGATCCTAGTATTGTTGAGGCCCTCAGAGATTGTGGGTTACTCAAATATTTTAGGTTATCTGGGATGAGGCAACAATTACAACTATTACAGTTCTTGGTTCATTCATGGGATCCAGCGGAACATGTTTTTCACATAGGGGACAAAGTGCTCCATATGTTGATTGATGATATTTACTTTCTCACAAGATTGTCGAGACATGGTGCCTCCATTTCTCTTTCAAGTTCTACCTGTGCGGGTAAATCAGTGAGAGACTACATTCAACAATTCTTCCAGCCAGGTACACAACGAAGAAAAGATGGGAAGATAAACATCAGAGATGTTCACGATATTCCCTTGCAAACTTACGATCACAAATTCGGCAGGTAGCATGACACTTCATGTCGCGAATAATCCATACATGCATTATGCGCTTGAGTGTCTTGAGCCAACTATGTTCAACTGGTGTGAGGTAGTATTCTCTTTGATGAAAGAGTAGCTGACTAAAGTAAAAAGTGGTAAGACAAAAAATTTCAGCTATGGATCGATCTTGATCGCTTTTACTTTGGAGAGAATTCCATTGATGCAACCTCAGCATGTGACACTGAGTTTAGCTGGTCCTAGAGATCCACAGATGCAAACATGGGTAGAGTTGATGGCTAGACATGTTGGTCAGTCATCAATCTCATTTTCTACCACATTCTTCAGTTGGCTCCGTCGACAACATATTGTCATAGAGGAGCATCCATATGCAGGGATGGATTTCCGTAGAGATCCAGATTTGAGATTACCAGTGGGTGCTCAATGGGGTGCTATAGGTAAATTGTTTTGACCATGTATTTTTGATTTTTTGAGTTTTTACATGTTTTTGTGTTTTTTGATGTTTCCAAGATTAAACTAAAAATGTTCTCATGTATATAGATGATGGCACTGTTCGACGCATGTGTCATAAACAAGAGGTGGGTGAACGAATGGGGAGAAATGTCAGAACAACATTTCTCTAGGGTTTCGATATGATCGAGACACTAGCGGAGTTGTAGCATCATATAGAGGGGTTAAACCTTGGTATACTAGATGTTCAGATCAAGGAGTTACCGATGAGACTACAACACCATATTATTGGTGTACTTAGACGTTGGATGAGGATATTGTGCATGACAGCTTAGGAAGTGACCTGTTATCATGAGTATCATTAGATCTACTTAGGATGATTTACTATATGCATTTTGAGGTTTTGAGGTCAGATGACCAACATGTCTTGGACACAATGTTTTGTAAAATTTTTGAACATCTATCTATTTTACTTTCAGTGTTTTTGTATGGTTATGTGTAATCCTATCCAACTGTTCATGTGAATTGAAAATTAATTCTTTACATATGTTATAAATGTCTATTTAACACGTAATTTTCTAAAGAATTAGTGAATGTGTTAAAGTTTTTGGAAATGTGTTGATATTGAATGTAATCAAAATGTCTTTCCAAGAGATGAACTCTAAGGAATATACAATGAATATTTGGATTTTGGACAGTATAAACATTCGTAAGTTGTAGTACGACAAGTTGTGAGTCTAGCCTAATGATGATTCGGCGAATTCCAAGTGAAATGGCATCAGAGAGGAGTTCGATCAATGCACTATACTCAATGATATTGTTCATATAATGACTGATCAAATCCCTTGAAAAATCATTAACTTTCCACTTGGAGCAAATATGGCCCATGCTGTAAAGGATAGGTTCCGCGTACTATGACTAGTACCATCGGCATAACCAACAAATGGTTCCAAAGATTTTGACATCTGCAAGAAATGCAAAGCGGATTACTAACCACATAAAAATTATAAAAGTCACATTGTGACACACACACACAATCAAATCACATATACAGTGTTTCTACTATGCACAATCAAGCATAGTAACGTTTAAGATATAGCCCGTTTCGGGGTTGCAACAATGGGATTCCATAATAATCAGCCAACTCATAGGCACCTTTTGCCAAAACACGCTTGACAATGTAGGGGCCCATCCATAGTGGTTCGAATTTTCCTGTTTCTATTTTATCGGCTTCCTGATCATCAAGCAACACCAGGTCTCCTTCTGAGAATATTCAAGGCTTGACATTGTGGTCATATTGCACCTTAATTCATTTCTTATGTGCTTCGTTGGCCAATGTGGCTTCATGACGTGTTTCATCCAGATGGATGAGTTCTAAGAAATCTGCTTCCTCATTAGAAGTGTCAGGTAACAAGTCAATTGCGAGTGTTAGTGACGAAATATCACATTGCATTGGGAAGATTGCCTCAAGACCATACACCAATTGGAAAGGTGTGAATCTAGTTGTGTTTCTTATCGAGGTTTGGTAAGCCCACAAATCTGAGTACAGGATCAAATGCCAGTTTCGTTTGTGAACTCCTATCATTGTTGAAGCATTCACTTAAGGACTTTGTTGATGGCTTCAACTTGTCCATTAGCCATTGGATAATAAGGAGTAGAACTATCATGTGAGAGTCCTAACTTGGCAGTTAAGTTAGTCATCATGTGATTGCGAAAATGCGAATGATGATCTGTAACTATAGCTTGTGGTACACCAAACTGTGCAACTAGATCGTTGAAGAAAAAAAGTGGAGCTATCTCACCACTATTGTTTATTGTATGCATCGCCTCAACCCATTTTGTAAAATAGTCAACGGCGACAATAATATACCCATGCCCTCCAGTTGAGTAAGGGTTACATGTCATGAAATCAATGCCTCACTTTGCAAATGGTCCAACAAACGATGACATGATGTAGTGGTGTAGGTGTTAGTCAATTTTTAAGGTCAAACATCTGGCATGCATGACAACTTCTGACAGCAGTAATGCAATCGTTAAATATGGTATGCCAGAAGTAACCACCACGGAGAATTTTCTGTGCAGTAGTATAACCAGATAAATGTCCACCACAAGCACTAGAATGGCAATCATTTAGAACTTTCTCGACTTCCTCATGTGTGAGGCACCTACGAAAAATCATATTGATACTGCGATGGTAAAGGGTGTCGCCAATGATTAGATAATCTTTAGCTTGATATTGAATACATTGTTGTTGCAAGTGAGAGGTATTAGACCAGAAAGTTTGGGTTTGGAGATAGATCAGTATATCTCCATACCAAGGGTCAGATGATGAGATAAAACACAAAGACTCAATCAAAATTTATGCTTCCGTTTTTGAGTCAATGGCAGTAGAGGGAAGGTCGCAAAGAAGCTTGGAAAAAACTAGAGATTTCTTTGACTTGGATTTGATGAATTTCAAATCAAATTCCTGCAAAATGATGATCCATTTTGAATATCCCCCCCCAGCAATTGACGTGACAAGATGTATGTCATAGGGTTGCAATCCAATATGAAAGTGGTCTTTCGGAGCAGGATATAATGGCGAAATCTCTGTAAAGCTTGAACGGAAGCCAAAGCTAGATTCTCCACATAAGAATCTTAACTTCCATATCATTGAGATTACGACTCAAATAATAGATCGAATGTTCAATCCCATCTTCTTCTTGGACTAAAACCATAGAAATAGTTGTATCTACAATGACGAGATACAAGAAATAGTCATTTTGATAATTAGGGGAATACATTAATGACGCTAGGATCAGGGTATCTTTGAGAGCATCAAATGAAGCTTGCGCAACCTGGTACCAATGGAAGGGAATTCCCTTTTTCAAAAGATGAGTAAATCCTTTAGCCATTTCGACATAATTGGGAATGAATCTCCTTAGAAAGTTAGCCTTCCCTTGAAGTCTCTGTAATAAACTGGAAGGTGGAGGCAGATCAAGAATTGCCTTAACCTTCAAAGGGTCGAGTCAAATTCCTTCTTTGGACACTATCAAACCAAGAAAACAACTAGAACAAAAAATAAACACACATTTATGTGGATTGAGTCAAATTTTGTAGTATCAGCATCGTAAAAAGATTTCTCTCAAATGTTGTGGGTGATTAGCCTGTTTTTGTGAATGAGAAGGTAAGTCATCTAGATAGGGTTGAACAATGTGTTTGATGTTGTGGAAGGCATAATTCATTGCCCTCTAAAAAGTTTCCCTAATGTTCTTCAAACCAAAATGGAGTTTCCTATATGTGAGTGTGCCCCAGGGACAAATAAAGGAAATTTTAGATTGGTCTTCTGGGTGGATATTGATCTGATTATAGCCGAAAAAGCCATCCATAAATGAAAATATTTCACATCTGGCACATTAATCAATTATCTGGTCGATAAAGGAAGTGGGATAGTTGTCTTTTGGACAAGAATTATTAACATTGCTATAATCAACACACACTCATATTGTTCCTTGTTTCTTCATGACAGGAAAAATATTGGAAACCCAATTGGTAAGAGGAACAGGGTATATGAAAACAACATGCAAAAGTTTTTCAACTTCTACTTTTATGGCAGTAGCCTTCTTCGGATTAACAGTATGGAGGCGCTGTCATACCGGCTTGACATTAGGATACATTTTAATCTTGTGTTCAACTATACTAGAATCAATACCTAGCATTTCCTCATATGACCAAGAAAATATATCGCGGAATTCATGAAAAAGAGAAAAGTAAGTTTCAAGTTCCGTTGGAGAACAAGATTTGCCAACATGGATGTTTTCTACAATTCCAGGTTTGGTCGAAATATCAATAGAAATGGTTTCTTCGATATTTGATAAGTTTCGTTCAGAATTGACTGTGTTTACAAATATAGAATTTGGAAGGAAATCAACGATTGAAGGGTAATTTAGTTAATTTGGAATATCTTCTATGTGATATGGAATATGGGATCGATGATGATAATCTACCCATGGTTCTTCTTCTATCATCATTGATTGGATGATTCCTTCAGTAGTAGAAAATGTATGTGAAAAAGGATCAGAGGAAGTACCATATTCTAACGAACCATCAACCCATACAATTGGTGATGATGGAATTGGATTTACTGCGCAAGCCTAAAATATTGATTGTTATGTGAGCTCAATTGGGCTTAGCGGCATGGTTTCATTACACATATCAACTTCGTAATTATTGGAAATCTTCCATGAGTCAGATGAAGTGGAATATATCATGTTACAGGTCTCAACTTTTGCAACTTTCGTTGTTTGTGATGGTGACAATAGTGAAAACGTGCCCATTAGGGAAGAATCTTTGAAGAGACCTACTCCAATGTTTTGAAGAGATAACGGAGGTCCGTGAGCTAATGGAACGCTTCTAGTTGCATGTGAACTAGAGGCGAAGAAGGTGAGTTGCTCAATTGCTGTGATTCCGCCTTTATGAGGGAAAGAGATCGTATGAAAGTATGTCGAAACCACAACAACCATAGCGTAAACCCATGGTCTTCCTAGTAAAATATTGTATTCAAGGGGTCCGCTAACGACCTCAACTTCAACAATTACAATTTTTACCCCTAGTTCTATTTGCAGGTTACTTAAGATTCCACAAGGTGTATAACTGCAACCGTAAAAAGCTTTTAACGTCATAGGTGATCGTGACAAAGGCTGTGAGCCAAGTGTTTTCTAGCAATTCATTGACATGATACAAGTAGATTGACCTTCATCAATAATGGTTCAGTGAATGAGGTGATTCAAAGCATTTTCTTGGATGAAGAATGATAACTGTGATGGTAATTGTGGCGTATGACCCGGATGGTTAAAAACTACGAGATTGTAATCTGTTGGATCAATTCCACCAATTGCTGACAATAAAGCTTGCTTTTGGGAGGGATAATTTTGAAGCACCTCAAGTGTCGACATAGTAGAAGATGATTGAGCCAAATCTTCTACTATTTTATAATTTTGTGCTGCTCGGGCTCGAGGCCTGAATGTAGATTTATGAACAACTCCCTTAGGCAGTTTTATTGTTAACTCTGGTGCAATGGGTGGTGGAATGGAGTCACACAAAGTTGAAGTAGAAGTATTGGGTTGATTTATAGCCTGGTTATTTGACGACAATGGTGGATTACCATAATCTTTACTTCGTGTAGTCACCAGACACATGAGTCTTAGGCTTAGTGGTGGATAACATAAGCACTTCTGAAGTGGAAGCATGATCTGTAGTAACCAAATGAGTCTCTGGGTTTGGAAAAGGGTCTGTCAACACAGCTGATGTACTAGAAGTCTTAAGAAGTTTTGAGACTTCAAAGTGGTGAGGACAGTCTCGTGTAAGGTGCTTCTCATTACAAATTAAACATGGGTAACGAGGTTCCTAGATGGAGAATAGGAATTAGATGATTTCTCTTGAGGGGGAGAATTTTATTTCTTTTTTCTTTTCTCCCTTTTCTTGATTCTAGGTTTCTTTTAATTTTTACCTTTGTCACATGACAGGACATTTATTTCGGAAGCAAGTGTATTATCAGGTTTATTAGAGGTTTGATTTGAAATAACAAGTGTTTGACTAGATGGTATAATTGCTATTTGACTGCTTCAATAACCTATCACACCGTCACCGACATGAGAGTCCTTACTGGATGGAGGTGGTGGAACAGTAAAAGATGGTCTAGGTGAATTTGGAATCTTATCATAGAGCATGCCAGACTAGGTGTAAATCAAGTCTAAGTATTGCGCACGAGAAATTTCTTGCTCTTAAGTGACAACTCCTCGTTTAGCCATATCCTCGGTGATAGATGGAAACAAGGATTTAATAAACCACTCAGCTAAAATCTGATCAGGAACAAAAGTTTTGACCATTCAATGACAATGACGCCACTCATGAATATGATCAGAAATGTGAGTAGAAGTGGTCTTTTTAAAGTTGGTCAACAATGTCGTTCTAGTTTCATATCTGATGGGTAACTGGAAATGGGTTAAAAATGTAGTGGCTAAGGTTGTGAAGTTGTCAAATGAATCTCGTGGTAATTCAATATACCACTTTTCAGTAGGACCAGTGAGCGTTCGCTAGAAAAGATGTAGTCTTACTGAATCATCATCTAGGGAGTTGGATGAATGCCACAAATAAAAAGTCATAACGTGATTAGACGGATCTTCTCCAGGGTTTCCATTGAAATTAGGAATATCAGAAGGCAATTTGTGTGGAATCACCTGCCACCAAGCTGAATAAAGGATGGGATCATTAGTAAGCAGATTTAAATCCGGTAATTCAAGTGTTGTGACAAAAGGAAAATGTCAGTTTAGGTTGGGTTGAGCGTAACTAGGGTAAGATGGAATTTCCTGGGCAATAGGCCTTTGTATACCAGCATAAGGAATTTGTTGTTGGTAACCTTGATAGGGGTAGGTTTGATGAGCATATCTAGTATAAGGTTGTTGTTGGGAACCAAGATAAATTTTTTTTTGACCAAAACCAGCATAGGCTTGTTGATTAGAACCTGGGTAAGCTTGTTTTTGACCAAACCCAGCATAGGCTTATTGACCAAGTCCACAATATGTTTGGTAATGTTGGAATTGTTGTTGTTGGTATTGTGGCTACGACGGTTGTTCATGACAATGGTTGTTGCCCACCAGTATAAGTTTGACTAGGTTGTGTATAAACTGGATTAGTATTAGCCTGAGTCATCCCAATTAATGGTAAATTGGCCTGAGGTTGTTGGACTTCAGACACAAATGATTGTTGTAAAATGGCCTTAGAAGATTGAGTCTGTAGACCTGAAACTTGAGGGTAAGAGGTTGAAGGATCAACTTGCAAAGGTTGAGATACAATAAACTGAGCTTGCAACTGTGGTAAAGTCGTAATGACAGGCGTAGTAAGTATGTATGAAATAGGTTGTATTATTTGTGATGAATACACAAGCCTTGGTTGAACAGGAATTGTAGGCTGCCATTGACGAATAGTTATTCTAGAATAAGTTGGACCTAAAGATGATGGTATGCTACCATATGGTGGCCCCCTAGAGCATGGAGAATAAGCATATTGGGCATATTGTTCTCCATATGGAGGTAATATAGTGTTAAGTGGATACATTGGATGGTAATCAGATTGGACCAGTTTGATATTGACTTGATGGATCAAATTGTTCAGTATCCGTAAGTGAAGAACCAAGTAAAATTCTTGTGGATGACATGGGTGAAGACCATGGACTAGAAGAAACACCAGAGTGAGTTCCAGATAATGATTGGTAACCCAGTGGGATGGACGGACCACCATACATATGTGACTCAAGTGTTGTGGTAAACATCGAAGAAGTAGTGATAGTAGATGTTGTCGCAGCTGTAACAGATGATATAATCTAGGATGTTGTTTCAGCCATAGTCAAATGACCTAATAAATATCCTAATGAATCTAAGGGAGTTTGGAAGTAAACAGGATCAAGAGGAGTAGTATAAGTTAACCGAGGAAAAGAAGGATAAAGATAAAGCCCTGGTCCAAAACGAGTTGGAGTTCTAGGTGAAGTTTCTTCTTCAAATTCCTCTTCAATAGTAATCAAACCAGGTGGAAGGATTTCACTGTCAGGTTCGTAATAAATTTCCAGTGTTTGACTCTACAGTAAAGGATAAGTCTCAATAGTTACAGATGTCTGAGGTTAAACTGGTCCATCGTCTTCGAGTACGGGAACGACTTCTGGTTGTTCAACTTCGGGATCCAAGTGTTCTGGTAAAATAACAATGGGTTTAGGATCAATTTCTTGAACAACTTCAGGTTGAGGATCAACTTCTTGTTGGACAACTTCAGTTACCATTTCACTAAGTTCACTTTCAGTGTCCTAAGGTAATTATAAAGGTTCCACTTTAGTAGCAGATAAACCAGTAATAGTAGGAGTAACTAGAATCGCAGTACGTACTGGTATAGGTGAATTTGGTAAATCAGATGAAGAACCAGAAGTTTGTGATGTACTAGACTCAATTAAACGAGACCGCTTTCACCGATTAGGTGTAGCTTCAGGTGGTAAATGCGGTTTACTTGTTGTCCTACGTGAACGAGAGGGTAAATTTTGATTTTCTTCCACGATTGTTGATTGATTTTATTATAAGAAAAAATAAACAAAAAGAGGGTAATATAGGCAAAAGAATTACCAAGTAATTGTGAACTGTAATAGACCGCCTCAAAGGTGCCAAGGACTTAACATACGTGCAAGTAATCTCCCCGAACGTTGTTTTCAGTGTATCACAGCATATAAGGCGGCCAACTCGGTTACCTACGGATGGATAGAAACCTAATGTATTCCTCCCAAATATACCTGAAAGTACGTGGAGGCATAATCCGTGTTAGTGCTGTGTAATGCGAAACTGCATAGTGAGAGCATTCCCTTATACTTTTTGTACTATAACACTGCTCGATATACCCGAAAGTATGTGGACGAGCTACGATATACTTACATACGTGGAATGAGGTATCACACTTAGAACGTATTGCAGACCGTTAGTGACAACTGCTATGTTTAACGATGCCGAAACAAGTCTCTAGGCTAGACCTCTAAATTTTATGCGTTAAGTTACAATGCTCCATTAGGTTAATAGAGATAAATTTTAGTTGATCTTGTTTAAAAATTTTCCTTTCAGGTTCACTGCGTGATGTTTATGAAACTCCTAGAATACAACTAAGATGGGAAACATTCCTTTCATTTGATTTAAACAATAAAAACTGTAACTAAAAGGGATAGAGAAATTAGAATCTCTAAACAAAGAGTATAGAGCACATCTAATGCATCTTTCCCTATACCATTCCTACAAGCGCACACAAACTTCTAAATGCATTATACATGTTTCTCTTTTCATTTATTTAATGTTTAGATGAACATAAAGAAACTAAATGCATAAACATTCAATGAATGCTTTTCACAAGAAATGAAGACTTTACGATAGTTTCTTTTTCAAAGAAATGAAGACTTTATGACAATTTTTTTCATGAAAGTAAAGACTAATCAATGTAAGCTAACTTTGGGATTGATTCAACACTGATAAAGAAAACATAAAGAAATATTAAACAAACAAAGCCAAAGTGGGCATGGAAAAGAAATGCTAATTTGGACTTGAGGGACAGAGAAACATTAACCATTCAGCAAATAAGATGTGAAACAGTTTGGAAAAAATCAAGCAAAATGATGGGTTTTGGCTTGACAGGGACTAGCACAGCCCTGAGTGGGAGACAGTGTGTTGCACAACACTGTCTCTAGGCTAAGGCTACTCTGCAATGCATTGTGTCAATAACAATAGTGTGTTGATGCCAGAGAGCACTATCAACACACAAATAAGCACACATTTTAACCAAACAAGCTTCAAAATGACTGAATATAGGTAAATGAACTCAAGCAAAGTCTACTGGTGCTGCTAAGACAAGGGATAACTACCAGGAACAATGTTCATTCCCCAACGGAGTTGCCAATTTGTTATATGGAATTTATACCTATGGATAAGTATATCTTCCCGAAGTGGGTAGTTACACTTAGAACCACTGAAGTAAAGATGATTAACCTTTTCCTACAATAAACAGATAAGATAAAAGAACCTACTTGTAATCCTTCACTTCCTTTGATCTCGTTTGAGTTGCTCTCGTCGCTCCTATTCAAATTTAATTCGCTCAATTGGTACTTTCCAACATAAATAGAAGATGGAAAAAATCAAAGCATATGATATATTTATTGTAAACAAATGGAATCAACAAGATTTGAACATACATTCATCATAGATATAGACAAAAGTATAGGAAAAGGAAAAAACAACTTTATTGATTGATAGAAGGAGAAGTTACACCCAATGTGGTTCGATCTCGTGTCACTCATCCAACTTAGTACAAGCCCTCATCACACCAATAACAACATCAATCCAGCAACATAACAATACTTTGACAATGATTCCAAGTCTCTAAACCAACAGTATTTCTATATAATATCCAAGCTCTCTGGCTCTATGATGGGAGTCCAGTTTAGAGATGAATGCAAGTGGTTTTTCCATTAATATGGCATTGAATGGTTTTCCATAATTGTATGATTAGTTTCCATGTTCAAAGGGATGAGAGGATAGAGGATTAAGTGATCCAAGTCTATCCTAAGTGGAGCTCATCTTGATAGGATAGGAGTTGGGTTCCTTCTAGAAGGCTCTAGAAAGGAGGAATATACTCAGGATCCAATGAACATTTCGAGGATTCTTGCCCAGCGGAGGCTTGATTGGGCTTAGGTGCTTTGCAACACAACCTTCAATGGGGCTACCTGCTCTGCAGAGCACTTACTCTTGACCAAGGGTGCATTAGTGACCCAAGGAAGCACTTCAGTAGGGTTTGAAGTCAGGAAACTCTCATGGATGAAAGCACTCAATGAGGTGGCATGTCTAGGGCATGTAGCAACTGAATTAGAGTCTGATAGACCCTGTTTACATTGATTTGATCGTCGAGAGTGATGTACCCAAATATACCTATAAGAGACATCCTTCACACTTCCTTCACTATAATGTCATGTGATGTAGTTTCATCAAACCCTTATGATTACTCACCCAAGTGGTGAAAATGTGATTCATTCATTGGATGAAATTTTAGGCTAAAAGTTCCTATCATTTTTTCATGTAATTTCCATGTAATAATATGTAAATCAATCCAAAAATTTTAAATTTAAAAAGAGGTAGATGTAAATATTTTAGATGGAAAATAAGAAAAACTATTTTTTTAATCGTATTTTTGGCTTATCTCTTTATAATTTTACTCAAATTTAATTTTTTATCAATGTGAATCTTCTCAAAAGTATGTATATTGAGAACTCATTAGATGTATAATTTAATTCCGCAACTAATGGGTGTCTACACTTGAAATTCTAGTAAACTTATAAGGAGATAAGCCAAAAATATAATTGAAAAAAAGTATTTTTCTTTTTTTCCCTCCAAAATATATAACTCGTGTTTTATTATTTTAACTATTATTTTATTATTTTTCCTTAGGAGCCCACTTTTAGGCTGAAATCTCCTCTAATGAAAATTCTCAAGTCTAAAAGATAGGTGCTCAGTGCAACCTTGCCTATCTATAGGACTTTCTGAAGGGTTAGGGGTAATCCCACAAAACCCCATATTTATGAATGAAGTGATGTTGTGATTTTATTCAATAAAAAAACATTTTTCGAAGGTAATTAGGACTTGGAAGGATTCAATCAATGATATTTTAATTATAAAACAAATTTCCGAGGAAAATAAAATAAGTAACCTTGTTACAAATCTTTCGTGAAGCTTATGCATCACTCATTTGACATCATCAATATTTTTTAATACCATCCACTCAAATATTACACATTTATTTACAATGGATAAATATTGACTCAATTTTGTGACAACATGCCCCTTATTTGATGTTGAGTACTCCAAAATATTTTCTTTAGGAAAGCAAACACAATATTTATAACTATAATCTAAATCTTCATGAAAAATGTTACAATTGTTCTATTTTCAAGATGTTCAACTCCCCATAACTACCATGTCCCTCTACATTTGTATAGTGATATCATCATCATTACAAATTTTCCTTTCCTTTTCAAAATCATTAGCTAAATCATGTATTTATCTTCAAATAATTTTTTAACTTATCTTCCTAACATTTATTTAGAACATACTTATAAGATTATTGCTAAACATAACTCAAACAAACACTATAATATATAATCAATTAAATTAATTTAACTGGCTTCTACTCATATTAAACAACTTATCTTCCTAACATTTATTTAGAACATACTTATAAGATTATTGCTAAAAATAACTCAAATAAACACTATAATATATAATCAATTAAATTAATTTAACTGGTTTCTACTCATATTAAACATGCATGCATAAAGTCTAAGGATAAGTGTCATGATACTTCTAATGAAGCCATCTAAGCATCCAACTAGAATCATGACATCTACCAATATATTTGTGTATGCTCTAAAATAGGGAGATATTTAATTGCATCGAAATGTAGATTGACCTTTTTAGTATCTTATCTCTAAAAAGTAAAAATGTAACTTTGTACCACACTCCTTCACTATATATATATTGTTGCAAATATAGACTTTTATAAATAAATTCTATCCATGTCAATTGGATCAATATACTCTCCAAATAACAAAAAAGTGAAATTAGGTAGAAGGTCACATTTAAACATTAAACATATTGTGGACCACGCCATCCCCATTACAATGTGCCTACCAAATTTACAATTTCACTTTCTCCACTATTAGAAAAGATGTCCTCTAACAAAGTGAAGATGTCCGACAACAAAGTTAAGCAAAATAGAAAGATTAAAAGTTATTTCAATAAAATTTTGGAATAGTTATTCATTTTTATTTTTATACTTCTCTCTTTGTATTACTAAAATAAGTTTTATTTTTATTTTTTCATGTATACTTTATCTCCTTAGTCTTGATCCTCTTCCCTTCGTATGACCAGTTAGATGGAAAATGAAATGGAAACTAATCCATAGAATAAACATGAGAAGGAATATTTTAGGTAAGAAAAAATCAAATGAAGAAAAAAAAAACATGAGAAGGAAGATTCAGATAAGAAAAAATTGAATGACAATAAGCTTAAATGGAAAATGAAATGGAAACTAATCCATAGAATAAACATTAGAAGGAATATTTTAGGTAAGAAAAAATCAAATGACAAAAAAAACATGAGAAGGAAGATTCAGATAAGAAAAAATTGAATGACGATAAGCTTAAATGAATAAGGACTAGTTATAAATGATAATCGTTTTTGCTGGGCTAATCCACAAGGTTTGAACCCAAAATTTTTGGGATTTAATTCTTCATTATCAAGTGATCGTCGATCAAGTTGTCCCCATAAACAAATGAGAAACAAAATTAAATTTAATAATCCATATGAGATAATAATAAAAGAATTATTAAAAAAAATTGAAAATTGTTAATGTCCTTTTTTTCATATGTGATACCAATGAAAACTTTTATAAAATTGAAGAATTAATGTCTTGATTAGAAACGGAACCGAGGATATTTTTGGATCTTTTCTAAAAGGGCGAGTTCTTCTATTAGGTTAAGCCCTTAATTGGAAACGAAATCGACCAGACTTTAGTTGGCCTCAAGTACTTTCACAATAAAATCTAAGCCAAATTTATTTTTACGTGGAGGTACTCACATAATGTTTATGTTAACAAAAGTGGCAATGGAGTGCATAAGAAAATACAAACACATGAATGTACTCACACATGCATTCATGAGCCTATTGCCTTAACTTTCCCTAAACCACCACATTGGCTACGAACTAAACACTATTTTTTTTCGAAAATATGTGTGCATTCTTAAGTGCGTGGTCACTTATTAGCATGTAATTGCACATGAGATACCCCTTGTTACCCAACAAACCATGCAACACATTTTCTATCTCAGGGAGTTTATTTGGGATATTTTGAGGAGGTATTGTAGAATTTTGTTAACATCATGTTGGATTAGTTCTAAGAAAGTTTCTAAATATTAGTATTCTTTTTTTATGATTTTTTCTGATATTGAAATGTAGCATATTTTTATAACATGGAATCCCCACCTAGAAAAAATCCAAATTTACTGCCACGACATGATTCATGGACAAGGAACAAAATTAATATAAAAACTAGGAAATGTAAAATTTAAAATTTATGTGGTGTTAAAACCACTTAGAAATATTATACAATATTTTAAGAAATGCCAAAGGTTCCTTACAACTTTAGTCTTTCACTAGCCACATCACTATATACATTTGTTACTTAAATTATGAATGTTCAAAGTTATTTGTCACATTGTTTAGTATAGTGTTATAATGTTTTAATATTATAGAATGGGTTTATATAGAAACCCATTTAGATTACATCCACATTGCAAAAAAATATTTAATGACATTTTTTATTTACCCTAGAACTGGAACTCAATATCCAATCACAAAGTAACCCATTTTCATGGATTGTTGCATCTATTAACCTTTTGTATGAGGTTGTATCGATAGGTGGCTCATGGAATTTATTAAAGCTAGTTACAATAATAGGGAGGGCCCTTTGTATTTCATTAGGAAATTATGATTAGAGTTTATCTTATGTCACCATATCAACTATTAACATTGATTAATTCTAAGGGGTTGGTTCATTTAGTCACATAGGATTGAAAATATTGTCAGGAGTGACCCATTACAAGGTGCGAATCCTCCCATGTGGAGGCCTAACTCCCCTACCCAATACCATCACATATAAGAAAAACATTATCTACACATAATTGTCTATCTCCACCTCAACACATAACCTAGTGAGGCATAGAACATTTAGAACATTATCTCACTAAGAGAGATCATCAAGTGATGTTGGGGGAGGGTTTTGTTTTGTGTAGGCCCTATATTAGAGTTTGACTAGGAGGGGCCCCATTGACACACTAGGAATTCCTTCCTTCTTCATGTGGCCCTCATAGGCGATCGAGTTGTGGACAAATTTTTTGTCAAAGAGAATAGGTAATTAGATACATCAATTTCAAGGAGGAGGTTAGTATTTTGTTCATATCCATTCATCCTTGATTGTATAAATAGATAAATAATTGGATAAAAATATAGACAATTTATTATGCCATTTAGTTCTATATCTAATTATATCATGTGCATAATTTCTATTATCAAATAGTAGACCTTTGGGACTACAATATGCATTGGTTATAGTTTCCACAATTGATGCAACAATAACAACAACCTACTTATTTAGTGTGCCACACATTTAGGTATTTTGAAATTTATTTTAACCTTGAAATCAGGTGTATAAATAAATTTCCTTGCATAAAAATATATGCATGAAAGTAAATGGATATATAGGAGCTTCAATATTTTTTGGATATAGATTTGAGAAAATTTATTTCATATTAAAATACAACTTCTAACCATTTTTTGGGTATACATAGAAGTAAAATTTCTATAATATTGAAATGTTAAGATTTGGTTGGGTTTTTCTTCTTAGCAATTTATACATGTATAGTGGAAAATGTGGCTGTAAGGTTTATATTGGAACAAATTTCCATTTGTATTTGAGTAATAAAATTAGGGTGTACCATCAATTTATCTCATGTGTAAAGCACAACTTTTTTTTTTTCCATACCCATGCATTATCATGTCATTTCAACTTCTCATCAACAAGTTATTCATTGAATATATGTGTCATTATCTTTATTTGCAGCTATCTCCTTAGTCTCCCCTTGTCATATATGTAGCCTAATGATATAGTGTTCACCTTGTTGACCAATATCCTATCACATTCATTCATAAAGGAGGTTTTAAAATTGTGAAAAAGAAAGTCAATATATTTTAGGTGTTAGGGGGATCCAAGGGATTGTGAGGTTTACAACTATTAGGGGCTATAAAAATATGCATGTAGTGAAAATTATTGTTTCCTCTATTCGAAATATCTATTGTGGTGGGTGAGGGGGTGTGTTTGAGAAAATAATTTTGGAAGATATTTATTTACATATAGTGAAATTAGGGTTATTTTGTAGCATCACAAAAGCACATGTAAAATGCCACTAGTTCACAAAGTGAATACCCCATGTGCCTAAGCACATGTCATCCTTCAAGCCTTCTAGCCTACCTTTCTAGGTCTTTACATGAAGTAGCCACAACATGAGTCTAGGATGAGCCCAAACATTCCTTGAAAATGATGTCTATGTATATAAGGTTGATGTGGTCTTCCATGGAGTATTATAAATTTGATGTGGGGTGACCTCCTAGACACTCCCTTCACTATAATTGCATGTCGATGTAGTTTCATCAAACCCTATATTAGTATTCACCCAAAAGATTAAAAGGTGATACCATAAAATTGTTAAATCTAAATGATAAGTGCTTAATGTAGTCATTCCTTTATATGGGACTTCCCCAAAGCGTTAGGAGTAATTCCTTAAAATACCCTATCTATGAAAGAAATTAGGTTGATATTTCATTAATAAAGGAATATTTTTCTATTGTAATTAGTACTTGGAAGGATTCTCTCAATGATATTATAAGTATAAAACAATTTCCTAAGAAAAAAAGAATATGAACCCTCATTACAAATCTCCAGTGAGGCTTATGCATCACTTCATTGACATCATCATCAATATTTTTTAATAGCATCCAATTAAATGTTACATATCCATTTTCAAGGGATAAATGTTAGCTCATTACAGTAGCAACATCCCCCTTATTTGATGTTGATACGTTAAAAATATTTTCTTAGGTAAACCAAGAATAATATTTATAATTATTATCTAAATCTCCATGAAAAAATTGCAACAAGATCAGTTCCCTTATAGAGATGTTGATTTCCTCGTAAATACTATGCCTCTATAGATTTATACAAATGATATCAACATCATGATAGTTTTTCTCTTCCTTTTGAAAATCCTTAGCTAACTCATGTATTGCTCTTAAAATATACTTCTAGTGTTATGCTTCCAACACTTATTTAAAACATACTAATACACCTACTACCAAAAACAACTAACATACTAATAGACATACTATCAATAATAAATCAAATGGAAACCATAATATGTAATCAGTGAAATTAGTTTGAAATGCTTCTAATTATTCTAATCATGAACAATGTGTAGAGCTAATTGTAATGATACTACTAATGAATCCATCTAGGAATATAACAAAAATAATGACATATACCATTTTATTTGATTAAAACCCTAAATAGATAGATATTTAGTTGCATCCAAATGAATTTTTACCTTTTGAATATCTTGTTACTAAAAAGTAGATGTGCAACTTTGGAACACAAATTTTTATGTGATAAGAATAATACATGTTGTTTTTTTCATATATGATATTCTATAAATAAATTTCATCCAAGCCAATGTGATCAATATACTTCCAAAAGGTAAATTCTAAATTTAGATACAATTTCACATTTAGACAATGAAAATATTGTTAACAACACCACCTTTTATTACAATGTGCCTACTAGATAATTTTTATTTTGCTACTATTGAAAATTTTTCTTCTGACCAAGTTAAGTGAGACATAATATTAAAAGGTTGATTCAATAAAATTTTGGACTACTTATCCATTTTACTTTTGGTTCCTTTTCCTTTGAACTACTAAAATGGGTCTTTAGTTATTGATATGTTTTGATGTATAAATTCCCCTCCTAGTTTATCATTGTTTTAAAACCCCTATGAAAATTCTTTTTTCTCTCGGAGGTATTCACATATTTATTCTTTCAATTCCCTAAAAATTGTTATTTTCTTCCAAGAAAATGATTTGTAAACTACGATGGATATTCCATTAGATAGTTTGTCCCAACACATCTACTAAAATAAATTTGCAAATGTGAGATTTATAGTATGAGAGTTTACTTTTCCTTATATTTTTGGATCCATTAATTACTATGCTATGATTATGAATGTAATAGATAAAAACATGGAGTATATAGAATAATGAAATAAAAATCACAAACCACAATTAACACAATATATGATTTGGGAAACCCTTACAAGAGAAAACTCATTTGGAAGGTGAGGCTACTCTACTCTCACTTTCCCTAAAAGGAAAAGGATGGAAGCACAAAGAAGTGAGACCTGGGTCCTGTGGGATGCTATAGTTCACACAGACTATATATTTAATCTCTATCTCTATCCACTATCAACTACTTCGTTCATCTATGGAACAAAATGCGGTCGAATAAAATGGAACCCCTTTCCCTCCTAGTGTCTTGAATATAATAGATTTTGATGAACTACTAGTGGTTAAGTTTGACAACTTCAACTCTTAACTAGAGTTACAATATTAACTCTTCTAGATCCTTATTCATAGTGATCATTTTATTAGCTCATTTTCTATGAATAATTTGGGATGACATGCATTCTCTTGAACCATGGTTGTCAAAACAAGAAGGTGAACTTATGAGTGGCATAACGTTTGCATACAAATTCTGATTGAGGTAATTCTTGTACCATTGGAAAGGTATCTATTTGAGGAATATAAATAGAAGGTGAAACTATTAAGTACAAAAGTTCCCCCCCACAAAATAGTTCCATTTAATTCCTCGAATTGCTTATGGAAGGTTTTAGACCCCAATTCACAAAACTAGAATTTGGGAGTAAAAATGGTACTATGAGCTTATTCCTCCAATTTTTATACTCGGAAAGAATAAACATAGATGAAAAAAAATTTAATGTTCCAATCGACATTATATCTCCACATTTTGGGATGCATTTGATCCTTAATAGATTCTACTAAATGAGGTAAGGAAATTGTTTCTCTCCCTTATCCTTGGAGTATCATTCAAACTTAATTGGAAGTTTCTCATTCAACCAAATTTATGAATTATAATGTTGCCCCTATCTTGTAATTATATACCTCTTCTAAAAAATTTTATCTTCATTAAACTCTTACTAAACATCTAGTGTTAAATTCTCTACAAAAGGAAACACATGTTCTTCTTCCTGATCCAACATGGAAGACTCAAAGAGTTTCATATTTTTGACATTCAACATTGAGTAAATACACTTGTATGGGGATATAATGATTCTATAGGTTTTATCTCCAACCTTTTCTAATATCTCAAAGGGAATATATTTCATATCCTTGATTTTGTTACCAGAATTGTGTAACCTCTCTTTGTTTAATCGTAACTATACTCCGTCTCCCACCTTCAATGAATTCTCCATTCTATGTTGATCATTCTTGGTCATATATTTCTCATACGAATTCTGCGTCATATGTTATACCTATAGATGGATATGCCTAATATTTGCAACAATTTTTCTTCCCTTAATGCATCCAATGTAAGATACTCCCTCAATATTGATTTTCTGTATGCAATATCCAAAGATGCTGGTCCAAATATCCAAAAAAAATTCAAATAGAGAATTACCAATAGAATTGTGGAATGTTCTATTATAAGAGTGCTATATTTATACTACATTTTCATAAAAAGTGTTTAGATTCTTTTGATTGTAACCCCCCAAAATCTACACTAAATTCTTGGTGACTACATCTATTTTCCAATTCGTTTGTGGATGAAATGTTGTAGACATCTTCAACTTCATGTCCATATTTTCCCATAATGTATTCCAAAATAAACTATGAAACATTGTGTCCCTATTTGAAATGATTCCTCTTGGTATCCCAAAGTGCATCCATAGCTATCTAGAGAACAAGTTCATTTCTTCTTACCCATTAATGGTATTTTCATGGAGCACTAGAACACACATATTTCTAAACTTATCAACCACCATGAAGATGTAGTCATGTCCCTTCCTATTTTTTGGTAAGAAACTTGAAAATTCCGTGGAAATTCTTTCCCAAGAATGAGTGGGTATAGGAAGGGGATGGTATAGACACTATTTTTTACTATTAGACTTACTAATACAACAAATCATTCATACTCCTATGAAACTAGCTACATATTCTTGCATTATGGGCTAATACACATAGCTCTACAAGTTGGCCACTATCTTCCCTGCACCAAAACTCCCTTGAACCTTTGAGGTGTGAGACTCTTTGATAAACTATAGTAACTCACCTTTGGGAACACATAAATGATCTAACTTGTATATTAAACCATTCTTGAGATGGTAGTAAATTGTGTTATCACTATCATGCATGCGACTTTAGCTATGCAACTACTAAAACACCTTGTCGAAGTCCTCATCCTTTTTTCATGCCTATTTATATGCATCATGGGTGAATGGCTCCATGTGTAATAGAGTTTCCAACATTGTTATCTTTGTCATGGGTGGGCTTGAAATTATGTAAGCCAACTTACTTTTTCTTCCCTTCTTATACTTGATCACTAAATGGAAGTTCTATAAAAACCCCACCTACCTCTAATGCCTAGTATATTGTAGCTTAATCTAGGCCCACAAGTACTATAATGGCTGGTCATCTATGTTGATTACTCTCTTCTATCCCATTAGATATTATTTCCATTTCTTCATAGCTTGCAACAAGGATTAAAGTTCATTGTCATAGGTAGGGTAGTTGAGAACCACCCCATGAAATATTTTACAATGGTAGTATACAAGCATTCCTCCTTACATCAAGACCACTCCCATAGCATACACAATTGCAATTGTCTCCACTTTTAAGGGTTGTCGCGATTTTAGTAATGCTAGAACTGGTGCTTCATGAATATTCTTATTTAACTTATTGAAGGCCTTATTTTTACCATTTCCATATTGGAAACTCTTTCCACTTATTCTTATTTCATGGAGTGGTGCTGCAACTGCTAAAAGCAAGGCTTTGAATTTCCTCAAGTATTGTGCTAACCCAATGAAGCTATACACTTCAAAAACATTAGTAGGCATTAACCACTTCATGATTGCCTCCATCTTAGTAGAATCTATCTCCAAATATCCTCAATGTATCACATATCCCAAATACACCAAAGAGTGCTATGAAAACTAACACTTCTTGGCATTTTATCGCAGTTGGTGCTTCTTTAATGTCTCTACCACCTACATCAAATGTGATATGTGTTGCTCCCAGGTAACACTACATACCAGTATGTCATAAAAAAAATGAATCTATAAAAGGGCATAGTATATCATTTATTAATCTCAAGAATGAAGCTAGTTAATTGCATAGGCCAAACCACGAGACTAACAACTCCAACAAATATTACCTTGTTTTGAAGGAGTTCTTCTAGGTATCTTCTTCTTTGACCCAAGCCTAGTGATATCCTAGCTTTAAGTCTATCCTAGTGAAGTATTTAGCTTGTTGCAATTAATCTAGTAGATCAACTATCCGAGGAATTAGGTACCTATTCTTGAGAAGCATTTTGTTTAAAACTCATTAATAAATACACATTTTCCAAGTCCCATCCCGATTTCGCATAATGATTGTCCTATATCCATGTTAACCCCAGATCTATCAATCATCGAGAGGGATCAAATATCTCAAGGTGAAAACCTCTTTTTTGAGTGAAAAGCTTTAGGAAATGCTCGCACCTTGAGAGATTTTCTCCCTCCCAACACTTGATATATCCAAAGTTAAAATGGATCTAGGCTAGTTTAATTACTAATAATTAAATATTATAATTATTAATTTTATTAGTTTATTTTGTTTTATGTTTTGATGAATTCAAAATGTTTATATAACATAACATATTATAATATTACAACCTCTAACATAATGTGTAGAGAGAACCACTTCGCATAATGATGGGTGGGCCACATGATGAGGTACTTAGTAGCATGACACGCTATTTCAGCGGCTGCTACACATATTTATTCACCTCATTTTCCTCTATAATGAACTTACTATTCAGCCCAATGTTTGGCAATGGAGAGTTAGGAAATAATTGGATCTCATGCTCCACTTCCCTCTTGGGTGGTGGCCATTTAGGCTCCTAGAAAACAACCATTTACACCTATAACAACTATTCCAGTTTTCGTTTCTACTCATTAGTGAAACCTTAATAGGGTGTGTTATCAGGAAAATTAGTGTCTATGTAGCTGCTAGTCCCACTAAGGCTGGTAGCTACCTTAGAAACAAACACACTAAAAACTACTTTCGTTTTCCTTTATGAGTAACAGATAAGAGAAGAATAAGGAGACCAACCTTTGTCTTGCGCTTGGTTCCTTGCTTGATTCCTCTCTCTTCTGGTAGGTCTTTGCCACTCACTTCCTTGTCTACCCAGCTTCAAGGAGTACCTGTAGAATCAAAGCAGCATAACACTATCCAAGAACATAGATCTATTATCATAAACAATATAGGATTAGATGTACATGACCACACAAATGCATAAATCATCAATCTTACAAGAATGTGGAGGAAAAATTGAATAGCTTTATTGATAATCAATAAAGAGAAAAGAGGATTACAACCAATTGTTCTGACCCAGCACCATCCTCTCAGCAAGAAAGCCCTTCTTCACCTCATGAAAAGCTTAGATCACCCAACACTATGATATTGCATCAAGAAACCAACAACACTTCCTTACAAGATACAAAATTCCAGCCTCTGGATCTCTGGGATGAGGGATCCATATATAGATGTCTGCAAGGGAGGTGAGTCAGCTTTTGAGATTTGATTAGTGTCTTCTCTCCAATAGTTCTTGATTCCACTTGGAGATTGATGATCTCTTACTCATCCCTGGTCGAATTCAGAGAGGCAAGTGTCACAGGAGAGGTTTCTGGAAGATTCCATGCTCCTCCACCTTGCAGATTGACCCTACCATTTGTCCCTTCTTGCCTGTCGCACCCCGTAGAAGGGCTTTTTGAAATTCATCACACCTACTGTGTGTATTCAGGTGGGATGCAATGCACTTTTCCTATGGAGCAGGCGAAATGGTCCAGTTTTGACCAGTTCTGAGTAGTTTTTCATGGAGAACTTCTGGGAGATGCTGTAATCACTTGACCTTGTTCTTTTAGGGGTTGGAACAACACCGTTAGGGACTTAGGAGCCTTTGGTTTATGGACATTTATGTTTGGGGTTGCAGTGCCCAAAAATGTATATGACAGTTGCCCCCTAAAGTATGAGGTCGTTAATCTTTTGATGTCCGGTGAAATGCTTTACCATGAGGATCCGAAGTTTTTTCGAGACGGAAGGCGACCTGTAATAAGATACAATACAATACATTATCTTCATATTATTTTCATGATCTAGCTGAGGCAGGCATTCCCATGCTCAGATTTATAAATTCATTGTCATGTACATAGGACAAAATCATCTGAGTGTAGACTGATGACTTTGGTAGAGCCATCATCCCTTAGATTGGATGATTATCTGTGCAGCAATGATGTACATTTGATGTCTTTATTTTCCTGAATATATATTGCAGCCCAAATGGATGAAACTAGATCCGGGGTCTTCAATCTTGTTCGATCTTCACTCTAAGTACAAGTCGATCCATGTGAGAGATGTTCTGGAGTCGAACATGGAAAGACATCGCCAGATTACCAGCCAACGATGTAATTTGTTAACAGGTGCGAGAGGAATCATCGATAATGATAATGATCCTCAAGGTACTGTAGTACAATTCACGTGGTGTGAATAAGGGACTTGGCGTCAAACACCATGCAAAATCTTTCGGTGGAAGGCCATTGATGTAAACCTGTCGCCGGAAGCGAGAAACTTGCCATTGAGGCATGTAAGCTTCAAAGTACTGAAAGGGTTGTTCCTAGATCGACTCCTTGGATAATGAGTTGATGTCGACAAGAAATGATCTATCATAGGAGGGCCTTAGTGAATCCCACATCAATGACACGAAACGGAGAAAATGATTTTAATGGAGGTGAAAATGATCTGGTGATATACGGTTCAGGGTGGCGGTCATGAAAGAAAGGAGAAAAAATGTATTATAGTGGGTGAGACACAGGTGAATTTTTTGAGCGACTTCTCTTGAACATATCGGCGACACTGGCATGATGGATTGGTAGCATTAACCCCAAATGTGGATGGTGTGATGGAACCATGGTGATGTGACCAGTGAATGGAACAACCCAACCCGACTCGGATGCAGAGTGAAAGTGTCATATTCAAGAGCGACTTGCTACCAACAAAGTTTCTTCAAGTTTTCTTCCCAATTTTTCCCTAGTCATTGCTGACCACTACCTCTTTATTTTTGTCAAGCTTGAGGAGGATGACATATGCTTGTTCTATAATTTTCCCTTCGGGGCAAACCCATCGCTATATTTTAACGAGCCTAGCGATAGTGAAACTTGTTCTTGTCTGTTATCGACAAGTTTGTCGCTATTAGGTTTTAACGAGTTTAACGACAAAGATAACTCGGTCCTTTTCAATTTTAGAGAGTTTGAAAAGGGACGTAAAGGAAACTCCAAAAATCCTTTTTTGTCATCTAATACCTTAAGTTCGAAAAAGTATAAAATAATACAAAAGGGATGAATTTTTGGTAATTTTAACGAGCCGAACAAAACAAGCGCTCGATCTTTTTGTGTAATAATCCCTCAGGTCCAAAAAGATTAAAATCTAAAGGAGGGATAGCACTTCTGGTCACTTTAACGAGCTGGAGAGGCCAATGGCTCAGCAATCTTTTCATATTTTACGAGTCAGTTTGAAAGAGCTTAAAGGAGACTCGTTTTTTGAGGAAAGAGTGATAGATTCGGGTAGTAGCTGATTCTAGGTAAGGTTTGGAATTTTCCAATCATGGCAGTGTCACAAGGATGGCTAATAAGATCACTCTTCGTAGCTGTTCCTCAAAAGGGGTAAACAATCAAGTGGAGGTGAATGATCGGCCAATACAGAGTGGAGGTGATGATGAGAACACGACCAAGGCTTCAAAGGCTGAAGTAATACATTCACGATGGTTATTTACCGGAAATTGGTTCATTTTTTAATGAGCTTAAACACTGGGGGAAACACTTGCTCATTGCTTATGTTTAATTTTAATGAGCTTGAATTCCGCATTAAAACTGCTCGAAGCGGGTTTATTTTTTAACGAGCTTGAACCCTGCAGTAACATTACTCGTGATAAGTTTGCATGCCCCCAACATAATAACGCAAATCAAGGTGCATGTCCCCCAAGCTTCATTGCATTCAACTCGGTGGTTGGAATGAAGGTTTACCTTTGAGATTTGGAAAGGGATTTGTTTCATTTTTTAATGAGGTTGACACAGTAAAAGAACTATCCTCATGACTCCTTGTTTCATTTTTTAACGAGGTCGACACGAGATAAGAACCATCCTCGGAATCCACTATATTTATAGTATTTGATAGAAAATCAAAAACTAAAGGATGATTAAGGTCATTGGAATAATATTCGTTGTAATCCGGGAGATGGGAATGATGGTGGTAATCTTCCCATGGTGCCTCTCCTAACATCATTGACTGAATGATTCCTTTGTCTGTAGAATGTACATGCGACCAAGGATCTTAAGAGGTACCATATTCCTTAGACCTATCTATCCAAACACTCGATGAGCATTGATTTGGGTTTGCCCCCCAAGCCAAGAAAATTGATTGCTACAATATTTCTAAAATGGCGATGATCCATGCTGAAAAATGTTTAGGAATCTTCCAAATCCATTAGATATAGAAGATTTCATATTGCAGGTTTCCACTGTGGCCACTTCCGCCAGATTACTCGGAGGCGGTAGGGAAAAAGTACCCATTAAGGCAGGGTCTTTTAGGAGACCTACTCCGATATTTTGAAGTGAATGATCACTTTCATGGATCATTGGAATGCTTCCCGTAACTTGTGAACTGTTGGGGAGAAATGTTTTTTGGACGATGATTGTAATTCCTCCTTGAAAGGGAAATGCAATCTTCCTGAAGTAGGTCGACACAACTGCGGCCATGGCATATATCCAGGGCCTTCCCAGTAGGATGTTGTAATTGAGGTTTCCGTCGATTACTTCAACATCAATTTCTACTGTTTTCCCTCCTAGTTCAACTTGCAAGTTACTTAGAATACTGTATGGGGTATACATTCGTCCGTCAAATGCTTTTAATGTTGTCGAAGATCGCAACAAGGTTGGAGATCCTAAAGTTTTCCAGCAACTCATCGACATAATACATGTGGATGCCCCCTCATCAATAATTGTTCTATGAACAGTTTTGTTGAGAGCTTTCACTTGAATGAGGAAAGCTAGTTGAGCTGGTAACTGAGGATCATATCCTTTATGGTTAAAGGACACAAGATTAGAATCCTTTGGGTCTATCCCACCGATAGCGGATCATAAAGCCTGCTTTTGGGATGGGCAATTTTATAGTACCTCAAGTGTCGACATAGCGGATGGCGATTGGGCTATATCTTCCACTATATTATAATGTTGTGCTATTTTGGCACGAGGATTAAATGTTGACTTGTGTACTACTCCCTTTGGCAGTTTTATTGTTAGCTTAGGAATGATGGGCGGCGCAACTTCTGTGGAAGTTGTTGTTGAACTACTAGGTTGATCTTTATCCTTGTTGTTCGACAGCTGTGGATTCCCGTAATCTTTGTTCCTTGTCGATATCAAAGCATCATTTTGCTGTTTCGAAACCGACAACATCAGTACTTGGGACGGGGAAGCATTTTCACTAGCAACCAGATTTGTTCCTGGATTTGGAAACGGATTAGTCAATACTGTCGAGGTTTTTGAATTCTTGATGAATCTTTTAAGCTCAGCCTTATGTGGACAATCTCTTGTCCAATGATCCTCATCACATATTACGCATGGATTTTTTGGTTTCCTATCTCCAGGAGGGTTTGCAGAAGATTTTTCAGGTGATGATTCCTCCTGTTTCTTCTTCTTCCCTTTTTTTTTCTTCTTGCCTCCCAGTTGCTTGGTTTCTTTGCCTTTATCTGTCGAGACAACATTTACTTCCGAGGCGAGAAGTTCTTCTTTTTCATTTTGATTGGAAATCTTACGGGGCATTTTAGATGTAGCCTTTGTCAATTTCGTGTCTGTCGTACCAATCACGACATCACCGGCATGCGAGTCATTGCTCGATTTAGGAGGAGGGGGGATGGAAAATTCCGGTCTGTGAGCGTCAGGGATTTTATCGTAGAGTGTGCTAGACTGAGTATAAACCAAGTCTAAATATTGCGCACGAGCAATTACTTGCTCTTCAGTGATGACTCCTCCTTTTGCCACATCTTCTGTAATCAAAGGTAATAAAGACTTAATAAACCATTCAGCTAAAATCTGATCAGGAACATACGCTTTTACCATTCTACGACAACGTCACCACTCATGAATATGATCGGATATGTGAGTGGCCGTTGTTTGCTTGAAATTGGTAAGAAGTTCTGTTCCCGTTTCATACCTTATCGGTAACTGAAAATGGGTTAAAAAGGTTGTGGCTAGGGTACTGAAGTTGTCAAACGAAGCTCTGGGTAACTCGATATACCATTTTGTTGCCGGACCAGTTAACGTCCTCTAGAAAAGGTGAAGTCTAATCAAATCATCGTTTAGGGTGTTTGATGAACACCACAGATGAAATGTCATCACATGATTCGACGGGTCTTCACCCGGATTTCCATTAAATTTAGGAATATCTGACGGAAGTTTATGCGGAATCACTGGCCACCAAGGGGCGTAAGCAATTGGATTGTTTGTTAACCTATTTAGATCCGGTAACTCTACAGTTGCCATGAAGGGTAACTGTTGATTCAGGTTTGGTGAAGCATACCCAGGATACAGCGGAATTGCCTGAGAAGTTGGTCTTTGCATACCAGCATAATGCATTTGATGCTAGTAATTTTGGTAAGGTTGATGGGCATAAACATTATAGAACGGTTGATTTTGACTGTTTTGAATATATAGCTGCCCACTATTTGCAAAGATTTGTTGCTCAGATCCTTGGTATACTTGTTGGAATTGTGGTTGTTGGTATTGCACCAGCCATGGTTGCGAAGCCATGTGTTGTTGTCCAATACTGACTGTTTGACCAAGATGAGGGGTAATTGTACCCGTTTGGGCCTGTGTCATTCCACTAGTTGGCGATTGTGATTGAGTCGTAGGGACAAGAGGCTGTTGCATTACCACCTAAGAAACCTGAGGTTGGCATACAACATGCAACACTTGTACTTGCGACACTATCACAATAGCTGGCGTAGTCGGTATATTTGACATAGCTAAGCAATGTTGCATCGAATATACAACTCTTGGTTGTTGAGGTAGTATCGGTAGCCAACCACTAGATGTAATTCCAGCATAACCTGAATTTTGTTGTGAACTCCCGTATGGTTGCCCTCCTGGAGGAGACAATGAAAGAGTATACTGGCCCCCATATGATGGTAATTTGGTACTTAAAGGAATTGTTTGCCCTTGAGGACCAGACTGCCCAAATTGACACCCTGAAGGATCAATTTGCTGAGACTCAACATAAGAGTTCCTGGATACTATTCTGGATGAACAAACAGGAACGGACCATACTGTCGAAATAGCCCCTGAGTGGGCCCCATCTAGCGATTGAGAGCTAGTTGGGATAGATGGTATGCCGGTGAACATTGTTGGAGTGACAGCAGGGAATTATGCCGTCGCTGTGTCGGATGACACAGTCCTAGATGTCGACGGTTGTTCAGACATTCCTAGTCTATCCAAAATATTGCCTAGCGATTTTACAGGAGCTTTTGATGGCGGTAGACTAATTTCTAATGAAGAAGGATATAGAGTGATCCCGACTCCAAATCGCGATGGAATACTCGATGGAGGATCCTCCACAATCTCTTCTATAGCAATCAGACCAGGTGGAAGAGGTAGACCGTCAGGTCCATAAAATATTTATGGTGCCGAAGAAGGTATAGAATCTGCAGCGACAGATGTTTGGGGAATAACACCTTTCGAATCAGCTGTAGATGGAGCTGGCTCAGTAACACAGGTGTTTACCTTCACACTAGGATCAGTTCTACTGTCCTTTGGTGGCTGCTGAACTTCTTTTGTAAAGGCAGGGATACCAGAAATGTTTGGAGTAACCGAAGTTTCTAATGGTTTCAGAACACTTGTTCTAACTTTACCAGGGGATTTGGAACCAGTTAAACGAGTTCGCTTTGTCCGTAACAGTTTCGACTCTGGAGACAAAGACGGTTGACTCGTAAGCCTTTGCGAAAGACGGGGTTTCAATTGACTTTCTTCCATGATTGCAGATTACTCGATCAACTAAAAATCAAGGGGAAGTATGTTTCCAAATTAGATGAATTTTAGACACTTTGACACAACTTGTTTTTTCAATTTTTGAGAGTCGAGAAAAAACAAAAGATGACTCTAGTCGCCTTCGATTTTTAATGAGCCTGAAGTGACAAGTGCTCAGATGGACCTTTTCTGTTAAGGAGTCTGAAAAGGAACGAAAGGGACTGCTTTGGAAATCTAGACAAAGGGATTACCAAACCAATCGCAAAACTGCAGAATACTTTTTACGGTACGGTAGTCAATCTTCCCGAATGCTGTGTTCAGTGCATTGTGATCGATAGGGCAGCAGACACGGCTTCCTATGGATAAAGGATAAAGCCTATTGTGGTCTCCCAAAATATACTTGACGGTACGTGGGAGCACAAGTTTGTACTAGCACTTATCGTCTCAAAGTGGAGGAATCACCCAACCAAAAATGAAAACAACAGTTCCCAGGCTTTACGACACCGGAATACGTCTCTATCCTAGACTTCTAGATGTTGTGCGTTAGGTTCCAAAGCATTTTTAGATTCATTAAATTTATTTTATGGTTGATCTTGCTTAAGAAATTTTCCTTTCAGGTTCACCGCGTGATGTAGATGTACAATTCCTAAAATGCAATCTAAGATGATAAACAGTCATTTAATCTTCTTTCTGCAATGAAAATCCTAGCTACTAAGGAAAGAGAGATGGCGTTCTTTCAACAAAGAGCATAGAGCACACACTATATGCACTGTCCTAAATCAAGCCAACAAATAGTCTAAATGCAAATGCACATGCATGTATTTGTTTTCAGCCTTCTTAATGTGTGAATGATAAAAAGAAAGCTAAGCGAAAATCTGAATTATTTTCCAAAGCGACAATTACTAACAAGTTTCTTTTCAAAACAAAATGAGGACAATGATGACACTTTGTTATTTGGAATTGAAAACTTGCTTTCGACACTTGGAAAACTACTAACTCAAATCAAATACAAGAGTAACAGTGTAACCGACTATCAAGAACAATCAGATTCTCTTCTATGACTGAAAACGACACTTGCGACACTTTCAAATCAAGAAACAACAGTACAATTATGCCACTTCTTTGTAAAGGAGAACTGAAAATGACTCAAAAATACATAAAAACATTTACAGTTCTTTGCAAAATGGAGGTGGAATAACAGCAAGGAAATGGCTTTCAAACAGAGGTGTACTGACTACAGGCAACAAAACTCTTGAATAGAGCTGAAAAGAGTGAACACAGAAACCAAAATTTAGGAGCAAGGCCTTGTCTGATCAGCGCACCTGTAACATAGTGAAACTGAAATGCAACACACCTACTACACTCGGGAAGTGCGATGCATTTGAAGTTCACAAAACAGATAGTGTGCTAGACTAGGGACGAGACTTTGATTGGATTCCAGGTCACAGTTCGCAGTTCAGTTCAGGTATTTAGGCCGAGCAAGTGGTAATCAGTAAATCAATCATAGGGGTAGATCTGAGAAGGTTACTAGAGCCACCACGAGGGCAATTAGAAAGCTTGTAAATCAATCGTTTAATTCATAAACAAAACCCGGAGATTGACTGAAGCAACATTGATCTACTTTGCACTTGCATAGCAAATGCACTTCGAAGGCTAGCTAGCTTGATTTCAGGCTCCGTCTGTAAGTTTATAAAGTAAAAAAATGTAGATGAACAAACAATCTACTTGCTCCCCAGTGGAGTCGCCATTTTGTTATCGGGAAAGCTAGTGTCTATGCAGAGCTGCTATTCCCACTAAGGCTGGTAGCTACCTTAGAAACAAACACACTAAAAACTACTTTCGTTTTCCTTTATGAGTAACAGATAAGAGAAGAATAAGGAGACCAACCTTTGTCTTGTGCTTGGTTCCTTGCTTGATTCCTCTCTCTTCTGGTAGGTCTTTGCCACTCGCTTCCTTGTATACCCAGCTTCAAGGAGTACCTATAGAAACAAAGCAGCATAACACTATCCAAGAACATAGATCTATTATCATAAACAATATAGGATCAGATGTACATTGACCACACAAATGCATAAATCATTAATCATACAAGAATATGGAGGAAAACTTGAATAGCTTTATTGATAATCAAGAAAGAGCAAAGAGGATTACAAACAATTGTTTTGACCCAGCATCATCCTCTCAGCAAGAAAGCCCTTCTTCACCTCATGAAAAGATTAGATCACCCAACACTATGATATTGTACCAAGAAACCAACAACACTTCCTTACAAGATACAAAATTCCAGCCTCTGGATCTCTAGGATGAGGGATCCATATATAGATGTCTGCAAGGGAGGTGAGTCAGCTTTTGAGATTTGATTAGTGTCTTCTGTCTGATAGTTCTTGATTCCACTTGGAGATTGATGATCTCTTACTCATCCCTGGTCGAATTCAGAGAGGCAAGTGTCATAGGAGAGTTTTCTAGAAGATTCCATGCTCCTCCACCTTGCGGATTGACCCTGCCATTTGTCCCTTCTCGCCCATCCCACTCCATAGAAGGGGTTTTTGAAATGCATTGCACCTACTGTGTGTATTCAGGGGGGATGCAACGCACTTTGCCTATGGAGCAAGTGAAATGGTCTAGTTTTGACCAGTTCTGAGTAGTTTTTCATGGAGAACTTCTAGGAGATGCTGTAATCAGTTGACCTTGTTCTTTTAGGGGTTGGAACAACACCTTTAGGGACTTAGGAGCCTTTGGTTTATGGACATTTATGCTTGGGGTTGCAGTGCCCAAAAAAGTCTATAACAGGGTGACTTAGTTTTCATGGAACCTTATATAGATTGATTTTATCTCTTAAAAAAAAAACAAAAAATTCTTCTTGCTAAGCCTCATCAATATTTTGCTCTGAATGGAACTCACCAATGAGATATTTGACTTGCCATTATGCACATTAAGGATGAAGTATTTTCCATTATTAATGAGGTGGTACAAGTTGGATATGTGCCGGAAGATCACATGCCATGTGCGCTCTTAATTAAAAATCTAAATACATTGAGTGAACCTACATCTAATTTTACTTCATTAATAAAATCAACGTTGATAGGAAATTTGATTCTACATTGTTTTGTTACCTTTACTTGTTCCTCCTTGTTGACCGAATCTAATGGATATGAAATAGGATGGTTATGTCTCTAGACTTATTTGCTGCTATGAGATTCACCTACGATCTTAAGATGAATAAGTCATCAATTTTCGTGTTTTTTACCTATATTTTTATATGGAAGAGTCTGGTCATTTCCTTCTCTTCCTTTTGTTGAACAATACTCGAATTCACCCCTTCTAAATTGATGTATAGACAATATTGCCATCCATATCAAAGTTTATTTCCACTTGGTTGCACTATTCTATGTTCATCATATTTTTCTTCTTAACATGTTTCATTTGGTTCTTTGGGTTGAGATTTAGATTAAAATTGTAGCACTTCTCCTCCATATAACCATCAATGTTACATTGGTTGCAATGGTTTCTAACATATTTTAATTGGTGTGTTGTGGTTTTTTCCCCTTTTCCTCTTTCTACTTCTTCTTCCCCTCCTTTGTAGCTTCCTAGTTCTCCTTTTTCTTGGACCCACTTGATTTTCCTTTCTCCTCAATTATGTTCTCTAGGTACAATGTCTGTACACAAGCCTCATCAACTGTTCTAGTTTTGAACAACATCACTTTCTTCTACAAAAAATTGTGTAAAATCCCCTAGATAATTGAGGAGTATGCCTTGGTTGTTTAGGGAGATGCCTAGCATTATTTCCATATTTCTAAATTTTATGGGGTACTCATATACACTCTTCCTAAACTTATGCCACCAAAACCACATGTTCTCTACAAACTCGATAGGGTAAAATTGACTTTATGTGAGTTTTGAAATCCTCCCACTTAGTAACTAGAGGATATTTGATGCAGAAGAATCATAACAAATTTTATTTTCCCGATGAGGGAAAACTCCTTGTAGATATTTAGCCTAGAAGCATCTTTTTTTTGTTTCTTTCCCTGATGCGAGAGTTTTATTGAGTCATTTAGAGGGATTACAGAAGACGACTAGGTGTAACCTCAAGAGAGGCACTGCTAGTAAGCAACCTCCCTCTTAAGTTATGGGATATTTTCTCCTTTTTGTAAATAAAATATGTAACCTATAAGGCCATGAAAGAGTGAGAAAATGATGCAGGAGCATCCAGACTTAGCTAGTAATGTGAAGGTTTGTTCATATGTTGTGGCTAAAAGAGTTGAATTTCACTGACATGAGTGGTAAAAAGTTAGTTTTATCTGAGAGGATTGGATCTCTCGAAAATGATCTGTAATACAGTATTGTAATAGTTATGAAATTTTCTTTTTTTAGATTGAAGGATAAGTTGTTAGCGTAGGTGTGTAATGGAGCTTGAAAATAGAGATTTGATTATTATATTGTTTAAAATAGAGATTGAGTTGTTCGTTCAGTTAAAGTAGGATTCGACACATAAAAAGAAGAAAAATGTAACGAAGAGGGATTATCTGAGATAATTGAGGATTGAGCGAGAGGGGAGAGTTGAGTGATAGAGAGGGTTTGAAATTGAAACAGAGGTCTGTTAATTTGCTGTAATCATGCCAAAAGTGCCGAGACTATATAACTATTATTATATTGAATGAATTTGATTAGTGTGCATCTATGTGTTAACCCTGGTGGAAACTCTCGTTTACTCTATGAATCTGCGTTCTAAAGCACATCTGGGTATTTTCTCTGTTTTCATATTTTAATTGTTAATCTCAGCATTTAAGTGTTAATTGCAATCATTAGTATTAAGGACGGGGGTAGAAGAGCACATAAAGGCTCGATTTTGATTGAAGGCCCATACTCCATCCTAACCATCAATCTAAAGTTCAATTGCTGACATTATAGTCAACAACGAGGTTAAGCCTATGTTTAAACCGTGTATTAGATGAAGATCCGCTAGCCAAAGGATTGGAGGAACTCTATTATCCAAGGGATATTAGGGTTTAAAGTAATCGGAGTTTAAGTCTAAACTTGGACCCGAACTTTTATAGATCAAGGTCTATAAACCATATCGGCTCCATGGGGTGGGTAAGTGTCGTGTAAAGTTCCCTGTGCGATATCGTGTCAACCGTTGGATGATGGACTGCTTGCTGACCGTTGGATTGTATCGCATCGCATCATTCATGAGTGAATGACCCTGGGCTGGAGAAATTGCGATTTACGATTTGCGATGTCATTGCCGACCATTATATCTAGAGAGAGGAAATCAACGGCGTAGAGTGAAGCGTTTTTCAAAATGGAAAGTCAACGTGGAAGTCAACATGGGACAGTTGTTGTTCAATTTCTATTCAGCTGTTTTTCAATTGTTGTTCAGTGTTGTTCAATTGCTATTCAGTTGCTATTCAATTTTTATTCTGTGGTTTTTCAATTGGTGTTCAGTTGTTGTTCAACTGATGTTCAGTTGTTGTTCAATTGTTGTTTAGTTGTTGTTCAATTGGCCTCTTGTGTCATTTTTGGTATCAGAGCACAGAGATTGAGTTTGACTGCAGTAAACATGCCGCCAAGGAGAGGAGCTGGCATCAGTTGAGGAAGAGCTGAAGTAAATGAAGTTCTGTTGGAGGAGATCTGGAGTTTGTGTACAAGGATGGATACAATGGAGACTGGATAGAGGAGAGCACCTGATGAAGGAGTTGAAAGTGCAACAGAAGCATCTTCTGAGGAAGAAGAAGAGGAGGAAAATGAAACTACCAAATTTATCAAGATGTTGGCTAAAGTAGGTGGAAAATCAAAGGTGGAAATTCCTGTGTATGAAGGGAGTCTCAATACCGAAGACTTTATGGATTGGGTTAGTGCACTGGACAAATATTTTGACTATGAAGAGGTTGATGACAGAAAGAAGGTGAAGTTTGAAGTTACCAGATTGAAGGGTCATGCAGCTATTTGGTGGGATTAGCTACAAACATTCAAAACGAGAAAAATAAAGTCCAAGATCAAGCAATGGGACAAAATGGTGAGTAAAATGAAAGATAAATTGATGCCAAAATATTATCAGTTAAATCTTTTCAAATAGTTACAGTATTTAAGGCATAAAGGAATTGTTGTTAAAGAATATGTTGGGTCCCTATAATACTAGTGATTACCCCATTACTATTGTATTTGTACCCCTTATTAATATTGTTGTGCCCCTATTATCCCCATATTGTTATTACTGTGCCCCATAGAATCCCTCTATTGTTATTTTTGTGGCTTTATATTATTATTGTTAGGTCGGCAGGGTTATATTGTGACTCCTTACGCTCGTATATATAGAAAGGAGGTTTTGTCATTTGAATCATCTAAGAATTGTTCACTTATGTAATGTAAAGGAGGTTTCCCTCTAGAAGAGGCTGAATTCTAAGGCGTTGATCTATCTTTTCTGTCTTTTTCTTGAGCTGGTTTCATAACATTTGGTATCAGAGCTTTGGATTCAAGGGTTTCGCTGCTCCAAACAGGTCATCGTGGCATTTTTGCTATAACTTTCTTTTTGCGACGTTTCAGAATTTGCAAAAAAAAAGCCCATTTGAGAAGAAATCGCACTGAACCTTGGGTCCAAATTTTAGAGCTGTTCACACTATAATTGCAGAGATATGATCTGAGGAATTTGGTCTTTTTGCAGACTCCTGAATTACATTCCAAATAGGTAACCTGGGGAAAAGCGTCATAACTTTCTCTCTGGGGATCAGATTGAAATTTCATAAGAAGGTACAAAAAGAGGACGGACTTTAGTTTCTTGTATGAAATTTTCAGATCCAAAGGTCGAAACAGTGACTCATGGCACGTCGTACAAGTTCGCTCTACTGAACTAGTCTATAATCAAGTGACTGCGGGAGATTTCACATAACTCTTCCTTGGAGAATCCAATTTGGGTCAGACTTGTGGCATTGGAAAGAGGACACAGAGGGCTACTGCAGATCACAAATTCAGATCTAGATGATTGGAAAGTACAGAGATACATCAGAGGCAATATCGAGCTCCTACAAAGTGAAAAAAGGTGTCTAGAGTTTCTTAAATTTTTGCTTAAGCTTGGTTTGAAAATTTATTTTGAAGGAATTCAAAGGGTATAGTAGAGAATTATTATTGGTAACTGATGCCCCGAGGAAAGAAAATGCAAACACCTAGTAAGGAACCTGAAATCTCTAGCATGACTCATGAAGAAGAGGAAGAAATGCAACATGATATATCAAAATTACAAGACCAAGTGCAACAACTGTCCCTTGCACAAAAAGGAACAGAATCTAAGATGGATGGTTTAAAGAAAGGCGTAGAAGCTAAGATGGATTGTTTAAAGAAAGGTCTAGAAGTTAAGATGAATGACGTGGAAGCTAAGATGGATGACTTGAAGATAGATTTGAAGATAGACATGGAAGAATTGAAGATAAATATGAATAAGTTGCTACAAGAAAGGGTCACTAATGGTGAAAGGGTAGTAAAGGAAACTCATGATGAGAACAAAAGAAATGTTAATCATGATTCCATAGACTCTAATGTTGGATCAAAGACCACCATATTCCAAAAATCGATATGAGGAAGTTTGATGGAAAGGATCCTGCAACATGGATATTACAGATGGAGCAATTTTTCAATCTCAATAATGTGCAAAACACACAAAAGGTACGTATTGCAACTTTATATTTGGAACCAAATCAGTTTGTATGGTATCAATGGCTTTTATCTCGTAAACAATTTATCACTTGGGCAATTTTTACGGAAGAATTGATAGCACATTATGAGGATACAAAAAGCAACACTTTTTTTAGCCAATTGATAAGTCTCAAACAAAAGGGTCCAATAATGGAGCACATTGAGGAGTTCCATTATCACATTGTCGCCATTGAAGGATGACACTCACAAAGGAGCACCCGGAAACAATGTTATGCTGATGAGTGGAAAGGAGTTGTTGTAAGAGGTAGGAAAAGGTGAAGAAATGCATTTTACTATCGTAGGGAGACCTAAGGTAATTTTAACCTCCACAAACTTAGATGATTTACCTGAAGAAATAAAAACTCTGTTAAATGATTTTGATGATATTATTGTGGACGAGTTGCTAAATGCATTGCTACCAATCAGGAGTATTAGTCATCATATTGATCTAATACTAGGAGAAAGATTGCCAAACAAAGCAGCGTACAGATTAACTCCTTAAGAGAATGCAGAAGTTGGAAGACAAGTGCAGGAACTGATGGATAAGGGACTAATCAGAGAGAGTCTTAGTCTATGTGTTGTGCTAACAGTACTCAGTCCAAAGAAGGGAGGTGAATAGCATATGTGCATAGATTCCAAAGCCATAAACAAGATCACTATCACGTATAGATTTCGTTTTCCACACATGGATGATTTGATGGATTGTTTGAGTGGGTCAAAGTATTTCACTAAAATACATCTGAAGAGTGGAAATCATCAAATAAGAACTAGAGAAGGAGATGAATGGAAGACTGCATTTAAAAAAAACAGTGCGTTGTATGAGTGGTTAGTGATGCCTTTTGGACTCACTAATGAACCCAACATGTTCATGACATTGATGAGTGAAGTCTTGAAGGAATATGCAGGGAAGTTTCTTATTGTTTATCTTGATGATATTCTAGTTTTTAGTATAAGTAAGGAAGAACATCTGGAGCATCTTAAATTGGTTTTAAGAAATCTACAAGAAGAGAAACTACTAATAAATATGAAGAAATGTAGTTTCATGAAAGAAGAATTAATTTACTTGGGATTTGTAGTTTCTAAATAAGGGTTGAAAATGGATCCAGAAAAAGTCTAAGCAATTTGGAACTAGCCTATTCCAAGGAATATATTTGAGGTAAGAAGTTTTCATGGTCTTTCAAGTATTTATAGGAAATTTATCAGAGGTTTTAGTTAGATTTGTGCACCAATTCTTGAAACAATCAAGGAGACTAATCAGCCATTCAAGTGGATAGAAATAGGAGACAGGACTTTTAAGTTGTTGAAGAGGAAAATCACAGAGAAACCAGTTTTAGCTTTACCTGAATTTGGAAAAGTATTCCAAGTTGAAACAGATGCCAGTGGAGTTGCATTTGGAGAAGTGTTGAGTCAGGAACAGATACCAATAGTGTACTTCTGTGAGAAATAAATCAATCTAAGAAGAAGTATTCTTCTTATGATAAAGAATTTTATGCTATTGTACAAGCCTTATAAAAATGGAGACATTATTTGCTACCAAAGGAGTTTATATTGTATTCTGACAACCATGCATTACAGTTCATAAAGAACCAGCCAAAATTGAACCAGAAACAGGCCAAGTGGGTAGAGTTTTTGCAGAGCTTTACTTTTGTGATAAAGCACACAAGTGGTAAGTCAAACAAAGTCGTTGATGCTTTAAGTAGGGTAAATTTCATTATGCAAGAATTAAAAATTGGTGTTGTATGATTTGAAGAAATGGTTGAAATGTATAAAGATGATGCAAATTTCAAGGATATTTACACAACAGTACAAAATCTAATAGTTCATAACAGAAGTTAGTGGTTAGATTATCTTATCCAAGGAGGTTTATTGTTTAAAGGCAACAAGTTGTGCATTCCCAAATGTTCTATGAGGGAAAACATAATAAAGGAGAAACATAATGGAGGATTATCTAGTCACTTTGGACAAGACAAAACCTTTGCTCAGGTAAATGCTTTTTATTATTGGCCAAAGATGCAAACTGATGTTAAGAGATTTGTTGAGAAGTGTAGGATATGTCAGCATGCTAAAGGGAGAAGCCAGAATACAGGATTGTACTAGCCATTGCCAATACCAGACCGACCATGGGATGCAGTTAGCATGGATTTTGTTTTGGGGTTACCTAAAACTCAAAGGGGGAATGATTCCATTTATGTTGTGGTAGATAGATTTTCCAAGATGGCACATTTCATTGCATGTAAAAAGACTAGTGATGAAACACATATTTCTAATCTATTTTTTTTTTCAGAAATTGTAAGATTACATGGATTTCCTGTAAGTATTGTGTCTAATAGAGATACAAAGTTTCTAGGGAATTTCTGGAGAAATCTTTGGAAGAAACTAGGAGCTAACCTCAGTTTCAGTTTAACATACCATCCTCAAATAGATGGACAGACCAAAGTAGTAAACCGAAGTTTGGGAAACATATTGAGAAGTTTAGTGTATCAAAATCCTAAGTAGTGGGATTTAGCACTATCTCAGGCTAAGTTTGCTTATAATGACACTCCAAACCGAGATATTGGAATGAGTTCATTTTAGATTGTTTTTGGGATGAATCCAAGAGGTGTATATGAGCTCAGAAATTTGGGTAAACAACAGACAAGAAGTGCAAAAGCTGAAGAGTTTGTAGAGCAGGTGCAGAGACTACATGAAGATGTCAAAGGAAGATTGCAAGAAAGCAGTGGAAAATACAAACAGAGAGCAGATATGAAAAGAAGAGAGAAAGAATTCCAAGTGGGAGATTTGGTGATGGTGTATTTTAGAAAAGAAAGATTTCTTGCTAAGACTTACAATAAACTAAAACTGAAAAAGATAGGACCATGTAGAATTGTAAGAAATTTTTCAACTAATGCTTATGAAATTAAATTGCCAGAAGGGATTGGAATATCACCTATCTTCAATGTTGCAGATTTGTATCCATGCAAGGAGACAGTGACAGAGCTACAGGAGGAAACTACAGAAGATGAAGTTCAAACTTTGAACTGGGAAGAATAAATGCCAAAGATAATTAAGAGAGAGGTGGAAGTTGTTTTGGAGAAATGACTATCCAAGAGAACTAGAGTACAGGTTTATTATGAATATCTAGACAAATGGAAAGGACGACCAGTGGAGGATGCTAGTTGGCTGACAACAGTAGAGTTGCAGAAGTATGGAATAAACCCTAAAAGTCTTAGGGATGATTCTTTTCTTCCCCAGAAGTCTGATGCAGGAGCATCCAGACCTAGCCAACAATGTGATGGTTTGTTCACATATTGCGGCTAAAAGAGTTGAATTTCACTGACCTGAGTGGTTAAAAGTCAGTTTTAGTTGAGAGGGTTGGATCTCTCGAAAATGATTTGTAATACATTATTGTAATAGTTAGGAAATTGTCTTATTTTAGATTAAAGGATAAGTTGTTAGCATAGGTGTGTAATGGAGCTTTAAAATAGAGATTTGATTTTTAGATTGTTTAAAATAGAGATTGAGTTGTTCGTACAGTTAGAGTAGGATTTGACTCGTAAAAAGAAGAAAAATGTAATGAAGAGGGATTAGCTGAGATAATTGAGGATTGAGCAAGAGGCGAGAGTTGAGTGATAGAGAGGGTTTTGAAATTGAAACAGAGGTCTTTTAATTTTTTGTAATCATGTGAAGAGTGCCAAGACTCTACAACTATTATTATATTGAATGAATTTGATTAGTGTGCATCTGTGTGTTAATCCTGGTGGAAACTATTGTTTACTTTGTGAATTTGCGTTCTGAAGCACATCCATGTATTTTCCCTGTTTTCATATTTTAATTGTTAATCTCAGTATTTAAGTGTTAATCATGACCATTAGTATTAAGGATGGGGATAGAAGAGCACAAAAAGGCTCGATCGTGATTAAAGGCCCATACTCCATCCTAACCATCAATCTAAAGTTCAATAGTTAACTTCATAGTCAATAGAGGGGTTATGCCTATGTTTAAACTGTGTGTTACATGAAGAGCCACTAACCGAAGGATTGGAGGAACTCTATTATCCAAGGGATATTGGGGTTTAAAGTAATCGGAGTTTAAGTCTAAAACCGGACCCAGACTTTTATAGATCAAGGTCTATAAACCATATCGGCTCCGTGAGGCGGGTAAGTGCCGCACAAAGTTCCCTATGCAATATTGTGTCAACTATTGAATGAGGAACTATTTGCTGACCATTGGATCATATTGCATCACATCATTCATGAGTGAATGACCCTAGCTTGAAGAAATTGTGATTTGCGATCTACGATGTCACTGCTAACCGTTAGATCTGGAGAGAGGAAATCAGCGACGTAGAGTGGAGTGCTACTCAAAAGGGAAAGTCAACATGGAAATCAACGTGGGATAGTTTTTGTTCTATTTCTGTTTAGTTTTTGTTCAATTGTTGTTCAATGTTGTTCAATTATTGTTTAGTTGTTGTTCAATTACAGTTCAGTTGCTGTTCACTTATTGTTCAATTGCTGTTTAGTTGTTGTTCAATTGGCCTCTTGCGTCAGAAAATGATGAGGAATCACTTAGAGAATATTAACTAAAACTCTATAATTGTCTTTATGAATAAAATCAAACCCACTGATTATCACTACCTTGTGTTTTCTTTCTAGTTGTTTATATTAGTGAACCATTTAAAATATATTTTTCTAGTTTCCTTTTAAGAGAAACATTTCTAAGTTTTCTTGGCTCTCTAAGTTTTCTTGTTTCAACGAGTCTCAAAAAAATTTTACTTAAAGTCAAGGCATCAGATTGTAGTTAGCAAGGTTAAAGGAGACGATCAATGCCATAGACCAAGGGGTCGATAGAGTTTAGTGTGGGGGAAAAGAACTTGGCATGAATAGGGTTTAAGTTATAACCGAAACCTTGAGGAGGAATAATTAGTGCATACCACCCCCTTTTCCCCTGTGCAATCAACAAGAAGCATCGATCCTCCTCTATCTAATCCATGTCCTTCTATTGATAGTGTGTAACTTAAATAGGAACATGAGTGTAGACCCCCCTTATATTGACATAAGGAGTCCCCACACCCAACACGCAGTCAGTGCTGACCATTGATTTGTGTTGTGGATTATAATCATCAAAATACTAGAGCCACAACAATAAAGAACACCTGATCACCAAAATTATTTTAGACATATGGTTTAATCCTTGACCATGGCTTGAGTTGTGACAAACAAGAACAATATCAATAGTGAGTGGATTAAAATGATTTGGGTCCCATGTGAAAGCAAAGGACCATGTGATAGCCTTAAAGGTGTAGGTGCCACAAGGAAATAACACCAAAGAATGGTTACACTACATTAAGTGGTATCAGAGTAGGAAGCTCTCTGAATCCTAAGGATCAATAATCAGTTTTTTTGAGAACAATCTCTAAGCATCTACTGCAAGAATTCCACCTAAAAGAGGAGGTCAAGACAGAAATATGGGGGAAAATGAATTTATACTAGAGCTGAGGCATATGTAGGTCATAAAGGAAGCCATGGAGGTAGACCAAGAATGAGAACCTTATGTGGGAGACATAAGCGAGAGAAAAGATACGAGCTCATAAGATGATATGGAAAAATATATAGTAAGAGATCCAACAAAGTAACAATTGATAAATCTGGCTACCAACGTAGGGTCTAGGCAGAAGATGGAGTTGCCACTATTTGATGGAAACTTAAATTTGGAATATTTTTCTTGATTGAATTATCACATTGGACAAGTACTTCGATTATGAAGATGTCGAGGATGATAGAAGGTCAAATATGTAGTTACCGGACTAAGGGAACACACAAGATTATGGTGGGATAAGTTGCAGGTACATCAGAAGAAGAATGGAAAGGAAATTATTAAGAGTTGGGAAAGAATGGTGGCCAAGATTAAAATAAAATTCATGGCCAAGAATTATTAGTATAATTTGTTTAGAAAACTACATAACCTAAGGTAGAAAGTTATGAAGATGAAGGATTACATTAAATAATTCTATAGGCTAAACATTAGAGAAGTCCAGATAGAGGAAGATGTTGATAATGTGCCCAGATATATAAATGGCATTAGATATGATATTTAGGATGAGATTGGCCTCTTTCCCTTGAAGATAGTGGAAGATTCGTATTAGGAAGCCTTAATAACATAAGAGAATTTGGCGAGGAAACAAAGCCAAAGAAACAGAGGAAGGAGTCCAATGAAAGTGAAAGAATCTTTGAACAATGGAAGATTACTAACACCAAAAGAAGAAGTGGGAAGCTCTAGCATCTGATCTCCTAGAGGAGGCGAAACTAGGGAAAGAAGATTCCTCTTTAGAGGAAGAGAAGTGAGGCATTATATATGTGGAAAGATAGGGAATATATCATGAAATTGTCCTAAAAGTGAGACATACAGTCCGAGAGAGGCTCATATTGTAGATCCCAGAGAATGAACACCAAACACATACATAAAGGAATAAACTCCTGAGATGGGTGAGATTAACGTTGAAGAGAATCTTGGTTAAAGCTGAGAAAGAAACTAATGAACTAGCACAGAGGAGAAGTTTGTTGAGGACAATGTGCAAATCAAAAGGGGAATGTTCTAAAATGGTCATTGAAAGTGGTATCACTAACAATTTGGCTCTATAGATATGGTGGAGAAATTAGGATTACGGAGGATGGTGCATATTGCTCCATATCAAGTGTCCTAGCTGCAAAAAAGGGCATCAAATTTTGCTAAGTGAACAAAGTGGGTAGAATTCCATATTGGTAGCTATAAAGATAAAGTCCTATGTGACATTATTCCGATGGATGTTTGTCACATCTTGCTGGGGATAACATAGCAATATGAAAAGAGATATGTCCACAATGGAACGATAAATACTTACACTTTGAAAAAGACAATTGTAATCATGTGTTGCTACCCATAGAAAATAACAGAGTCAAAGATGAAGGGGGACAAAGTGTTTTAATGATGAGTGGGAAAAAACTATTGCAAGACATCAAGAAGGTAGAAGAGGTACAATTATCTTTGACTGGTAAGCGTAGATATGTACTAAAAAATACAAATTTGAGCAAATTACTTGTTGAAATCAAAGTGTTTCTAAATGAGTTTGTTGAAATCATTGTTGATGAGTTTCCAAGTACCTTAATACCTATAAGGAGCATCTGTCACCACATATATTTGATTTCAGGCGCAAGTTTATGAAATAAATTAGCCTACAGGATGACACCTATTAGTGTCAGTGTCTTCACACTGCCATCAATGATCAAAATTCACTCTTTTGCATTCATATTAGAAGTCCCATTCTGAATGAGATGCATTCCATTAGGTCATGGATCAACTGATGGTAGGCACATTTCAATTTTTTCCCTCGTGACACATATCTGCTGACCATTTTTCATGTGTGATTCAATCAATGGTTCAAGTCCAGTTTCCTTTTTAGTTTATTTCATGAAATATGTCTTAGGTCTTAGGGTTTCAGTTTCATTAGGTATTAGGGTTTCACCATGTCAAATTTTCAGTAACCATTGACCAATAAGGGTCAGTAGACACATGAGGATGACAATAACCATCATGAAAGCTTTAAAATCATAATTTGTAAATTTAATAAGTTTTTCACCTCAAAACTAGTTTGAGGTGAAAAACAGAGCATTTGTATTTATTTGTAATTTAATGTAATTTCATCGTTTCTTGTATGTAATAATTAAGTCTCATGTTTCCCCTGGTCGCCTGTTGAATTCTTCAAGTACATGCCACTGCAAAAGCAAAGATCATCAAGCATTAGTTCACCTATTTTAAGAAAAAAGTCAAGCATCAAAAAATAGAGCACATGAAAAAGGAAAAGGACATTATAAAGCTGGTTTTGTAGAGCGAAAAACTAAAAAGTGCCCAAGCCACATAAAATCCATTTCATTCTCAAGTTAATTTGTTATCTGAAGTTGAAGTTTATGAGAAAAATCACAATTTAAGGTGATAGTGAGCAAAGAGAAGCAATTTGTTGTGTTTTGGAGAAAAATCGCCTGGCACTACACACCTAATCTTGACACCGCACACCTGGGTTTTCTCCATTGTGAATTTTTAAATGGGCGCTACGCACAGGATAGGTGCTGCGCACCTATCATCTAAGCTGCCAATTGCTACTAATTACATCAAATTGATTTCAAACACCTAAATTTCTCTATTCTCAAGTAAGTAATATCACTTTCCTTGCAACAAGGGTTGTTGCTTAAATTTTTGGGTTGCGTTGTCTCTTTACACATTAAACCTCAATTATGTTGTCGATATCATTAAACCCTAATTCCTGTTGTTTTTCAAATACAATTATTATTGCTGTTGTCCTATATCATCTTTATTGTTTCCCTACAACTCATTCTCCCATACATAAATCCCCTCCCTAGACTTTTCTTCCAATACTCCCCAAAACCATACCATACTCCCAAAACCTATACTCATATACGCTAAACCCTATCATACTCCAAAAACATACTCACTCCCCACACCCCTATCCCATTCTTGTGCACCCTCATTAACTTTCCTATCTAAAATATCTTCATACTCATCATACCATCCTTCACTAATCCATCACTCCTCACTGACCATAAAGACAAACAACAGTACAATAATGGAAAGGGATAGTGAGTATGAAATAGAGGAAGAGACACATAGTGACAGTTCTAGGGAAAGAAATTTGCAGCAAAAGAAGCCTCACAAAGGGGGAAAGATCATTAGGAAGGAACCCATTAGTTTGAGGGAATTTCTTGCTTGTCCACTTGCCATCTCATGTTTCAAACATCAGTCATGTTTTGGTTTCTGTGAAATGGTGGAGAAGGTTAAGTTTCATCATGCATTAGCAAGGTTGTTTGTGACACATCTGGACAATAATGAAGTAAAACTTGTTGGAGTTACATTCACTTTGTCACCTGCTATTATTTCAGAGGCTACATGCATTCCAAATGTAGGTGAAAAATGGAACAAAGGACAGTATATTGACAGGGAGTACTGTGAGCCTTATATTAAGGCTAAATACCATGGAAAATTGAAGAGAGTGTTCCCCTTCAAATTCTTGGAGGACTGGCTTGCTCCACTTATGAAGATAATCATCAAATACTTGTGAAGGTAGGTTTTCTCGCTTGTATGCCTACCACATTAGAATGTTGATGCATTTTACTAGGGTGAGGATGACGAATATTCCTTACTTCATGTTCCGAAATATTGATAAAATGGCACTCTATGTCAAGAAGAAGCCATATCCCCAATAGTTAAACAACATCTACCACTTCTCTGTGATTAAAATCATTGTCTTACATCAGCTGAATCTACTTAATATACCATGGGAGACCTTCATTTCTCATGAAGTGTTCAAAGGTCCTTAAGTATTTTCATTAGTGCCTCAAGAAGAAGGTGGGCCTTCAGGACAGCAAAAGGTACAAGAGACTGAAACTATGGGAGTGCCAGTGTTTGTGACCTATGAGAGAGGCACTAGGAAACTTTTTGTAGCTGCTAGGCAAGTATTATCTCCACAAGGTCTGGAAGGGGTCTCGCCTTCATTTTCAGGCCACAGGGAAATGCTATCTCCACAAGGAGTGGAAGGGGATTTGCCTTCATCTTCAACTAAATAGGTACATGTTGGGTAGCACAACAAGGGCAAAGGTAAAGGCAAAAGAAAATTGCAGGAGAAGGATCGTAGTGATGAGCAAGAGAGGGACTTTGACCTAGTTGATCATGAGGAGACACAAGGAGTTGATGTCATTGATTTGGAGACTCAAGGTAAAAAGATAACTAAAGATATGACCATCAAAGAGAAAGAGGCTGATATAAAAGCCTTGTTAGTCAATTTAGAGTGGGAAAAGTGGATCATCAATTACCTTGGGTAAGAAAACAAGCAATTGACTGACAAGCAAGTCCTCATGGAGTTGCAAATGATCAAGGAGAACTGGAAAAAGGTAAAGAAGGCAAAGGTCAAGATGACCTCCATTTAGCAAGAGATTGAGAATGATTGGGAAAATTGGCTTGAAAGGGTCAACATACACTGTGAAAAGCTACTTGAGAAGGCCAATAAAGAAAAAAATATACTTTGTCACATGGCCTATCACTATATGACCTGGAACAAAATATGCAATATAAGGATGAGGAAACTTAAGGCAAGGTTGAGGAAGGCCTTGAGAAGCGCAAAGGAGTAAGACAAGTTGGAAATCCTAGCTGATGCCTCATTAGCTCATCAAAGTAGTGGATGAGGGTGCCTTGTGCCAATTTTGGAAAAATTGTGGTAAGATTTTGCAATTTTCAAAATTTAAATTTTGCAAGACAGGAATTTGGCATAGGTGCGTAGCGCCACCGACGCTACAATTTTTATGGGGACACTTTTTGGAGAAATGGCTTGCATATTCAGACTCAACATGATGAGAACATCAATCCCTGAAAGTTTCAGCAAATTTGGAGCAAATCTTGGTCATCTAAAGGTGAAAAAACCATCAAAAAATGACCCCTCTGCCTCTTTTGGACACGCAGGAAGTAGCCTTGGGATATTCCACTTTTGAGGGGGAAATGACCTCCAAATGAAAAAATTCAAGATGTTCCACAAACTAGACAGGAATACCTTTCCAGCAAGCTATCTTGGACTCAATTTGGTCAATGTGAAGGCCTCCAAAACTAGCTCTGAAGCAGCGCTACGGATAGGAATAGTGGCACTGTGCATAGGATAAATTTTGCTAGTTTTGCTAAAAAATATAGTTTTCGCCTAGTTATTTTACAAATTGACTTTTTCTCTCATCATGGATGAATTTATGATTGTAAATGATGATTTTATACGTAAATTTAATTGCAAAATGACCTTAGAAGGTAGATTCATCATTTTGAGGTGGTTGAGGGGTAAATGAATCAGTTTCCATGGTTATAGAGGCAAGTTGTTCCACTACCTATGTTCCTGTTCTTAGTTTAGAAATGGTTGAAACCACCCCTTTTCTCATGGATTCGACTCCTGATGGCTAGAATAGGTGGTTTGATGTCTATATTATGTATCTTTTCAATCATTAGCAAGGGTTGGACTCTTGTGGATGCTTTGAGCCACATTGTACATCTCTACAACGATTTGGCAAGGAAATAAACCAGGATTTGCAGCTATTTTTGTGGGATTCTTGTGCTAAAGTGTTTTTTCATTGTTTCTCCTTCTGTCATTAGTTTTTTCTCATGTTTATATGTGCCAAAATCTATTTCATTCTTCTTAACTAAATGAAATCGAGATAGATAGGTAGAATACATTGGTAACAATGCTCTGCCTTGGGAATACATTTAGTTTTTGATGTTTTCAGCTATTTGAAGAGGACTCATGATCCTTGCATTCCCTCCTCAGCTCCTCACCAGTCTTAGAACTACCATATCTCTGAATTCCAAGTGCCAAAACACCTACCTACCTTGCCCCATAGAACACCCTGCAATTCTGACTTGATTTCCTGGACCCAAGGCTAACTGATCCATTTGATCCAACAAAAAAACCTTCAAAATCAACCAAAAACCCTAGAGCTACTACACCTAGCCTAAAATCCATATTTAATTCAGTCATCTCAACTAAGATTGACAAGGAGAGAGCCCTCTCCCGACCTAGTAGGGCTAGCTAACCGGTTAGGCTTTGTTTGTGGTTATCCTAAGATTGCTTGCCTTCAGCCTGAGGTTGATCTAGGCCCTAAAAACACCTAAGGAAAATGAAGAAATTAGAAATTAGGTTCAATATTTGTTAAATAATGGACTGATCAAAGAGAATCTAATCCCTTTTTGTTGTACGCATAATTTTGAGTGTAAAAAAAGATGGAGGCACGAGAATGTATATGGATTGTATAGTGATAAACAACATAATGGTAAGGTATGAATGACCTAATCGATTGTTTGAGTGGTGCAAGTTATTTTTCAAATTTAGATCTAAAAATTCGATATCAACATATTAGGATGAGAGAGGGCGATGAATGGAAGACTTCCTTCAAAACCAATGATGGTTTTTTTTTTGTGTGGTTCACGGACACCCATGGTCACTAGGTAGCCATTATATCCATGCTAAGAACTGGGCAGATCGACCCCGAAGGGGATGAAGCCTCTCGGCCTATATCTAGGCCTAACCCCAAGGGCTTTCGGGAATTGACCCTGTGACCTCCCGATTGGCAAGGCACTAATTTGACCGGTTGAGCTAACCCTTGGGGCTCAAAACCAATGATGATTTATATGAGTGGTTTTTTATTTCTTTTGGCTTGACAAAGGCACCTAGTATGTTAATGAGACTCATGAATGAAGTCCCTAATTATTGTTTTTGCAGTAATTGTAAGTGTATATTTAGATGATATTACTTTGTTTAGTAAAAACAAGTAAGAACATTTTTGGTTCTTTGTAATATCCTTCCATTGTTAGAATACTGTTTGGGTAAGATTGAATTGCATTAGGTAGCATGGTCGAAAAATCCATGAAAAATATTATGTAAATGAATATTCAACAACAAATAATAAGTGGAATCTATGTACTTGGAAACACTAATACCTACGAATGAGACTCCTACCAAATAAAATCCCATGGGTGAATGGGAATGTATAATTCTTTCATGATAATAATTATAGATCAAATTCTAGATAAACTTGATAGTTGAGAGATAAATATTCATTAAGTTTCTTAGCTGGAGATAGATGTTAAGCTTCGAAAAGCATAAAAGCATCGAAGGAGAGAAAGACAAGATTTTGTGGGAAAATCCTAGGCAAGTGGATAAGAATATCCACAAAAGCGGGACACCGCTAAAAGGAAACATTATCATGAAAGACAAGTATTTAATACTTGAGAAGGGGATCAATGGGGTAGTTGATTCCTGTCAAGGAGTTTTAGCTTAGGGGTGAACTGAAGAAAATAGTTCTAGGTTGGGTGGTGAGAAGGTGTGACCTTCCAAGTACTCCACTAATGATTTTATTAAATATTATTATGTGATCTGTGTTTTTGTTCAATCTTATTATATATTTGATGCTCGGTGTTGAAATATTTAATGCTCAGTGTTAGAATTATGGTTATGTTATTGTATATAATAGAATGTATGTTGGTATAAGTAAATATTGATCTTTTACTTTATACATATGCATACGAGTGGTAAATGTGCATATGGTTGTTGGACGTTAGTAATTATCTAAGAAAAATAAAAATAATGTAATGTTAGTTGTCTCAAAGATTCATATTCTTGGAGACATTGAGGATTTATATACTCACTGTGATATATAGATATAAATAGAACTTAGTGTGGAGGTGTATAGACATAATAGATTTTAATGATTATAATATGAATATAATATTATGAATCATGGTAGTTGGAACTACTAGTAGTGTTATTAGGAATAGGATTGAATTGGTTGTTGTTTTATTATCAATAGGAATTTTGGATGATGATGTTATGGTGTACTCATAATAGGAGCTCCCAAAGAGTAAGGGAGTTAGGCATATGAGGAAACTATAGGTTTCCAGTAGTGTGCACTCCTTGAAGGGAACCAAGCAAAGGTTGTAAACCAGGGAGGGATTCATACCTAGTAGGAGTCGGGATACATATTTTTTTTCAGTAGAGGTACATCTACAAAAAAATGTTTAATAAGGATACCATGAACCGATTAAATTACCCAACCACCATTGAAATTCATGTATGTGTAACAAAATTAACAATATAAGAACTACAAAAGAGATCATTTAAACTAAGGAAAAGAAGAGGTGACCAATAGCAAAATGAACTATGTGTTAATACTCATAGAGTTCATCCAATATGATCATAAATACTTTTTATATTCCATTAGAAGATTCTAAGACATTAATATCAAAAGGTCCCAAATTGTTTGAAAGATACTAGATAGAACAACCAATCATTAAAAAAAACATTTGTACCGACTGATGTTGTGGGAATTCATATGAAATTGACATAGATTTGATAGAGCAGAGATAGGCGAAGGAAACAAATCATCTATAATGGTCACAGATTCGTCAAGGAAGAGAAACACAGAGGAATGAAATGAGATGATATGGAATGAGATGGTGAGGTTGTAGAACTCGAACACTAAACTATTTGAAGTGGAGAAGATAATGATGCTACAGTTAGGGTCTGTGAACTCTCCTTCTCATAACAATTTGACCCGAACATTAGATCCAACATGAGCAAAATCACCAAGGCATGATCCTGATGCCTACAGATATGAAAATGGAATCCTTGATGGGCACGAACTTTGGTATCAGCCTCTTGTGCAGGGATGGAGACTGCAAACAAGTTATCTTCTCTTCCCAAAATTCTGTAGGGCTCTAAAGAAATTGAGGGATGCTGCAACCATGAATTAGAACTGGATCTTCTCTGGTTTATGGTTATCTTAGCACATAAATTATATCACTGCATGATCATCGCCACAAAAGCCATTTCAGTGAGATGTGAAGACAGAGCCCCAGATCTAGCACTAGATCACCCATGAGTAACATTTCTTCTCATAGATCCGCAGATCAAGAGGCTGAATCTAGATAACTACGACCCCTTGAGGATCTACTGATGTAAAAACAAATAAGCAGAATTAGATCTGGGGAGTCATCTTTGCTTCTTGCCTGTACAATTTTTTCCTCCTTCACAATGGGTGGATTCGTTGATCTAGCCATCCCATGCTTTGGAGATGATCGATAGAAGCCCACCAAATAGGAATACAATGGATCTGGATTGATTCAAATATTTATCAGAACATTACAAGGGAAGACTATCTGCAAGAAGATGTGGAATGGGAGGCATTTACAAGACTTAAAGTACAAGCTACAAAAACAACTAGGTATATCAGCAGGAATGCAAATATTGATTTATCTAGGGAAATTATTACAAGATAACTACACGCTCCAGGACTATGGCATTGTCACATATTTGACCATCATCTTGAATCTTATATTTCGAGGTGGATGCTCGTGGACCAGCTCAAAGGGCTCGGGCTCTTTTAAAGGCATAGTCAAAAGGAAGGATGAATCCCAAACCAAACCAACACCATATCCAAAACTACCTGGGCCCTATATCGTGGAACAAGAAACCCAGATACCAGCCTTGACAGTCTCTTTACTTGAGGTAAATGAACTCTATACATATTTCCATACCAAAGTAGTCATGTGTATATTTAATGGTTTTTGGCCTAAATCAAATGCTCTACATCAATGGATATTCTCTCCATGGACATCAAATTGTGATATTAATATATGCTCCAAAGGATTTTTTATTGTCATATTTGAAAGAGTAAAAGATAACGATTATGCCTTAAACAAGGGACCATGGTTCTATGGCAATGCAGGCCTCTTTATGGTACGTTGGTTCCAAAGTTTTGATGCCACCACTATGGTGGTATCCAAAATTCCTGTATGGGTTCGGATAAACAATCTACGACTACATTTTTGGCACCATACACTGCAACAAAACATGAAATTTGTGCTACATTTAGCACCAAAATTTAGTGCATTGTTTCTCAATTAGGATGAGTAGTCTGGCTGTATTATACAATTTTTAAAGCGTCCTTTTTTGCACCAAATATTTCATCCTTTTTTACACCAAATTTTGCATCCTTTTTTGCATCATATTTTTCACCAAGATTGAAATTTGGTTTTACAACAAGTTTTGCTTCTAATTTTGTGCCATCTTTTGCATAATTTTGTGCTTCCTGTTTTGTGTCATTTTTTGCTTCTAGTTTGTGTCATAATTTGTATAGAGTTTCACACCATATTTTGCATCCAATTTAATGCATTTTTTGCATCTAGTTTGCACCAATTTTGGCATCTAGTCTTATGGCATTTTTTTCTTCTAATTTTGTACCTATTTTTACATCTATTTTTGTGCCAGTTTTTGTGCCTTTTTTTTGCACCATTTTTTGCATCCATTTTTGCACTATTTTTTGAATCCACTTTTGTGCTTGATTTGTCTCCTTTTTTTCATCCTATTTTGCACCATATTTTGCATCTAATTTTGCATCATTTTAGATATCATTTTTGGGATTCAACTGCGTTAAGTAAGTCATTCAAATGTATGACCATTTCCATGAGAGGTAGTCGTAACTGACTAATTTCTCATGATTTTTGAATAGTTCACTTAGCACTCATTGCATCGGGTGATGCTCACAGGGGTGAAGAAGTGGGATTGAAACTAGTGAAATGTGGAGAACGAATCACATAGCATCAATCATCACTTCCGGGGCTTGCACTCGGTAACCAGGACTTCCCAGGAGGTCACCCATCCTAGAACTCCTCTGGCTCAAGCGCGCTTAACTGTGGAGTTTTTCCCCACAATCAAGCCCACTTAGCTTGCTACCCCATTTGCAAAACCTTAGCAAGTATTGTGCCTCATGAACCATTCAAGTAGAGATCCCTTGACTCTTTTTGAATTTAAGTATGGGGGATTTACGCAGTGCATTATATTAGATATCATTTTTGGGATTCAACTACGTTAAGTAAGTCATTCAAACGTATGACCATTTCCATGAGAGGTAGTCGTAACTGACTAATTTCTCATGATTTTTGAATAGTTCACTTAGCACTCATTGCATCGGGTGATGCTCACAGGGGTGAAGAAGTGGGATTGAAACTAGTGAAATGTGGAGAACGAATCACATAGCATCAATCATCACTTCCGGGGCTTGCACCCGGTAACCAGGACTTCCTAGGAGGTCACCCATCCCAGAACTCCTCTGGCTCAAGCGCGCTTAACTGTGGAGTTTTTCCCCACAATCAAGCCCACTTAGCTTGCTACCCCATTTGCAAAACCTTAGCAAGTATTGTGCCTCATAAACCATTCAAGTAGAGATCCCTTGACTCTTTTTGAATTTAAGTATGGGGGATTTACGCAGTGCATTATATTAGATATCATTTTTGGGATTCAACTGCGTTAAGTAAGTCATTCAAACGTATGACCATTTCCATGAGAGGTAGTCGTAACTGACTAATTTCTCATGATTTTTGAATAGTTCACTTAGCACTCATTACATCGGGTGATGCTCACAAGGGTGAAGAAGTGGGATTGAAACTAGTGAAATGTGGAGAACGAATCACATAGCATCAATCATCACTTTCGAGGCTTGCACCCGGTAACCAGGACTTCCCAGGAGGTCACCCATCCCAGAACTCCTCTGGCTCAAGCGCGCTTAACTGTGGAGTTTTTCCCCACAATCAAGCCCACTTAGCTTGCTACCCCATTTGCAAAACCTTAGCAAGTATTGTGCCTCATGAACCATTCAAGTAGAGATCCCTTGACTCTTTTTGAATTTAAGTATGGGGGATTTACGCAGTGCATTATATTAGATATCATTTTTGGGATTCAACTGCGTTAAGTAAGTCATTCAAACGTATGACCATTTCCATGAGAGGTAGTCGTAACTGACTAATTTCTCATGATTTTTGAATAGTTCACTTAGCACTCATTGCATCGGGTGATGCTCACAGGGGTGAAGAAGTGGGATTGAAACTAGTGAAATGTGGAGAACGAATCACATAGCATCAATCATCACTTCCGGGGCTTGCACCCGGTAACTAGGACTTCGCAGGAGGTCACCCATCCCAAAACTCCTCTGGCTCAAGCGCGCTTAACTGTGGAGTTTTTCCCCACAATCAAGCCCACTTAGCTTGCTACCCCATTTGCAAAACCTTAGCAAGTATTGTGCCTCATGAACCATTCAAGTAGAGATCCCTTGACTCTTTTTGAATTTAAGTATGGGGGATTTACGCAGTGCATTATATTAGATATCATTTTTGGGATTCAACTGCGTTAAGTAAGTCATTCAAAAGTATGACCATTTCCATGAGAGGTAGTCGTAACTGACTAATTTCTCATGATTTTTGAATAGTTCACTTAGCACTCATTGCATCGGGTGATGCTCACAGGGGTGAAGAAGTGGGATTGAAACTAGTGAAATGTGGAGAACGAATCACATAGCATCAATCATCACTTCCGGGGCTTGCACCCGGTAACCAGGACTTCCCAGGAGGTCACCCATCCCAGAACTCCTCTGGCTCAAGCACGCTTAACTGTGGAGTTTTTCCCCACAATCAAGCCCACTTAGCTTGCTACCCCATTTGCAAAACCTTAGCAAGTATTGTGCCTCATGAACCATTCAAGTAGAGATCCCTTGACTCTTTTTGAATTTAAGTATGGGGGATTTACGCAGTGCATTATATTAGATATCATTTTTGACATCATTTTTAACACCATTTCTTGCATCCAATTTTGCATCCTTTTGAGCATCCAAATTTGCATCTTGAGTAGAACCATGTGCTGTGTCCATCTTCATATGTGATTTTGTGTCTAATGCTATGTTCAATTTGAGTCATCTTTTCATCTACTTTTGCATTGGTTTTTGCACAATGGTTTGCATCATTTTTTGTACCTCATTTTGCATCCAATGTTGCATCTCGATTTGCATCAAAATTTGAGCCATTTTTATGCCCATTTTTACACCATTTGTTCTACTTTTGTGTCCAATTTTGCACCATTTTTTATGTCCATTTTTTCATCCTTTTTGGTGTCTAATTTTGCGTCATTTTTGGCATCCAAATTTGCATCCTTTTTTTTGTCACATCTTGTGTCCACATTTGCATCTCATTTTGCACCTATATTTGAGATTGAATTTGCATCTAGTTATGTATCATTTTTGGCATCCTTGGTTTTACCCTTTTTTAGTTCCATTTTCATCTTCTTCTATGTCTTTTCTTCCATCATTTCTTGCGCCCAATTTTGCATCATAATTTTACACCATTCTTTGCATCCTCATTTTGGTGTCCATTTTTGCATCCTTGTTTGCACCCAATTTGGTATCCTTTTTTTATGCCCTATTTTGTTCCCTTCTTTGTGTCTAGGTTTTCACCCTTTTTAAATTCTACTTTAGAACCATTTTTGTGTCATTATTTGAATCTTGTTTTGATGGCACATTTAACATCCAATTCTACTCTCAATTTTTCATCCATGGTTACATCCACTTTTGGCTTCTTGTTTAGTGTTGTACTTTTGTTTTCATTTATGATTCCCTTTATGGGTTAATTTTACTAATTTCAATTACATAGTGAAATATATTACAATTTCTAAATATTATTTAAGAAGATATCACAATTCAAATTGTTAACTTAATGTTTGTAAAGAAATTTAAGGATAATTGACAACATCCATAAAACAAAATAGCAATATCATCATATATAAAAATTTTCCATCATAAAAATCATTGAAAATTTTCAATATACATATATGGATACAAAATGAAAATCTATCGCATATATCATTATTCTAAGGTAAATTCACAACATCCATATAAAGATAGTAATATCATCATACACAATAATTCTCCATCAAAATAATGTTGATAATTTTCAATATATAGATAAAATAACAAGATAATATTGATAATATCATCATCATATTTAATCAAATAAACTAAAAGTAAATGTATGATTACCAAATTAAAAATTTTCGTAGATATCATTATTCTAAGGTAAATTCACAACATCCATAAAAGAATAGGAATTTCATCATACACAATAATTATTCATAAAAAAAATGTAAACAATTTTCAAGATATTCATAAGGTAAGAAGATAGTACCAATAGTACCATCATCATTATTAGAATCACCTAAAATTTAAAACATCCCAACTAAATATAAAAAGTAACGCATGGCTGGCTAGCACCACAAAAATCATAGTCAAGATCATCCTCATGATCATTTCCATGATCATCATCTTGACCATCTTGATAATCTCATCCACACCACCATCACCAATGACATTGTCATCCTCCTCATCATCATCTCTGATATTTGATGTAAGATCAACATAGTTTATATCATCATCTTCGTGGTCATTACTTGTAGCGTTGAGGAAAAAAAATCAATATTACATGTTAGTACTAATTCCATAGCACAATGCATATTTTTGTTACAATGATAACCATAAAATCAGGTAGGACATAATAACATTTCATAGTACTAAAAAATAAAATGAAAATATGGTTTAAGATATATGGGAGATCCAACTAAGATTACACTTGTAATTCTCATTAAGTAGTAGAAGCATTTTTTAATGCATATGAAGTAGGTACCCATTTGTTCTTCATATTCTATTGTGAATGTTTCTTATGATTTCCATGCATGATTGGTAAATTAAGAGTTACTTGAAGCTTTAGTTCAAATTACAATTGTAATTCGCATACAATATGAATGTCACATGAAATATTGAGCTATTTTTAATGCATGCACTTTTCTCTATGATATAATGGACACTAATGTTCATTCAAGAAAAAATGCTCACAAATAATTACTTCATTTTATCCATTATCACACTAAATCCATTATACCTAGTGACAATAATGATTCCATTTAAATTGTTTTGAACTCCCTAAATTATAATGTAATAGAGAAATAAAATCTTGATTTCAATTTAGCTCTAAATATAATAGATTTTGAACTTCCTAAACCATAAAGTTTTTAAAAATAGTTTGATATTATTATGAGTTTAGAACTAAATAAAATGCATGTAGTGATGTAAACAAGGGGCTTTCAACCAGACTAGATTTAGGTGGAGTGAAAGGTAAAGTAAGGTGTGCATCCTACAAAACTTTCTTTAGAAAGAAAAATATCCCTTGTTTGGTAGTGGTGGTTAGGATTTAAAAACATGGAAATAGAGTTTGAAAGGTTCCAACAAGAATTAAAAATGCTCAAGTTCATTACCTCTAGAGAGTGGGTTCATATTATATCTTAGATTATTGTGGTCTAGCTGAAAATTGGGTAAGATGGAATTTTTAGAATTGTAATATGAACAAGAATGTGAAAAAAAATGATTTCTAAAGCTATTGGGTTTGTTAGTTTTGCCAAAAGAGTGTGAAATAACACTTAGCTCTGTTTTATGAAATAGCATGAGTGAGTGGAATGAATGGTGGAAAACACTTACTAGGGAAAGGAATATTTTTGGTCGTCCTTATTTCTATTATTATTTTTGCTTTTTAGAATGGAGGGAAGTGTTTAAAAAAATTATAAAAAATATTTTTAATTAAAAAAATAATTATTTGCTTACATTTTAATTTTATTTTTTATTTTTTTAATATATATTTAGTTTTAGTATTTTTTTTATTTTCTAAGAAAATATATTTAGTTTTTGGTATTTATTTTACAACAAAAATTATATTTTGTTTTTATAAAAATGGATTTTAAACATTCCATTCATGCTAGTTTGTGATTTTATGATAAAAATTTAAATTATATATAAACAAGTATAATATACATTGTTGCTGCTTAGTACCTACCTCTTATGCAAAAAATTATTAATAATTTTAAATATAAATATTTATTTAAACATCCACAATGTATACAAATTGAAAAATAATAAATTTGTTGCAATTCCTATTACTTAATAGTAAATAAAATGCATAATTTAATATATTTAAAACTAATTTACTACATCAAAACTCTCTCTCTCTCTCTCTCTCTCTCTCTCTCTCTCTCTCTCTCTCTATATATATATATATATATATATATATATATATATATAGATATATAATGAGCTACATTATAAAGATGTGCAAAACATACTCTTACAAATCTTATTATTTAAAAAATGCAAACATAAATCACATAAATTATCAAGTTGTTCAAAAGACTAATTTTAAAGTTTTAACTCCCCATGTTTTTTCATAGTACTATGGGAGAAGACATAAAAGTTGTCTAAAACCATTTTATAAAATGTGTGTGAAACTAATATTTATATCACAAATATAACAAGTTCAAATAAAAAAAAGAATTTATAGAGTACACAATCCCCAGCTTTTCCTCAATCTTGGAATGCATTTAGTGTGGCTCAATAAATTGCATTTAGAGTGACCACTTTTAAACATCATGGTTGAAGCTTACTCTGTTCAACTTTTTGGAAATCTCATTGGATGTGACAGAACCTAAAGGTTACTATGAGTGCATGGAGACTTCACATATGATACTTACATTCAATCAAGTAGTATTCAAGTAATATTGACATTAGACATATGTACTGTATCCTTGTTTCTTTCTTGGTCTTCCCATCAATTTGTCATATTGGCTCTATCCTAAGATAAATTAATTGCAACCAACATTTTTCAAATAGTTGAATCAATGGTTTGTCTATATGCTACTGATCATGTTAGCCATCTAATCAATATAATGAATCAAAGTCAAAATATGGTACACAAAGACATGATTTATTTTCTCTATAAAATTCGTTACAAAAACTCACAACAATAGCTAAAATCCACCATGGAGTCACTAACGAAGAGTATTTATGTAGTTTCTTTTAATGGCTAAACTAGATTTGAATCATCTGTCGTCGTGGTAAATTGCAAATTGATGCATCAGTTTGACCAAATTCCTAAAAGGAATTGTTATAGACATATTTGGGCACTGCAACCCCAATCTTATATGTCGATAAACCAAGGGCTCTTTAACCCCTAAAAGTTTTTTTTCATACCCTAAAGGATCATGGTCAACTGATTACATCATTCCCCAAAAGTTCCACTTGAAAAACCACTCAGAACTGGCCAAAACTGGACCATACTGACTGCTCCACTATCAAGGTGTGATGCATATTGACTCCTACACTAGCCAAGTGTGATGCATACTAAAGAGGCCTTCTGTGGGGTGCGATGAGTGAGAATGGACAAATGTCCAAGACAGTTTGCTAAGTGGATGCTCATGGAATCTTCTAGAAACTTCTCCTATGACACTTGCCTCTCTGAATTCGCCTAGGGATGAGCAAGAGATCCAAGAAATATCCAAGTGGAACCAAGAACAACAAGTGGAATGAAACTAATCAAAAACCTAGAGATGAATCAAACCCTTGCAGACATCTATAAATGGATCCCTCATCTAAGAGATCTAGGGGCTGGAATTTTGTAATTTGTAAGGAAGTGCTGATAGTTTTTCTTTGAGAAAGAGTATTGTATTGTTGGGTGATTTTTATTTTCATGAGGTGAAGAGGGCTTTGATGCTGGGAGGATGGTGCTGGATCAGACAGCTAGGTTGTAATTCTCCCTTCTATTTTAATAAAGTTCTTTGAGTTTTCCTCCATACGATCGTGTCTTTGTGAATCTTGTTATTTGTGAATGATATTGAACGTTCAATGTATTTGTAATTCTGCATTGTTTATGATATAATAGATTGAGATGTTTTGATGGTGTTTTGTTACTTTGTTTCTACAGGTATTCTCTAAGCGGGACAAGTAGGAGAGGAGTTGAAAGCTCTATCAAGGGGGGGAGAAATCAAGCAAGGATTCAAGCGGAAGATACAGGTTGGTCCCTTTGCTTCTCTCTTGTCTATCATACATACAGGAAATCAAAAATTGCTTTGATTGTTTGTTTCTAGGATAGCTACCAATCCTAGTGGGACTAGCAGATCGAAAAGACACTATTTTTCCCGGAAACAAAATGGTGACTCCGCTAGGGAGTGAATAGTTTGTTTGCTATTATTGATTGTTTGTTTTATAAACTATAGACGGAGCCTGAAGTTAGCCAGATAGCCTTCGAACTGCTCCTTCTCTGCAATTGCAAAGTAGATGAATGCTGCTTCAGTCAATCTCTAGTTTAGTTTATGATTTGAACATATGACTTACAAGCATTCTAGATGCCATTTTGGTAGCTTAGTAACCTCCCAAGATCATACCCCTGTACTTTTCTCTTTACTGTCCATAATAGCTCAGATTTAAATCACTGAAATCAGCTGCAAATCTAAGCCAAAACCCATCTCAGTTGTGCTCCCTAGCCCATTGCACTGTCCGTCACTGGAAACCAATATACATCTCACTTCCGATGTGTAGCAGGTGAGATTCATCCTTGTTTCTGTGAAGCATGGGTGCGATGACTAAGTAATCCTATTTCTCTCCTTGAAATTTGGGGTTTTTGTCCTTGTTTTCAGCTCTGTTTAATTGTTTTTGTTGCTTATGAACAATATCTCATTGCTGAAGCCTCCTTGCATTACATAGACTAGCCTTCATTGATTAGGATTGGTAAATGTTTTTGTGCATTTTCCCATCATTTACAATCCTTTGTTGAAAAGTTGCTTAAATCGATCTGTCGTTTTGGTGCAAACAGTGTCGTAACTGTCGTTTTGTGTCAAAAAGAGGAGTGTCGTAAAGTATTCCGTCTCTGGATAGTTGATTGAACGTTTTGTCATGTATTTGATTTGATTTTTTAATATTTGAAGTGTTGAAAGCATTTTCTATTCAAAATTGAAAACTATCATTTAAGTCTTCCTTTCATTTTGAAAAGGAAATTGTCGAAATGTCGCTTTGAAAAAAATATTTTAGATCTATACTTAGTTTTCCTTTTTTGCATTTCTCACATTAAGGGAACGAAAAACAAATACATGCATTTTCATTTGCATTTAGACTGTGTGTGAAAAATGATTTAGGAAAAGTTCATTTAGTGTGTGCTATTTTCTCTTTGTTTGAAAGAATCGTAATCTTCTTTCCTTAGTAGCTAGGATTTTAATGCTCAAAATAAACAACGATTGTTTATTATTGTAGACTGCATATTTAGGAATTTTACATCTACATCATGCGGTGAACCATTGAAAGGAAAACTTCTAAGCAAGATCAACTCTAAAATAAATTTCAATGAACTTAAAAATGCTTTGGAACCTAACGCAACACATCTAGAAGTCTAGGCTAGAGATGTGTTCTGGCGTCGTAAAATCTAGTAACTATCATTTTCATTAAAGGTTGGGTGATTCCTCCCCTTTGATACGACAAGTGCTAGCACGGACTTGTGTGCTCCCTATACCATCGAGTATCTAATGGGAGACAATCATAGGTTTATATCCTTTATCCATAGGAAGTCGTGTCTGCCGCCCTATCGATTGCAATGCGCTGAACACTGCATTTGGGAAGATTGACTGACGTACATAAGTCCTCGGTAAATACTCTTTAATTTATCACCCAGGTGTATTTTTCAGTTTTGCGATTGGTTTGGTAATCCCTCTATATAGATTTCTAGAGTAGTCACTTTCATTCCTTTTCGACTCCTTAAAAGGAAAGTTCCATCTGAGAACTTGTCACTTCAAGCTCATTAAAAATCGAAGGGGACTAGATTCATCTTTAGCTTTTTCTCGACTCTTAAAAATTGAAAAAGCATAGTTGTGTCAAAGCATCATTAAAATTTATTTAATTTGGAATAACATCCAAGTTCCTTCGTTGATCTTAGGTTGAGATAATGGAGTCCACCAATCATGGAATCCCTCTCGAGGGGAATCCTAGTCCATTTTCCTCTTGGGGAAATATTGGTGCTCTGTATATGGCCACATTGTCCCTTCCAGGAATCACAATTGGTCTGCTGGTATGGCTATTCTCAACCTCTATCATTGAAAATACCATGGTTCCTCAGCAATTGAATCAGCAACCAGTTGATACTGAAGTTGACCGTTCACCTCATTCTTCGTTTGTTTCTCCCTCCCCTTCTTCCTCTTTGCTTGGTGAAAACAATGATACTAGTAACCAAGTAGCTAAGAAGAAGAAGAAAGGGAAGGAGAAGAAGAAGAAGAAGTCAGTTAAGCAAGGGGGCAACCGTGAATCATCTGGTGAAAATCTACACAACAAATCTCCCAGATTTCCTTGTGTAATTTGCAGAGGAAACTATTTCATCGATATTGTCCTTGCATTCTACGAATCTTGAGAGAATGATCTCCCCATTTGCACCATCTGGTGTCATAAACCTCTAGTGATCATGTTGATGGAACACCATCAACTAGTGAAAATGAAGTTCATGGATAGAAAGGAAAGGTCAAAATTTTTTGTGGATTATGTGAAGGGGACCATCACCTTCCTTGTTGTCCCTTTTTGGATGAGGCCAAAAGAGTCTTGCGTAACTGTCCTGCTTCACCGTAGTGACTTCCATATGGATACAAGAAACTCACCTCAAGTCCTCTACTAGTTGAAAATCTGACTGACATAACTCAACCATCGGTCGAAACAACTATCATTGAAAGTGAATCTTCTGAGTCCATACTGGACCAAAGTCAGCAGGCCTAGATGGCAGTCAACCTAGTATTTCCTTCAGAAGGTCCACCTTCAGATGATATCATTCCCAAAGAGAGTTAGAATGATATTGTTCAAATTATTTTTGTCACTTCAGAGTTCGTTGAACTTGGGGTCAATCCGCCTGTTCCTTCGCAACAGGAAGAGAATCTCCCAGTTCCCGCGACTCAAGGGGTTAATTCAACCATTTATTCGGTACCCCCTCCAAGGAATCTAGTTACTTCCTTTGATTGGAATTGACTAGCAAGATCCCGCCTTCCTTCTAATGTACCATTCCGGATCATACTACAAGTTTACAAAATGATCGTGTTTGGAACTATCATAGATGAAGGGGCTTCAGTGAGTATCCTTTCCTCAACTACCTGGAAAGCACTTGGTTCACCATCACTTATGCCCGTTACACAAAAATTTTCAGGCTTTAACAAAGGAACCACTTGACCATTAGGGATCCTTCCCAAATTACCAATAACTTTGAGAAGGAAAACCGTTCACTTGAACGTGATGGTAGTCCAAGAACCATTAGATTACAATCTACTCCTTGGACGTGACTATGTTTACAACATGGAAGCTATTGTTTCAACACTCTTTCGAGTGATGTGCTTCCTGTATGAAGGCAAAATTGTCACTGTTGACCAGCTTTCATTTCCTGGTTCAAACACAGCTTCAAGTAAAACATCATCCCTAAATAGTCCTTTTGCGTAGAGAGCGTCTCTTCAACCTTCATAATATCCACCTAATTACCGCAGGTAGTATGGTGAATGTAATGAAGCTTAGGGGGCATGCACCCTTGTCCATTTGGTGGATGAACCTAGCTGAAAAGATAGGTTTCCCTGTAGGTTATGTGATTGGAAGTGCCATCCCACACCATTCACTTTTGTCCACTCTGTGGACGAAGCCAAGGAAGTTTTCTGTCTAACCGTTGACAAAACTATCCTACCATATGAATGTCCCTGTAAGTTAAGTGATTGGTTTGACACACCACTCACCATTGTCTAATTAGAAGACAAAGTCAAGGAAGTGTTTTTGTCTAGCCACTGACAAAAAAAATCTTGCTTAACCATAGTGATTACCATATGGTTACTACAGACTCTCCTTTTCTCGATGCCTGGGGGCATGCAAAATTTTTTATGCAAGTGAAAAACGACCAATTTCATTTTTTAACTTTTTATTTTTTCAACTTCTTAGGTTAGGTGATTGGTCTGGAAATGTCTGCGCCGCAGACAGAGCAAAGGAAGGGTTTTGTCTAAACTACTGATGAAACCATCCTACCTAATCTTAGTAGTTCCTTAGATTTTTAGTATTTTTTAGCTTTGTAGTTTGGTCGTTTCTAGCCTACATAAAAAGGCAATGAGAAAGGTTTCTGCAAGGTTCAAGCTTGTTAAAAGATGAACCCGCACTCTCCTGAGCATATTTTCTGCAAGGTTCGAGCTCATTAAAAAATGAACCCGCACTCTCCTGAGCATACTTTCCTCAAGGTTTGAGCTCATTAAAAAATGAACCCGCATCCCACTGAGCATATGTTCCCCTGGAGTTCAAGCTCATTAAGAAATGAACCCACCTTCGGTAAATAATCTTTGTGATTGCCCTGCTATTAGCCTTTTGAACCTTGGTTGTGTTCCTACCATCACCTCCATTATTTTGGCCAATCATACGCTTCCACTTGATTGTTTACTCTTTTGAGGAACAGTTGCGACAAGTGGTCCTGTTAGCCACCCTCTTCACATCACCATGTTTTGAAAAGTTCCAAGCTTACTCGGAACTAGTTGCTACCCTGAAACGCCACTCGTTCTTAAAAAACGAGTCCTCTTTAAACCCTTTTCAGACTCACTAAATATGAAAATATTGTCGATAAATTGCCCTCTCCAGCTCGCTAAAGTGATTGGAAGTGCCATCCCTCCTGTATATTTTAAACTTTTCGGACCTGAGGGATTATTTCATGAAAAAGTTCGAGGGCTTGTCTTTTTCGGCTCGCTAAAGTGATCAGAAAAGTCATCCCTTTCATATTATTCTAATCTTTCTCGGAATTAAGGGATTATGCTACGAAAAAGAACTGATGTAGTTTCCTTTTCATCCCTTTTCAAACTCTCTAAACATGAAAAGGGTCGAGTTATCTTTGTCGTTAAACTCGCTAAAATGACAGTGACTGTTGGGTCCCTATAATACAAGTGATTACCCTATTAGTATTGTAGTTGTATCCCTTATTAATATTGTTGTGCCCCTATTGTCTCCATATTGTTATTACTGTGCCCCATAGAATCCATCTATTGTTATTTTTGTGGCTTTATATTATTATTGTTAGGTCAACTGAGTTATATTGTGACTCCTTAGACTCATATATATAGAAAGAAGGTTTTGTCATTTGAATCATCCAAGAATTGCTCATTTATGTAATGTAAAGGAGGTTTCCCCCTCGAAGGGGTTGAATTCTAAGGCGTGAATCTCTCTTTTTCTATCTTTTTGTGAGCTGGTTTCATAACATTTGGTATGAGAGCTTTGGATTCTAGGGTTTCACTGCTCCAGACAGGTCATCGTGACATTTTCACTATAACTTTTTTTTCTGTGATGTTTCAGAAGCTAAAAAAAACCCATTTGAGAAGAAATCGTGCTGAATCTCAAATCTGAATTTCAGATATTTTCGCGCTATATTTACAGAGATATGATCTGAGGAAGTTGGTATTTTTGCAGGCTCCTGAATTACATTCCTAACAGGTGACCTGGGGAAAATCGTCATAACTTGCTCTCTAAGAATCAGATTGAAATTTCATCAGAAGGTAAAAAAAGAGGATGGGCTTTAGTTTCTTGTATATCTTTTTCAGATCCAAAGGTCGAAACAGTGACTCGTGGCACGTCGTATAAGTTCGCTCTAATGAACTAGTCTATAATTAGGTCATCTTGGGAGATTGTGTATAACTCTTCCTTGGAGAATCCAACTTGGATCAGACTAGTGGCATTGGAAAGAGGACACAGAGGGCTACTATAGGTCACAATTTCAGAATTGGATGATCTGAAATTGCAGAGATACATCAGATTCAGTATCAAGCTTCTACAAAGTGAAAAAAGGTGTGTAGTTTTTTTTTTAATTTTTGCATAAGCTTGGTTTGAAAAATTAGTTTGAATCGGTAATTGATGCTCTAAGGAAAGAAAATGAAAACACCTAGTAAGCAACCTAAAAGCTCTAGCATGACTTATGAATAAGAGGAGAAATGCAACATGATATATCAAAATTATGAGACCAAGTGCAACAAGTGTCACTTGCACAAAAAGCAACAAAATCTAAGATGGATGGTCTAAGGAAAGATGTAGAAGCTAAGATGGATGGTTTAAAGAAAGGTATAGAAGCTAAGATGGATTGTTTAAAGAAAGGCGTAGAAGTTAAGATGGATGGCATGGAAGCTAAGATGAATGGCATGGACACTAAAATTGATGGCATGGATGATAAGATGGAAGAATTGAAGATAAATATGAATAAGTTGCTACAAGAAATGGTCACTAATGGTGAAAGGGTAGTAAAGGAAACTCATGATGAGAACAAAAGAAATGTTAATCATGATTCCATAGACTCTAATGTTGGATCGAAGACCCACCATATTCCAAAAATCGATATGAGGAAGTTTGATGGCAAGGATCCTGCAACATGGATATTACAGATGGAGCAATTTTTCGATCTCAATAATGTGCAAAACACACAAAAGGTACGTATTGCAACTTTATATTTGGAACCAAATTAGTTTGTATGGTGTCAATGGCTTTGCTCTCATAAACAAATTATCACTTGGGTGATTTTTACGGAAGAATTGATAGCACAGTATGAGGATACAAAAAGCAACAATTTTTTTAGCCAATTGATAAGTCTCAAACAAAAGGGTTCAATAAAGGAGCACATTGAGGAGTTCCAAAAATTGAACATAAGGGTAAAAAATATTCCAGAGGAGCATAGGATTGATGTGTTCATAGGGACTTTAAAGGATAATATCCAACATGATGTTCCCCTTTGGGAACCCGATTCATTAGAGAAGGCATTCAAGTTAGCAAGAAAAATGGAAAGCAAAATTATGGCAACCAGGAAGCATACCACTCACAACTATAAAGATGGAGTTGTTGTTGCCCCTAGTATTCCACACCCTATAAGGTTGACACCACAACAATTGGAAGAAAAAAGAGCAAAAGGGATTTGTTACAGTTGTGATAGCAAATACACTAAAGGTCATAAGTGTGATGAGAAGAAATTATTCTACATAGATTGTGAAGAGGAAGACGAAAAGGAGAAAGAAAGGTCAAAAAAAGAGGATATACTCCAGGAACAAAGCCTAGATAAAGAAGAAATGAATCTGACTATATCTTGTAATGCATTGGCAGGAATTACCACTCCTCAAACCATCAAGATAGAAGGACAAATCAAGAAGAAAAAGGTAATAGTGTTGATTGATTCAGAAAGTACCCACAATTTTATTCATTGTAAGGTAGAAAAAGAATTGAATTGCTTCTTATATCCAGCACCAGAGTGTCAAGTGATGGTTGCAAATTGAGGAACAATAAATTGCTCTGGAAAGTGCCATAATATCAAGCTATCCATGGGAGAATATGTATTGACTAGCCCAATGCTTTCCATTCCGATGGGAGGTGTTGATGTTGTACTAGGAGTCCAATGGCTACAATCCTTGGGTACAATAGGTTTTAATTTTCAATAAATTTTAATGAAATTTTCTGTGGAAGGAAAGGAAGTTGAATTAAGGGGTATTGCAGGGAAACCGGGAAAGATAATCATCTCTAACGGTATGAAAAAGCTTCTAAAAAAGGAACAAAGAGTTGTAATTGCACAATTATGTTCGCTAGATGTTTCCACATTGGAATCATCTATTTCTCCAGTTCTTCAAAAAGTCTTGGACAATCATTCCAAGGTATTTGAGACTCCCAAAGGTCTCCCACCTATTGGTGGTCATGATCATGCTATTCATCTAATTCCAGGAAGTGTTCCTCCAAACATCAGGCCGTATAGACATCCCTATGCCCAAAAGAGTGAAATTGAACAAATGGTTGCAGAAATGCTAGAGGTTGGTATTATTCAAATGAGTCAAAGTTCTTTCTATGCTCTAGTAGTATTGGTGCACAAGAAGGATGGATCATGGCGCATGTGTCCAGATTATAGGGAGCTCAACAAGCTCACTATTAAAGATGAGTTTCTCATTCCAGTCATTGATGGATTACTGGATGAATTTCATGGATCAATTTACTTCACCAAGTTGGATCTTCATTCAAGATATCATCAAATCAAAAAGAAGATTGAAGACATTCTGGAAACAACATTTAGAACTCATGAGGGTCATTATGAATTTTTGGTCATGCCTTTTTGCCTTACCAATGCACCTTCAACATTTCAAGGTTTGATGAATTCCATTTTCAAACCATTCCTTAGAAAATTTGTGTTAGTATTTTTTCATGATATACTAATCTATAGCAAGTCTTGGAAGGATTATGTTGAACATGTTGACAAGGTGCCACAATTATTGGAGGAGAAACAATTATATGCAAAAAGATCCAAATGTTTCTTTGGAGTACAAGAGGTGGAATATTTGGGTCATATTGTATCTCATGAAGGAGTTAAGGTAGACCCTAGCAAAATTAAACCCATTAAGGAATGGAAAATCCCCACATCCATAAATCCTCTGCGAGGATTTCTCGGGTTGACAGGGTATTATCGCAAGTTTGGTAAGAATTATGGGAGAATAGTAGCATCTCTAACAACATTATTGAAGAAAGATGCATTTTCATGGACCTAGAAGAAACAAAGGCCTTCGAGCATCTTAAAGAGGCAATGTTCCAAGCATCGGTCTTAGCTACACCAGACTTCACAAAAACCTTTATTGTGGAATGTGATGCTTCAGGAAATGGAATTGGTGCTCTTTTAATGCAAGATGGAAGACACATTGCTTTCGAAAGTCGTCCAATCAAGGGAAATTTTTTACACAAAGCTATTTATGAGAAGGAAATGTTGGCAATACTCCATGGACTTAAGAAATGGTGACCCTACCTAATGGGAAGACACTTCAAGGTAAAAACGGATCATGATAGCCTTAAATACATTTTAGAAGAAATATTATCCTTTGAAGAGCAACAAGAGTGGGTCACAAAGATGTTGGGTTATGACTTTGAAATCATCTACAAAAAAGGGAAGCAAAATGTGGTGGCAGATGCACTCTCAAGAAAGGATGAGGATGTGAAAGCATTGTTGTACGCCATTTCTATTATCCAACCAGATTGGATAAACGAAGCAAGGGAGGAATGGAAGAATGATGAGGAAGTGTGGGAATTTATTCGAAAGTTACAACAAGACTCCAGTACATCTGATACATTTAGTTGGAAAAATGATTTGTTATGGTACAAAGATCGCTTATACCTATGTAACAATTCCCAGCTAAAACAAAAGATTCTTATGGAATTGCACACTGCTCCCTTAGGAGGGCACTCAGGATTTTTAAAAACTTACCACAGGGTTAAGAAGGAATTTTTTTGGGAGGGCCTTAAATCATATATTCAAAAGTTTGTGGCGGAATGTTTGGTTTGCCAACAAAATAAAGTTGAAACAATTAAGACACTGGGTCTATTACAACCTTTATCCATTCCAAGCCAATGTTGGGAGGAGGTTTCAATGGATTTTATCACAGGTTTACCCAAGTCTGAGGGAAAGAGTGTCATCATGGTGGTAGTTGACAGACTTACCAAGTATGCACACTTTTGTGCATTATCACATCCATTTAAAGCCAGTACAGTTTCTACTGCATTTATGGAAACAATTCAAAAGCTACATGGAAACCCAAAGATTATTGTAAGTGACAGAGATCCCATTTTCACTGGAAATTTTTGGACAGAATTATTTTATTGTCTTGGTACTTAGTTAGCTCATAGCTCATCTTATCATCCTCAATTTTATGGGCCAACTAAGATAGTAAACAAATGTTTGGAAGGCTATCTTCGTTTCTTTGTATCTGATAAATAGACACAATGGGTCAAATGGTTGCCTCTGGCTGAATGGTGGTATAACACTTCCTTCCATACAGCAACAAAAATGACCCTATTTATGGCACTTTATGGATATCAGCCACCATCCATCACATCATATTTAAGAGAAAATTCTAAGGTTTAAGCAGTGGAACATCACATCGAACATCGACAACATGTCCTCCAACTCTTAAAGGATAACCTCATGTTGGCACAGAATAGAATGAAACAATAGGAAGATCAACATCGCAGCGAAAGAAGTTTTGATGTAGGTGATTGGGTATTCCTACGGCTACAAACATATAACCAAATGTCCCTCAAGCAAGCTAAGAAGGACAATAAATTATCACCAAAGTATTATGGCCCGTACAAGGTGTTGCAAAAGGTTGGTACTATGGCATACAAATTGGAGCTTCTTGCAGCTTCTCGATTGCACCCAGTTTTCCATGTTTCATGTTTAAAGAAAATTATAGGCGACAAGCTCCCAGTTCAAACAATATTTCCAAAACTTGACGAGGAAGGAAAAATTAAATTGGAACCAGAAGCAGTTAAAGAAACATGAACTCAACAGTTACGAAATCGATCAATTTCATAGTATCCTATCAAGTGGAAGAACTTATCCGCTGAAGATTCCACATGGGAGGATGAGAATTTTATACAAAAGCATCCAGAACTACTAAAGCGTTGAGGACAACACTTTTTTGAAGGAGAGGGGCATGTTGGGTCCCTATAATACTAGTGATTACCCCGTTACTATTGTAGTTGTATCCCTTATTAATATTGTTGTGCCCCTATTGTCCCCATATTGTTATTATTGTGCCCCATAGAATCCCTCTATTGTTATTTTTTTGGCTTTATATATTTTTTTTTACAAAATCGGTTACTGGTATATTATAAAAAAATTTAGGGACTGAGTCCTAGTACATAGATACGGCAGACCAAGGCATTAAGGATCCAAAACGGGTTCACATACCCTTGATCCTCATTGCTACATAAACGATAACTGAAATGAAAGAGGTAACGGCTATATTGCCGGATAAAGGAGCCTGCAAGCCAAAAAAATTTACACTTCATAATTCCTAGGGGAGTTTCTGGTTAACTGAATCATCAGGGAGGGATTCCTTCCTTGCGCTGCCTCTAGTTGAAGCTTTTGCTTGCATACTTTGGGTGAGAGTCCTGATATGTGCTATAGCTTCCTCAAGATGGGTGCACCTGTCCTTCAAGGCCTCGATATCTGCTTTTTATTTCTCAAGCTTCTTCCATTTTGATCTGCTGTCTGCCTGGTAATCATCTTTGAGGTCGTTGAAATGCTTGATGAATCTGCCGATCATGAAAGTGTGCACTTTGCAGAGATAGCATTCACTGTTCGTGATGACATTTTCTAGAGGATTGTTAACAGGCTCCTGAGCTCCTTGTTGATCCTGCTATTCCGCCATTTTACCAAGCTGGGGAAGAAGATCGGAAAGCTGGGGATGCGGAGAGGGATGAATTCCGGGGATGAGGGCGATATAAGGGAATAAAACAAACAGTGAGGAGGGGTGCGAAGCTTTGCATAGGGAGGGGACCAGAAGGGGGGGGAAGGGACAGGATGACAAGGGAGCGGAAGGATGAGAGGGGGAGCGCTGCGACGGCCAAAAAAACCACCAGTTAGAAGGAAAATTAAATCTGATATTAAAAGAGCCTGAGATTACCGCTGTCGATGTGCTTGATCCGAGCTTCAGATGACTGTGCCCAGCTTCAAGAGAGTGCCTGTGCTGAGAGGGGGCGCGGTCCAGAACCTTTGCAGCAGTGAAGGATGAGATGATATAGAGGTCCATGCTGCTATAAATAGAGGGAGGGGGGCATCTTGGGTGCGTGAACCAGATCTGGCTGGATCGATTCCTGAGGTGACTGTGAGCCCAGGGAGAGATCTTGCTGCATGCGATGAGGATAAGGGAATGATGACCATCTGCGCAGAGCTTAGAAATGATGGCGGAGGACGAATGAAACACAAAATTGAGGCTGGAAGAGGTGACATATTCAATCGCAGGGGGGAGGATCTGATATGAGAGGGACGAAGTTGCGCAGTCGAGGAGATTTGGTAGAGAGTGAGGGGATTCTGGGATGAACAGATTTCGAGAAGGTTGATGTCTGAGTTGACTCAGGTTCTGAGAAGAGGGAGTGGGATGGGATTCTTTAGGGGATTGCTTTGTCATAGAGAGAGTCATTTTCTCTGACTTGGCCTGCCGGTCTACTGGTTGCCTTGCTGGCTTGTTCATCTGCCTCTTTGTTGCCGCTCCTTAGGACGTGTTTGAAGGTGGCCCCGTTTATTTCTCTAATGTTGTCCATAATCCTAGCTTTGATATTGTTCAGTGCAGTTTGTTTGAATTCCCTCCCCGAGACCATAGCAACTATAATGATAGCTGAGTCACCCATTATAAGCGGATTTTGAAGGCCAAGTTTTTTCACTATGGAGGTTCCCAGGAGAAGGCTATATGCCTCAGCCCTGTTGTTGGACATTGTACCCAATCCCCACTCGTAAGTCACTATAATTTCCCCTTGATGATCTTTGATGACTCCTCCTGCGCCTGCCTGACCCGGGCTATTTTTTGAGGCCCCGTCGAACTGAAGGGAGGGTCTCTTTTGAAATTGAATCCATTCTCTGATTTCCTCATTAGAGCCTCTTAGCTTCCAGTCAGTTTTTTTCTTACCTGTACTTGCTGTTTTGTGGTTCCTTGGTTCATGGCTGAATTTTCCCATCCACTCAATTTCGCTTGGGTCCCCAGAATCTTGTTCTGATTGGACTATTCCATTCGCTCCAATGGTCTCGGAGATGAGGGCAATTGTTTTTGCAAGGGTGCTGGAGATGTTGGGCTTCTTGTTATTAAAAATGCTTTTGTTTCGGGTGTTCCAGATTTGCCAACAGAGGGTTGGAGGGATGCTGTTCCACAGTCTTTTGGCGAGGGTCTTGTTATTTTTGGGGTGGGGATAGCTGTTCCCCCAATTTTTTTGAAGGAGGGTGATCTGATTGGGTAGTTCACCAATCCTTAGCGGACTGGTAATGAGCTTCCAACAATTTCGAGCAAAGGAGCACTCTAGGAAGAGATGATTGCTGCTTTCTTCCGCTGCTCTACACAGGCAGCAGATTGAAGGGCCGAGGATACCTTTCTTCCTTAGATTTTCCGCTGTGAGAATTTTGTTTTTGAGGAGGGTCCAATTGAAAAATTTGATCTTTGGGAGGCATTCCGGATTCCAAGCCACTTTGTGGAGAGGCCAGTTGTTTGTGGCTGAGGCATTTTGGAGGATTTTGTATCCTTCTTTGACTGTATAGTTACCACCATTGGGGTCCCAAACGTACTTATCCTCGGACAGACTGTTGAGGGGAGATGAACCTGAGAGAGATAGCTTGAGGTCGACCCACAGATCCCTTAGATTGTTTGGGAGGGGGAGGTGCTTCCAGCCCAGCCATCTGTTTTGGTCCCAAGAGGAGATGTCATAAAGGGTCTTAAGATTTTTCGTTTCCATCCACAATTGCAGGGGACTGAGATTTGGGAGGGCTTCCCTTGCTTCTGAGCCCATTATACGATCAGTCCAGATGTTGATGTCTCTGCCGCTGCCCGGAGCTCTTGAGATACATACTTTGAAATGAGGGAGAGTTTTTTTTATAAGTTTCCAGACCGGGGTGCACTGCCTGTCAACAATGGGTTCCGATAGGATGTTGGAGTTGGCCCCATTCAGATATTTCCTTTTGATTACCTCTGTCCACCAGGCTCCTTTTCCGTTGAGAATTCTCCAGATCAACTTGAAGCCCATGGCCATGTTGGCTAATCTTGGAATTCTTATTCCAAGCCCTCCTTTTTCGAAAGGTAGAATGACCTGATCCCACTTTACTAGACTGAACTTTTTGGAGTCCTGCCTTCCTCCCTGCCACAAGAAGCTCCTAATGATTAATTCCATGTGCTTATGAATACTGGCCGGGGCAAGAGTGGTTGCAAACTGATAAATTGGGAGGGCTGAGAGGATGGCTTTAATGAGAGTTGTTCTTCCAGCCAGGTTGAGCCAGGACACTCCCCAACTTTGAAGCTTCCCTCTCAGTTTCTCTATTAGTTTAACCCAGATTTCAGTTTTGACCGACTCCTTTGCTAATGGTAATCCCAGATACATGAAATGACTCCAATTCCTTTGAGCAGGGATGTCCAAGATTGTGGAGATTCTCTGAATAATCTGCCTGGGGACGTTCCAGGTGTATATCATGCACTTATTATTATTGAGTTTGCCTCCAGACACTTGAAGAAAGAGCTCTAACGTTTTCTTAAACCTTCTTGCCATGAGACTGGAAGCTCCTACGATTAGGAGGGTGTCATCGAAAAAGAGGGAGTGGTTTATCGCCTTGGTTCCACGCACTATGCTGATACCTGTGATTTCTTTTTGCCTGCGAAGATTTTCCAGGTGTATGCTTAGCGTTTCGGCCATAATAATGTAGAGGAATGGGGAGAGCGGGCAGCCTTGTCTCAATCCCCTTGAGCTTCTGAAGAAGTTACTTGGCCTGCCATTAATCAGAGGGGTTGTCCAAGGGAGTGATATACACTCCATGATCCTGCTGATGAAGGTGTTGGATATCCCAAATTTCCCGAGTACTGCCTTTAGGAATTGGTGATTGACTCTGTCAAAGGCATTCGCCATGTCTAGTTTGATAATCATGCCCTTTTCCTTTCTATTTATGCTGCTGTGTATTGCCTCCTGAATAAGAATAACGTTGTCCGTTATTTGTCTTCTAGGGACGAAGCCTCCTTGATTCTCGGAGATGAGGGAGGGGAGGAGCTTTTTTAACCTGTTGGCTAGGATTTTGGTGATAATTTTATAGGAGACATTGCATAAGGAAATTGGGCGGAATCGATCAAAGGATTGGGGGTTGGGATCCTTGGGGATGAGGGCTAAGTGAGAGGATTTGATGCTGTTTCCCATTTTGCATTTTGAAAAGAAATTCTTTACCATTCTAATGAAGTCTTTTTTGATGATTTCCCAATGGTTTCTATAAAATGCCACTGTGAACCCATCTGGGCCCGGTGCCTTATCCTGTGCCATGCTGAAGATTGACCACTCAATTTCCTCTGTCGTGACCTCTTGGTCCAGCTCGTTGTTTTGGTCTGCTGATATTTTATTTTCAATTAGGCTAAGGAAGTCCGCATTATCGTTGGGCTGAGAATCTGAAGATAGGAGGGCGCAGAAGTGTCTGGACGCTGCCTCCTTTATTTCCTCTTGATCTCTAAGCTCCCTTCCTTCCATCATGATTCTCTCTATATGATTCCCTGCCCGCCTGAGCTTTAGGCTGTTATGAAAAAAGGAAGTGTTTTTGTCTCCGGCTTTGAGCCAGAGGCAGCGGGACTTTTGTCTCTGCTCTTCTTCCTCCCTCCTGTTTTGCTTATACAGTTCTTTGTACATTTCATTCTCTTTGGCCTGGTCTTCCTCAGTATACTGTGTTCTCTCTTTTTCCTGACTCCATTGTTCCAGCTGAGCTTGGAGGTTAGTTCTTTTTTTGCTTTCCTCTGCTGCGTGGTTTCTTGCCCATCGCTTTATGACAGTCCTGAGAGATTTGAGCTTGGCTTCCCAAATGTAGTGAGGCGAGCCTATTATTTCTTTTGCCCACTGCTCCTTGATCAGATTTCTGAAATCTTCTTTGCTGTCCCAAGCCTTGTTATATTTAAAGGGAAGAGGCCCCATGTTCTTCCCTTTATCTAAGGTCAAAGACACTGGTTTATGATCTGAGATGTATCCTTGTATGATTTTGCTTTGGATATTTGAAAATCTTGCCACTGTTCTTTCTTGAGCGAGGATTCGGTCTAATCTCTCTTTTATGTTGTTGTTGCCAGTTCTTTTATTGCTCCAGGTGAATCTCCCGTTTTGCGGAGGTATGTCCACTAGATTATGGGTTTGGATTATTTCTTCTAATGAGTCTCTTGAAGGGTCAGCGTAGTAGTTTCCTCCCAGTTTCTCATCAGCATTCCTTATAAGGTTTAGGTCCCCTCCAAGGAAAATGTTCCTTCCCTGTACTGTCATGAGGTCTGATGTTATTGATTCCCAACATGAAGCTTTGTCTCTATAATGATTAGGAGCGTAAATGTTGTATATAGAGTATTCCTCTTTCGAGGCTTTGTTCTGCATGTCTGTTCTTACCCACTAGTTGTAAGACTTTTGATATTTAAGTTCCCATTTGCTTTTATCCCATAGTGTTCCTATGCCTCCTGAGGCGCCAGCTGCACTTATTGTTATGCCTGCATAGTTTTTGCTTTTTTTTATGTGGTTTTGGAATTCTTGTTCTGTGATTTTGGTCTCCTGGAGAAGGAGAAGGCCTGGATGTTCAGATTTGAGGAGGTCTCGGACTGCATTTTCTTTTAGGGTGGAGCCCATCCCCCTACAATTCCAGGAGACCAAAATCATCATTTACCTTGTTTGGTGTTTGCCCCGCTTTTCTCTTTCATTTTTTCTCCGCTTCCTTTGGATTTGTCTAGAAATGTGTCCATTGGTTGTTGCGTTCCGGTAGGCATTTCTTTTACAACGTTTTCATCCCTAATCTCTTTGTTAGACTTCCTTCCAACTTTTCTGGGGGGATCGGTGGAGAGGTTGTTTTCCTTAGATTTATTCTTGGTTAAGATTCTCTCCACTGTTGGGGGAGGAGAGGGCTGGGGGAGGGAGATAGGGGAGGATATAACAATGGTACCTCGAGGGGAAGGGGGAGGGGATGGGGGGTCCTCTGCGGACAGGGTTTCAAAGGGGTTGGAGGAGGAGGGAAAGGAAGGGGCAGAGCCAGAGGGGTGAGAGGGGGGGGGGGGGTTTCATGGGGAGCCTTTGAGATTGATCCTGGAGGGGGGTTTGATTTTTTCTTTTTGACGTGCTCCCAAGCTTCCTCGGGGGTTTCAACATTGCCTTCAGGTACATTTGTTTTAGATTTGCTACATCTATTGGTGAAATGCCCATATTCATGACATACCTTGCACTTGAAGGGTAGCTGCTCGTAGTCCACTTGCTGAATGTGCGTCCATTGATCGACTTTGAGTTTAATTGCTTCCAGAAGTCCTTTCCCCAGATCTGCTTCAACACAGATCCGCACGTATGCATGCATGTTCTCCTTCGGTTCAGATCTGTCGATGTATTTGCCCACTGCGTTCCCTATGGCTTTGAGTGACTCATCCCCCCAGCAATGAAGCGGCAAATGGGGTAGGCGAACCCAGACGGGGACAGCGTTGGGAACGTCCATTTCTGGGTCAAAATCTGGAGTCCATCTATTTAGGTAGAGTCCCCGAGAGTCCATGAAATAAGGGTCGTTTCTGAAGATGAGGTTCCTATCCTCCATTGATTCAAATAGAAAGGTGTAAAATCCTCTGCCACAGAACCTGATTGCTATTTTCCCTTGCACCATCGAGTTCCAGTTTCTCTCGACCCATCTCTGAACTGATCGGGGGGAGGGCCAAAGTCCCGTGAACTGGCCGACCAGGCCTCTTTCTGCTAAGGAGACTGCTGCTCTCCTCGGGAGGGAAGGAGGTAGAGATACTTCTGGTATTTCATCTAGTTTCTTGATGAACTTGGAGGCTGTGGGTCGGATTTTTCCCGCTGCGCTCTCAGGAATGAGAGAGGCAAACACTTTTTCAAGGTCTTCAGGATCCTGAGATGGGGGGTCCATTTCAGGCATTGGAGGATCGGATCTGAAACCGCAAGAGGGCAACCGGGGGAGGCCCCGGTGCTGGGGGAGGGCAGGAGGCCCAGGAGCGAAGGAGGGGAAGTCAGCAGGGGGAGGGCGCTAGCCTAGCAGCAGCGCTGCCAGGCGCAGTGGCGCAGGAGCGATCAAGGTTCTAGGTCGCGCGCAGGTGATTGCCAGTCGTTCATCGCTCCAGCCATCTGACGATGTTTGTGGCTTTATATTATTATTGTTAGGTCGACTGGGTTATATTGTGACTCCTTAGACTCCTATATATAGAAAGGAGGTTTTGTCATTTGAATCATCCAAGAATTTCTCATTTATGTAATGTAAAGGAGGTTGCCCCCTCGAATAAGCTGAATTATAAGGCGTGGATCTCTCTTTTCTATCTTTTTGTGAGTTGGTTTCATAATAGTGACAAACTTGTCCACCCAAACAAGAACGAGTTTCACTGTCGCTATGATCACTAAAACATAGTGACAGGTTTTCCCGAAGGGAAAATTATAGAACATGCATATGTTATCCTCCTCAAGCTTGACAAAAATAAAGAGGTACTGGTTAACAATGAATGGGGAAAAAGGGAAGAAAACTTGAAGAATTTTATTGGTAGCAGGTCTATCCTGAACATGAAACTTTCACTCCATCACCATGATTGAGTCAGGTTGGGTTATTCCGGTCACCAGTCATATCACCATTGGTCCTCCATACCATCCATATTTTGGGGTTAATGCTACAAATCCATCTCAGTGTCGCCAATATGTTCAAGAGAAGTCATTCAGAGACCATCCAGTTAATGCCTCATCCAATGCAATACCTTCACCCTCCATTTTTCATGACCACCATTCCTGAACTTTGTATCATCAGATCATTTTCACCTCCAGAAAATTCATTTGCTTTGTTTCTTGTCATAGATGTGGGATACATTAAGGCCCTCCTACGACGGGTCACTTCTTGTCAACATCAACTCATTATCCAAGAAGTTGACTTAGAAACAACCCTTTCAGTACTTTGAGGCTTGCATGCCTTAATGGCAAGTTTCTCACTTCCGGCGATAGGTTTACATCAATGGCCTTCGATCGAAAAATTTTGCGTGGTGTTCGACATCGGATCATATATTCACACCATGTGAATTTTACTATAGTACCTTGAGGGTCATTATCATTATTGGTGATTTCTCTCGTTCTTGTTAACAGCTTACATTTTTGGCTGGTAATCAGGCGATGTCTTTCCATGTTCGACTTCAGGACATCTTTTCACATTGATCGACTTGTACATCAGGCGAAGACTAAATGAGTTTGAAGACCCCGGATCTAGTTTCATCCATCCAGGCTGTGATATATTCAGGAATATAAAGACATCAAATGTACATAGAAGTTGCACAGATGATGATCATACAATCGTGAATTTGTGAATCTTGTTATTTGTGAATAATATTGGATGTTCAATGTATTTCATATTCTTCATTGTTTATGATATAATAGATTGAGATGCTTTGATGGCATTTTTTTACTTTGTTTCTACAGGTATTCTGTAAGCGGGACAAGTAGGAGAGGAGTTGCAAGCTCTATCAAGGGGGAGAGAAATCAAGCAAGGAGTCAAGCGAAAGATCCAGGTTGGTCCCTTTTCTTCTCTCTTATCTATCATACATAGAGGAAATCTCAAATTTCTTTTATTGTTTGTTTCTAGGGTAACTTCCAATCCTAGTGGGACTAGCAGATCGAAAAGACACTAGTTTTCCTGGAAACAAGAATGTCATCTCATGGAGTGCAATGATTGCTGGATACGAAATGCATGGAAACATGCCAATGAAACTAGCAATAATGGAATCCAAATAATTCCATTAATGCATCGGGAATGGGAAAACCATAATGAAAAGCAACAATAGTCACTCAAAATTCCAATAAACCACCTTAAGAAAAAACCAAAATCTTACCTTCGGAATTGGGAAATGGAAATTCATGCAAGCAGGAATATTGAAGGCTGTTATGTCAATGTTGCAAATAAGAACAGGGAAATTATTATTCTTACCAATTGGAAAGTACATCAAGGATTGTAATAAACACTCTGATAATTACATTACCAGCCTATGTGACATAAAGGATGCAAAGCTGCAAATGATTTATGTGAAATCTAAACCAGGCGAAGCTGCAAATGCCTGCTGTGAAATCCAAACCAGAATGAGAGAATGAAAAGTTTGCATAGCTTTGAAGTCCTAAGAAATTGTATAATTTGGAAACATAGGAGCTCATGGGTAGCAAAGGAAACATTGCTGATTTTTATGTTTTTGCAAAAGGCCCAAAGATAATGGAAACTTGTGCTAGGTTATAAAATCTAGATTTTATAATAATTATATTTATAGATAATTATTTATTAAAAATCTACCCAATTATATTTACACATAAAATTATTGAATGCTTAAACAAATTTATAAATCTAATAATAATAAAACCAAATCCATTCAATAATAAAAATCACTAAGGGAAAAATTAGTGTAATATGGAGTGTTGTTACTTTTGCTTTTTAAATGGGATTCCATGGTTAGTAAAAGCCCCAAAAATGTCAAATTTTTATTTTTTTTTGAAAATAAAATATTTATTATGGAAAAATCCATAAATAAGGAAAAGACAAAATCGATAACTAATTTTATTTGGTGATTAGATTTTTTATTTTTAAATAATTTTTAATTCTGAAAATTTGATTTTAAACGACATAAAATTAGCCATCCACCAATCCAAAATTAGAAATTCTAATTCTAAAAATTCAAAAAATAATTTTCAATTTATAAAAAACTGAGTTTAATATTTAATTTTCCAAAAAATTTAATAAACTTTAGAAATAGTTTCTAAAAATTTACAAATTAACTCAAAGTCAAAGTATTTTGACTCAAATGCATTACAATATACTCTTCCTTCAGCAAGTATAAAAATAAATTAATGCCATGTGTTGTGTCGCTAAGATGCGTATTATACATCTCTTCCTTGCTAAGTTATAAAATGTGCTTGGGTTTTCTTAATGCAATAAAATTAATTCTAATTTTCATTATATCTTGGGATGTTCAACTTACATAGAATAAAATAGTAAAGTTAAAATAGGTTTGTCTTTGTCCTTTGTATATCTTTCTCCCCATTAATCTTGGTCTAATAGATTAATTCTCTTGTGGTGGCCTTGAGTGGTCACTCCCATTAGTTGTGTGCCTATAGTTTCCGTTTAGTGACATTTCTTACGCTTGATAACATGTTATTTAATTTATGAAAAGAATATTGTCCATATTATTGTTAAATATTAATATTAAATATGTTATTTTTGAGCATAGTTCACCAAAAATTTCCAAAAACGTTTATAGATTTTCTTATATAATGTAATGATTCAGTGTTTGATGAAATTGTTATGGATATATATTTTTTAATGATTATGTTGGCTTGAGGGGGCCTGACCCAGATTCAACGTTAGTTAGCCAAACAAATCCCTACACTACTAGCCCTTTCGGCATCAGCCGGCAGAGTGCAGACTGAAGTCTCACCCGAAGCAGTATGGGGGGATGCCGGAACCAAGTTTCCACACCCTTGATATGGTTTTGATGTCAGTTTATTCCAACTATACCTACCTTTGTGCAGGTTTCTTAGCCCTCTTTTCCACCCTTCAGTACCTTCACGAAAGGGTACAATTGGTTTTCGCACAAATTTAACCCGTGGCTCAGGGACTTTCGCGCTACTAAGGCAACGAATTGCGATATCTCCCAAAATAGGCTAAGAATTTTACTTATCTTATTAACTGATCTTAGTTAGCTTTGCGTAAATAGATGTTCTTAATTTCATTCACTTAACCAACACATTTACATACATTCGTGCATCATATAAGAATTATAAGTGAAATTCATACCCAACGTAACAAGATGCACAAATAGGAAATAAAGATGTAGAAATTGTAGAATACTTCTCTTTATTGATAATTCTAGATGATTACAGACTCAACCCGCCCTGCACACTCAGCTGGAGGGGTCCGCGCACTTAGCTGCGCACTTCTAGGCCTCTACGCACTCAGCTGCAGAGCCTCTACCTATGCTACAACCCAAGCTTAGACTTATACTTTAGAGCTATCTCTCATACATGTTGATGCCACTAACTACTTAGAGCTTAGCTCTTTTTATACAATCCCATGGTCTACGGACCATGGGTAGATCTCTTACAGCCGAAATTACATTTCCAAAATAAGGGTGGACAACCTTATGACTCGTTAACACCTATGCACTCCACGACCAAAAAATGCGGAGCCTTTACACTTGGATTACAAAATTTGACCAAAATATGGGCTTTTAGCCCCAAAGCTACCCTTGGGGATCCTGCGCCCAATAGGCCCCCAACAAAAACATCGTGATTCACCATCGAGTCACTCTGGAGGCACGAAGATCTTAGCTCAAAGACCTCATAGCTTTGTTTGGATGACCGCAACCTCAGCAGCGCATTGAGCGGCCGCCTTCTAGACTTCTTCCACTCATTGTTCATTGACTATTGCTAAAATGCTACCCTGAATCTTCTGCTGAGTTTCCTACAGTGTCGCGAGCTTTCCTTCAGTGGAAGTTGTGATCATATATGCCTCCTTTATCCATGGTTGTAGGTGCACTTTTAGGACTGCTTCTTTGTGCTGAGTGGCATCCACCTGTTCCTTAAGCGCCTTTACCTCCTACATCTGTGTGAGCCTCTATGTGAGGGTGACTATCTGCGCAGTTCCTTTCACCTCGTCATATCGTTGTTGTAGCTCGTGCACCTCTATCTCCAAGCACTCTACATTTAGGTCCTCCTGTAGGGTGGTCAAGACCTCGAATGACTATTCAAAAAGTCGCGTGCAGTCTACTATTGCACTGTCAACCACCGCTATTGCTGTTGTAACAGTGGTGGCATGTTGTTCCCTTACTTCTGATAGAGTTGAAGGCTGATCCCTCAACTGCAATTCTACAATTTGCAGGTTTAGCTCCAGCTGAATCCTGGCCATCTTTATCCGAGCGTCGCGCACCCCTGTGGCCAACTTATGGACACATGTCTCAATCGGTTCTTTTGCCTGAATGTTGAATGCCAAGACCATTCAGTGGGCTTCCTCCACAACTTGCATGATCTGCTTATTTTGTTCCACTGCCTCGTTGTGCTGGATGCCCAACTACTCGATGTTGATGCACTGCTCGCTCATCACCTGCAAAACCTGACTTTCCCAATGTTATAGACATATTTGGGCGCTTCAACCCCTATCTTATATGTCGATAAACCAGGGCTCATAAAGCTCCTAAAAGAGTTGTTTCATACCCTAAAAGAACATGGTCATCTGATTACATCATTCCCCAAAAGTTCCACCTGAAAAACCATCCAGAAATGGCCTAAACTGAACCATATTGAGTGGTACACTAGCTAGGTGTGATGCATACTGAGTGGTACACTACTCAGGTGTGATGCATACTGATTAGGCCTTCTATAGGGTGTGATGGGTGAGGATGGACAAATATCTGAGATAGTTTTCTAAGTGGAGGCTCATGGAACCTTCTAGAAACTTCTCCTATGACACTTGCCTCTCTAAATTCGCCCAAAGATGAGTAAGATATCTAAAATTCAGTTATCTCTTCTCTTGTGGAACCAAATGTAACAAGTGGAATGACACTAATTAAAACCCAGATATGACTCACACCCTTGCACACATCTATAAATGGATCCCTCATCTAAGAGATCCAGAGGCTGGAATATTGTGAATTTCAAGGAAGTGCTAATAGTTTGTATTTGAGGAAAGAGCATTGTATTGTTGGTGTGATCTTGCTATATCATGAGGTGAAGAGGGCTTGAGGCTGGGAGGATGGTGCTGGATCAAACAACTGGGTTTTAATTCTCCCTTCTATTTAATAAAGTTCTTCGAGTTTTCTTCAATATGGTTATGCAATTGTGAATGTTATCATTTTTGAATGCTATTGTATGTTCATTATATATCTAATTTTGTAATGCTTATGATATAATAGATCAAGATGCTTTGATGATTCTTTGCTACTGTGTTTCTACAGGTACTCTCCAAGTGGGATAAGTATGGGGAGGAGTTGCAAGCTCTGTCAAGGGGGAGAGAGATCAAGCAAGGGATTAAGTGGAAGTTCCAGGTTGGTTTCATTGTCTTTCTCTTATCTATTATACATAGAAGAAATCGTGAATTGCTTTAAACTATTGTTTCTAGGGTAGCTGCAAAACCTAGAGGGCTAGTCGCTCGAAAAGACACTAGCTTTCCCAGAAACAAAATGGTGACTTCGTTGGGGATCGAATAGATGTTTGTTTGTTCTTATTGTTTGTTTTATAAACTATAGACAAAGCCTAAAGTCAGCTAGGTAGCCTTCTAACTGCTCTTGCTTTGTATTTGCATAGTAGATGAATGATGCATAAGTAAATCTTTGGTTTAGTTTATGAACTAAATATTTGACCTACAAGCATTCTAGATGCCTTTTTTGAAGCTCAGTAACCTCTCAAGACATTCCTCTATACTTTTCTCTTTACTCTCCACCATAGCTCAAATTAACTCACTGAAAATAGCTGCAAATTTGAACCAAAACCCACTTCAATTACACTCCCTGGACTGGTGGGCCCCAGTATTGCAACAATAATGCTACAACTCCTGGGACTCCCTTCTTTAATTTTATCAACCTGGTAGTTCGTAACAAACTTGGAAGCGACGGTGTTGTATGCACAAGTACTAGCTCTTGCCGCAGCTGTCACCTAGTCAGCTGGCACAAGTCCAGTAGTAGCTTAAGCCAACTTCTATGAGATCTGAGAAGAATATTTTTAACTAATGGATGAAAGCTAACTCAAAGAAGGCTGATCTACTTGCAAAAAGAAACTGGAAAGTTGAAAAGAAACGTAAACCCTAGCAAACCCTAATTTTACTAGCTATCCCTACCGATGCAAGAAAGAGGATGAAAGCTACTGAAATAAATTCCATTGACTTCTAGAAAGGTAAATACATGTATCTAAGCTACTTCTACAGTAACATCTGAAAAAAACATCTTTTTGTATTTTTGAATAAGTTGTTAGAACTATCATGCATGTGCTTTTAACTGGTTTTTTACTGTTCATAGGTGGATTGGCGAGAGGAAATTCTTGCAGAAGGTTGGGAAGGTTAGAAGAGGGCCTAAGGGGTCCCTAGCACCCTTCCAAAGATTTTCACAAAGTTTGGCTATCAAGAAACCGCGTTCGTGAGCTTTTACAGGAAGTCTGCAGGGGTTCTACGGGATGTTCTAGAATTTCTACAGGATGTTCAGAAATGGGATTTTGGAGGATGGATGGAGGAATAAAGATGGAGTGGGTATGGACGTGAGATAGGGGTGTGAGGATGTCCAGGACTTGGGGAATGGAGCTGAGAAGTGGTGAGGATGGTTGGATTTGTTCAAGGAGAGGTAGAACAATGTTGCACAACAATATGGGAAGTTAGGGCAGAGCGAGCAAATTGAAAACATAAGGCGGATTATAAGTAGAGGATGAAGCAAGTTGGATTGATGGAGAATGGGCAGATAAAGAAGGATAACAGGTGCTCTGCAAGTTGTTTTTCAAAAGGAACAAACAAGGATTTGGAAAATCAAGGACCTAGTTACGTTAGTCTATTCTGACCTAGATAACAACAAAGAAATGGAACATAAGTTTATTTGCACTGAAACCATGTGAAATAACTTATGCAACGAAGCAATCAAGAATCTAAACATGTAACCAACTTCTGCAAATAAGAATCGAACACTAATGATTGCATGGCGAAGCAAAGAAAGTGTTTTTGTTGGCAGCAAGGTCACCTTGATCCCAGCTCTTGATCCCACTGAGGGAGAGGTGAAATCAGAGGTGCTTGATGGCCTTTTTCTGAAGCTCTTCCCTGTTAATAACCTATCAACTCAATCTGAACATAAAAAGCCTTTTTAATCATCAAAAGCAATCTAAATAACAAAGCAAGATTTAAATCCAAATAGCAGATTTTATTCTAAGAATGCAACAAAAACACATAAAGATAAACAAAGGAGGTACTGGGCACTTGAGTTGGGCCCAACCCCAAGAGCTACAGCCTCCTAGGAGAGATTTAGAGCTGGTGCAAAGCTGGATTCATATTTATTGATCAAAAGAATAGTTACATTCCAAAAATTGTCCACAAGGAAAACTTGAAAATGTGTTGAAATGTAGAGCTAACTTACTGCCTAAAAAATGACTAAAAGAATGACTAAAATCAAACTACAAACTAGCTAACTTCTGCCTACCAAGTGGCTAACTGAAATGAGGCCCTAAGCTTTCTTAGTTATACAAATTGAGGACCCCAACAGCCCTCCTAAACTTTAGGAACTCGGCTGGCAAAACTTGTAGTTAACAACACTTTTACTAGCACTTGCTCGGCTGCCCTTGTGATAATTGATTTGGTGGCCCTTGAACTCCGAGCTAATGCTGGAGAATTCGAGGTAAGGGCCCATAAATGAAGGGGACACCTTCCTACAAATCCTCTCCCTTGTTCTTGCATGAATTTGGCTACCAAGTGCTCATTAAAACCTTTGATTTTGTCTCAAAAATTGACTAAAAATCTGCACAAAGCACCCATTAGACTTGTTGGCATAATGACTAACCCAATTCACTCTATTAGCATAAATATAATAAAAAACATGAAATAAACCAATGAGAATGGTGGATTAAGTCGAATTAAGAGGCTGAATGAGCCCATATAATTATCCATTTTTGGGGCTCATCATCACCCCCCTACTGAAAGTGTTTCTCATCCTCTGAGCAACTAATCTATCTCCTCATCTTTGATGGCCCTGGTGGCCTCCTTGTCATGCCAAGCTTCTCAAGTGATGTCCTCTTCTCGGTCATGAAACCATGCTTTTCTCTCTACTTCTTCCCACTGACTGTGCTCCTTTTCCTAAAGAATTCTCATCTTCCTGTAGAGTTATCTCAGCATCCTGTAGAGAGGTCTTTGTGTCCAACATTTTCATTCTTTCTCTCCAGGTGGTGTCTTCAGGCTTCCCCATTCATAGGTGATGGCTGCCTTTGACGGAGACCTATCCTTTTGTGTAGCAGGGGTGTCTAAAATCGTGATTGGCTCTTTTGACGGTAGCTAGGGTCTGCTAGTTTTTATCCACATGCTCCTTCTTTACTTAAAATACAGGGAAGGCTCCCTCTTTCGCCTCCCTTTTTCTTTAGAGATGTGCTTAGAGTGGCTAGCACAGCTGCTGCCTCCCTGACTAACATCTTAGGTGATTTTTTCCTTTTGTTCCTTTGTTTCTAGACTTCCTGTAGAAAGTCCTGTGCTGACTATTTTCTGGCTTCCTATAGAAACGGTTTTCATGCCTCATGTAGAATTTGTTTCAACTATTTTGGTCTGCTTGGCTGGATGTGGCTCTTCCTCCTTTTTTTCTCTTCTTTTTTCTTCTCTGCCTTTGTTAGCTTGCTTCCTCATGCTCTGTTTTGGCTTTCTTCTCATCTTGTTTAGCTTCTGCCTTCTCTGCTATAGTCTTTTTATTTTCTGTTCTTCCTTTGTTTTGCCATCTTCTTGAATGATTTTTGCTCCCTCATCATTGGTTTTTTCACATTATTCAGGCTTGATTCTTCCCTAGAATTGCATCGCTTCTTTTGCATAAACATGCAACAAAAAAAACTGTTTGTTTTCTTCTTCTCTTGAAGTCAAAAACCCATGTTTTCTTCTAAAAAGATAGCTCATTGCCCCTCTTGTAAACTTGTCATTGCTCCTAGAATTTTCATGTTTTTCATTAAAACAACTTCCAATTTTTCCTCTCTTCAAACATTTCCAACCTGAATTTGCTTCTTAGTTTTTGAAAAGAAATCATTTTTTTTGACAGATCAGAGAACAAATAACATAGTTTTTTTCTTCTAGAAAGTGGACAGTCTTGCAAATTCATTCTTTCACACAAGCTTAGTTCCTATGGTTGCATCTCTTTTTAGAAGAAGGTGAGAAAGAAGAAGCCAGACTTCGAATGCAGTGGGAAAAAAGAACTGTGTAGAACTCAGAAAATATGCAAGAAAACTTTTCACTTTTTTCAATGTGTAGGCAGACTTTTCCTCTCATTTTTTTAATTTAATTCCATGTTCAATTCACCATTTTGCACCAGCAAATCATGCACAACAAAGTTTCCCCGATCCCACCTCGTTTGGAGCTTGAAATTCGCTGAATTTCCCAGGTTTTCTTTTTGCATGGTTGTTTTCTGCGTTTCCTGTAGAATACTTCCTGTAGAACGAAACTGCACTTCCTGTAGAGCCCGATAGGCGGGAATTAAAAAAAAATGGCAGAAATCTCAAGAAATCAGGCAGAAATCTTGCAGAGGACCACTGGTTAACTGATCTAGACGTGGTGGACGCGTGCTCCAATTTTGACTGCAGTTGAACAGAGGGTGGTTAGAGTCAGCCGAGCATTTTTGTAATTGTTGTGTGATTTGTGGTGAGGGAGTGAAGTGGCCAGGTGTACGTGGCCACATGCAGATGGTAGTTTTGTTCATTAACTATATTTTTTCCCCCTATAATCACTACCATAAATTGAAATGAGGTTTAAATGGCCAACACTCCATGTTGTTTTATTTTTCACGTGAGTCGACTGTCCACGTGTACTGCATGACTTTCGGCTGAGCGCTAGAGAAGGCAATGTCGGGTTAACCTTGCTAAATTCGTGGCTTAATCCCACCATTCCATTTGTTCATGCAGTTCTTCAATTAGATTCATGCAATAGAGGAAAGAGTTTTAGTCACATACCTGAAAGGTGAATGGTTGCTATGAGGTTTTTTTTTTTTTTTTTGCTGCATGCATTTGTTTCGGTGGTTGCATGATGGCTTAGCTGTTGATTCATGGCTGCTTTCTTGTGCAGGTATCCTCTGGTCGGATCCACACTGCAGGAGCTGGCTTGACGTTCAGATCTGCACCCTCAAGTTGCCGGTGTTGAATTTTCACAGGACATAAACTTGTTTTTGCCATTTCTCCCGAACGATAGACCGGATCGATTTGAAACTTGCTTAGCATGTCCCTATCATCATTATGCACCTACCATAGCAAAATTGTGATCAATGGATGCATAGATTTCGAGAAAAATGGAAAATGGCTGAAGATTACAGAGATCAATTTCTTGGAAATTGTGCATCAGAATTAGTTGAAACTGCTTGGGTAGCTTACTATCACCCATATGCATCTCCCCATGAAACAAGTTTTGAAATCGATGCACGGATATGGAGAAAATGCAAAAATGGCTGACGGTGATGGAGGCGGATTTCTTGGAAACCGTGCCCCAGAATTTGATGAAATTGCTCAGGCATGTTGCCATCATCCCTATACAACTCCTCCTGTAACAGTTTTACAAATGGATGCACGGTTTTCAAGCTAGGGAAAAAACAAATTATGTTCTATGTATTTTTTCTTCAAAGAATTCTGCAAGTTTTTGCATGGTAACAAAATGAGCTTAGGCTATGGTGCAGGCATGGAGATGATGGAGGAGGAGTTTGAAGATTGCAGGAGGACTTCTGAACCCTTGAGGAAGCTATCATGTTCGCCAAACTACCTTTTTGAAATCCATTTCTAGCTTCCTTTAATTTCTACAGGAACTTCCTGTAGAAGCACAATGAGGTGGAAAAAATGATGGAGAAAGGTGAGGGATGGAAACAAGGGTGCTTGCAGGCCTAACCAACAGATTCCAACCATCAGATTCCCTTTTAAAATTGAATTTGGTTCGTCCAAAGGTTCTACATGATGTTTCAGAACTTCCTATAGAAACGCCTGGAACTTCCTATACAAAAGCCTGGAACTTCCTGTAGAAAGCCAAATCCTAACCTGAATGTGACCAAATCCTAGGAGAGGTGAGTGGACATGGAGGGAGTGGCTGAAGGGATTTCTTGGAGCCTCGTACGGACTCCTGTCCTCATTTTGCGCGCCCCTCTTTTCCTGTAAAGTATTCATTGCAACCTGCAATTTTTCACAGAGATTAGTCCTGCTTTCTTTTTTCCTTTTTCTTTTTTTTTGAAAACAACTAGGGTGCCTCATGGAGGTTTTCACCCTAATTGCCTGCCTTGGGCGCCTCCAAGGGAGGTTTTCACCCAGGGATCTTATTCTCTTTTTCTTTTCTCTTTTTTCTTCTTTTTTCAACCCATTGACTGCCTCATGGAGGTTTTCAATCAATGAGCCAATCTAAGGCGTCTCTAAGGAGGTTTTCACCTTAGATTTTTCCTCTTATTTCCATTTTTCCATTTTCTCTTTTTTCTCTTTTTTTCTACCCTACCCTACTTGAAAAACAAAATTATTTTCAAGTATAAGAATACTTCCAATGGAGCGATGTGCACATCGATATTAGAGACAAGATGATGTGGAGGCTTGAAATGCATGCTTTGACAATTATGTGGGTTTTAGAGACCAAATGATCTGGCTTTGAAGGGATCAAACATAGCTGAGGAAGAGAGTACCGTTGCAACTTAGTGACTGTCTCGAACCATATCTTAATATAGCTTTGATATCCTTGGTCCTTTTTCTGATCTGGATTATTCTTCGTGTCACCTTCTACCATGACTTTCTTATCTTCCTCTTTTTGCTGATCTTTCTCTTGAATACATGGAAAATTTGATGGTAACCATAGGGAACTCTCTCGATCTATGATTTTGATGCCTTCTCTTCATCAAGTATAGCCCATGGTTCTTTGATCTTTTCTTTTTAATCTTCTTTTGCCATTGGTCCATCAATGTTGTCAATATAATCTATGTTTTTCAATACTCTTCCTGAGCTATGGTGAAGATCATTGAGTTCAAGAGTAGTCATTTGGACATGTTGTGCCTCAGATTTGCAATGGAGTTGAGCTACTCCAATGTGTGGATCTGGAAATGGTGGTACGGGTAGTTGAGTGGGGGTGTATATTTGAGATGGATGTGGATGGGGTTGTTGTTGGGCAGGAGGTGGAGGCAAATGAGCGGGATGAGAGTTGTACAGGGGCCTCCACCCCTAATGAGGTGCATTCCACTGAGGCTGTGGCTAAGCATAAGAGTGAAACGAATGAGCAACGGGTTGGGCATAATATGGATCTCTGAAGGAACAACGAGGAGGTGTGAACCAGGAAGGATGAGCAGGGGGACCCCAAGAAGGCATGGAAGTCATTGGATAGAGGTCGTAATAGGCCTGGGATGTCCCTTGCATTCCCTGCTGGTAAGGTATGGGTCCATGTGGCCTCCTTTGGTTCAGATAATAGAGTGGTTCAATTGATCCTTTTTCTCTCCGATACGCAGCTTTAAGTCCAGGTAAGGAAGGGCACTGATTCGCAGGATGCTATTCTTCACAGACGAAACACACTTCTAAGGGGTGCATTGGACATTCGTTCCTATGATGCTTTCTAGTGCACCTAGGACAAAAGATGACCAAAGCCCTCTTGGCTTCCTCTTGCTTCCCTTGGATCTATAAGGTATCCAGTTGCATGGCAAGAAACTGCCTCATATCACTCTTGAAATCTTCCATCTGATTTGCAAATTCGTTTTTGGATAAGGTACTGCTCCCAACATTTTTGTATGCAACCATTTGCTCCAGAGGAATGTTTTCTTCTTCTTCTCCCCTAGAGGTTCTTCAAATATGTCTTGCAGTCCACCTAAGGGTTCTTTAATCATAGCCATCAAAGAAGAGAGAAGGTTGGCTGTGTGAAGCAGTGGGGGCGTTGTGCAATCATTTTTCTGAATTATCTCTACTCCTACAAGGCATGAAAGGAAATATATTTGGTTGATTTTGTTTTTTTCTGCTTGTACCTGCAAAACTAAAATAGATTGAACTACAACTAACTATCTTGCTGAAATGAAAATGTGGAATTGAAATGAAAGCAGGAAATGACTAATGTATTTTTCTCAAATGAAATTGCAGGAACGAAATGCTAGGCTACGCTTGCGGAATTGAAATGCTAATCTACGCTTGTAGAAATGAAATTGCGGAATTGAAATGCTAATCTACTTTTGCAGAAACGAAATTGCATAATGGAAATGAAATAAACTACTTAGCAGAAGGTTGTAGTAGAAAATAGAAGAAAAGCAGCAATCACCAATACTCTGACGCTTCCCTGGCAATGGCGCCAAAAAGAGTGGTGGGCCCCAGTATTGCAGCAATAATGCTGCAACTCCTGGGACTCCCTTCTTTAATTTTATCAACCCGGTAGTTCGTAACAAACTTGGAAGCGACGGTGCTGTATGCACAAGTACTAGCTCTTGCCGCAGCTGTCACCTGGTCAACTGGCACAAGTCCACTAGGAGCTTAAGCCAACTTCTATGAGCTCTAAGAAGAATCTTTTTAACTGATGGACGAAAGATAACTCAAAGAAGGTTGATCTACTTGCAAAAAGAAACCGGAAAGCTGAAAGGAAACGTAAAACCTAGCAAACCCTAATTTCACCAACGATCCCTACTGATGCAAGAAAGAGGATGCAAGCTACTGAAAGAAATGCCATTGACTTATAGAAAGGTAAATACATGTATCTAAGCTACTTCTACAGTAACATCTGAAAAAAACGTCTTTTTGTATTTTTGAATAAGCTGTTAGAACTATCATGCATGTGCTTTTAACTGGTTTTTGATTGTGCAGAGGTATATTGGTAGGAGGAAATGCTTACAGAAGGTTGGGAAGGTTCGAAGAGGGCCTAAGGGGTCCCTAGCACCCTTCCAAAGAGTTTCACAAAGTTTGGCTATCAAGAAATTGCGTTCGTGAGCTTCTACAGGAAGTTTGCAAGGGTTCTAGAGGATGTTCTGGAATTTCTATAGGATGTTTGTAATTTTTCTACAGGATGTTCAGAAATGGGATTTTGGAGGATGGATGGAGGAAGAAAGATGAAGGAGTGGGTATGGAGGTGAGATAGGGGTGTGAGGATGTCCAGGACTTGGGGAATGGAGCTGAGAAGTGGCGAGGATGGTTGGATTTGTTCAAGGAGAGGTAGAACAATGTTGCACAATAATATGGGAAGTTAGGTTAGAGCGAGCAAATGGCAAACGTAAGGCAAGAATTCTAAGTAGAGGATGGAGAAGGTTGGATTGATGGAGAATGGGCAGATAAAGAAGGATAACCGGTGCTCTGCAAGTTGTTTTTCAAAAGGAATAAACAAGGATTTGGAAAATCAAGGACCTAGTTACGTTAGTCTATTATGACCTAGATAACAACAAAGAAATGGAATAGACGTTTATTTGCACTGAAACAATGTGAAATAACTTATGCAATGAAGCAATCAAGAATCTGAACATGTAACCAACTTCTGCGAATAAGAATCGAACACTAATGATTGCATGGCGAAGCAAAGAAAGTGTTTTTGTTGGCAGCAAGGTCACCTTGATCCCAGCTCTTGATCCCACTGAGGGAGAGGTGAAATCAAAGGTGCTTGATGGCCTTTTTCTGAAGCTATTCCCTATTAATAACCTATCAACTCAATCTGAACATAAAAAGCCTTTTTAATCATCAAAAGCAATCTAAATAACAAAGCAAGATTTAAATCTAAATAGCAGATTTTATACTAAGAATGCAACAAAAACACATAAAGATAAACAAAGGAGGTACTGGGCACTTGAGTTGGGCCCAACCCCAAGAGCTACAGCCTCCTAAGAGAGATTTAGAGCTGGTGCAAAGCTGGATTCATCTTTATTGATCAAAAGAATAGTTACATTCCAAAAACTGTCCACAAGGAAAACTTGAAAATGTGATGAAATGCAGAGCTAACTTACTGCCTAAAAAATGACTAAAAGAATGACTAAAATCGAACTACAAACTAGCTAACTTCTGCCTACCAAGTGACTAACTGAAATGAGGCCCTAATCCTTCTTAGTTATACAAATTGAGAACCCCAACAACCCTCCTAAACTTTAGGAACTCGGCTACCAAAACTTGTAGTTAATAACACTTTTACTAGCACTTGCTCGGCTGCCCTTGTGATAATTGATTTGGTGGCCCTTGAACTCCGAGCTGATGGTGGAGAAGTCAAGGTAAGGGCCCATAAATGAAGAGGACACCTTCCTACAAATCATCTCCCTTGTTCTTACACGAATTTGGCTGCCAAGTGCTCATTAAAACCTTTGATTTTGTCTCAAAATTGACTAAAAATATGCACAAAGCACCCATTAGACTTGTTGGCATAATGACTAACCCAATTCACTCTATTAGCATAAATATAATAAAAAACATGCAATGAACTAATGAGAATGGTGGATTAAGTCGAATTAGGAGGCTAAATGAGCCCATATAATTATCCATTTTTGGGGCTCATCATGGACCATCGCATTGACTGTCACTACCAACCAATATGTATTACACCTCTCGAGTCTGAAAAGTGTGATGCATCCCTGTTTCGGTGAAGCCCAGGTGCGATGACTGACTGAACCTATTTCCATTCTTGAAATTTGGGGGTTTTGTCCTTGTTTTCAGCTCTGTTTAGTTGTTTTTTGCTGCTTATGAACAATACCTCATTACTGAAGCCTTCTTGCATCACATAGATAAGCCTCCATTGATTAGGATTAGTAAATGCTTTTATGTATTTGTCCATCATTTACAAACCTTTGTCGAAAAGTTACCTAAATCGATCTATCGTTTTGGTACAAAAAGTGTTGTAACTATCGTTTTGTGTCAAAAAGAGAAGTGTTGTGGAGTCTTCCTTCCCTAGATAGTTGATTAAACTTTTTGTCATGTATTTGATTTGATTTGTTGATATTTTAAGTGTCAAAAGCATTTTCTATTCGAAATTGAAAAGTGTCGTTTAGTCTTCCTTTCTATTTTGAAAAAGAAATTGTCGAAAATGTCGCTTTGAAAGAAATATTTCAGAGCTTTGCTACATTTAGTTTTCTTTTTTGGCATTTTTGAAATTAAAGAGAACGAAAGAAAATACATGCATTTTCATTTGCATTTAGTTTGTGTGCGAAAAATGATTTAGGAAAATGCACTAGTGTGTGCTCTTTTCTCTTTGTTTGAAAGAATTGTAATCTTCTTTCCCTAGTAGCTAGGATTTTCATTGATCGAAATAAACAAAGATTGTTTATCATTATAGATTACATTTTAGGAATTTCAAATCATGATCACACGGTGAACCATTGAAAGGAAAACTTTAAACAAGATCAAATTTAAAATAAATCTCAATGAACTTAACAATTCTTTGGAACTTAACGCAACATATCTAGAGGTCTAGGCTAGAGACGTGTTCTGACGTCGTAAAATCTAGTAACTATCATTTTCATTGAAGGTTGGGTGATTCCTCCTCCTTGATACGACAAGTGCTAGCATGAACTTGTACTGCCTGTACTGTTGCGTATATATTGGGAGACCATAATAGGATTATATCCTTTATCCATATGAAGTTGAGTCTACCGCCTTATTCATTGCAATGCACTGAACACAACATTCGGGAAGATTGACTGTCGTACATAAGTCCTTGGTAATTTCTCTTTAATTTATCACCAAGGTGTATTTTGCAGTTTTGCGATTGGTTTGGTAATCGCTCTGTCTACATTTCTAGAGTAGTCACTTTCGTTCCTTTTCGACTCCTTAAAAGAAAATGTCCATCTAAGCACTTGTCACTTCAGGCTCATTAAAAATCGAAGGCGACTAGGGTCATCTTTAGCTTTTTCTCGCCTCTTAAAAACTAGAAAAGAAAAGTTGTGTCAAAGCGTCATTAAAATTAATCAAATATGAAATAACATCCCTGTTCCTTAGTTGATCTTAGGTTGAGATATATGGAGTCCACCAATCAAGGAATCCCTCTCGAGGGGAATCCTAGTCCTTTTACTTCTTGAGGAAATATTGGTGCTCCTCATATGGCCACATTGTCCCTTTCGGGACTTACCATTGGCCTACCAGTATGGCTGTTCTCGACCTCTGTGGTTCAAAATATCGTGATTATTCAGTAATCAAATCAGCATCCAGTTGGTACTGAAGTTGACCCTTCACCTTCTTCTTCATTTGTTTCTCCCTCCCCTTCTTCCTCTTCACTTGGTGAAAGTAGCGATGCTAGTAACTAGGTGGCTAAGAAGAAGAAAAAAGGGAAGGAGAAGAAGAAGAAGAAAATTCAGCAACGAGGCAACCATGCATCATCTGGTGAAAATCTACACATTAAAGCTCCTAAACCCAAATTTCCATGCATAATTTGTAGACGAGACCATTTTCATCGAGATTGACCTTTATTTCCTTAGATCTTGAGAGAATGGTCCCGCTGTTCACACCAACTAGTGTCATCAACCTCTGGTGATCATGTTGGTAATACACCATCAACTAGTGATAGTGAAGTTAACAGACCGAAAGGAAAGGTTAAATTTCCATGTAGGTTATGTGAAGGTAATCATTCCCTTCACTGTTGTCCTTTTTTGGATGAAGCTAAAAGAGTATTGGATAACCATCCTGCTTCACCACAGCAACTTCCATCTGGTTACCAGAAACTCTCCCCATGTCCTTCACTGGTTGAAAAATTGATTAATCAACTGTCAGTTTAAACCACTATCTCTGAAAGTGAAACTTATGAGTCTATACCAAACCAAAGTTGGCAAGTAGAGGTGATAGTTGACCCAGTGTTACCTTCAAAAAATCGTACCCTTCCCAAAGAGAGTGAGAACGATACCATTCAAATTATTTTTGTTACTTCAGAGTCAGATGAACTTGGGGGAAGTCCACTAGTTCCTTCACAATAGGAGGAAAACTTGCCAGTTATTGAAAATCAAGGGGTTAACTCAACCGTTTATTCGGTACCCCCTCCAAGTAGTCTAGTCACTTCCTTTGATTGGAATCGACTAGCAAGATCTCGCCTTCCTTCTTATGTACCTTTCCAGATCATAGTACAATTTTACAAAATTATCATATTGGGCACTATCATATATGAAGGGGCATCAGCGAGTATCATTTCCTCAACTGCTTGGAAAGTGCTTGGTTCGCCATCGCTTACGCATGTTACATAGAATCTGTTAGGCTTTAACAAAGGAGCCAGTCGACCTTTAGGGATCCTTCCTAAGTTACCAATTACTTTGGGAAGGAAAACCATTCATATGAATGTGATGGTAGTCCCAGGACCATTAGATTACAATCTAATCCTTGGATGTGTCTATGTTTATAACATGGAAGCTATTGTTTCAACACTCTTCCAAGTGATGTGTTTCCCACATGAAGGAAAAATTTTCACCATTGACCAGCTTTCATTTCCTGGTTCAAGCATAGCTCCAAGTCAATCATCATCCCTAAATGGTCCTTTTATATCAATAATGTTTTTTCAACTTTCATTCCATCCACCTAATGGCCATGAGTAGTCTAGTGAATGTAATGAAGCTTAGGGGGCATGCCCCCTTGTCTATTCTGCGGATGAACCCAACTAAAAAGATAAGTTTCCCTGTAGAGATAAGTCTCCCTGTAGGTTATGTGATTGGTCTGACACAACATTCACCTTCTACTCTACGGACAAAACCATCCTGCATAACCACAGTAAGTTTCCATATAGCTAGTAGAGACTCTCTTTTTCACCATGCTGGGGGCATGCAAACTTTTCATTTCTTTTTCGATTTTCTTTTTCTAGCTTTTTTAGCTTTGTTGTTTCTAGCTTTTTAGTTTTGAGCTTGCGTAGAAATAGAAACTAGTTCAAGCATATCTTTCCGTTTTAGGCTTGTAAAAAAATGAAATTGAAATTGAGCATAGTTCCCCCAGGATTCAAGCATGTTGAAAAATGAACCTTCAAGTAAATACCCTTTGTGATTGCCATTCTATCAACCTTTTGAGCCTTGGTTGTATACCTACCATCACCTCCATTCTTTTGGCTGATCATACTCTTCCACCTGGTTGTTTACCATTTTGAGGAACAGTTGCGATGAGTGGTCTTATTAGCCAACCTCTTCACATCACCATGTTTTGAGAAGTTCCAAACTTACCCAGAACTAGTTGCTACCTTAGACACCACTCGTTCCTAAAAAACGAGCCTTCTTCAAACCCTTTTCAGACTCATTAAATATGAAAATATTGTCAAGAAATTGGCCTTTCCAGCTCATTAAAGTGATTGGGAGTGCCATACCTCCTGTATATTTTAATCTTTTTCGGACCTGAGGGATTATCTAACGAAAAATTTTGAGCGCTTGTCTTTTTCGGGTCATTAAAGTTATCGAAAAGTCATCCCTTTTGTATTATTTTAATCTTTTTCGAACCTAAGGGATTATTCTACAAAAAATAACCTCTGGAGTTTCCTTTTCGTCCCTTTTCAAACTCTCTAAACATGAAAAGGATCGAGTTATCCTTGTCGTTAAACTCGTTAACAATAGCGACAAACTTGTCCATTCCTGGACGAGACAGAGTTTTCTTTTCATCCTTTTTCAAACTCTTTAAACATGAAAAAGACAAAGCTATCCTTTTCGTTAAACTCGTTAAAACAATAGTGACAAACTTGTCCACCCAGATAAGAATGTGTTTCACTGTCTCTAGACTCGTTAAAACATAGCGATAGGTTTGCCCAAAGGGAAAATTATAGAACAAGCATATGTTATCCTCCTCAATCTTGACAAAAGTAAAGAGGTACTGGTCAGCAATGACTGGGGAAAATGCGAAGAAAACTTGAAAACTTTATGGTAGTAGGTCACTCTTGAACATGACACTTTCACTTCATCTCCGTGATTGAGTTGGGTTGGGTTATTCCATTCACCGGTCGTCTCACCATTGGTCTTTCACACCATCCATCTTTTGGGTTTAACGCTACCAATTCATCTCAGTGTCACCGATATGTTCAAGAGAAGTCATTCAGTTGAGAATTTACCATCTAGTTAATGTCTCATCCACTGCAATACCTTCATCTTTCATGACCGCCATTCCTGAACCTTGTGTCGTCAGATCATTTTCACCTCCAGAAAATCATTTGCTTTGTTTCGTGTCGTAGATGTGGGATACATCAAGGCCCTCCTATGACTAGTCACTTCTTGTTGACATCATCTCATTATCCAAGAAGTTGACTTAGAAACAACCCTTTCAGTGCTTTGAAGCTTGCATGCCTCAATGGCAAGTTTCCCACTTCCGGCGACAAGTTGACATCAATGGCTTTCGACTGAAAGATTTTGTGTGGTGTTCAACATTGGATCCTATATTAACACCACATGAATTGTACTATAGTACCTTGAGGGTCATCATCATTATCGGTGATTCCTCTCGTGTTTGTTAATAGCTCACATTATTGGCTAGTAATCAAACGATGTCTTTCCATGTTCAACTTAGAACATCTCTTCACATGGATTGAATTGTACATCGGGCGAAGATTGAACGAGTTTGAAGACCCCAGATCTAGTTTCATCCATCTGGGTTGCGATATATTTAGGATGATGACTCTACATCTGAAGAATCACCAGTCTGCATCTGTGGACAACTATCTAATCTATGTACATGAAATGAATTTATAAAGTTGAGCATGGGAATGCCCACCTCAGCTAGATCATGAAAATTATATTGATGTATTGTATTGTATCTTATACAGGTCACCTTCCAGTTTCGAAGCCTTGGATCCTCATGATAAAGCATTTCACCCGACATCAATATTTACGACTTCATTCTTTAGGGGGCAACTGTTATAGAAATATTTCGGAAGTTCAACCCCAATATTACATGTTGATAAACTAGGGCTCATAAGCCCCTAAAAGATTTGTTTCATACCCTAAAAGAACATGGTCATCTGATTACATCATTCCCCAAAAGTTCCACCTGAAAAACCATCCAGAAATTGCCTAAACTGAACCATACTGAGTGGTACACTTGCTAGGTGCGATGCATACTGAGTGTTACACTACTTAGGTGTGATGCATATTGATTAGGCCTTCTACAAGGTGTGATGGTCGAGGATGGACAAATTTCCGAGATAGTTTGCTAAGTGGACGCTCATGGAATCTTCTAGAAACTTCTCCTATGATACTTGCCTCTCTGAATTTTCCCAAATATGAGTAAGAGAACTAAACTTCAGTTATCTATTCTCTTGTGGAACCAAATGTAACAAGTGGAATGACACTAATCAAAACCCAAAGATGACACACACCCTTGCACACATCTATAAATGGATCCCTAATCTAAGAGATCCAGAGGCTGGAATATTGTGAATTGCAAGGAAGTGTTGATAGTTTGTATTTGAGGAAAGAGCATTGTATTGTTGGTGTGATCTTGCTATTTCATGAGGTGAAGAGGGCTTGAGGCTGGGAGGATGATGCTGGATTAGACAACTGGGTTGTAATTCTCCCTTCTATTTAATGAAGTTCTTCGAGTTTTCTTCCATATGACTGTGCAATTGTGAATGTTATCATTTGTGAATGCTATTGTATGTTAATTATATATCTGATTCTGTAATGCTTATGATATAATAGATCAAGGTTCTTTGATGGTTCTTTGCTACTATGTTTCTATAGGTACTCTCCAAGCGAGATAAGTATGAGGAGGAGTTGCAAGCTCTATCAAGGGGGAGGGAGATCAAGCAAGGGATTAAGCGAAAGTTCCAGGTTCATTACATTGTCTTTCTCTTGTCTATTATACATAGAAGAAATCGTGAATTGCTTTAAATTGTTGTTTCTAGGGTTGCTGCCAAACCTAGAGGGCTAGTCGCTCGAAAAGACACTAGTTTTCCCAGAAACACCTGGTCCCTAAGTTCCATGGTGACTCCATCTTGCAGGAGGTGGAGCATCCTTCGAGGGAGTGTTGCTATATTCAATCCCACCCCTTTTAGGCTACTGACCATGGGCCTGTCAACCTCATTTTCTATAGTAAGTGCCCTATCTAGTAATACTATCGCGTTGGTCACCCTTGTGCACAACATCTCCATGACAGTTGAAGTGTTGATCAAGAGGCTGGACACTATGGGAGCATGTGGAGTGCAAGCCTGCAACTCCTGCAACTCTATCCGGAGAGCACCTAACACTGATTGCTGCTGCTCTTCGAACTGTTGGAGGGCCTTCGTGGTGACATCCCTCACCGTTTCTCCAATATCATGCAAATCCCCCTCAGTGAGGGTGATTGGGTCAAGGGATGTCCTTGACACCTTGGTTTTCTTTCGTGGCGCTACCTTCTCTTGCGGGTGCTGACGCTTGAGTTGGGTGGATGTCATCTGCGGGTCTGTGCCACCTTGTTCTATTGGCTCCTCTATTTCTACTTTAGTCCCGGGCGAAGGTGGCTTCTATCCTTCATGCTCTTCTCCTCCTGTCCTCTGCTGTTCGACCACTTTCACGGTGTTGTGCACTGCCTGGGCCTTAGCCTCCACTTCCTCTTTCCTATGCTTCTCGGCCAACTACACCATTCAAAGTTTTGTTTCTTCCTTCTTATGCTATGCAGTGGACTTGTCTGTTTCCACCGTGGAGCCTATTGTAGCACGCCACTCCGGTGGCCAAGACTCGAGGATTGCAAAGATAACATCATCGGTTGCCAGATATGGTAAGTTATGCCATGTCTTCGTGGTGTCCTTCTGCACCCTGATAAAGAAATGGTGGAAATCTACTTTGAGCTCTGCAAATTACCATATACTATGGGTGACAACCACAGCTTGCGATTGATCCCCATCTAGATACTCATCTCTATCAAGATCTAAAAGGTCTTGCTTTCTTTTATACGTTGCGCATCCTTGGCCGCTCACAACGAAGTGTACTTCGCTACCTCTGGAAGGTCCAGCATGACCAAAGGGAATTGGCTATCTTCTGGTAGCTTCTAAGCCACCAGCACAAACGAGAGCAAGAGCCACGCGTAGTGGAACATCTTCCCCTGCTCCTATGACTCGTGACAATTCACAAGGAACTCACCACATAGATAATTCGCCTAGTTGAATTGGACTCTCTTAGTACATTGGGTTGTTAATGCAATCACATGCATGGGAACCTCATCCGCATGGAACTTCTGCATCACCTTCCCTGCTAATATTTGTGCTGCTACATTGACTATAGGGTTGTTATTGTTGGAGATGGCATATCCTCGCTTCTTCTTTTCCAACTTGAATTTCTTATTCATAGCTTCCGCAAGGGCCAACTCACCACCTTTTCCTTCTGATATATTGGCTGGATCCTCCCTTGAGTAAGGCAACCATCTGATTCGATGGATCAAGTGGTCTGTGATGGGAATGGGCTCCTCTAGCCACAAACACCCATCATGCACCAAGTAGAGCAGTTGCTTGATGAAAAAGACGCTCACTAGGGCACGGTGGTAATGTGGTACCCAGAGCAAGTTGAGAAACCCGACTTTATCTACACCCTCGAGCCATGTTCGTGGCTCTAATTCAATCATTCCAACAGTCATGTCAATCCGTCAGTACATTAGCTGCTCAGTTGCTAAATGCGGGAATTTCTCGTGATCTGCAAGGTCCCAATATTCGAATTTTAGTAAAGGAACCGCCATAAGTGCGACCCCTCAAAAATAATGTCATCTGGGAGAAATGGAGTTTTGAGGGAGCTCTTGCTCTCCTTTATGTTCTTCGGCACGTTTGCTTTGCCCTTGCATGGAGGAAAATATTTGGGTAACCTGGTAATAGGGTCCACACCCTGGGTTTCAAATTCCATTTCCAGATCCTCCTCATCCTCCAGGATTTCTTCATATTCTTCCTTGTCTACCTCCAGATTAATGGCCTTCCCCTTTTCCTCTAAAGTGAGCTTAGTCCTCTATGGGTTTCTTGTTGGGACGCGCACAGTTATCATAGCATGCTTATCCTTCTTTGGTCTCGGTGTTCTAGGTGGTTTAGGGACTTTGACTATCACTCCGACACTCTTTGGGGCAGCTTCTACTACCTCAATTTCCTGCAGGGCTTCCGCGGGTGTCAACATCAGTCTATTCAGGAGGTCCTGCTTCTCCTTTGACAATCTCTCAAATGCTAAACTTACTCTCAAAGCCTCAAAATTTGCACGATCCATACACACTTGATAGTGCAACAACTGAATTTTCAAAATGCCAAGTGTTTTTTGCTAGGTAGCCACCTATGATTTAAAGGGCCTTTTGAATTCAAATCCAACCATTCCCCCCACATTCAGCCCACGAATGCTAGATTGGCGGTAGGTTTTTAAGAATCTAACCCATACCTTTCACCTTAAATGCCTGCCACCCGCTCCATTTAGCTACAATCTGACCATAAAATCATGAATAATGACTTTAACGGTCACTTTTTGGCGGACCTACATGCTATTTCCACAAGTAGCGTGACTTCCTTCGTGCTGTTGCTGACCCTGTGACACTTCCCTGTTTCGCGCAGTCCTGAAATCGGATAGCTCCCCAACCCAAGTAGTGTAGTTTATAGTCTCATACCTCCTTTCAGCTGCCTTGAGCGCTAAGACTGTGCTACTTTCATTTAGTCACATGGCCGGACTGCCGGTGTATGGCTTCAAGCGACTTCCATTCACCTTTCCTGGGAAGGGTTCTCCATTCAACTTAACCAACTGGACCGCGCCACCATCGATAATCTCCTTAATAACATAGGGCCTAAGCCAATTCATTCTAAATTTCCCTGGAAATTTATCAAACTTACTATCGTATAATAGCACCAAGTCATTCAACTTAAAGGTGCAAAACTTAATATGTCGGTCATGCCACACTTTTTTGCGCTGCTTTTGGACTTGTTGATGAAATCTAGCCAAAAATATCTCTTCTTCAAGCTCATCCAACTGCGCGAGCCTCTCTTCCAGGACTCCACGATCTGTCATAGCTATGAGCACTACTATTCGTAGACTAGGCATGATGTATTCCATAGCCATTACGACTTCCACACCATAGACAAGCCTAAAAGGGGTTTGTCCCACCAACTTTTTTCATGTTTTTCATTAAGCCCACAATACTGTAAGGTATGCATAGGTCCCAATCACTTTTTTGAGCATTTAAAACCTTGGTCAGTGCATTTTTAAGCACTTTGTTGAATGCCTTCACCATCCTATTAGCATGTGGGTGAGAAGGTGTGCTCTTTTGGTGATACACCTGAAATTCCTCCATTAGTGCACTGATCGTCTCATTCAGGAAGTGTGTACCACGATCAATCATCAAGATCCTTGGACATCCAAATCGCGTTAGTACATGCTCAAATAGAAAATTCATGGCCATCACACCCGTGCAATCCTGCATCGGCTGCGCTTCTCCCCAACGAGTCAAATACTCCGTCGCAGCGATAATGTACCTCTCTCATGTCTTTCCTTGTGGCTGAATGGGTCCTACAAAATCTACTTCCCACTTTTTGAAGGGTTAAAATTTCGTTTGTGGATTCAAAGGCATTTCATCCCTTTGTGATGGCCTACCTGTTCTTAGACATACATCACACGCCTTGCAATATTCTTTTGAATCCTGATGAAGGGTGTCGAGCAGTAAAAAGGGCCTTTTTCACACTCTATTTACCCTACATTAATTGTCAATCTAGGTACGATTTGTTATCTCAAAGAGTGTACTCAATCTGAGGTGGTCTTTTGTCAGAGTAATGCTAGTAGTATAGTGCTTTAAATACAAGAGTAAATGGATGCTTGAAATAAAATCTACTTTCAAAAATAAACTTAGCACTCTGAGCCTTAAATCATTCACTTAGAAAACTACAACAAGTTATCAGTCAAGGGTGTAGTAATTGAAAAGAAAATTAAGGAAAAGATCATCAATCTAGGAATTGGACAACAAATGTCAATGTTCACTACAGTTTCAGATTGTTTTGTGCACATAAAAACAATAATAATTCAAATCACAGGAAATGGAACAAGGACTGATCTATTTAACTCAACTGAACAACAAAGTTTTAACCTACGAAAATGAAGAAGTAATTTCAATCTTTACTCAGAAATGATTTGAACAACAAACGGAAATGGGACAACAAACTAAAGGAAGCTATGAAATATTGAACAACAACCTGAATCAAATGTAAAACCAAATCAAATATTACACGCAACACTTTTCTGTTGAAGGAACAATAATCTGAGTTTCGGCATAACAATGGTTAATCATGGTTGTGAAGAAACAACAATTGCGATCACGGTGGAACAACAGTCCCAATGAACAACAATCACACTTGGAAGTAAACCGTAGATAAATAGATAGTAATATTGATTTATAAATACACAACACTATTACTTTGTAATTGAACAGTAACGGTAATCTGTAAGGAACAACAATGTTATATAATAATATCAGTTTTTCAAAGGAACAACAATACGATATAACTTCAGAATGAGTAGCATAACATTCTTGTGCAGAGAATAACCTTACTATTCAAATAGGAATCGAAATATAATAGAGCTAATACATGAAATAATAAGGAACAACAGATTACTGAACAAAGTAGATAAGAGAAATCAAACCACACACGACTTGGAATCGAGAATTAATGGTATAGGAATCAAGTGATCCACCAGGGCTGGGCCCTTAGCCTGCAGGGACACAATGCTTATAATTACTCCAGAATCAAAGATAGAATGGAAACATAGTTTATATATTAAGCATCAAAACAGAGTTACAGTAAATTTCTCTTTCAGAGAGAGTCGATGATCAAAGTTTCAAGTACAATAGTGAATTTCATAAAAACAACAATAGTACCCTTTTTCTAGCAATGTCGTTCCTTATTATAGCAGCCAAACGAAGATATCAATGATATAGAGAATCATTAAGGTAGCTATCCCTCAAGATCAAAGGATCCTAAGGGATTCACCACACTGTTAGCTCTCAGCTATCTTCTCGTTCTCTTGCGTCGATCTGGTATCTCCTCTTCCTATTCCTGGCTTGTATGCTCGAATTTGGATTGCCTTGTTTGGATGTGATTCCTTGTCAAAGGGACAGAATTTGATTGCGTCTTGTTGTTTCCTTTAGAATGGAGATTTCCCGTTTTCCTCTTTCTATGCATAGAAAAGGGTAATTATTAGTCATCTTATGTTGCACACAAATCTTCTAAATTTTATCATAATCTTTCACCATATACCTATTTCTTAATGTAAAGAAGTTATGAATTTAAAGAAAGGATGACAAAATAAGTGGTAATTACATACCTTCTCTAGTGCTCAACACACCCCCCTGCTTACCCTTTTTCATGCCCTCATGAAAACATTGTAATTGACATGCAAGGCAGTGAGGGAATAGGCTGGAGAAGGGATCTCATGAGGTGGTCTACAACCATGATCCTTAGCTAGGTGTTCAAAAAGATATCTTGTCTGACCTTCAGGCATTTCATATAAGGCTTGATATCCTAGTGCAGGGTGCCAAATGACCGGACTACGGAACCTACAACCTAACCAAAACCGACCTTCTCTCAAAATGAGGTCACCATAAATACCCAAGCGGTCAGCAACTAGCTTAAAGTTCTCATAATTAAATGGTTCCCTGTTTTGGATGTTCGGATTAGAAGTCTGATATTGGAATTTGGCTGCTGCAATGGCAAGGTCTTTGATGGCAAAGAAGTATTCTACCCCTTGCTGGTTGATTGCTGTGTGAATAGGTCCCAATGCCTCAATCACGCCTAGAGTTCTCATTAGGTTCCTATGTTTATTCCATAACTGTAGTGGGTCTCTAGGTTCCGCTCTTGCCCATAATTCTAATCCATTCTCTTGTCTTTGAAAGAAATTATAGGCTTTAAGCCACTTTATTTGATTAACACCAAAAGAAATAAATGCCTGCAGTTGGACATCACCCACAAAAGGGCTAGGATTCTGCTCTGTTTCTCCATCTAATACAAGATTGTGCAAATAAAATTCACATAATAGTCTTTGAACTTTCACCCCGTAATGCTTACAACAATTTATGAAGTCATCAATGGTTTTTATTTCTATAGGAACTCCTGCTTTAATAGCTTTAATTTTCAATTGTAAATATCTTTCCATTAAAAACAAAGCATAGTTCCTAGCAGGTGCCCTACATGCTAGCACATCAGTATACAAAGAGCATAAGGTATCCATTTGTTTGATGACTACGTCTAGTCTATGGGTTACCTTTGTGACTCTTTCTTCTCATTTTCGCCATCCTTCAAAGGCCTAAGTTTCTGATGCATTAATGTCTTTCAGCTGTTGTTGTAATTTCTCGTATTTTCTCAAGGGACGATCTGCTCTGTAATTTTCTCTATTGTTTGTTGGGATTGTGCCAAATATTTTCGCAGAGTTGATTTCCTTGGGTCATTTTCCAACATAGTAGCTGTAGGAGGGAGATCTTCTTGGGTCTTCTTATCACAGCGTCTCATCTTTATGGTCTGAGTTTCGTTAGAGGACGGTGCTTCTGTCTAGATTTCCTTATCACAGGCCAATATGTTCTCTGTTTGTACTTCGACATAGGCAACAACTGGATGCTATTCCTTTCGGTTTTGAATGGCAGGCTGGACTTGAGTCCTCTTGATCTTTTTCTTAAGGGGTTTCGCCTGGGCGGTTGCTTTTGATTTCTTCCCCATTTTCAAAACCCTTATCTGTTGTCGAAGTTGCTTGATTACGTTAAGTAGTCTCTGCTATTCCTTTCGTAATATTTTAATTTCCTCTATTTTCTTGGAAGGAACAGTCGTTCGTTTACTCGGGCCTAGGCTTTGTACCTCCAGTATTGTATCTTCGCCTTGACCAATTTCCTGATTTTCTTCTTGGGGTGCTTCTTCAGTGTTCTGTTGATCGGGTTGTTTAGGGGTAGAAACCCTAGCTTGTTCTGCTGTCTCCTAGGTAACTTCTTCTTCTACCCCTTCTTCATCATGGAATTCCTTTGGTGTATTCTGACTAGGAACAGATTGTTCCTCTTCTTCATCTTCGTCACTCCTCTCCAGATACACTCTCATCATGGGCAGAGTGATCCTCTTCCTCTTCTTCTTCGTCACACAGTTCTTCAGATGCACTTTTATCATGAATAGAGTGCTCCTGTGGTCCTTCTTCCTCATCACACAATTCCTCGGATGCACTTCTGTCATGAGCAAAGTGCTCCTGCGGTCCTTCTTCAGTGTGGGGGTTAAGTGGGCTATAAGGTTGAGCATATTCACCCATATTGGCCAGAATCTAGGCCAATTCATATTCTTGCAGCGGGTCTTGCAGTGGACTTCCACTGCATTGTTCTGTTTCCTCTTCCTCCTGACTAGATTGTTCAGTCTCTTCCGCTGGTTCTCCTTCATCATTTTCCTCCAATTATTTTTTGTTCTCCCCTCCTTCCAATTGTGGGGTTTTCTCATCTCCTAAATCATCTATTTCCAACAGTTGAATAATGTTCCCCTGGGAATTTCCTAGCCTTCCTCTGATCCATGCCAATCTAACAGATTTTCTTCGTTTTAGTTGTCTTCTTGATGTACTAGCAACATGTTTTTGTTTTGGGGATGGCAAAGCAAGTCCCCCGTCTATTGTGAAAATCGGTTCTTTGCAACTGCTCTGCTATTGAGAAATATTGTAGCTAACTTTCAGTCGTATTAACCCGTGGTGGCTTAATACTGACTCTACATGGCAAGATTTCTTCATGCTTTGGGCAACATCATGTAATAAAAAAATTAAAAATGCAGGCAAATTCATAGCACATTGTTGCTTTAACACAGCTAAAATTTTAAGGTGGCATGGTCTTACCATGTCTTTCCTGTCGTCACAAGTGATGTAGCTCTAGATAATTCTCGCCAACTCTGACCACATATCTACCAACGCTGCCGGTAAAACTCCCTTTCCTTTTACAGTCAGGTTCTTCCATTCATCCTAGAAAATTTTCATGGCATCTCACAGTCTCACCTTTTTCAGAGTCCACACAGGTCTAGTGGCTGGCAGTCCCGAAACTTCTGCAATTATGTCATCAGTGACTGCTATCTGTCTCCCTCTTACCATGGAGTGATGTTCTTGTAGGTTCTGTAAAAACTCAATTGCCACCGTCTCGTTGGATTGTTGTAGACGGTTGAGATAAACTATCCATCCTGCCCTCGCTAGGATCTCTTGTGCAGCATCAGAGACCATCAACACCTATGGCTCTCTGCGAATTGATCTTCCTCCCATGCTTAGCACACTGTAAAAAACACAGAGATGGCAATGGAACAATAGGCTGTTCAAACTGTTAGCAAACACAGAGAAGATGATGGAACAACAAGCTGTTCGAATTTCGAACTTACTGCTAATTTTTGTAGAGCAAAACATAGAAATAGCTTCGGAACAGAAAGCCATGCAAATTGGGAAACAAAATACCATTAAGCTTTGTTATTCTCGAGTCATAATTCTTCGAATGATAAGCTGACATGTATGCCAGCAAATTATGAGGTCACTTGCGCCCCCCTCTAATGTGATAGGCCATCCTCAGTCATCAAATGAAGGAGCAACATGCTAAATTGCCATAGTACAGAGTCATAAAGGAACATCGTATACAGAAATGCCATGTTTATAATGACGAGCGGATTTCCAAAATTGAGGTGTATAATAGAATCGCTTAATAAATAAGAAAATGTCGTGATATGATGTGAGAATTGGAGGATAGGATAGTTGATGTGCATAAAAGGTCCTATGCAATCATTATCGACTTTTATTATCATAATTGATTGTAATTGATTTTCATGTATCAAAGGTTCGGAGGGGTTATATACATAATCTGATTTGAACCATTTATAAGGATATAAGAACAAGGGTTTTATAATTGCTATTGGTGTATAAGAAATATGACCTCAATACCATCAACAAAGCATTGTTTCCCACAGGTGTCCATAACCTTGACAGAATTGTTTATTTCACCCTTGGAACCATAATCCTTTGTGTATGCCTAGGAAAATGTTGTGAAATGTCAAAATGGAGGCCATTATGTTGGCTTGGTAACTAGATAAATCATAATTCCATTCACCAGGAAGGAGTGAAATGTGGACAGGCCAGCTCGTGATGAGACCTCCTGTTCCAAGGACTTTTTATTTTTTCTGATGTGCCTCTTGGATCATATCCCTGGTGTGGTGGCCATAATGGGAATGCCACTTCACTTTCTTCCTTATGATCATGGTAGGCTGGCTCTTGATGAGACCCCCTATCCTTCATTTGACAAACCATGTTAGCAATCATATAAACATTTTCCTTCTTTTTTCTTTTATATAACACTTTTCCTATTTATATACAGAGGGTGGTTCAACACTCCTTAAGAGTAGGGATGGTGGAAGAAGTCTTAAAATATCAATAGAAATATATGCCCTTTATTCTTATTCATTAATAATGATCGAAGAGAATTATGGAGATTTAGGAAGAACCATCATGATAAAAATAATCAATCATATCGGTATTAGTAGAATAATGACAGTAAGTTGATCAATATTTGTGTCTTTTCCTCTTTTCTCTTATCAATTCAAAGCAATTTCTTGTGAAGATAATGATTTTTATGTAATTTGTTGATTTCAGTATCCTCTAGTCACTACAACAAAACCAGCGATTAGCGTCCCTTTTTACTTCTTTTTTTGCATCTAGAGCCCATTTTTGGTGCTATTTGCATCCATTTATCAAATATGGTGCAAAAATTGACACAAAATTTGCATCAAGTTTTGCACCAAATCTTACACCAAGTTTAGCACCAGGTATTGCAATAGGTTTTGCACCACATTTTGCACCAAATTTTATGCCAAGTTTTGTGTCATCCTTTACACCAGGTTTTGTTCCAGGTTTTGCATCAAGTTTGGCACCTAATTTTGTTTGACATACTTTTGCATCCTCATTTGCATCCACTTTTTGCACCTACACTTGCATCAACTTTTGCATCGACTTTTTCATCCTTTTTTAAATCATTTTTTGCATCCATTTTTTCATCCATTTGTGCATCCCTTTTGCGCCAAGTTTTACATCGAGTTTTGTGTCTAGTTTTGCATAAAATTTTGCATCTACTTTTTTTGCATCCACTTTTCCCTCTTGTTTGGCATCCATATTTACATCCTCTTTTGCATCTATTATTGTACCCACTATTGCATCTAATATTTTTGTGCCACAATTAGCGCCTAGTTTGGCACCTCCTTTTGCACCCACTTTTGATTATAATTTTGCATCCACGTTTGCATCCTCATTTGCGTCTAGGTTTTCATCAACTACTACATCAATTTTTGCATCCCTTTTTGTATCCAATTTTGGACCGGGATTTGCATCGGGTTTTGTGTCTCGTTTTGCATCTACTTTTGCATCGACTTCTATTGCATCCACTTTTACACACAATTTTGCATCCACTGTTGCACCCATTTTAAATTTCACTTTTTGCATCCCTTTTTACATCTTCATTTGCATCATACTTTGATTCTTTTTTTGCATCTATATTACATCCACTTTTGTTATGCCACAATTTGCACCATGTTTTGCACTCACTGTTGTATCCACGTTTGCTTCCAATTTTGCATCCATGTTCACATCCTCTTTTGCAACAAATATTGCATCTATTTTTGCATCCACTTTTATGTCAGGTTTATGCATTGGGTTTTGCATCTCGTTTTGTATCTACTTTTGCATCTACTTACATTATATCCATTTTTTGCATCCAATTTTGTTTTTCCTGTTGCATCAATGTTTGCTTCCACTTTTACATCCATTTTTGCATCTTATTTTGCATATTTTTTGTCTATTGTTACATGCACTTTTGTTGCACCATATCTTGTGCCTACCATTGCAACCACATTTGCTTCCACGTTTGCATCCCCTATTGCATCCACTTTTGTTTCATCCATTTTTGCATATACTTTTGTTTCCGTTGTTGCATCCACATTTGTTTCACCACAATTTGTGCCAAGTTTTACACCTACCATTGGACCCATGTTTTCTTCCACTTTTGCCTTCATGTTTGCATCCAAGTTTGCATTGACAACTGCATCTACTTTTGCATCCACTTTTGTGTCAGGTTTTTCATGTTGTTGTGCATCTACTTATGTTGTATCCACTTTTCATCCAATTTTACTTCTATTGTTGCCCCCATTTCTATGTTCGCTTTTGCATCCCTTTTCCAACACTCATCATATTTTCTACATTGATGATATTCCTTATGGCATTGACAATTATGAACAATTGATGACAATGTCAATAATATTGACAATGATGAAAATGAAGATGATGGCGATGACATGAATTGTGATTATGATGATAAAGACGATAGTGGTTACAATGACAATGATGATGATGGCAATGATTATGATGATGATGATGCTAATGACATTGGTGAATCTTCCCAATTTTAGATGTTGTCATTGTCATAATCATAAGCATTATCTTTGGTGTCATGATCATCATTTTCATCTAGATCATCATCAAAAACAATAATGGCATGAATGATGATGATGCATGATTACAACAATGTCGATAGAAATTACATTAATGATGACGATGGGGATGATAAAAATGACAATGACGATGATAATGGTGGTGATGATCATCATCATCGATCATCTGTCAAAAATAGAGTTGTTATTTCTCTTACGTATATCAATGTGTCCTAAACAACCCTTTTCTAGAACTGATCACATTTTTTGGGTTGATGATATTTCTTACAGCATCTACAATTATGAACAATTGCAAACAATTTCCATAATGATGATGATGATGGCATGAATGGTGATTATGATGATAATGTAATGATGGAAATAACAATGACAAGGATGATGGTGATGATGATGACAATGATTATGATAATGAGAATGACCTTACAATCTTATGGATTCATGAACAATTACTAGTTTCAATACCATCTTCTTGATAGGTATTACTATCATACTTTTTAAACTTTTTGTCTCTCTTGAGGTATCTTACTATAATGGTGTTTTCAACACTAGAAAGATATCTTGTTGTAATGGTGGTTCTAATGTTAGCACTAGCAAAGTTTTTGTTAAATTTTGGTTAAAAAAAACCGATTTATGCAATTATTTTGACAATCTATGTAAAAAAGTAAATAACATCCAATTATTTTGACTGTAGTCCCATTGATTATCATGAATTCACCAGTCTGAAGACCATCTTCTACATACATATTATTATTAAACTTTTTGCATTATATCCCTCTTATATCTTGTGGTAATGTCAATATTAGCACTAGAAAAATATCTTGTTGTAATGGTGATGTTAGTATTAGAACTAAAAAAATCACTAAATTTTGGTAAAAAAAGTTTATCATTTATTTATTTTTAATTTGGGAAATTTTTGTTTTTAATTCTATTTTTATGAAGTAATATTTTTTTTTGTTGAATTTTGGTAGTAACTAGTTTTTGGTCTAATCATATGTATTAACCATGTTCTTTATGCTACAAGTATAATTGTTGGGACAAAATTGCTCTTTCAAATAAGTTGCAAAAAGCATATAAATGGAAGAATAGCGATGACAACTATTTTCATTGTCCAACTGTTCAGTATATCATGTATGAAAATATTCAACATTTTTATAAACAATGGATTAGAGGTGAGTCTGTAATTGTACATAATGTTTGGATGATACATAAAAACAAAGTTTGTTTCATTGATGTGGTTAGGATCTACTTTGGATACGAAACCCTAGGTTTGGAAGTATGCAAATAATGAATTTGGTTTACCTTTGATAACAAATGAAATTTTATTTATTTTTCCTCGTAAAACCAAGGAAGATATGGCAATAATTCTCGTTAGAAAACTACTTCTTGTTGAAGGTTTATAATTGGTTGCAAAAGTTCAACAACTGGGTATAGAAGTTTTTAGTTGCTATTAAGGAAACAATGTGATTATAGGTTTTAGCAGACATAGATCATTCTTGGTATTTGATTCACTTTAACGATGGCCTCTTCTGACTAATATATGAGATTGTGAATTTGTTGATATTTTTTAGATTACCAAGTAGATATAGCTGTTTATAGGAATTTTGTAAAACCTGAAGTATTGACAAATGGTTTTTCACTGTTAAGCAAATTTAAGTCAAATTGGGTTGCAAAACTTAAGGAGAAAGCAAAAACAATTGTTAGTAGTTGTGAATTGATATAGTCATTAAATAATTCCCAACCATTTTCTTTGTGCTACAAGTCTAATTTTCAAGACAAAATTAATAATTTTGTTCAGTTACAAAGAGCATATAAGTAGAATAATATCAACCGTACTGGAAACTATTTGTAGTGTCCATTAACTATTCAGTATATCATGTGTGAAAATATTTAACATTTTAAAAAACAATGAAAATGACAAGTGAACTTGTAAATATACAGAATGCTTGGATGATACATCCAAGACAAAGTTGCATTCATCAATGTGTTCAAGATCTACCTTGGAATAGAAACCATATGTTTTGGAAGTGTGCAAAAAAATAATTTGATCTACCTTTAAAGATAGTCTAGTATGGTAACCTTTTATGACCAAAGATATTTTTTTTTCTCATCATCATCATATACATATATATATTAGAAACCAAGGAAGATATGATGATAATCGTCATCAAAAATGACCTATGATAGTGGTGGCGATGGTGAATATGATGACAATGACAATTGCAATGAGGATGATGATTAAATGATGATAACGATGACAACAATACAATGATAGGGACCCTATGCCATTAGGGATTCCCTATATGGGGAAAATATCACCTGCGTGTGGGAAAGTTATTATTGATCACAAAAATGAATAAACTCAGTAGAAAATTTGAATCACCTTCATTACCCATCCAAATATCCTTAATAATTCGAATTTTTATTGTAGTGTAGTTTAATATATTTGTGTTAATTAATTCCATAAATTAAACTTAACAAGTTATATTTGTGTGTTAAGCTATATTTTTCTATATTCACAATATAATATGAAGAACAAATGGGTACCTACTTCATATGGATTAAAAAGTGCTTCTACTACTTAATGTGAATTACAAGTGTAATCTTAGTTTGATCTCCAATATATCTTAAGCCATATTTTCATTTTATTTTTAGTACTATTAAATGTTATTATGTCCTACCTCATTTTATTGTTAGCATTGTAATAAAAATATGCATTTTGCTATAGAATTAGTACTAACATCTAATATTGTTTTTTTCTAGAACGCTATAGGTAATGACCACGAAGATGATGATATAGACTATGTTTAGGTTACATCATATATTAGAGATCATGATGATGAGGATGGTGATGGCATTGGTGATGATTATGTGGATGACATTATCAAGATGGTCAGGATGATGATCATGGAAATGATCATGAGGATGAGTTTGGCTATGATTTTCGTGGTGCTAGCTAGCCATGCGTTATTTTTTATATTTACTTGGATGTATTAATATGGTAATCATACATTTGAATTTTAGTTTATTTGAATAATGATGTTGATACTATCTTGTTACCTTGTGAATATGTCGAAATTTTTTTACAATTTTTTTATGAAGAATTATTGTGTATGATGAGATTCCTATTTTTTTATGGATGTTGTGAATTTATCTTATCATAATGATATCTATGAAAATTTTCTATTTGGTAATCTTACATTGACTTTTAGTTGATTGATTAAATATGATGATGATATTATCATTTTTCTCTTGTCCTTTTATATATATATTGAAAATTATCAACATTATTTTGATGAAGAATTATTATGTATGATGATATTACTATCTTTTGATAGATGTTGTAAATTTACCTTAGAATAATGGTGTTCATGAAATATTTTGATATGATAATCACAAATTTGAATCTTAGTTGATTTGATTAAGGATGATGAGGATAGTATTAGTATTATCTTGTTACTTTATATATGTGTTGAAACCTATCAATGTTTTTTTATGGATAATGATTATGTATGATGACATCACTATTTTTGGATGTAATGTTGTGAATTTACCTTGGAATAATGATATCTGCAATAGATGTTGATTTAGTAGTAATATATGTATATTGAAAATTGTCAATGATTTTTTCATGGAGAATTGTTATATATGAGGATACTGATATATTTTTTATGAATGTTGTCAATTACCCTTAAATTTGTTTACACATACTAAATTATGAATTTGAATTGTGATATATTCTTAAATTTGTTATACATGAAAATACCTCCTCATTATTTTGGAGGAGAATACTATGTTGTTAGTTGAAATACCCCTTTCTCCTAAACTATATAAGCCTACAAGTTACATACCATGACGACCACGGGATCCTAGTCTATAACAATTTGTCCCCTTCATCTAACTTTTGTTACCAAAATAATAACCACCTAAGAAAAAATTAAGAAACTAATAAAATTATGCCATGTAGACAATTTTTTAATATATCATTTTATATTCTTTTACCAAAACTACCCAAAAGATTGTCACATTTATCAAAATAACTGTATATGTATTTTATATTTAAATTAATATATTAGCACAAGAATTAATAAAATATAAATTAAAAAAGCAAATTCAAAAGTTAAAGGAAATTTAAATTTAAATTTAATTTACCAAAATAAACGTCACTTTTATAAAAAATAACCATCTACATGTATTTTATATTGAAATTAATTTAGTAACACAAGATTTAAGAAAATTTAAATTTAAAAGGAAAATTTAAAATATAAATTTAAGTTACTCAAATAAATGCACTTTTATCAAAAGAACCATATATTTATAATTTATATTTAAATTAATTTATCAATACATAAGATTTAAATTAAGAAAGTAAATTTAAAATTTAAATTAAATTTAGGATTTAGGATTTTATATTTAAATTTATTTATTTAACATGCCATGATTTACCCTTCATTAAAAATATTCTAGATATTCTAACTTTTATAGATTAAGATATTAAATTTATTTTTAATATTTAATATAGTTTTGGGTCACTTGGGCAACATTCATAGTTAAATTAGGTAAGTTATATTATTAAAAAAATCCACTGCCTAGTCACAACTATATGTCTTTTAAATTTTAAAGGATTTTGATTGGCTTACACATTATGACATGGAAATTCAATGTTAACATTTTAAAATGAAAATTCCTCTAATGTGATGAAAAAAGCTTGAGTTAACTACAGTTTGACTCTCTTGTTCACTTGCGGAAACTCATATGGTGGAATGTGATCTCTTTATCCTCATATTTAGATTTTTCCTAAAAAATAAAAGCATACAAAAGTGGGAAAGAGCCATAAAGCATGGGGAAGCTTTTTCCTAAGCACAAAAGCATCTAAAAAGTGGAAAATGCCATTTTTATATGAGGAAACATTATTCACCCAAAAGCTTTTGCCAAGATTGAACTAATGAGGAATTTGGGAAAGCTTCATAGCCTTCACATTCCTATATATTGGAGGCTTTGCCATTGAAGAAATAATGGGAATTCATGTATTGGCATGCTGCTGAGATCTATCTTGAGATGGAGAGTTTTGGAGCTAGGAGTTGGGGGAAGGTGTTGTTGCAACTGTATCTGATGGTTGTAACTTTCCTCCAACTCCTTTATTAATATAGATTAGTCGTTCTTCCTTCCATATGCTACTATTTATTTTGTATTTATCCTATTTAACTAATGAATGTATGGCATTTTGGTTTATATTTCTTTATTCAGTAATATTTATATGTTTACGATAGTTTCAATTATCAAGATATTATGTTGTGAAGTTTTCTTTGTTCTCTCTCTTGTGTGTAGGACCATGATTTGGAGCTATCTAGGAGTGCTTCCCAGCAACACTAAAAACTCCAATAAGACCTGCATGCGAGGACTGACATGAATTCATTCTTCTTTTCTTAATCTATACTCTACACCTTGATCTACTAAGAATCTTGAGCCCTAGAACAACCTTTCTCTTAATCAGTCTATATTAGGTTTCTATGATAAACTGAGAGGGTTTTATGTTCATCTAACTGTGCATTAAATCCTATAGCAAAATGATATTTAGAAACTGTAATATATTTCACTATGTAATAAAATTAGTAAAATGGAAGTAAAAGTAAAACTCTAAACAAGAAGCCAAAAGTGGATGTAACCATCGATGCAAATTTGAGAGTAGAATTGGATGTTAAACTAGCCATCAAAAAAAGATGCAAACAATGAGACAAAAAGGGTTTTAAAGTAGAATTAAAAAAGGGTGTAAAACTAGACACAAAGAAGGGAACAAAATAGGGCATACAGAAAGATACCAAATTGGGCGCAAACAAGGATGTAAAAATGGACACTAAAATGAGGATCAAATAATGGTGTAAAATTAGGATGAAAATTTGGGTGAAAAAAGGATTTAAGAAAAGACACAAAACAAGAAGCAAAATGGGACTAAAAAAGGGTGGAACTAAGGATGCCCAAAATGATGCATAACTAGATGAAAATTTAGACCAACATCTAGGTGCAAAATAAGATGCAAACGTGGACGCAAAATGTGGCAGAAAAAAGGATGCAAATTTGGATGCCAAAAAGGATGCAAAATTAGATACCAAAAATGATGGAAAATTGGACATAAAAAATGGTGAAAATTGGACATAAAAGTAGAAAAAATGGTGCGAAAATGGGCATAAAATGGCCCAAATTCGGATGCAACATTGGATGAAAAATGAGGTTCAACAAATGATTCAAAATTTGGTGCAAAAACAAATGCAAACGTAGACGAAAAAAATAGCTCAAAATTGAACGTAACATTAGGAACAAAGTGGGATTGAAAGGTGGATGCAACACATGGTCTAACATAGGGCGAAAATTTAGATGATCAAAAGGATGCAAAATTGGATGTAAGAAATGTTGTTAAAAATGAAGTTAAATTGGATGCAACGAATGATGCAACATCAGGTGCAAAATAGGATGCAAAAAAGGGAGACAAACGAAATGAAAATGCATATGGAAAAAATGGTCCAAAAATGGATGAAAAAATTGGCACTAAATCAGATCCAACATATGGTGCAAAATTAGATGCAAAAAATGGTGTAAAAAAAGGCAGAAAAATTGATACAAAAATAGATGTAAAAATAAGTACAAAATTAGAAGCAAAAAATGGCATAAGAGTAGAGGCAAAAACTGGCACAAAAACGATGCAAAAAAGGGCACTAAATCAGATGCAAAAGATGGTGTAAAACTCGATGCAAATTACGACACAAAAATAGAAGTAAAGAATGGCACAAAATAGGAAGCAAGAAATGATGCAAAAATAGATGCAGAAAATGGCACAAAACTAGAAGCAAAACCTGTTGTAAAACCAAATGCAAATCTTGGTGCAAAATATGATGAAAAATTTGGCGTAAAAAAAGATGCAAAATTTGGTGCAAAAAAGGACGCCTTAAAAATTGTACAATAGAGCCAGATTTAGCGCCAGGTTGATCATCCCAATGGAGAGAAAAATACACTAAAATCTAGTGCTAAATCTGGCGCAAATTGCTTGTTTTGTTGTAGTGAGTTTTTGTATTTGTTGCATAAATGTATAGCTGTGCTTTAAATGAGCATGACTCACAAAAATGATCTAAATGGTAAAACACACAAAGAAGAAAATGCACTCTAAAAATGTTTTTCTCAAGATAGAATAGCCACTGTACAAAAAGCGCAAGAAAAAGGAAAAAAATATTCTCAAAACTATTGTTCATTGAGAGGAACAACAACTGTCCCTTAATTGGAAGCACAAAGAAAACAAGCAAAAACAAAAAAATGTGAAAATGTTGTTCTTTCGGAAAGGAACAGCAAAAAAAATGAAAGTGTTGTTCTTTTGGAAAGGAACAACAGAAAAATGAAAGTGCTATTCCTTCAGAAAGGAACAACAGAAAAAATGAAAGTGTTGTTCTTTCAGAAAGGAACAGTAGAAAATGAAAGTGTTGTTCCTTTAGAAAGGAATAGTAGAAAATGAAAGTGTTGTTCCTTCGGAAAGGAACAACAGAAAACGAAAGTGTTGTTCCTTCGGAAAGGAACAATAGAAAATGAAAGTGATGTTTCTTTAGAAAGGAACAACAGAAAATGAAAGTTTGTTCCTTCAGAAAGGAACAATAGAAAATGAAAGTGTTGTTTCTTCGGAAAGGAACAACAGAAAACGAAAGTGTTGTTCCTTCGGAAAGGAATAACAGAAAATGAAAGTGTTGTTCCTTTGGAAAGGAACAATAGAAAACGAAAGTGCTATTCCTCTAGAAAGGAACAACAAAAATGCAGAAGTGTTATTCATTCGGAAAGGAACAAAAAAAGGGTGGAAGTGATGTTCCTTCGGAAACGAACAAAAAGATGTGAAAGTGTTGTTCCTTCGTAAAGGAACAACAAAATGGCGGAATGTCGTTCCTTCGAAAAAGAACAGCAGAATGCAAAAAATATTGTTCCTTCGAAAAGGAACAACAAATGGTGAAAATGTTATTCCTTAAGAAAGGAACAACAGAATGCAAAAGTATTGTTCCTTTGAAGAGGAACAACAAAATGGTGGAACTGTTGTTCCTTCGAAAAGGGACAACAAAATGCAGAAGTGTTGTTCCTTCGAAAGGGAACATCAGAATGGTGAAAATGTTGTTTCATCCGAAAGGAATAGAAAAATGCAAAAGTGTTGTTCCTTCAAAAAGGAACATCAGAATGGTGAAAATTTTGTTTCATTCAAAAGGAACATCAAAATGCAAAAGTGTTGTTCCTTCGAAAAGGAACAACAGAATGGTGAAAATGTTGTTTCATCCGAAAGGAACAGTAAAATGAAAAAATTGAAGAAATGCAGAAATCTGTATAGAAAACAAAACAAAAGAATTATGTACAAAATTTAGCAGCAATCAAATCTCTTAATGAACCAAAGGTGAGGAAGAGTTCTCTTCCTCAACCAGAATCTGCATATCGGAGTCTTCCCGAAGTTGTTGGTAGAAGGATTCCCGAGTGAGTGGTTTGTCATACAATCGAACTCAGTGGCCGTTTGCCTTAAAGGTATGCCCAGATCCATCGATGGTGGTTAAAGTAATGGTGCCATTATCATTTACCTTCTAGAATTCATATGGTCCCAGCCAACAAATCTAAAATTTCCCAAGAAAATCCTGAAACCTGGAATCGTATAGGAGCACCCAATCTCCTTCACGAAAGACTTTCTTTTTTATGAGGGCACCATGCCATTTGGCTCTCTATTGTTGGATTAATTCAGTATGTTGAAGAGCAGACAGCCTAATTTCATCTAGCTCGTTGACCTGCTATAGTCTATTAATCTGGGCCTTGTTTAAATCTAGACCAACTTCTTGTGATGTTCTCAAGCTCTGTATTTCGAATTCTATTGGAAAGATGGGTTCCTTTCCAAATACTAGCTGATATGGTGAATAAACAGTAGTGCTTCTCCATGTTGTTCTATATGCCCACAAGGCTTCCAGTAGTCTTGTAGCCCAATCACATCTATGTGATGCAATGGTTTTTGTCACTATTGCTTCTATTACTTTATTTGTGCTTTCTGCTTGGCCATTCGCCTGTGGGTGGTATGGAGTAGTAATTTTATGTTGAATATGATAGTTTTTTAGTGTTGCAGTAATTTTATTACTAGCAAACTATGGTCCTCTCTCCATGATTATGTCTCTTGGGAGGCCATATCGCACAAATATGTGGAACAGGAATTGAATGATAGAATCCTCTATAGGTCTTGATAATGCCTCTGCTTCAACCCATTTGGTGACATATTCTGTTGCTACCAAAATATATGTTTTCTAGTTTGACGATGGATTGATCAGACCAATAAAATCGAGCGCCCATCATTCGAATGGTTCAATGGCTAGCTGTGGGTTCAGGGGCATTTCGTCGAACTGTCCAGGGCATCCTACTCTTTAGCAACTTTCACAAGCTTGAACAAATTTCTTTGCATCTTTGAAGATTGTGGGCCAATGATACCCTATTTGCAGGAATTTGTGACCAGTTCTTTGATCAGCGAAATGTATGCCACATGGTCCGTCGTGATAGGATTTCAAAATGTCAAAAATTTCATCTTCACAGACTCATCTTCTGATGTGCATATCTGCCCCTGTATGGAATAGGTAGCCCCCAATCCAAGAAAATCTGGTACTACACTGGACAATCTACTTTCGTTCATTGGGAGTCAGATATTTTGGTAATTTGCCTAACGCTAAATAATTCACAACATCAACATACCAGGGTGTTTTGACAGTAACAACGAACAAATGTTCATTTGGAAATTGATCTTCGACTGCTGCTGCGTCCACTGGTTTTGGAATTCGTGAGAGAAAGTCAGCTACAGGATTTTCTTTTCCAGGTTGGTCTTTTATTGTGATGTCGAATTCCTGCAATAAAATCATCCATCTGGTTACTCTATCATTTGTGATTGGTTTATTTGCTAAATATTTTATGGCAGAGTGATCTGTATATAAAAAAACAGGATATCCAATAATATAATGCCTAAATTTATTTACAGCATGAATCACAGCTAAAAATTCTTTTTCAGTAATGGTATAGTTCAACTCAGCAGGAGACAAATTCTTGCTAATATAATAAATTGCATATGGTTTTTTGTCTTCTTCCTACCCAAGGACTGCTCCAATAGCTGTGTATGAAGCATCTGATGAAATTTGGAATGGTAGGTCCCAATTTGGACCTCTGAGTACTGGGGCTGTTGACACAAGATTTTTCAGATCCTCAAAAGAACATTCACATTTATCTATCCAAACAAAGTCAACATTTCCTGTCAGTGCGTATAGAGGTGCAGCAGTGTGAGAAAAATGTTCTATAAATCTCCTATAATAACTAGAAAATCCAAGAAAATTGTGTACCTCTGTCTGTGTGGTAAAAGTAGGTATTAACATGATTATTTGAATTTTGGTCGGATCTACCTGTATTCCAGCTGTTGAGATATAATTACCTAGGATGAGTCCTTCAGTCATCATCATATAGCATTTTTCATGGCTCAAGCAGAGCCTGGTGGCAATGCATCATTGCAGCACCCTTTCCAATGTGTCTAATGCTAGGTCGAAATCATCTCCATATGGTGTAAAATCATCCATATATACTTTGAGCTCTTCATTTATTAAATCTAAAAAGATGTTGAGGATAGCCCTTTGAAATGTGGTAGGGGCATTGCATATGCCAAAGGGTAAAACTGTGTAGGCAAATGTTCCCCAAGGACAGGTAAAAGTAGTTTTGACTTGGTCTTGAGGGGCAATCTGAATCTGATTGTATCCACTGAAGCCATCCAATAAATAAAATAATTTCTTTCTTGCTAATGTATCTAATACCTAGTCAATGAATGGAAGGGGAAAGTGGTCTTTTTGTGTTGCTTTATTTAGCTCTCTGTAATCTACACAAATCCTCCACTTTCCATTCTTCTTTGGCACCACTACAAGTAGAGAGACCCATTTGCTATCAGAGATAGGATAAATAAGTTTACATCTAAAAGGTTTTGTAGTTCAGCTTTCACAATGTCTTTTAGATGAGGGTTAAGTCTTATTTGAGGTTGGCGAACAGGTCTTGCATCCCTTTTTGTGTATATGTGGTGTGTACATAATTGGGGATCAATTCCCTTCATGTCCAAATAATCCCATGCAAATGCTTCCTTTTATTTTCTCAGTAGTTGGATTAGCTTCTCTTCTTGTTCAGGAGTCAAGTTACTATTAATGTTTAAAGTTTTTCTTGGCTCAATCTCTACAATTTTTCTATTTGACATAGAGGTAGTAGGTATTTTTTGATCATGAATGTCTTTGAGAGGATATTCTTCTAATTTATTATCAAATTCTCCCTCTATCATATGACATTGTATGTGGGAGATGGATTTAGCTTGGTTAATAAAGTTGTTAATAACATCATCCTCTAGTTGATCTTTGAAATCGAGGGCATCTTACATGGTTAATGGGGATCTAATGCTTCTGGTAAGGTATAATACAGGATGTTTGTTAATTTTTATTATTGCGATACTTGGATGGGCAGGAGGGTATAGGGCTAGATTCTTAATGTTACTCCCTCTAGTTATGGTCATACTACCTTGTCGGCAGCCAATGTAAGCATCAGCAGTTGAAAGCTAAGGTCTGCCTAAAATTAACAGATGTCCATCAAGTCAGTTTTTGGGGTTTATTATCAGAAAGTTGGTAGGATATTCCCAGGAATCAACAGATACCATGACATCATGTAGTGTACCTTATTGCCTAATCACTGATCGGTCAGTCAGTTCTAATAAAGTGGAAGTCGGTTCTATTGACGTAATGCCCAGTTTTTGACAAGTGGCAGTTGTTAAAATATTAATTGCAGCCCATAAATCAACTAAGGCATTTGAAAAGGTTTTTCCATTGATTTGTATTGTTACTATTGGATTTCCTGGGTCTTCATACTTGACAAGTGCTTCTCTTCATGATAACAGGTCAAATAAGGTGCCAACTACTTGGACTGTTGGGTTATTTGTTATTCTCCTTGGTTTTTTTATACATATCTCTTTGATGGTCTTTGCATATATTGGGATGTCTTGGATGGCTTGGAGGAGTGGGATTTTTATGTACAAATTCTTAAGTTCTCCTAGAATATCAAAGTCAGGATGTTCTATAGGATGTGGTACAATTAATCATTCTAGGAATGGGGGAGAAGATGTGGTTGTTTGATTATGAGTTTGTTGTTTGATCACATCTTCTTCTTGTGATGGTTGTTCTACAGGTAACTGATTTTCAACTTGAATAGTTTTATCTCCCTCTGTTTCTATAATGCACCCAAACCTTAATTGAAGGTCATTGCACTCCCTTAGATTGGTTTCTAGTTCTGATGTTTCAATTATTTGAATAGATTGAACCGGTCCATTATTTGGGTTTGGGTTGGGTTGGGCTGGGAGTTGCGGTCTTAAATTGGACTTGAGGTTTTGTTTTAGTGCTAGCAATGTAGGTTGAGGGAGTGGAATGGTTCCTACTAGTTGATTTATCAGTCTTTTCCAGTTTATTTGCCAGGATTGACTTTGCGAAGTAGGAGGGGACCATTGCATTGGATACACATTATTTTGCTAATATAGTGGAGCATAGGGAAAATTTTGTCAATTAGATTGGCTTGTTTGGTTCAGCCATAGAGAGGATGAAGGAAATGGTTGTTGTGACTAGTTTTGGAAGGGAGGTTTATTTTTCCACATTGTATTATATTGCTGAGCATGATATTGTGCAGGCTGAAAGGAAGAAGCTGGATCGGGGAACATACCTGATTGTCGCGGCTGCCATTGACGACGTTGATTAAGTACGTACATCGGTTCTGGTTCTTCTTCTGCTTCTTTGTATACTGCTTTCAAACCAAGAAGTGAGGGACAACTTTCTGTAGAGTGGTCTTTTGTACAAATGGCGCAAACTTGAACTACATCTTATGGGAACTCTTTTTATCTGTGTTTCTTTCTGTATCTGGGACAAAAGATTGCCAAATTTTGCTCTGCCTCTGTTTGTTTCTACTTTTCTTGCATAACATCGAGCTGTGTTCTCAGAGTCCCCAATATATCAGTTTTGAAATTCTCTAATAAATTTCCAATTTCTACGCGAGTTACTCCTTCTGCAGAGATCTTGTTGTCCCTTGTAAACCTGTCATGTTCTATTGGTTTTAGTCTTGTGCTGCCTCTCAAACTCTTGATACATAAATCAATAATGTCAGCAAAATTTTCTTGATAAATATCTCCTTTTCCCATAATATTTAGTGTTTCAATCCATTGTTCCTTCATACCTTTAATTAATGTTGTTTTTAATACATTATCAGGTAAGCATTCAACATACTCTTCTAATGTTGCATTAGGTCTAGCTACCATCTGAAATATTTCATCTTTTAACTCTCTAGACCTACAATAATCCTGATATTTTTTCAAAAAATATTTTTTCATTTTATCCTAGTTATTTATAACACCTCCACCCAACCTCATAAACCATCTTAAAGCAGCCCCTTTTAATGTAGAGGGAAATAATTTCAGCTTTTGGGGATCAGTGGTATAGTCATATCCTTTGCACAACACATCAAATTCAAATAAAAATGCATCTGGATCTTCTGATGTAAGGCCATGGAATGTAGGGATGTGCTGGAGCGGAATGGCCTTCATAGGTGCATCAGCTGCAGTATCTACAATGGGATATTGCAGTGTGGAGGTTTGGGTGTTTGGATAGTTCTGGACCATTTGGTAAAATATGTGCTAATAAACTTCTGGGATGCCTAGGAGGGTATTCCTAGGCTGACTAGAAGGAGTAGGAATGGCCTTAACAACACTTCCTTGATATGGGATAATGAGAGTTCCTTGTTGAATTAATGTTTGGGGGGATTATTCGTTTTGGATGATCTTTACAACACTTCCCTTATCTGGGCTGCTTGATGGCATAATTATCCCAAGAGGAGATCTTGGTTATTCATTTTCCCCTGTTTCTCGTCTTCCTTTGAAGAGGTTGCTAAGGTTCCCTTCCTGTAATGATTTTGGGCTAGAATTCTCAATTTCTTGAAAATCTTGCTCCTCAGTTTGGCTATGCACTTCAACCAAGGCTGCAGATGGTGATCCTGTGGCTTGAAGGGAACTAGTAGGTTGTTTAGAAGCAACTTTTCTAGGTCCTATTGAAGGCTGAGATTCTTCTTTCTTAAGGATTTCATCTATAAAGGTTGATCGGCCAAGGGTCACCAGCCCCTTAGCATTTTCAGGTTTGGGTAGTGGTTTATGATTCTTTTCATGTTTTTTCTGCTTAGTCATGCACACAAATCAAATGCTAATTTCTACCCAAAACAACATTACATCTGCAGGAAAGTGGGCAGGGGAGCGGGGCTGTTACATGCTCCGTACGCAGGTTCTTACCTTCCCATTTTAAAACCCAATTATCTCATAGCAAGTACTTACACTACTCTGAAAAGAAACAAATGGCTACACTCTTCCCCGACAACAACGCCAAATGTTGAGCAGTAAAAAGGGTCTTTTTCACCTCTATTTACCCTACATTAATTGTAAATCCAGGTACGATTTGTTATCTCAAAGAGTGTACTCAGTATGAGGCTGTCATTTGTCAGAGTAATGCTAGTAGTATAGTTCTTTAAATACAAGAATAAATGGATGCTTGAAATAAAGTCTACTTTCAAAAAGAAACTTAGCACTCTAAGCCTTAAATCATTCACTTAGAAAACTACAGCAACTTATCAGTCAAGGGTGCAGTAATAATAACTCATCCATTTATAAACTAATGTAATTGAAAAGAAAATTAAGGAAAATATCATCAACCTAGGAATTGGACAACAACTGTCAATGTTCACTACAGTTTCAGATCGTTTTGTGCACATCAAAACAACAATAATTCAAATCACAGGAAATGGAACAAGGACTGATCTATTTAACTCAACTGAACAACAAAGTTTTAACCTACGAAAATGAAGCAGTAATTGCAATATTTACTTAGAAATGATTTGAACAGAAAATGGAAATGGGACAACAAACTAAAGGAAGCTATGAAATATTGAACAACAACCTAAATCAAATGTAAAACCAAATCAAATTTTACACGCAACACTTTTCTGTTGAAGGAACAATAGCCTGAGTTTTGGCATAACAATGGTTAATCATGGTTGTGAAGAAACATCAACTGTGATCATGGTGGAACAGTAGTCCCAATGAGCAACAATCACACTTGGAAGTAAACTGTAGATAAATAGATAGTAATACTGATTTATAAATACACAACATTGTTACTCTGTAATCGAACAGTAACGGTAATCTGTAAGGAACAACAAAGTTATATAATAATATCAATTTGTCAAAGGAACAACAATACGATATAACTTCAGAATGAGTAGCATAACATTCTTGTGCAGAGAAAGCCTTACTATTCAAATGGGAATCGAAATACAACAGAGCTAATACATGTAATAATAAGGAACATCAAATTACTGAACAAAGTAGATAAGAGAAATCAAACCACACACGACTTGGAATCGAGAATTAATGGTATAGGAATCAAGTGATCCACCAGGGTCGGGCCCTTAGCCTCCAGGGACGCAATGCTTATATTTACTCGAGAATCAAATATAGAACGACAACATAGTTTATATATTAAGCATCAAAACAGAGCTACAGTAAATTGCTCTTTCAGAGAGAGTCAATGATCAAAGTTTCAAGTACAATAGTAATTTCATAAAAAAAAAAATAGTCCCGTTTTGTTAGCAATGCCATCCCTTCTTATAGTAGCCAAGCGAAGATATCAACGATACAGAGAATCGTTAAGGTAGCAATCCCTTAGGATCGAAGGATCCTGAGGAATTCGCCATACTGTTAGCTCTTAGTTATCTTCTCGTTCTCTTGCGCCGATTTGGTATCTCCTCTTCCTTTTCCTGGCTTGTACGCTCCAATCTGGATTTCCTTGTTTGGATGCGGTTTCCTGTCAAAGGGACAACAATTGATTGCGTCTTTTCGTTTCCTTTAGAATGGAAATTTTCCATTTTCCTCTTTTTCTGCATAGAAAAGGGTAATTATTAGTCATCTTATGTTGCACACAAATATTCTAAATTTTATCATAATCTTTCACCATAAACCTATTTCATAATGTAAATAAGTTATGAATTTAAATAAAGGATGAAAAAATAAGTGGTAATTACATACCTTCTCCAGTGCTCAACAAAGGGTTGGCCACCACAACCCGATGTGTAGAATATTTCGCGCAGTTACTCTCCCTGTATAATATCCTCCCGCAATGCCCCCATGAGCATCTGTGAGGATGCTGCTTTGTTCAAACTCAAGTACATACTGTCACAATATCTCATCAGTCCCCATTTTATATAGATTCCCAGCAATGATAGAAAAATTTTCCGTGCGCACCACTAATTCCTTCTTTTTCTAGACAGAGTATCCTTCTGGTGCAGTTCCTGTTATTAGGAAGTGTATTATATCCTCAAAATGACCATCCATGACACATAGAAAAGAGCTGCGTGTCAAGAAATTCTTCTTCCAAGTTAGTAGGTTTCTCCACTGTTTCGATGTACGACAAATGGTCTGGTCCTGCGTTCAATCGTCCAGGCTTCACAACAACTTCAAAATCGTACTCTTGGAACAATAAGATCCATCTGCAAATCCCGCCCCAGTACAGGCTTATTGACTAGGTACTTTAGCATGGAGTGATCCTATACATCTTAAAGTGGCCTCCCAGCAAGTAGTGTCGCTACTTCCAGAGTGATACACCATAGCTAGCCCCTCCCGCTCAGTGGTGGAATAGTTCTTCTCCGCTTTGGCCAACTACACGCGCAAATCATTCTATCCATCGTACTTGTCTGTTAGTTGCATCTTAGGCTTCCCAAATCGTGTTCTCATCATCCTTCTACATTTGTGACAAACATCAAAGCTTCCCTTGTGCATACCCCACCATCTTGAAGGCATAGTGCATAGTGCCCAGTCCAAGGCCTAGAAGTGCCGCTTTTCTAGCACCTCCCTTTCAAATGCATCCAAAAAGATATCTACCTCATTTAGACCATCATAAATAGGAATATTTATTTCTTATGACTACGCACAATGCAGGTACTAGGTCATCATGTTGTAATTCAGTGTAGTTTCTTGTGTAATCGATTCTTCCATCATTCTATTTCTTTGTTAGAGTCCGAAGTTCAGGAACTCTCGCGATCCCACGTAATCTGTCCATCCATGGTGGGATTCACCCAATCTTGGTCTCGTGTTGTTATCTTATATATGTAGTCCAGATCATCATCACTCTCATAATCGCGGATTAGTTCCATATACCGTGATCCCTCAGCAGGCTCCAGGGGTATTATTATGCGCAGTGATTTTGTTTCAAAGACCATATTTTTCTTTTTAAAATTGATTACCCCATTCATATCAGTAGCCGAGTCAATTCTAAGGAGCGCAGGGTAGGGATTGCTATCATCTACTGTCTCTATTACTTTAAAATTCGCCAGCGCGCTCGCTCCCTCAATATCCAGGGACACCCCCTGCAGCCGCCCCATGGGTATGATTTTCTGCTGATTCGCCATCCTCAGCTGAATTGGAGACCATTTTAGTGTAGGTTTTCCCATTCACTCCCAATTCTACTTCGGCAGAAGAGTCGCATCTGACCCCATGTCCAAAATGGCTTGATCCATTTCATATTCTCCTATTTGTGCGGTCAGTCTCATCTCCCATCCCGTCCTTGTTTTATGCTTGCCAATTTTTCATACCACACGCAGCTCACCTGGTGCGGTTCCAACACATCTATTGATGAGTTCTTGTAGCAATTTTACATCCTTACTGTCACGCAGTAAATTCATACAGGTTTCTAGCAAAGTTGTGAGCATAGAGGGGTTCATCTCTGGCTCAGACTTATCCTTGCTTCTTGAAGTGGAGGCCTTAGTGAAGCTCTTCTTAGCTTCCATGAAGGCTTCATGAGCGTGCTCCAAATCAAACTCAGCCTCTTTCACCGGGGCCTTGCTAACCCAAGTACTGTCGTCTGGTTGTTTCCCCTTGTCATATCCTGTCATGATTCCACTCCAGAGCACTACATTTATGTTTAGATCTTCCTTGCGCGGCTCAGACGTCATCATCTGTAGGTTTTGAGTTGGGGGAGATGGTAGCGCTCCTTTTTCATGTATCCTAGCTATCAGTGTAGGATAGTCTTCTGTTTCATGATCAAATAGTGTGCAATACTTACACGATGGATGCGTTGGATTAGTGCAATCGTGGGCATAGTGCCCTGGTCCTGCGCAATTGTAGCAAATCAACTATCCTCAACCTCTTCCAGGTCTTCCTTCGCCTTGGCCTCATCCGTGCCCTTGAAATCCTATCCCCACCATCCCTGCATTCTAGTCAAGTGGCCGTGTTTCGGCTTGAACCTTGTAGGTGGAAGTTCTATCCATCATCAATTCATAGCTCCTGCAAGTACGCTCATCATTTCATACCGGCCTACAAATGTTTCAGAACAACTATTGTGGTGCTTGCACATACTTATGTAGAAAGTGACAATTATGTGTGGCATGTTTTCCGCCTACCTAATAGATAGTGCACCATAAAGCAGGTGTCACGCTAGGTCCTACTTGAGCTTCTAGTCTTAAAGGCATTGGTCCTCCTCCTGCAAGGTAATTTGTAAAGATCGGGCAATGGTCTTTGTCATGATCTTGACTCTTGCATTTCAAGCACCATACCTCCTTGCGTACCTCTAGTCAAACTGTCTTATCCTGCTTCAGACTTTGCATCTCAAGGCAAATATTTTTCAGTTGCGCATGGATTTGGTGGACTCTTAGATTATGATCTTGCATCAGAGTCTCATGTAGTCTCATGGAAATCTCTAAGGCCTCTGCTTGAGTTGTTATCTTTTGCTGCGACAACGTACTCGTCAAGTGTGGTAGTAGCGAAGCCACAAACCATTCGCGATGTTGTCCATCTATCAAATTCATGTTGGCTTCATGGATCATACATTTCAACCTTTGATCTAGTTTCCAAGGCAGCTCACCTGGATGGATCACGATCTCTTTGAATCCCACAATCAACTGTGCCTCATATTTAGGCCTGCTGAATTCCCCATTTAGTGTTGCCTGGATGTTTTCTACTCCAACATTCAGGTTATCATTGGAGTACTTAATATACCAGGTTAGCGCATGATATTGTAGAGCACTAATCAGTTTTTCTTTCTTTATATGATCATTTGTAACACCTTGAGCTTCCATACAGCCCTTACAATGAACCAGAATTGGTCCGGGTCCTCATTTACCAAGCCTTTGAACAAAGTAAACTTCACTGTGTTTTCCATACTGAATTGCAGTGGAGGCGATGGTGGTATAGGCAAATTTGGAGGTGATGGTTGTGAAGTCAGAGGTGGTGTGGGTGGAGGTGGTATTTGCGGGAATCCTTGTCCTATTAACTGAATAACTCTTCACGGAGAGACCTTCGCTATTCCTTCTTCATCTGTTCGTGGAGGTGAAATCAAGGGGCTATACTCTGGACCCTTATTTCCTTCGTTTCTATAAATTTTTCCGCTTTGCGTAGTCTTGAACATCAAGGTAGCTGCAGAACCCATTTTTCGCACAACAACATTTTAATCCAAGTATTCAAATATTTTATGTACTTACCTCGTGGTCCTTTCAAAATGTGTCGCTCTACCTTACTATAGCTGACTAAGGTGTCGACCGAAAATTCAGTAACAAATCCTCTTATGACGCGATCAAGCCAATGATCGACAACGCAAGTGATCTTATCCTTCGATGCTTCCAACCCTCACACTAGCTCTGGGATCCACACAATAGGACTGTCAAGTTTCCACCCTCTTTGCCTATTTAATAGCTTCAAAATCCACTCGTACAACTTAGCTGGAAAGGAGGTGAAAAAGATTTCGTGGATCTCCATATACAGGTACCGGTCCCACCATTGTTCTTTTGACAGTTGTGGGTCTCTATTCTCTTGTGCTGCAAACTTGTGGATCCTTTTGTCTAACCAACCTTCGATTTCTTTCTTAGTTGGATTCCAATGATACGACATCACACATCTCTTATGTGAATTATGGTCTTGGCAACAGAACCATTTTTTGTCTTAAGGGTGCCTGACCCAGGTTCAGCGTTAGTTAGCCAAACAAATCCCTACAGTACTGGCCCTTTCGGCATCAACTCGCAGAGTGCGGACTGTAGTCTCACCTGAAGTAGTATGGGGGGATGCTGGAACCAAGTTTCTGCACCCTTGAGATTGTTGTGATGTTGGTTTACTCCAGCTATACCTGCCTTCATGCAGGTTTCTTAGCCCTCTGTTCCACCCTTCAGTACCTTCGCGAAAGGGTACAATTGGTTTTCACGTAGCCCTAACTTGCGGCTCAGGGAATTTCACGTTTCTAGGGTAGTGAACTACGATATCTCCCAAACTAGGCTAAGTGTTTTACTTATCTTATTAGCCAATCCTAGTTAGCTTCACATAAACAGATGTTCTTTCTTGTGTTCACTTAGCCAACACATTTACATGCATTCGCACATCATATAAGAATTATAAGTGAAATTCATACCCAACATAACAATATGCATAAACATGAAATAAAGACGTAGAAATTGTAGAATACTTCTCTTTATTGATAATTCTGGATGATTACAGACTTGACCTACCCTGCGCACTCAGCTGCAAGGGTCCACGCACTCAGTTGCAGACTCCTAGGCCTCTGCGCACTCAGCTGTAGAGCCTCTACCTACGCTACAACCCAGGCTTATATTTCTACCTTAGAGCTATCTCTCATACATGTCGATGGCACTATATACTTCGAGCTTAGTTATTTTTATACAATCTCATGGTCTGCGGAGCATGGGTAGATCTCTTACAACCGAAATTATATTTCCAAAATAAGGGTGGAAAACCCTATGAATCTTTAACACCTATGCACTCCGTGACCACAAAATGTGGATTCTTTACACTTGGATTACAAAATTTGACCAAAATATGGGATTTTAGCCCCAAAACTACCCTTGGGGGATCCCGCGCCCAACAGATTCATTGCTTGATGAAATTGTTATGGATATTTTTTTTAGTATATTAACTTGTATGAGATAATTTCAAAAATCACCTCTTTTTTATATTTTCATTGGTTAATTTTCCTTAAGGTCATCAACCTCACCATTTGGTCTTGGGTTAAGGAAATATAGGAGTCACGAACTGGCATTATCCAAGCACTTAAATCTTGAAACATTTTTTTTATTCACATTATACTTTCTTTGTGTGTAATTTCTCCATGAAAATAGTCTCATGGAACATGAGGGGCCTCAATAATAAAGGAAAGCAAAGACTCCTAAAAGAAAAATGGTATGCAAAGAACCCATCAATAATGTTGATACAAGAAACAAAAATATTAAGTGAGATTCTACCCCATATAATTAACAAATGGGGAAGGAATTTCCAAGTAGTAGTGATTAATGCTTAGATATACTTGGGTGGAATGGCTATTATTTGGAATGCTTAGGAAATCAAGGTTACCAATATGTTTACCTCTCTTTGCATTATGACAATACAATTTTATTTAATTGACATCGAGGACTACTACCATGTATCCAACGTCTATGACTCCAATATCACAAATGGAAAACCTCTATTTCCCAATTCTATTACCAGTACAAGTAATCTATACTCCCTGTCTCTATGGACTATTTGGAGTGAATTCAATATTATCAAGTCTCTCTAGGAAAATAAAGGATGAATCACATAGTTTATCGAGATGTTTTGTAAACTATACGATCAAATCCCTAAAATAGTCTCTATTGAAGTGCTCAAGAAATGAGTCTCCAACCCACACATGTGGATCAATGAGATGTAATGCATGTGTGTGTGGTGACTAACTTAATACACTATTCTAATAACTCCACAAACTTAAGTATTCCACTCCATCACATAAATTGGTTGTACTGTGACATAAGTAAACCAAGAATAGACATGAAAACCTTAGGCAACAAGAATCCCCTAGATCCTCAATTAAGTGCTTAAATGATGAAGTGAAAATGCAAGGGGAAAAGAGGTCTTCATGATTTAACCATCAAAAACATGTGATCAAGTGTGACTAGGAGTGTATATATTCATATGTTTTCCAAAGAGGGAGTGAATACATGAGTTACCATTCATTGGGCCTTATTTTTCTTTCTTTTGATTTTTCTTATATATAGGACTTAGGGAATGAGGTTTTCATAAGTTTGGAACAACTCATAGATATAACATTTACATGAATTTTCACTTCAACCTTAGAGTTTATACTTAGATACATCATTCTAGTATATCTTTCATGATTTTGGCTTTCACTTTCTGGTTTTCTTTCATCACATATGACAAAAGGGGAAATATTTTGGCACAAATCTATGAATTCTTAATCATAAAGGTGTCATGTGATGAAAACAAATTAATGATGTTATTCTCTATGAAAAGGATGGGTATTCTTGAGAAAATCTTATGCTTGTGGATGTCTCCTCCCTGGTTGAGATGGAGTGAGGGTGGACACCATATCCCCATGTGTCATGTACTATGGGTAGGATTAATAGTCGTAAGCCTAGTTAAGACACCAGTATGGAGAATGGTGGATTGGATAAACATCCGGGACAGATATTCTTTGAGAATTTGTACCCTGATTAGGATAACTTCCATAAGTCAAGTACAATAATCCAAGATAAGAATAGTCATGAGGATTGACATTTCCTAGTGTAAAGTATTATGACATTGGATTAGGAAATGGTCAGGTGAGGATATACTTGGTGAACATCATGGTGGGGTAAGTGCTTATAGAGGTAGTAGTGTCTAAATTTATGCCTCCCAACATCGTGCTCTCATCTAATGGAGAGATAGAAATTGTTAGTCAGTGCCTTGCTATTTTGACAATATTGGCTATGATGATGTAAATCATCATTAATTCTTATCAATCCATATCCTTTCTTACATGAATATTTCAACTTGATAGTACTTTGTTGTGTCGTTATGAATACCTTCCTATTTTCGAGGGAGTGTTAACAAATGTAACTAGTGTCAGTCTTCATAATGCAATAAAATGTATTTTTTTATCATTGATATTTATTATTATATTCATTATTATTATTAAATTTTGGTCAAAACATGTTCTTAATGCTTATAGAGTCAATAAGAAATTATTTTGAGTCAAGAGAAATGTATTTGAGTTAAGTCCCATTTGGACTTTTGAAAGAAAAAGAAAAGGAATTTTTATTTCGAGTCAAAGAATCAACACAAGACTAAGTTGGCCTAAGTGGAAGCTATTTGACCCACTTGGATAGGTATATATATATCAATCAACTTGATCACTTGGAAGAACAATCACTTATAATCACAAAACATCATTTCTTGTGCCAAACAAGAATAAAAGACAACTAAAAATAAAGGAGAGATAAATTATGATTTTTTGATCTTGTTTCTATGCACATGTGCAAAGGTTTTGTGGCTTCTTTACAAAAATTACATGTCTTAACTTCATGACTCACTGCAGGTCCAAAAATTATTTGATTTGACCATATTTTATAGTGTTTGATCAACACTGAATTTCGTTGACTTTGACTTGGTTGGAGGAGACTCGGAGGAGGGTTGACCTGGATATTTATGGCAATTTTGGTCTTGGTCTTGGGTCTTGTATATCTCATTTTGATATAATTTTATAAGAGAAGTATTTTTGGGTTTTCCCTCTTATGGGGTTTTTCCCTAGCTTGGAACCAACTTCTTGGTGTTCTTTGTTTCCTTGTGATCTTTATGATTTGAATTTTTGTGCAGATACTTGATGAATAAGACAATATATGTAATAAGAAGCCAAAACAAATTCACATGTAATTATAAAGTTAATATAAATCAATCATTCTCTTCTAATAGTTGGTTTCTCAACATGAAGTAGGGTAATAGGTCCTATGACATCCAACCTGAAATATATAATGGGAAATCCTCAATAGTATCTCTGAAGAAAGATGTCCCATTGAGGGAGTCAAGAAGAGGTATGAGGCATCACCAATTTTATAGTTGAAGAAGTTTGAATATTGGTTTGTCAATTTTGGCCCCATGTACAAAAGAAAACATGGAAGGAGGTGATCCCCTTGCAAGAGTTCAAAAAGGGAATGTTGCATAAGGCCTTATATAAATATATAAAGCCAAGGACATCCCTCATAAATAGAGCTAGACATGTATTGAAAGACACTAAAAAAGGATCCATACAAATCTTGATAAAGAAAATAAAACATCCCTCGAATCTCATAATAAATGGGGCATCTATAGATGAGGTGACCCTCTAACTCTACCTCATGTATATGGAAAATCTAATAGATATTATTCAGAAGAGGAAAATATCCCAAGAGGTACAAAAAATGTAAAAAGTTTGATAGTAATAGGTATGCAGAAGATGATCATGAAAATAGTAAGCTCATGAATCCATCACTGTAAGGTCATTAGCATCATCGTAATCATTTTCATCATCTTCGTTATCATCATCATCATCACCATAATTGTCATCATTATTATCAACATTGGATTATCATCATACTCACCATTCATGTCGTCATCATCATCATCATCATCATCATCATTATGGACACTGTCATAAATTTTTCATAATTATAGGTGCCATAAGAAATATCATCAACCCAAAAAATGTTATGAGTGCTAGAGAAGGGTTGTTAGGACACATGATATATGCAATAGAAATAAAAAAAATCTATTTTTGAGATATGATCGATAATGATCATCATCACTACCATTATCATTTTCATCATTCCCATGATCATCATTAATGTAATTTCTATCATCATTGTTGTCATCATCATCATGGACATCATCATCATTGGTGTCATCATCATCATTCATGCCATTATTGTTGTTGATGATGACCTAGATGATAATAATGATAATTATGATTAGATGACAATGACTTGTAATACAATGCCAAAGGTAATGATTATGATTATTACCATGACAATATTTAAAAATTGGGAAGATTGGCAAGGTCATTAGCATCGTCATTATCACAATCATTGTCATCATCATCACCATTTTCATTATAACCACCATCATCTTTATCATCATTGTCATTATCATCATGATCACAATTCACGTCATCATCATCATCTTCATAATTATTGATATTGTCATTAGTTGTTCATAATTATCAACGTCATAAGAAATATCATCAATGCAAAAAATATGATGAGTGTTTGAAAAGGGATGAAAAAGTGAACAAAAAAATGGGGGCAACAATAAACGTAAAATTTGATGAAAAGTGGACACACCATAAAACTTAGCATGAATTGTGGTGAAACAAATGTGGATGCAACAACACACGCAAAAAAGGACACAAACTTGGATGCAAAAAAGGAGGAAAAGTTGGATGCAAAAAGGGATGTAAACATGGGCCAAACATGGGTGTAACAGTGGACACAAAATTAGATGGAAAAGTGGACGCATCAGAAGTGGATGTAAAAGTAGATGGAAAATGAGATGCAAAAAACATAAACAATATTCGATGCAAACTTGGACACAAAAGAGGATGCAAATGTGGAGTTAAATGTGGGTTGCGATAGTAGGCACAATATATGGTACAAATTGTGGCACAACAAAAGTGGATGCAAAAGTGGATGTAACAAGAAACACAAAAAAATATGCAAACTTAGATGCATGACAAGATGCAATAAGGGATGTAAAAGTGGATGCAAACATGGGTGCAATAGGAGAAACAAAAATGGATGCAAAATATGGATGTAATGGAAGTAGATGCAAAAGGAGATAGAAAATGATATGGAAAACCCGATGGATAAACCCAACACAAAAGTGGATACAAAAAGAGATGCAATGTTTGATGCAAATATTGGATGGAAAAGAGGATGTGAACATGGATGCAAAATTGGAAGAAAACATGGGTACAACAGTAAGTGAAAAACATGGCACAAATTGTAGCACAACAAAAGTGGATGTAATGATAGATGCAAAAAAAATAAGCAAATGAATATGCAAACGAAGATACAAAAAGGGATGAAAAAGTGGAGGTAAACATGGGTGCAACAATGGATGCAAAAGTTGATGCAAAAAAATTTGATGCAAAAGTAGATGCAAAATAAGACACAAAACCCGATGCAAATCTTGACACAAAAGTGGATACAAAAAGAGACGCAAAAGGAGATGTAAAAGTTGATGAAAACCTAGATGTATATGAGGTTTCAATCGTGGATGCAAAATTAGAAGCAAAAATGGGTGCAAAGGGAGGTGCCAAACTAGGTGAAAATTATGGCACAAGAAAACTGGATGCAATAGTGGACATAATAATAGATGCAAAAGATGATGTAAATATGGATGCAAAAAAATATGCAAAAGTAGACGCAACAAAAGTGGTTGCAAAAGTAGATGCAAAACTAGACACAAACCTCGACGCAAAATTGGTGCAAAGGGGATGAAAAAAATGATGCAAAAATGGATGCAAAAAATGATTTAAAAAAGGATACAAAAGAGGATGGAAGAGATGATGCAAAAGTTTATTCAAGTGTAGGAGAAAAAAGTGGATGCAACAAAGGATGAAAAAGTAGGTGAAACGAAATTAGGTGCAAAACATGATGCAAAAAATGGTGCAAAGGATGGCACAAAAACGTGGCATAAAACTTGGCATGAAACCTAGTGTAAAGCCTAGTGCAAAACCTATTACGATACCTAGTGCTAAATTTGGTGTAATACTTGGTGCAAAACTCGACGCAAATTTTGCATCAAGTTTTGCACCATATTTGATAAATGGACACAAATAGCACCAAAAATGGGCCCTACATGCAAGAAAGGAAGAAAAAAAGGATGTTAAGAAGAGGGTTTTGTTGTAGTGATAAAGTATTAGAAGGAATTGGCAATTCCCTAGCAAAAGTTCTTAAGATTGATGTAGATAGAGTTTCAAGAGGAGTTTTTACTTTTGAGAAAATTTTCGTTGAAGTAGATCTTAGACAAGGTTTACCTGATCGCATTATGCTAGTTCACAACAATATATATTCAACTCAACCACTAGAATATGAAAATACAACATTTCATTGCCATGGATGTCTACAAACGGGCCACCTTCAAAGTGAATGCCCACAATCTAAAAAATGTCCAAAAGAAATAAGAAAAAACCCAAAATCCAAAATCTTGGCAATGCACTGATCCCCAGGAAGAAGCAGCAGATGAAACAGGAATACAAGAAAATACAACAGACAATAATGAACAGATAATCCAGAACATCTCACAGAAGGACGAGATCAAGCTCAGCTTTGCATTAATTTTGAGACCCAACAACCTACTATAGCATAATTAGAAACACAATCCTGGAAAAGAATTAAGTGGCAACAAACAAATACATGGATCAAAAGGATATGATTCTGACAAAGAATTTCTAGCAAATAGCAAAGAGAATCAAATGTTTATTGTAACATCCACACCCAATAGTGGTGGTTGGCAAAAAGTGGAAAAAAATAAAGGTAGAAAAGAATAGATCATTTTTCTATAGATCCTAAGAAATCAGGACTTGTTTATTATGCATATGCTCTTTAGCATCCACAACATGTAATTTTTCTCATTATGAATAAAATTACGATTTTTCCTAGGCAAAAAAGAAATTGACATAGATTTACAAGTTTGTCATGTTAAAAATAAATAAATATAAAGTATACAATAATAGTACAAGGATTTGAACCCTTCACCATTCAAATCTATCGAGCTACAAAATCTAGCCTAATAAGAGAAAAAGTAATCATAAGTGAATGAGAATTAAAAGCAGAATGCTAGGGCCCAGTTTCTTCAATCCTCACCAACAGTTTAACAAAATTTCCAGAGAAACGAGGTAATGGACTTGGATAACAAAAATAAATGGCAGTAAGTGAAGTTTCCTCTAGCAATTTGCTGTGGAGGCATAGGGTTAATAATTTATCCTAGTACCTTCCAAGAAATGGGAAATGGCATAAGTAATTCGCCTTACAAAATTAAATAAATCAAGTAATTATAGCAAACGAGGGGGAGCGATTTCCATATATGGAACAACAGTCATATATATACTTTCACATGTACCCATTAGGAGGGAGATACATTAGGTGTTGAGTGGCTAGTAGAAGCCATCATAAAAATAAAGAAAAAAATATATGTAATCAGTAGAATAACAGAAACAAAGTCTGCATTAAGCCTGCAAAAAATTAAAGCGTAGAATAAGAATAAGAAGGGCCAACATGAGCCTCCAAAGTAGATGCATTGTACTTGTAACACCAAGGGAAATGAATGGAGAATATTACTAGACATTGCATGTTCAAATCATCCAACCAGTAATATGTTCAAGTGGTGTATTGTCTCCTATACGGTGAATGTAGCAATAGGAGCGAGGTATTAGATAACCCTAAAGTGAATTTGGTCATATTACTGTTAATAGGAAAAAAAACAAACGAAAAGAAAATAGGAAACAAATTGGTTGATGAACAGGTCACTGGGTCTAGAAGATGGGATCATTTTCGAGTTAGGAATGTGAGCAAAGTAATTTGGGAAAAACACGTGGAAAGAGTGCTTTCAACATTTTATCTTACCGAAATAAAATTATTGGAGCATTTAGCCTATATAAATATAACAGGAGTATGACCGAGACCAAACAAATATATTTATAGCTAACACTTAACATAATAAATCAAATATTAGACAAATATTACCAGGTACATAAATAAACCTTCTCTCCCTAATACCAAGATGAGGTGTCCAACCACTGGAAGAAACCTCAATAAGGAGGTAAATTCAGTATCTCAACCAGGAATTAGTCATCTAGAAAAGCAACTCAAGTACCATGCTGAAAGGAGTATACCTGTAACTAATCTGGATGAGAATATTCGAGTTGGGTAGAAGATAATCTCATCATAAAGAAGAAAATTCCAATAAGGCACCTGGGCATGAGATAGAGAAATTGAAAACACAACCTTCCTGTAGTCATTCACGGGCACAAGAGATAGATTCATACTAATATCAAATATATGAAGAGGGCAAATTTTGAAAGGAATTTACCTCATCAATACTGAAGCTTGAAATTAAAGATGATGTAGCTGACACGAACGCAATGTCATAGTTAGGTATTAAGAAACCAAATATCCAGCGCAACAGCGGGTAGGCAGAGCTACCAATGCCAAATGGCCAAAGATGAGGGATGCCATCATAGCAATATTTAGGAAAAAATTAAAACAAAGAAACAAGACTCGAAAAAGCAAGAAGTAACCATAGAAAGATACATTTACTGGGAGATATGCAGAGATACCAAGTGTAAGGAAAAGAAAAACCAGCTCCAAGATCCCACCATGATTCACAGTGGAGCATGAGGGGGGCATACATGATCTAAGATTTTTGAAGCATCTTAGTAAGACCACCAAGCTCAGAGGTGGCAACAAATGTTGTGAAACTATCCATGCTGAAAGACATTAAGGTTGAGTAAGTTGATCTCCAACCTTGATCAACTCAACCTTATCTCCACTGTTGAATGCTATCCAACAAACCACCCACACTCCATGTGAAGGAGGTGGTTGTGGAAAAAAGAGATTGGCACATACTAGTCCCAAGAGGAGATCACACCAAGTACGATTAAAACCATGAATTAAAATTTTAAATCGTATGATTTACAAATGGAAATATTAAATGTTCATTGGTTGAGACCATCGAAGTAGTTGGTTCATGTAAACAATTATATATTAATACACCATAATGCATTTGTGTATATATATTAAATGAAATTATAAGATATGATGATTACAACTTTAAATAAATAACAAGTAGAAACATAGAGTTAACATGAAAATTTTGAGAATGACATACACCTAGTAATCAGTCGGTGTAAAACACATAGTCATCGAAAACCTTTAGTCATGCCTATATTGATGCATGGATATGGATTACTAAGCAGTTTATATAAGATATAAAGTACAGATTTTAACTAGGCTACATCAATCAAGTTTGTTTTTAAAGTTGACTTCGCAAGGTTTAACATTCATGTGTGAAGGTTTGTCCTAGTAAAGGAGCTAATGGAAGAATAGTTCTCAAAATGGATACATCTCAATTCATTTATGATACTGAAATGGGAGAAAAATAATACATTATAATTTGCATTCTTCATCAGTCGTAAACATTATGACTCAGACAAATAGTGAAAATAAAAAATAAAATTGGAGGTACCAACCTGGGTGTGTGACAAATGGTATGAAAGCTTAGGCTCAACCATTGGGCCTAATGGGCATCAACATTAAAATAAGAATGGTAAAGTATCCATTAGTATTTACCCTTCAAACAAAACATGTCATGAACCGTCTAGACTAATAGGCCTATATTTGTTGTAGTGATAGTAATAAGGGTGGATAATGTATCATCTTAAATAAAATATTGGATGGAAAAAGTAAACGTAACAAGATGAAGTGCACACTAGAAAAGGAAGTATGGAGGTATTGTTAGCATCTGGATGGCGATTTCAGTCGCAGCCAATAAAGTGTGAAATAGAAATAAAAATGGATATGGTGGTAGTGACCAAATGGGTGAGAAACTCATAAAATAGAAAACAAAGAAGACATGACTTGACTAAATATGTAACTTAGGCTATAATATTTCATTAAGTAAAATTAGTCATCAAAATTTTATCTTATGTTATTCTATTTGAAAATATTGCATGTGCACTTAATGATAACAAAGCAGGTATGACAACTACGATGAGTTGTTTCCTTTGAAATTATGATATAGTCTCTTTGAAGTTTCATTAAGAAACCAATGATGAACCTAACAATAGTAAGAGGTAAAACTATACCTAGAATGTATGATTTTATAGTATATAATACACTGGAAATAAGATATATAAAGCATGATTGCATATGGCAGCCAGCACTGGATACATAACTAAGTATCCAAAAAGGTTTCATTGAATCTAAATCTCAGCCTATATTTGGAAATAAATTTAACTTATACTTAGTCTGAGTGTTGTACAAAAAAAACTCTAGTTTCAATTTATAGTAAAAATACTCTTCGGAAATAGTGATCAAATAATATGTATTGAAGACAGCATTGCTGAAAATTCTTAGAAACTACTCTATAAATAGAAGTTGGATTTAAAAATTTGGGCTAATAAATGGTTATGGTGGAATATTTTCTATAAACATAATATCATAACCATGGAAATGGGATGATTAATAGAAACCTTAGAATGAGGTGGATGAAATTTTATGTGAAAGACTTGGTAAATATCGGTTATATACCTAGAGAAAACAGGATTTCCCTGAAAATTTTGAAGAAGCTAGTGCTCAAGAACTACACAATTATCAAGCTATGGGAAGATAGTACATAATTAACGCATAAATTATTAGCTTGATACTGAAGTAAATACATGTATTACCACACAAATCATGAAAAACTCTAAATTGGGAATGAATTTGAAGAAAAATACTATAAACATTTAGTGGAATAGGAATTTATTTTGTGACATTAGGTACAAAATTTCCAAGATGAGGAGATTGTTGAAATAAAAATGATTTAGAAGTGGTGAACTATAATGGTACACTTCGTAACCATTTATAAAGATTTCTGCTAGAAGGAAGGCTTGAACCACTAACCTCATGGTTAATAGCCACACGCTCTCACCAACTAAGCTATTACAACTTCAAGGAAAGTATCACTGGACAAACTACGAGAGTAAATAAGGAATATATGGAGTAACCTCTTCAAATGGGCTGAAGTGTAAAGTCAAATAATGGAAGGAAATCTCCAAACTTGTCGTTACTAGTAAATAAAAATGTATGAACAAGAGCACGACGAAGTTTGAAATAAAAAAACAACAATGATATTAACATATGGCATAATGAAGCATATATCCATGTAAAAGTAAATTGTTTCATGGGTGCCCCCAAGGAAAATAATTTTTATAATTAATCATGGAGGGCATACATATCAAGATAATATTAACTATTTAGGTCTGTAGTGACCTTATGATTTCATTGGGGTATGGAATTGGTATAGTGGAAGGATATGCAAGTATGTAACAAATAATTCTACTGACGTTGACTGGGTCTAGTTTGAGACCAAAATATGTAGAAGTGAATTATCTTACACTAAAATACACATAATAAAGGCACTCATATTAAAAGATAATGGACCCACAATATAAAAAATGGGTTGATATAAATAGTCCAGTGGGTCCTATGACTCCTATGTAAGTAAAAGAGTACGTACTCCCAAATATGTCATATTTATGGAATTGGATATCACCCAAAATAAAGGAAAACAATTAATAAGAACTGTTATGAAATGGTTTCACGAGCGGATTCAAAGAAGGATTTCAAATTTTTAGCATACAATAAACATATACAAGTCATTTTCTTAAGCATCGAAACCTGATAATTAAACTACCAAAGATGTTTGGAGTGAAATTATTGTAAATGACTGATAATATTTTGAAAAGGAAATAGAAACCGCTACAAGGAAGGCAATAATTGAATTGGTGATTCCATTGATTAAGGAAGTTAAAAATATTTCTTATAGATTGATTTCCAATGTTTGAGCCACCATAATAATAATAAAATTTTGCATGGTACTCAGGGACAAATTCTACACTAGAAAATGAGTAAGAGTGGGCGAGATTAAACCACTTGGGACAACATCCACCAAGTGAGAAATCGTTAATAAGATTCTCTACACCAAAATAGGAAAGACACCTATCTGTAGTAAATACAATAGTACCAAAACAACAATTACTAATTACATTATTTTTTTAATAGAAAGCTAAGAAACTTGGTGTTAGTAGCAATGTCAAGATATATATATATATATATATATATATATATATATATATATATATATATATATCTATATATATATATATATATATATATATATATATATATATATATATATTCGGAGGATTAAAATTGTAACACATTGGGAAGAAGAAATTGTTGAGGTGAGCAAGAGAAGTTACAGAAGGTGAAAATAGTAGATGCACCACCGATATTGCATTCATATTATGCGACAAACATTTCATTGATCATGGTTGTATTTATGTAAGTGATGTGAAAAGCAATATACAATTTTGTACATTGAAGTCTATAAGTAAATAATATTTATGTTAAGAGGTAGGATCATGAGAGTTAATGTTGTTAGGGCCTAAATCTACCTTAAGTTGAGAAAGGCAGGATCTAGGGTAACATCAAACCACGCTTAACATGGTAGCTAGCCCTACCAGGTCGGGAGAGGGCTCTCTCCTTGTAAATCTCAGAAAATATGGCCAATAAATCTTGAGATGACTAATGTGATGACTGAATTTAGGCTAGGTATGTGAGTTGAGGAGTTTGAATGAATTTAATTTTAGTTTTGTTGGCTCAAATGTGAAGGGCAGATTTGGGTCCAAGGAATGGATACAGTCTTGCAAAGATCTCTATGGGGCGAGGTAAAATGGTTTAGCACCTCAAATTGAGTGAGATGAAGAGCTTTTAGACTGGTGAGGAGTTGGAGAGGGCATGAAAGTCTCAGGGATCCTCTTCAAACAATTGAAAACATAAATAACTAAACAAACCGTAGGTAGAGCACTGCAAACTCAATGAATTATACCTTTATGCTTGTTTCATTTAGTTAAGATGAACAGAGAGTGATGATGGCATACATAAAACACACGTAAACTTGCAATTACAGAAGGAAACACAATACCAAATCAATTTGCCACAAGAATCCCATAAAGTGCTACAAACCCTGGTCTATTCCTTTACCAAACTGCTGAAATGAGTGTACAATAATGCTCAAAGCATTCACGAGATTCCAACCTTTACCAATGACTGAAAAAATACTAGATATAGGCAACAAAAAACATATGCTAGGATTTAGGGGTCGAATTCATGAGTTTAGGATCTGTTTAAACAAGATCTAAACTAAGAATTGAAAAGTAGGCAGTGGAACAGCTTGCCTCTAAAACCTAGGAAACTGAAACATTCAGTTGCAACTACTTTTTCATGATGAATCTACCTCTATGAGTGAAAATTTAGCATAATTACATCAAAATCCATCAAGTCACATCAAATTACATTATAAGTTTAACCATTAGAAAGAGAAAAGTCAAAATGTGAAGAAACTGGGTAAAAAATAGAGTTTTTTGGCCAAATTGAGAAAAATTCATCCTATGCAACGTGCTCTTGTCCCTGTGCGCCGCGCTAATTTGGAGCTGAATTTGGAGGCCTTCCCGTGCACCACATTTTCTCCAAGTGGGCTTGTTTGAAAGGTATACCTGTCTACTTTTTAGAACAAGTGGAAGTTCTAAATTTGGTCTCCATTTTCCCCTCCAAAAATGAGTACTCCCGACACTGCTTCCTGTGTGGCCAAAAAGGGGCAAAAAGGTCATTTTTGAGGTGTTTTTGACCTTTTTTGAAGCTCAAAACATGTCAAAATTTCTTGGCCATGTGAGGGAATTCATATTTTTCCATGGGGAATCCAAAAATTCCGAGTTTTCCTCAAAAGGAGGTCCCTAGCAAAAGCGCGAACTTGTTTTTTAGGCCAAAAATTCAAAATTTGCAAAAAGTTTCCCAAATTTCTTGAAATTTGGGCTGAGTGTTCTTCATCGGGTGTTGTGTTGAGCTAAGGAAGCCTCAGCCAAGATATGGAGCCTATCTTGCTCTTGTCTCTTCCTCATGGCTTTCTTTAACTTGGCCTTCAAAATCCTGATTCTTGCTTTGCACACCTTGTTTCTCACCAATCAGTGGTATGCCATGTGCCTCAACATCTTTTTCTCTCTGTTGTCCTTCTCCAACATCTTCTCCAAGTGAAATTTTTTCCTCTCAAGCCAAGATTCAAGATTAGCTTGAATTTCTTGTTCAAGTGTTGTCAACTTGATTTTCCTGCTCTTGGCAACTTGCCGGTTTGCCTTTATGTTTTTGAGCTCCATGATGGTTTTCTGATCCTCTAGCTGTTTGTTCGTCTGCTCCAAATAATTAATTATCGACTTGGCTCTTTCTAGGTTGAGGGACAAGTGATGAACGCTATCTTGATGCTCCCGAATGATCTCTTTGAGCTTTGAGCTCAAATCAGTGTCATCATCCTGAATAAGAATGAAATCTGCCTCTTGACCTCTTGAAGGTCCCTCATCATTCAAGGGCTTTTTACCCTTGTCCTATACCTGCTCTGTTGATGGAGGAAACGAGACCTCTTCCACCCCGAGTGGAGATAGTACTCGTTTTTCTGTTGCAAACACTCTCCTAGTGCCCTTTTGGTATGTGACAAACACTGGCACACTAGTGGTTTCTGTATCATGAACCTCTAGCTAATGTGAAGGATCTCCTGTCTCATGAAAAAATGATGGGAGCACTTGAGGACCTGTAAAGACCTCATGTGGGTTGAAATCCTCCCATGACACATTCAGTAAACCAAGCTGATGCAAAACCACAATTTGATTAGTGAAAAGTGATAGATGTTGTTATATTGCTGATGTGGAGGCTTCCTTTGCACTCATGTAGTCATCTTCTCAATATTCTGACAAATTAAATAGGGGAGGCTCATCAACCTCACCCTAGTAAAGTGCATCAAAAATCTGATATGATAGGTGTATAGACGAGAAAATATGCCCTCACAGCTGAAATATTTAATTATGAGTTTCAACAAGGGAGCATATGTGTCCTGTAGGTACTTGAATGGAAAAACCTACTAACATGTCTCTGAAAACCAGCCTTGATATAAGGCTCATAATGATCTCTGTCTACCAGCTGCGCCTTATTCCACTGCTCACCTACATTCGGAATACCGGTTGCTTGAGCAATTGTCTCAGGTGTCAAGGTGAATGTCACACCTGCCAAATTGACTTGGCCATTATGAAGATGGAACACAAACAGTTTGGCCAGCTCATGGTGGTATTTGACTCTTTCCACCATCTCAGAAAATTGATAATAGGATTGATGTTGGAAGCATGTGACAGCAAGAGGACAGGCCAACAGCTCGGCAAGTGAAGTAGGCTCCTCCCAATTATGTTTTCCACTCTTATCAGGCCTCCTTGGTGCATGAATTTCTCTGGAAGAGTCAGTTACTGTTTCCACATTTTTGTCATAGGAATAATCTGACTCCACGTTTGCCAATGCTTAGGTTTTCTTAGATGAGTATGAAGAGATTTTATGGTGTCAATAAGTTTTTGCTGCCAAAGATATGAATTTATGAGGGACTGTGGGGGGAATGTGGAGGGACTATGTATGAGAGGTTGGGTATGTTTTTTGTAGGATTTTTGGGGAATGAAAGGGTTTAGGGAATAATATTTAGGGTTTGGGATCGCAATTAGGGTTTAGGGTAATGAGATTTAGGGATTAGGGTTAGTAGTTTTAGGGATATGGAGAACAGGGAATAGGTAAATAGGAATGTAAAGGGAGGGAGAAAATGAAGTGAGGGAGTGAGAGAGTGAGAATGAGAGGGGTGGGATTTAGCAGCAAAATAGCAATATATAAACCCTAGGCAGTGGTTTTTCAACAAACTGTACAAGTAATTAGGGTTTCAATTTTTCCTTTTGAATCACCATGAACACTAAGCAAACATCATTCATTGGCTGTGAGGGAGTGTCAACTTACTTGGACAATGAGGAATGAGCGATTTTGAGAGTTTGGAGGAAGCTGTGAGCGATTTCGGGCCTTGTAGACCTATGCGCCGCGCCACCTCACAGGTGCGCCACACTACCTTGGTGTATCACGCCCCTTATAAAATTGCATTGTAAACTATTTCCCGGTGCGCCGAGCTAGCTCGGTGCGCCGCGCTCTAACCCAGGTGCGCCGCGCCAGGGAGAATGTCAATTTTGCTGCGATTTTGCCTCCTTTGCCTCAAAACAATTTTTTGATTGCTCACTCTTTCTCCCTTGAGCACAAATGAACTTTTTAAACATGAAAAATTCTTTATATACATATGGTTTTGATTTTTCATTTACAAAAACCCATTCTTCTAATGTTTGCTCATTTCACTTTCTTTTAAAACTCTGTTTTGGGCAGTTTGCTTTACTTTTGCCTTTGATGGACTGAATGATTTGACTTTTTGTTTGTTTTGCAGGTGGTGGAGTTGTAGAGGCTTTGGAAAGGTGACCAGGGCTACCTCTGAAATTATTACATATGGAAAAAATGATATTACATCAAATTTAGTACATGAAACATAAAAAACTTTGTTTTTCCTCAAAACAATCAATCACTGTGCATGTGATTATGGAAATTATTGTTGATGAGACTTTATTTTACCTCCTCATGCACCTGTTGACCATTATTGAGTGTTGACAAGACCTTATTGACGAAACCCTAGACCTAATGAGACCTAAAACCCTAAAAATTATTTTTGTAGATTTAAAGACAAAAAATGACTACAGATGATCTAGATGTATAAAAATGGGCCAGCAGGTAAAGAACATGAGGGATAATGTATAATATGCCCCTACCATCATATGATCCATGAACCTAATGGAATGCAACTGATCGAGTGAGACACCTAACATGCAATGCAACAAGAGAATTTGATCACTGATGGAGGGATGAAGAACCGACACTAACAAATGTAATAATATGTTGATTAATGTTGATCTTATTAAATACTTGAAGAAGTATGTTGAATGTAGATGGAGACTACAAAGTTTGTATTCAGAAAATATATAGATATATTGAAAAAGGAATGCAAGAATAGGTGTGAATTAGAGTAATTGATCACGTCAAATGAAATGAAACAATGACGATGGAAATCAACTCTCTCTTGGTCTAAAGAAGAGATGAGTGTTCTTGGGTTTCCAGTTTTTTTTGCTTGTTTGTAATAGTTTCATATATTATTACTCAAGAAATAGGAACATGATATTCTCCATATAATTGATTAGAAAATGTTGCAGGTAAAGTCAAGGAAGGATTTACAGTAGAACCCTGTGTATTCCAAACTTGAAAAAGATATGACTTTGAAATTAGGTTGTTGTTCAGGATAAAATGCAATGAGAGTGATTATCTTTGAAGAAGATACACATGAACAAGACAATGAAAAGAGGAACAATTATTTGGTGTTGAAGCCTCGAAAATCACTACAACAACATGGGGGAAAACCACTTGGTTCGAACCTTGAAAGTAGCTCCTTTTTCATCTGGTATAGTGGCTCCAACCGGGGATAATGGGACCAGTTTCCTAGAAAAGATTTTATAGTGATGGTGTGATGATATATGATGTAACAGGAAATAATTAAGCTAAGTGTAATCTAATATAACTTCTAAACACTATTTATCTATAAGTATACCTAAGAATCAAATACAATATGTGATCTGCAATGATGTATTACAACAATTGGTAATAAATATCATTCAACTACAACAAGAAATTAAATTGTTTAACAATAATCATTCTGGATAAATAGTTATACAAAACGATTGAGAAAAATATATCGCATATAAAATCATTCATGTATTCACAACGGTTTTAGAGCTAAAATCATATAGAAGTGAGATAATGCTAGAACTATAATTCAAACTTTCATACAAGAAACAATTGAAAGAATAAGTATTGCTTGATACATAAATAAAACATGATAATAAGATAAAAGTACCATATATGATAAGTCCTCCTCATGTGCTTCAGAAATATAGACCCAATTTCAATCAATCTAACACATTCTAAGAGTACAAAAGTGCATTTCAGTAAAGCACGCTAGATATTTAAAGAAACAGATCTTGTTCCATTCATTTCATCAAAATCTCCTCGTGCAATGAGCTTGGATGTAACATTAGCCAAAAGATCGACACTTGCATTTTGGAGTCATGGGATAGGGGAAATGTTAAATGTTGTAAAATGAGAGGTGAGGTCCTCGACTAATGATTGATAATGTTTGAAATGTCCAGAGAGGAAATGTATAATATTCCTCACCTACTTAATTACAATTTCTGCATCTCCAAACACTTGAAGATATTTGATATTAAGGTTGATAGATTTATACAACCCTTGAACTAATGCTTCATATTTGACAGTGTTATTTGTGCATTCAAATTCAAGTCTTCATGCTAACATAGTTTTTTCCCCTTCTAGGATAACTAATATGCATCCTGCTCCAGCTCCATCGTTAGATCTAGATCCATCAAAATATAATTTCCAAAATAAAGACTTAACTACAGGTCTATCTACAAAATTTATACATTTAGAAGCATCTGTTTGAGAGTAATTTTCAACTTGTGATATAACAAAATTTTCCAAGAAGGGTGAAGTATTTGCATTAAAATTTCCTAGAAATGATTCAACTGAGTAATTTCCAATGATATTGCTACTGTATGCGACTGGTTCATTTTCTCCCTCCAATTTTGTGACGATATACTTTTGATGTTTCTCTTAGTCAACCCTTATTTGATTTGTCTTACCATTATAGGGAAGCCACATGTGGGACCAGTCAGTTGCGAAATAACCATGAAGCTTTTCTGACCAGTGTCTGCTAAGGATCAAGTCATAGAATTCCAAGATATCAGCCACAAGGATGTCAATGACTTGACACACTTTTGGGTTTGATGAGAGTCGAATAGTGACTTGATTGAGTTCCCCTATAACTTCGACTTGAGATCGATCTAACTGCACAATGTGAACAACAGATTTTTGGGGCTCCAAATTCAATTTCACACAAACTGTTCTTGGTAGAATGTTGGATGAAGGTCTAGAATCAACTAAATAATTGTGTGGATTTTTATTAAAAAACTCAAAAGTCAAAATAAATGGAGGTGTATGGGATTTGGATCTTCCTCCTATTAGAGAGATATCAGTTGAACTGATTTTATCTAATGAGGTATTAGGAGGCCTTCCCATTTCTTGAGCAGCCTGCGAGATTACAGCAGCAGGAAGAGGAGAAGTAGGGACTACTTTTAGTTCTTTGAGCAATAGATTATGATGATGTTTTAACTTGCTAAGCTCATGGAATGTAATATTTTCCTTGGTATTTTTCATATCTTCAGTGATGTTGTATTTCATTTCATTGGAGACTAACATGGTTTTAGTTGAAGGTGAATAATTTAGGCGAGGAGTGGTTTGAGTGGATTTGGGGGGATATTTCTTACATATTACTTTATCTTTGGGAGTTGGAGTTTATGCTTTCTGTTTTGGATTTGTTTGTGGCAAATCAACAGTGCTTCTACTCTTGGTTGCAACAGGTAATTCTTCTTGTGCTTCTTCATTAGGAAGGATAAAATCCCACATTCCTTGTAATTCAACTACTTCTTCATTGCTGGTTTGTTCTTCAGCTATTGATATTTCCTCTTCCTCTACATCCGATTCAAAATTTGATATGGTAATTGGAGGCTTAGGATTAGAGGAAGGGTTTCTTTTGCAAGGTCTATAAGCTTTCCTTGAGGAAGTCTCAACTACCTATTTTTTTATGTCAACCATTTCATTACACATGGGTTTTAGGACCTTTTGCAATCCTTCAAGATCAAAATGATCTTTAGGTGCTTTTTTCTTGGATTCGTCCCTAAAATTTACCTTCTTGGATTTTCATTCTTCTAATGTGTTCTTTTTTTCTAAAGCTAAAATGTGTTTTTCTACAGCTGTGGCTTCTTTCATGTTTTCTGCCAAAGTTGGTTTGGCAGCCCTATCGAATAAAATAGCTTCGTGTGAGGGAAGAGCATAAATGTACCATTCATTTTGGACTTCATCACTGGGTTTGTATGCCATTAATATGTTATTCAATAACTTATTAAATCATTAATTGAAGTCCTTAATTGGTTCTCTAGCTTCAACTTTCAAGTTAGAGAGATCATTGAGAAGAGTAGATGTCGATCGGTCATCTCGAAACTTGGTTAAGAACTACTCCTGGAAGGCATCCCAACTATTAATGGAACCAGATGGTAATGAAAAATACCATGATCCTGCTGATCCTTGTAAAGTATAAGGGAATAATCTTACAACTGCATCTTCTTCTACCACTGCATTCAGATTTATGGACAACATAAAATTGTTTATGTGTTCTTCAGCAGGCAGACCATCATCAAGGTTAAATTTTGGCAACCATTTCATTGGATGCGCAGGTAATGGATGTAATGGTCCTACCATTCGAACAACTCCTAGATTTTTCCATGGTCTTTGAGCCATAATGGGTATCTATGTAGAGGAATATGTTCCAGTAGTTGAAGGTGATTGGTTAGAGGAGTTTTTTGCTCCAGTGCCAGTGTAGACCACGATTTGGAGTTGTGAGGCGGATGATTGATTTTGTGATGAAGTTGATGGAATGAATGAAGGTGTTTTATTTGATGATGAGAGAACCTCACTATTAGCTTCAAACTATGTTTTCTTAGTCTTCCTTCGATTTGACAGACATAATTGAAATGGAGGGATTCCAAATTTTTCACTCTGTGATCTAGTTAACCTTTGAGAAGAAGGAAACTGAGAAGTAACAGTAGCTTGAGATAACTCAGATACTTCTTGAGATATTGAAATCCCATGTAGTTTATGTATTAAAGACCGCACTTCAGGAGCTTCAATAGAAGAAGATTGATTTGACTTCTTTAGGACTTTAGTAGTGGAATCTAGGGATTTCTTTACAACTTCTCGCCTAGGATTTGGGGATTTAGAATGTGAACGAGAAGTTGGAGGTGATGGTGAGGGAGTTTTACTCTTGGAATGTCTTACTAATTTAGATTTTCTTGCCATTCATAGTTAGGCCCTCCTTCTAGTGCCAAAATGTTGAAGCCTCAAAAATTGCTTTGATAACATGGAGGAAACCACTCGGTCTGGACCTTGAAAGCAACTCCTTTTCCATTTGGTATAGTGGCTCCAACTGGGGATAATGGAACCAATTTCCAAGAAAATATTTGATAGTGATGGTGGGATGATATATGATTTAACAGGAAATGATTAAGCTAAGTTTAATCCAATCTAACTTCTAAACACATGCATATATCTTATTTTAACACTATTTAACTATAAGTATATCTGGGAATCAAATACGATATGTGATCTACATTGATGTCTTACGAAAATTGGTAATAACGATCATTCAACTCCAACAAGAAATTAAATCATTTAACAATAATCGTTTTGGACAAATAGTTATACAAAATGATTGAGAAAAATATATCACATATAAAATCATTCATGTATTCACAATGGAATTAGAGCTATCATGCAGAAATGAAATAATGCTAGAACTATAATTCAGACTTTGATACATAAAACAATTGAAAGAATAAGTATTTCTTGATACATAAATAAAAAATGATCATAAGATAAAAGTACCATATATGATAAGTTCTGCTCATGTTCCTCAGCAATATTGACCCAATTTCAATCAATCCAACACATTCTAAGAGTACAAAAGTGCATTTCAGTAGAGCATCCTAGATATTAAAAGAAAATAGATCTTGTTCCATTCATTTCATCGAAACCTGCTCAAAAGTAGAGAGGTGCAATGTTTTCAAAAGTGCTTTTGATTAAATTTATGGACCCCTCTCTAAATGCATGAGGGGGGTTTAAATACTAAACTATATGTCTTAAAATAAACTATTACAAAAAATAGTTGAGGAGGTTAAAACGACATTCCTTAGGATATGACAAAATAAGACTAAAAGAAAAATAAATAAATTACTAGCTCCTTTGAACTTGGTCTCTAAGATCGCAAATATCAGTCATTGGCTTGAGTTGAGGAGGTTTGTCGATTGCAGATTTTAACTGCCCAGCAAATAAGGCATCTGTTAGTGTTGGAACCATATTTTGTGTAAATGTTGTTAAACATCTCATAGTCATCCATTGGTTGTGTGGTTTCACTAAAAACTTCCAGTATGCCTCCCAATTTAGCTTGTTTAACTATTTGATTGCCTCCTCCTTTAACCTTGCTGCCTGTTTCCACTGCTGCTCTAGCTGTTTGGCATTAGGAAGAAATTCTGGTACACATTCCTTAACCAAATTGGCGCCATGAAGATTTTCGTTAATGACTTCTATTATATTGTTTGTTGATGTCGTTGCTATCATTGTTTCCCTTTCCACCTACTTCAACCAAGAATCCCAATCTGTGAACATAATATCTTTATGAGACTCTTCCAGCTTTGGCAGGTCAGCCTTCCTCCCATCCTCTGATTCTTTCCAGGTGATAAACTCAAAAATTCTTTTGTGGATTTCATCATATTCGAGCCTCATATCAACAACTTGGTTTGTTAATTTATCACTGGTCTCACAATAAGGATTTATTTGCGAGATTTTCTGGCAAAATACTTCCTTTTGTTGCATTAGTAAGGAATTGAGGTTGAGTGCTTCCTTGATGAGTTTGTCGATTTGCATATTGTCTCTAAGTTTGTCTATCATGGCTTGTATTTGCAAATCCTTTTATGCTAAGCTGGTTTGATGTTTTATTATCATCTGTTTGAATTCCTTTTGGAGCTGGCTACTTGCAATTTTTCTTGCTGATTAGATTTTTCTTGGGCTAATTGTTGTTCTAGTAGCAGAATTCTCTGCTCTTCCTCCTTAAGAATCATTTGAACCTCTATCGCCTTGTCAATAGTTTCTATGGCATAGGCTGTACTGAATTGTGCCAGTTTTATGAGATTCTCAGATGGGTCGATAGGTGATTCCTTCCATACGATGTCCATTGGTTCATTTTTTGGAGTCGTAATAGATATAGATCCTACTTCCTTTTCTCCCTTTGTCTCTTGACTACAACTTTGTGGGTAGGGCTATAAAATACATATATAGGAGGTATTTCTTCAATTCTTAAAACAATTTATGAAGTAGGAGTAGTAGGAATGATCTCAATCCCCTGAGTGCCTTTATTTCTTTTCTATGTTGTTTCTGGATTGGGCTTATGATGGGTTTGTTTGGGAGTTTTCATTCCAAATGTTTGCTCAGGGTTTGTATATGTGTGGAGCTTTTTTTTAAATTGTTCCCATTATTTTTAGAGGTCAATGACTAGAGCTTTACCTGACTGAGTTAAAGTAGAAATAACTTCTACTTGTTTCTTTCCTTTGGCCTGCTCGGTCGTCTCCTCTGTACTTTAAGCTGTGTCTTTTTCAGATTCTTTATTGGCGTTTCCTCCCCCATTTTGAGACTGTTTCTCTGAGTGCTCTAACTCATGCATAGATCTCTCTTAGGTTTCTTCTTCAGAGTTTTCTTTGGAGCTACCCTCCAACCTTACACTGGGAGTTTGCTCCCTTATTGGTTCAATCTGCAGTAGGTCCAATGGGACCTTTAATAATCTATTTTTCCTGTACACATGGAAAGCCTCAACATCCTTCATGGTCAAAAGTAGAGATGCCATATGAAAAACTTGTGAAAATGTTTTTGCCTGTAGGCAGAGGTCATCGAAGGCATGCTCTTCGTGGGTGAACTGTTTTACTTTACTATAGAAGTAAAATCCTTAACAGTGTCGTTCGGGTCATACTGCCTTCCTAGAAACGTAGCTAATTTCATAGATTTAATAATATCTGCTTCTTTTTGTGCATGTCCATAATCATGTAGTGAAAAAGCACCACATTGTAATGGGAATGTATGCCAAATGGCCTTCTTCTGCTCTTTCAGTCCTCTTCTTAATCCGCCTTCCCCTGTTGTTTGGTAGGCTATGTCTTTGGCCATTAGTTTTTCGGGTACATAATATGGGAGGACATGAGGTGAAGAAATGTTCCTAAAGAATCTAATGTAGGTGAACATTTCTTCCCAAAACCATCTGGCTACTGGTAAGATATCTACCTCGACCTCTTTGGGAAACCTAGGGGTAGTTTTGTCATAAACTTCTATATGAATGGGTAGCATAACCCCTTGAGAGATCTTATAAAAATGGGGGTGGAATTGAGATTCCCACAAAACCTTATGGTATATATGAATGGGAAGTGGGCTCTGTACATTCCACTTCCATTCCATATTGGGAAATTTAAAATAAAAATAGATTGCATCCATAACAAAAGCACTCATGAAAAACGAGGGATAAACCCTTAAAGAGGAACTTCTTTTTCTTCTATATTCTATAATGGCCTTTGCCAAATTATCTGATAAAATTTGAGCCCAGTTCATTATTGTTGCATTCACTGCTGCATCTATCAATGGGAGCTAATCCATGGAAATCATGGTGCTATCTTGTCTACTGAATAACCAACATATCATTGTTGCTACAAAACTATGGGGGGGAGAAATGGATGTCATGGAGTACATACTAGTTTTATCCCATTTGAGCTTGCCCTCGCTTGATCTCCAGGTCCGCTTGACGTCTAACGGGTCCTCATTTTCTTTAGAAAATTGCTCAAGGAATTGTTTGTTGTAGAACTTTTGCAGCTCAGGTAACTGGTACATTATTCATAAGTTGTCTGCTCAGAAGGAGCCCATGGCCTCTTTCCTGTGATTCTTGAATTTTCGGTCTATGATGTCTACCTTGTCAATTACCCATTGGACCATGTCTGTGTATGGGATTATTTTTGGTCGTGTAGCTATGCGGTGCAGGAAAGAACATGTTGCTCAAAATAGAAGGCATAAAATGACTCTTGAGCATCTGCCATGGCCTTTGTTACCAGTGGCCTGGGCTTCTCTTCTTCTAACAAGTTGTACATGGTCTCCCATGTCGTAGTTCCTCCATCTCTACTACATGTAATAGAAGAGAAAAGTGGCACCATTTCTGATTTCTCAGATGGAGTTCCTTTCCCTTTCTTCCCCATTATTTCTAATGATGTTCCCTATGGAGTTTTCCTAAAATGGAGAAAAGTGGAAGTTATCAGATAAACACGAGTGAGAATGATACTGAGAATAAATGACACGGTTAATCCCAAAACGGTGACAAGATAGGAGCTATTATTGAGAGTATAGAAGAAAAGATATCGTATCATGTCAAGCCTCTCCTTAACATAAATGCCATTAAATTCATGAAATAGCCACTAAGTCTCCTTATCATTATTCTTACTTATTAAATTATTGCAGCGCAAACGAGAAGGAAAAAACCTTTAAGGTGGCGAGTTTTAACTGTGAGAATGTTGATTTTGCAATTCAGATGCAAGATCTCAAATCATATTATCACATATTTGATCGTGCGCTTTCTCAAAGTTCTTTAGAATTCTGCGGGATGCGAGATAAGTGGGGTATGATTTACCGTTTGGAGTGTATTTTGCTTGAAGGAGTAATTACTTATTAAAGTGGCTTTTCACTACGTAGCAGACTTAACTCTCAATTCATAACATTTTCTTTTATCGGGTCTAGGTTTTCTCACGTTTTGGAAGCTCGTGCATTTCATAAGATTGGAGTTTTAAATTTGACACAATGTGATGAGGTTGAGTCGTTCTATCACAATATCACATCTCACATGTTACAACATGCTTTGCGAGTTTCCTCCTTTGTGTATGGTGATACGCAATTGCGATAAGCACTTTACTTATAGGAAATGCCTTAAATCTTAGTTTTTTAATGGAAAGTCTAAGTCAAATGTGGTGACTCATTTTATCGCAATTCAGAAATTTTGTTTGTTAACTAACTCTTCAACACACTTGGTCGAACGATATGCAAAAGGGCGGGAATTGCTAGTTTTTAGAGGGTTTTGACTCGATATCTTGATTTATTCCTAAAAGTTCAAAGGAATGCGCCTAAGTTCTAAATTTTTCTTGGAGAGTTTTTATAAAGGGTCCCCATTTATTAATTAGCAAATTAACCATTAGACTACTAAATGGGGGGGTTGTTGAGTAGCACAACAATTGGTGATTCGCTGGAAGAACTAGTTATCTCTAATAGTGTTTTGAAATTTCTAAAACATCTAAAATAAAGATAGTTCAGAAAATAGGAAACACATGTAATATAAGATAAGTAACATTTCTCTGAATAAGAAAACAAAATCTAGCTAGTTATCCATTTGATTATCCTTTTCGAAATGGAAATTCATTTGTTTACATCAGCCTTTACTTAGTTTTAAAGACAAAGTAGCGGGCTCTCACAGATTGGCTTTTAGATGTACTCATTTGTCATAGGTAGAGCCTCTACTACCAGTAGGAATCCATAGCCTCGATAGGGTTACCTTTTAAACAACAATGATTAAGTATCCCATCCAGATAACAGTACAACTTTTAGAGATAAATTCAAATTGATATACTTCTTTTTCTTTCTTTTCTAAACAATTTATTTATTTATTTTTTAAAACTTCATTTTTCTATCTACTTAAAGGTCATTGTCTTAGTTTCGTGGCGAAAATTGACAATGCCATTCACTGGTTGTAATTCAACTGAACAAGCTGGCTCGTGGTGAGACCCCTTGTCTTTTGATTAAAGTAATCTCAAGCCATTACCCTATTTTGATATGCAGTATTGGTAATGTCATCTTATTACTTCCCTATGATCATGGTAATTCGGCTCTTGACGAGACCTCTTATCCTTTAAATTTAAGTATATTTTAGAATTACACTCTAAAAAGAATAAATTTGTCAGATGGGGAGAATCATTGACTCCTTAGGAGTTTCTGGATGACAATTATAGAGCTAAGGATGCTTTTCTGCAGAAAGTTTTTCTTTGTTATAGATACTTTTCTTGGCCAATGGTAAAACAAAGATTTCTTTAAAAAGTTGAGGTTTTGCAAAGGACAAGTAAGTTTGGTGGAAAACAAGCAGATTTCATAGCAAGAGAACTTAGCTTATGTTTCAAATGTGAAAATTATCTTCTCAACAGTCTCTACTTATACAAGTGAAAAGTAAAAACATAAAAGAGGCTATTATTGTAAAGGCCAAAAGTAAATTCTATTTACCTTTTTATTTTCCTAGAAAAAGTAAACGAAATAGTGTACAAGGGATAGAAGAGGTTATCTTCTATGAAAAATATTTCTTGAAAATCTACCCATTAACAGGTAGAGAATATCTCTTTCCTAATAAATCCTGCAGTAAAAACATGATGGGTCGATCTGTTCCACAATTTGAAGTGGGCCAAGCCACATTCTTTGGAATTTTGTATACTTACCTTTTTCCTCATGTTCTTTATCCCAGTTCAATACAAGGCATCTGAGATGAAAGGATTTAGGACTGATAGAATTTGCATCAAATGAAGATTTAACTAATTTTTGATGATGTGCATGTGTGATTTTGGCTTTATTTCTTTCTTCTTCGAGCTTGAGGATTTATGATTTCCTTAATTGCATAGAAGAGGAAGGGATTTATTCAATAAATTGAACCAGGGCTATAGAGGGAATAGCTATATTTGTAGGAAGAACAACTTCTGTCCCATAGACCAAATTAAAATGAGAAGTGCCAATTGAGGTCTTCTGTGTTATTGGACATGCCCACAGAGAAAATGTCAAAGATTTATGCCAATTTTCTGACTTTGATCAAAGGTTCATTTGATGATTCTTATGAGATATTTGTTTTTGGATTCGACCAAACCATTTCCCTGAGCATAATAGTTAGTAGAATATTTAAGTTTAAAACCTCTTTTAGGAGAAAACTTTGTCATAGCATTGCTTGTGAAATAAGTTGCATTGTCAAACATGAGGGTAGTTGGTAGACCAAATATGGTAATAATAAACTAATCAATAAATTCAATGATTTTTCATAATTGGCTACCTTAAGCAGAATCGCTTCCACCCATTTTTTGAAGTAATCACTTGTTGTAAGGATATATCTATGCTTCTTTGAGGAGTGAGTAACGATCTCACCTATTATGTCTGGTCCTCATTGTTCAAATGGTTGTTCAATGATGACTGGCTGCAATGGTAATGTAGGTTTCCTCTGTCTTCCAATAGCTGTTTGAAAAATTTTACATTTCCTTACATATTCATGTGCATATTTGAATAAGGTTGGCTAATAATAGCCAGCCTGTAGGATTTTATGTGCTATTGTGTCACCTCCAAAATTTCCACCAGCTGGTCCATCATGGAGTTCCTGCAAAACCTTTTCTGCCTCATATTTTTCAAGGCATCTAAGAAAAACATAATCATATTTTTTTCCTAAACAACACATCATCGATGATTTCATATTTCTTAGCTTTTATCCTCAAAAACCTTTTTCTTTTATAACTAAGTTGCATAGTGGCATATCCATTTTTCAAGTAAAATATGATATCGGCATATTTAAATTCAGTATTGTTGAGGCTTACCTCAAATATTTGTATATCGTCCCCTGAATCTTATAGTGTTGGTAAATTGGATGGTCCTGCTAACATTCTGTAAAAACCTTGACCTTTAACAATTTTAGTTGGTCTGATCTCAATGTCATATTCTTGCAGTCTTGTTACCCAATTTTCTCTTTTCTTGCCCACCTCTCTTTGCATTAGTAAATTTCTCATTGTTGGGAATGGGACTATTACCTTAGTGTGAGTCTTAAGAAGGAAGGTTCTGAAATTCTTTGTTGATTTGAAAACAAAAAAAGCTTGTTTTTCAACATCTGAGTAGTTCAATTCAGCCCCCTACAAATTGGAGCTAAAAAAGGAAATTGGTGCTTCGATTTTGTCATCATTTACTTATGTCAGTATAACTACATATGATGTCTCGGAAGCAAAGGTATATAAAATAAATTTGGGGTTGCTAAAGAGGGAGAATTTATGATTGCTTGTTTAATCATATTAAAAGATTCATGCTTACTATGTCCCCATTTAAAAACATAATTTTTCTTAATCATATATTAGAGAGGTAAAAAAAATCGTGAAAAGTCAGGGAAAAATCTTTTGACAAAATTTATTTGACCTAGGAAAGATTGCATGGATTTTTTGTTATGAGGTAAGGGATTTTAGAAATTTCTCTTATCCTATCAGGATCGATAAGAATTCCTTCTTTGGATATGATAAATCCAAGGATATTTCGTTCACATAAAGCAAAGAAAGATCTCTTAGGATTGAGATAAATTCCATACCTTTGACAACGCTCAAAGATTTGTTTTAAATACTTTAAATGATTACTGCACTTTTTGGAATACACAGTTATGTCATCTAAATAAATTACCACTGATTTGTTCACCAAACCTTTGAAATTTATGTAAATGGCTCTCTGAAATATTGCACCATCATTAATAAATCCAAATGACATATTTTGATAGGCATAGGTGCCCCATTTGGTTCGAAATGTAGTCTTTAGCCAATCATCTAGATGTACTAAAATATGATTATAACCTGAAAACCCATCCCGAAAAGACATCAATTATGAGCCTGCAATTGATTGCAGTATCTTTTCCATAAGGGGTAATGGAAATTTGTCCTTCTGACAAGCTTTGTTGAGATTGCAAAATTTTATACATATTCGAATATCACCATTATTTTTCATGACTGGGACAAGGTTGGAAACCCACCTTTAATGTTGGAAATAATACTGAGAGGGGGGGTGAATCAGTATTATCTAGCAATTTAACAAATCTTCCTTATTTGATCTTTTGAATTATTCTTGCATATCAGTACCATAAAATAATGAGCATGAACAAAGAAAATAAACAGTCACACCAAAGAACACAAGATGTAAGGTGGAAACCCAATGTGGGATAAAACCACCTGCTGCAATATGTCTCTATCTTCTTTCAATTTAGAAATTCTTTTACAATGATTTTGTACTGGTGCAGTCCTTTACCAGTACGCAGGCTGCAACCTACAGAGAGCTACAACTCTCTCTCGTTTTCCAGTCTCTCCTGGAAGGGAGCTACAACCCCCTACTTCTTTTCATGAAGAATCACATGATCAACAAGTATACAACAGTTACAGTCCACTACAGTTATCAGATCAGTAATCACAGAACTAACCCAGAACACCTTATGAACAGAAAAATACAGTCAACAGATCATCTTAAGACAGGGACGCAATTTTTCTTTCTGTGACCTGCGACTGGACGCAGTTTACCTTCTGCTGCTCTGCGTGCCGACGCACTGTTCCTTTAAACTGCTCTGCGTACTGGCGCACCCAACAATACTATCGCGCCGCGTCTTTTGCTTCAGAGACGCATCCAATAATACTATCGCGCCGCGTCTTTCGCTTAGAGACGCACCTGAGCCCTTACTGGACTGCGTCTCGGCGCACTTGCCCTTCACTGAACCTGTGTCCCTTCAGATATAAAAGATATGAAGACTTCAGAACTAGCCCAAACAGTCAGATCTGCAGATCTGATCATGCGCCATAGAGATCACAGTCCATTAGAAGATTCGCCCTCATAGATCTGGACTAGATCTCACCGAAAGATATTCAACCAAAGACGATGATTAATCCAAATGAACTCCTTTGCTTTATATAGGCAAGCTCCTCCCCAAAACATGGAACAATACCACGAGCCGACACCATAGAAACACAAAACCGTCGGCTAGATACCACACAAGAAACCCCCACGTGCTTTTCTCTGTCTTGAAATTTGTGCACTGGGTGGACGCACCCCCGGAACGGCTGGCCTGCGTCCCTAGACGCGGGTTCTGCATGGTATACCTGCGGGGACGCACTTTCTGAACAGATTGCCTGCGTCCTTCTTAAAAATAGAGAGCTGATCATCAAGAATAGTGATCTACCACCTGAATGGGTTGCCATCAAGGACAACACCTGAATCATAATGCCAACAATCTCCCCCTTTGGACTTGATGGCAACCTCATGGTCTTCAGCTTCATTCTCCCCCTTTGACATCAAGGGCAAAGGGTATGCTCCCCCTACGCTCATGCACCTCTAGATCTGCAAATAACCAGAACCACCATGAAAGAGATAGAGACATATTGCAGCTATTTCCAAGATCTCCTTCTTCATAATGCCAACAATGCATTATGTGCTCCCCCTGAGCCTATACCACCAATAAGAAGATGTTCAGCAATATGATGATGCATCAACAATCCCCAGCTTTTGCCTGAGGTATTCAAAAGTGTCCCTGGGCAACGGTTTGGTGAAAATATCAGCAACTTGTTCCTTAGAAGGAACATACTCCAACTTGACCTTCTGTTCAAGTACTTGTTCTCGGAGAAAATGGTACTTGATTGGTATGTGCTTGGTTTTTGAATGCATAACCGGATTCTTTGAGATGCTGATTGCACTTGTGTTGTCACATAAGATAGGGATTGGAGGTGTACAAGTGATTTGATAATCCTGCAAAGTCTGCATCATCCAAAGGAGTTGGGTGCAACAAGATGCAGCAGCAACATATTCCGCTTCAGCTGTAGATAAGGCAATCGAACTCTGTTTCTTGCTGAACCAAGATACCAGTCTGGAACCCATAAAGAATGCACCACCACTTGTGCTTTTCCTGTCATCCACGCTTCCGGCCCAATCTGCATCTGTATAAGCATGAAGAGTAAGATCTGTATCTCTAGGATACCATAAGCCATAATTTTGAGTTCCTTGAAGATATTTGAAAATTCTCTTTACTGCCTGAAGATGAGTCTCCTTCGGATTTGCCTGAAATCTTCCAACTATTCCAACTGCATGCATGATGTCTGGTCGGGTACCTGTCAAATATAGTAAACTTCCAATCATAGATCTGTAGGTTGGTTGATGTACTGCTGCAGATTCATCATTTGCACTGAGACTACATCCTGTGACCATGGGTGTACATACAGGTTTTGCATCTTCCATTCCATATTTCTTCAAAATCTGCTTGAGATACTTGGTTTGAGATAAAAAGATTCCTCCTTCCTTCTGTTGGATTTGCAAACCAAGGAAATATGTCAGTTCTCCTAGCAAGGACATTTCAAATTCTTTCTGCATGACCGAGGCAAAGCTTTGACTCATAGCTTCTTCATTGCTGCCAAAAATAATGTCATCTACATACACAACAAGTATTAGCAATTTGTCATTTTCAACTTTTATATACAGATTGCTATCTGCTGATCCTTTTGAGAAACCTTGTTGATGAATATATTTGTCCAACCGGTAGTACCAAGCCCTTGGAGCTTGTTTGAGACCATAGAGAGCCTTTTTCAATCGGCATACAAGATTTGGATCATTTCCAAGAATGAACCCATTTGGCTGTTCAATGTACACTTCTTCTTCCAAGTCTCCATTCAGAAAGGCTGATTTCACATCCATTTGAAATACTTTGAAGTTCTGAAAACTTGAGAGAGCAAGGAACATTCGGATGGCCTCAAGTCTTGCAACAGGAGCAAAAGTTTCTTCAAAGTCTATTCCTTCTTGCTGCGCATACCCTTTACAAACAAGTCTGGCTTTGTTTCTAATTACTTCTCCATTTTCATTCAATTTATTTTTGAAGACCCATTTTGTTCCAATAACATTCTTATCCTTTGGTCTAGGAACCAGCTCCCAAGTGTTGTTCTTTTCGATTTGCTCAAGTTCTTCATCCATTGCTTTCACCCAACATTCATCTTTGCATGCCTCTTTCACATTTTGTGGTTCAGTAGAGGAGAGTAATGCCAAATAGCTTGAAGCTTCTGCAACTGTTCTTCTAGTTTGTATACCTGCTTCTTTCTGTCCCATGATCTGAGATTCTGGATGGTTCTTCTGAACATATCTGGATGGAGTCTTTTCTTCTGTTCTTGTTCGTTCTTCTGCGTCTTCGTGAGGTTCTTCTTGAGATTCTTCTTGAGGTTCTTCTTCTTCATCATTCTGTCTTTGAGGGTAGCTTTCATCTTCTTCGATGTCTTCACGATGTATTTGCCTAGGAATGTATCCCTTCTCATCAACCACTACATCAATGCTGTCAACAATTCTGCCAAGTCTTTTATTGTAGCATTTGTATGCTTTTCTATGTGGAGAATAGCCAAGAAGAATGCTTTCATCTGCTCTAGGATCAAGTTTGCCAAGCTGCTCCTCAGTATTCTTGATATAGCATTTGCTCCCAAAGATTTTGAAGTGCTTTACCGAAGGAGTTTTACCACTCCAGAGCTCATGAGGAGTTTGAGTGCTGTTCACCCGGACATTTGTCTTGTTGAGAATAATAACCGCAGCATGTGCAGCTTCACCCCAGAAAGTTGGGGGAGTTCCTGATTCATCAAGCATAGCACGAGCCATTTGTTGGATTGTTCTGTTCATTCTTTCAACAACTCCATTTTGCTGAGGAGTTCTAGCTGTAGAGAATTCTCTCCTTATCCCATGTTCATCACAGAAATCAAAAAATTCATTTGAAGTAAATTCCCCACCTCTGTCGGATCTGAGGCACTTAATTTTGTGACCTGATTCATTTTCAACCAAGGCTTTGAAGGATTTGAATTTTTCGAATGCTTCATCTTTGTGCTTCATAAGTCCTAACCAAACAAACCTGGAGAAATCGTCAATAAATAATATCAAGTATTCCTCTCCTCTAGGTGTTCTTTTCCTGAATGGTCCACATACATCTGTATGTACTAGCTCAAGAGGCATGCTAGCTGATCCTTCTTTCTCTGGAAAATTAGTCCTGGTTTGTTTTCCAAACTGACATGATCTGCATATGGTGTTGTCAGGAATTTTGATATCTGGAAGATCGCGAACTGCCTGATATTTGCATGCTTTCCTTATTTGTGAGAAGCTTAGATGTCCCAACCTTCGATGCCATAACCAGTGCTATTCATCCTTGCTTAGATAGCATTGTTGTTGTCCTTCTTCAAATATGTATAGATTATTTGGAGTTCTTTTCCCTTTGAGAACTGTTTTACCTGTATCAAGATCACGAACAAGACATCCATTTGATCTGAATATAACCTCGGTTCTTTGATCACACATCTGGCTGACACTTAGTAGATTATGCTTCAATCCATCAACATACAAAACATTTCCAGCCTTAACATCTTCTTTTAATGGAGCAATACCTTTTCCTTTTATAGTTGCAGGAGTATCATTTCCAAAAGAGACTTTCTTTCCTTTTTCTAAAATAGAATAAGACTCAAGTTTTTCTTTATCACCTGTCATATACTTCGAACATCCACTGTCAATGTACCATAGATTTTCCTGTCCTTCTGCATAAAATGCTATCCCACATCTTTCTGTTTGAGGTTCCTTTATTCTCCATGTTTTGGTGCCTGAGGCTTGTTCCTTTCTTTCCTGAAACCTGCTTCTGCATTCAAAGTCTTCATGACCAAAATTATTGAAAATAGAACATTCAACTTCATTTTCAAGAGCCGAAAAGCTGTTATAGGTCCTTTTTGTAATCCCTGTCATACTTCTTTGTTTTTGAGCTTCCCTAGTCATGATTGTTTTATACGCAACACATTGAGCTGCTTTGTGACCAAAGTTATGGCAAGAAAAGCATTGTCCATTGAAGAAGCTTCTGCGGTTATTGAATCTACCAGCCAACTGATTGTAATTTCTATTTTCATCTATTCTTGAACCAAACTGGGAAGATTTTACCTGTGGCTGGTTGTGGCTTTTGTTCACCCTTAAGCTGGATTGCCCCTGGTAGTTTCTGTTTGAAGTTTTTCCCTGCTTTACCTGATGATCTTCATTGTGCTTTTGCTCATTTCTTCTTGCTGCATCAAGATAACTTTTTGAAGTGGATGCTTGAGAAGTTTCTCCATTATAGCCCAGACCTGTCTTATTTAGTGGAGACCGCTGCACACTGATAATCTCATCCAAAGTTTCAGATCCTTTGACAAACTTGAGATTAATAGCTTTTGTTTTCTCAATTTCTTTTCTAAGACCAACAATTTCACCTTCTAATTTTTCATGATGTTTTTCCTTTTCATCAATCTGAAATTGTAGAGTATCAATGATCATGTTCTTTTCTTCTATACATCTCTTGAGTCTAGTAATTTCATCATAAAGGTTATCCACATCTACAGCATCCTCATAATCATCATCCTCAAATGCCATTAACAACCTATATTTATTACCTTGTTCATCTTCATCACTGTTTGATAAGCCATCACTATCTTCATGGGTGTAGTAGCTTTTCTTATTTGCACTTAGTTTCTTGTTCCATCTAGCTGGTTCCTTTCCTTTATCCTTATAAGGACATTTTGCAGCATAATGACCTACTCTTCCACAAGCAAAGCATTTGAAAGGTAGCTTACCTCTGAACCTTCCAGAACCCCTTTGAAGATTTCTGACAAAATTTGATTCTTCTTCCTCTTCTTCTGGAACATGGCTTGCTTCATAGTGATCTTCTTTGCCTGATGCCTTAAAAGCAGCCTCCCTTCTGTCTGATGGACCTCCCTTTCTCATTTCATAAGCAATTAGAATTCCATGTAGCTGAGACATAGTGAGAACACGGAGATTTTCTTTTTCTTCTATTGCAGATACTTTAGATTCAAACTTGGGGGATAATGATCTTAGAATCTTTTGAACTACTATAGACTCTTTTATTTCTTCACCCAAATTTTTCATACAATTAACAATCTCATCTACCCGAAGAAAATAATTAGCCACACTTTCATCATTATACATCTTGAGAGTCTCATATTGAATCCTGAGAGTTTGAAGTTTAGCTTGTTTTACCTGTTCATCTCCTTCATAGCTCGTGATCATTTTGTCCCATATTTCTTTTGCTGACTTGAAGTGCATTACCTTCATGAATTCTGTTTGGGATATACTTCCTAATAGAGTACTGACTACTTTTGCATTTGTTTCATACTTCTTTTTCTCAGCTGGATCTGTAGGGGTAGCTGAAGGAAAAGCATAGCCTGTTTCTACAATGTCCCAAACTTCTGTACCAAGAGATTGAAGATATGCAGTAACTCTTACCTTCCAATAATTGAAGTTTGTCCCATCAAAAACCGGTGGCCTGATTGATGCTTCTCTCTCGTAGTTGCTCATGATGAACGATCTACCTTCAAGCGATCAAGCTTTTCTGAAGGACCTGCTCTGATACCAATTGTTGGAAATAATACTGAGAGGGGGGGTGAATCAGTATTATCTAGCAATTTAACAAATCTTCCTTATTTGATCTTTTGAATTATTCTTGCATATCAGTACCATAAAATAGTGAGCATGAACAAAGAAAATAAACAGTCACACCAAAGAACACAAGATGTAAGGTGGAAACCCAATGTGGGAGAAAACCACCTGCTGCAATATGTCTCTATCTTCTTTCAATTTAGAAATTCTTTTACAATGATTTTGTACTGGTGCAGTCCTTTACCAGTACGCAGGCTGCAACCTACAGAGAGCTACAACTCTCTCTCGTTTTCCAGTCTCTCCTGGAAGGGAGCTACAACCCCCTACTTCTTTTCATGAATAATCAAATGATCAACAAGTATACAACAGTTATAGTCCACTACAGTTATCAGATCAGTAATCACAGAACTAACCCAGAACACCTTATGAACAGAAAAATATAGTCAACAGATCATCTTAAGACAGGGACACAATTTTTCTTTCTGTGACCTGCGACTGGACGCAGTTTACCTTCTGCTGCTCTGCGTGCCGACGCACTGTTCCTTTAAACTGCTCTGCGTACCGGCGCACCCAACAATACTATCGCGCCACGTCTTTTGCTTCAGAGACGCATCCAATAATACTATCGCGCCGCGTCTTTCGCTTAGAGACGCACCTGAGCCCTTACTGGACTGCGTCTCGCCGCACTTGCTCTTCACTGAACCTGCGTCCCTTCAGATATAAAAGATATGAAGACTTCAGAACTAGCCCAAACAGTCAGATCTACAGATCTGATCATGCGCCATAGAGATCACAGTCCATTAGAAGATTCGCCCTCATAGATCTGGACTAGATCTCACCAAAAGATATTCAACCAAAGACGATGATTAATCCAAATGAACTCCTTTGCTTTATATAGGCAAGCTCCTCCCCAAAACATGGAACAATACCACGAGCCGACACCATAGAAACACAAAACCGTCGGCTAGATACCACACAAGAAACCCCCACGTGCTTTTCTCTGTCTTGAAATTTGTGCACTGGGTGGACGCACCCCCGGAACGGCTGGCCTGCGTCCCTGGACGCGGGTTCTGCATGGTATACCTGCGGGGACGCACTTTCTGAACAGATTGCCTGCGTCCTTCTTAAAAATAGAGAGCTGATCATCAAGAATAGTGATCTACCACCTGAATGGGTTGCCATCAAGGACAACACCTGAATCATAATGCCAACATTTAATGCCTTACATGAAAAATTATTTTTCCTTTGAGAAGCTTATTCAATTTAGATTTTATCTCATTTTATAAATTCGGATGAATCTTTCTGAATTGTTGTTGTATGGGCTTTTCCTCAGATATCATGGGAATGGTATGTTGAATGATGGAAGTATCATATGTCTAGATATCTTCATAATTCAAAGCAATTTTTTTTTTTGTATTTCTTTAACAACTGAACAAAGGTTGACCTTTCATTTAGAGTAAGACCAAGTCCTATATTGATATTTTGAGGTTTACGGTCTATTCCAAAATTGATTAATTTAAATCTCAAAGTTGAACTTTGAATCTTTGAGTTAGTGGGTTTCTTGAACCTGTCCTTAAGATTATATAAGTCTTCCAGCTTAACCACAAATTTAGGTATGGAATTTGCAGTCATTTCTTGCTTTGGATTGTTGTCATGTTGATCTTCATCAATTATCTGGTCATCGTAAGAGCCTTTGGATGTTAGAAAACTTACAATATCTAGATCACTATTAAAAACTTTCCAATTGGTGATATTGTCGGGAATAGAACGCCTAAAAATTAATTCAATAGAAAAGTGATCGGGGTTATAATCTCCTGGTGGAATGAGCTTAGATGCAACATTAGCCAAAATATTGGCACTTGCATTTTGGAGTCATGGGATAGGGGAAATTTTAAATGCTATAAAATGAGAGGTGAGGTCCTCGACTAATGATTGATAATGTTTGAAATGTCTAGAGAGGAAATGTATAGTATTCCTCACCTGCTTAATTACAATTTCTACATCTCCAAACACTTGAAGATATTTGATATTAAGGTTGATAGCTTTATACAACCCTTGAACTAATGCTTCATATTCATAAGTGTTATTTGTGCATTCAAATTCAAGTCTGAATTCTAACATATTTTTTCCTCTTCTAGGATAACTAATATGCATCTTGCTCTAGCTCCATCATTAGATCTAGATCCATCAAAATATAATTTCAAAAATAAATACTTAACTACATGTATATCTACAAAATTTATACATTTAGAAGCATCTGTTTGAGAATAATTTTCAACTTGTGATATAACATAATTTTCCAAGAAGGGCAAATATTTGTATTAAAATTTCCTAGAAATGATTTAACTGAGTAATTTCCAATGATATTGTTGTTGTATGCAACTAGTTAATTTCCCCCCTCCAATTTTGTGATGATATACAATTTATGTTTCTCTCGGTCAACCCTTATTTGATTCGTCTTACTATTATAGGGAAGTCACATGTGGGACTAGTCGGTTGCGAAATAACCATAAAGCTTTTCTGACCAGTCTCTGCTAAGGATCATGTCATAGAATTCAAGGATATCAACCACAAGTATGTCAATCACTTGACACACTTTTGGGTTTGATGAGAGTCGAATAGTGACTTGATTGAGTTCACCTATAACTTTGATTTGAGATCGATCTAACTGGACAATGTGAACAATAGATTTTTGGGGCTCCACATTCAATTTCGCACAAACTGTTCTTGGTAGAATGTTGGATGAAGGTCTAGAATCAACTAAACAATTGTGTAGATTTTTATTGAAAACCTCAAATTTCAAAACAAATGGAGGTGTATGGGATTTGGATCTTCCTCCTATTAGAGAGATATCAGTTGAATTGATTTTATCTAATTAGGTGTTATGAGGCCTTCCCATTTCTTGAGTAGCCTACGAGATTACAGGAGCGAGAAGAGGAGAAGTAGGGACTGCTTTTAGTTATTTGAGAAATAGATTTTGTTGATGTTTTAACTTGCTAAGCTCATGGAATGTAATATTTTCCTTGGTATTTTTCATATATTCAGTGATGTTGTATTCCATTTCATTAGAGACTAACAGGGTTTTAGTTGAAGGTGAAGAATTTAATTGAGGAGTGGTTTGAGTGGATTTGGGGGAATATTTCTTACATATTACTTTATCTTTGGGAGTTGGAGTTTATGCTTCCTATTTTGGATTCGTTTGTGGAAAATCATCAATGCTTCTACTCTTAGTTGCAACAGGTAATTCTTCTTGTACTTCTTCATTAGGAAGGATAAAATCCCATATTCCTTGTAATTGAACTACTTCTTCATCACCAGTTTGTTCTTCAGCTGTTGAGATTTCCTCTTCCTCTACATCTGTTTCAGCATTTGATATAGTACTTGGAGGCTTAGGATCAGAGGAAGCATTTCTTTTCTAAATTCTGTAAGATTTCCTTGAGGAAGTCTCAACTACCTATTTTTTGATGCGAACCATTTCATTGGACATGGTTTTTAGTACCTTTTGCAATCCTTCAAGATCAAAATGATCTTTAAGTGCTTTTTTCTTAGATTCATCCCTAAAATTTACCTTCTTGGATTTTCGTTCTTCTAATGCATTCTTTTTTTCTAAAGCTAAAATGTGTTTTTCTACAGCTATGGCTTCTCTCATGTTTTCTTCCAAAGTTGGTTTGGCAGCCCTATCGAATAAAATAGCTTCGTTTGAGGGAAGAGCAGAAATGTACCATTCATTTTGAACTTCATCACTGGGTTTGTATGCCATTAGGATTTTATTCAATATATTATTAAATCATTAATTTAATTCCTTAATTGATTCTCCAGGTTCAACTTTCAAGTTAGAGAGATCATTGAGAAGAGTAGTTGTCGATCTGTCATCTCAAAACTTGGTTAAGGACTACTCCTCGAAGGCATCCAAACTATTTATGGAACTAGATGGTAATGAAAATACCATGATCCTGCTGATCCTTGTAAAGTATAAGGGAATAATCTTACTACCACATCTTCTTCTACTACTGCATTCAGATTTATGGACAACATAAAATTGTCTATGTGTTCTTCAGCAGGCAGACCATCATCAAGGTTAAATTTTGGCAACCATTTCATTGTATGCACAGGTAATGGATGTAATGGTCCTGCCATTTGAACAACTCCTAGATTTTTCCATGGTCTATGAGTCATAATGGGTATCTATGGAGAGGAATATGTTCCAGTAGTTGAAGCTGATTGGTTAGAGGAGTTTTCTTCTCCAGTGCCAGTGTAAACCACGATTTGGAGTTGTGAGGTGGATGATTGATTTTGTGATGAAGTTGATGGAATGAATGAAGGCGTTTCAATTGATGATGATAGAACCTCACTATGAGCTTCAGAATATGTTTTCTTAGTCTTCCTTCGGTTTGGCAGACGGAATTCAAATGCGGGGATCCCAAATTTTTCGCTATGTGATCTAGTTAACCTTTGAGAGGAAGGAAACTGAGAAGTAACACTAGCTTGAGATATCTAAGATTCATCTTGAGATATTAAAATCCCCTGTAGTTTATGGATTAAATACTACACTTTAGGAGTTTCAATAGAAGAAGATTGATTTGACTTCTTTAGGACTTTAGTAGTGGAATCTAGGGATTTCTTTACAACTTCTCACTTAGGATTTGGGGATTTAGAATGTGAACGAGAAGTTGGAGGTGATGGTGAGGGAGTTTTACTCTTGGAATGTCTTACTGATTTAGATTTGCTTGCCATTCATAGTTATTCCCTCCTTCTAGCACCAAAATTTTGAAGCCTCAAAAATCGCTTTGACAACATGCGGGAAAACCACCCCGTTTGGACCTTGAAAGAAGCTCCTTTTTCGTTTGGTATAATGGCTCCTATTGGGGATAATGGGACGAGTTTCCTATAAAAGATTTGATAGTGATGGTGGGATGATATATGATTTAACAAGAAATGATTAATCTAAGTTTAATCTTATCTAACTTCTAAACACATGCATATATCCTATTTTAACACTATTTAACTATAAGTATTCCGAGGAATCAAATACGATATGCAATCTACAATGATGTCTTACAACAATTGGTAATAAATATCATTCAACTCCAACAAGGAATTAAATCATTTGACAATAATCATTTGGATAAATAGTTATACAAAACGATTGAGAAAAATATATCACATATAAAATCGTTCATGTATTCACAACGGAATTAGAGCTAACATCATATAGAAATGAAATAAGGCTAGAACTATAATTCAGACTTTGATACATAAAAAAATTGAAAGAATAAGTATTTCTTGATACATAGATAAAACATTATCATAAGATAAAAGTACCATATATGATAAGTCTTGTTCATGTGCTTCAGCAATATTGACCCAATTTCAATCAATCCAACACATTCTAAGAGTACACCAGTGCATTTCAGTAGAGCATGCTAGATATTAAAATAAAATAGATCTTGTTCCATTCATTTCATAGAAACCTCCTCAAAAGTAGAGAAGTGCAATGTTTTGAAAAGTGTTTTTGATAAAATTTATGGACCCCTCTCTAAATGTGTGAGAGGGGTATAAATACTAAACTATATCTCTTAAAATAAATTATTACAAAAAATAGTTGAGGAGGTTCAAATGACCTTCCTTAGAATATGCAAAAATAAAATTAAAAGAAAAATAAATAATGACCAACTCCTTTGAACTTGATCTCTAAGATTGCAAATATCATTCATTGGCTTGAGCTAAGGCAGTTGGCCAATTGCAGATTTTAACTGCCCAACAAATAAGGCATCTATTAGTGTTGGCACCATCGTTTGTGTATATGTTTTTAAAACATCTCAGAGTCATCCATTGGTTGTGTGGTTTCACTAAAGACTACCAAAATGCCTCCCAATTTAGCCTGTTTAAATGTTTGATTGCCTCCTCTTCCTGCGCTGCCTATTTCCACTGCTGCTCTAACTGTCTGACATTAGGAAAAAATCTTCCTACACATTCCTTGACAAAATTGGCACCATGAATATTTTTGTTAAAGGATTCTATTATATTTTTTGTTTCTATCAATGTTTCCCTTTCTGCTTGCATCAACCGAGAATCCCAATCTGTGAACATAATATCTTTTGAGACTCTTCCAATTTGGCAGGTTAGCCTTCCTCCCATCCTTTGATTCTTGATAGGTGATAAAATCAGAAACACTTTTGTGGATTTCATCATATTCGAGCCTCATATCAACAACTTGGTTTGTTAATTTAGCACTAGTCTCGCAATAAGGATTTATCTGCGAGATTTTCTGGTAAAATACTTCCTTTTGTTGCATTAGTAAGGAGTTGAGGCTGGGCACTTCCTCGATGAATTCGTTGATTTTCACAATATCTCTACGTTTTTGTATTATGGCTTGTATTTGCAAATCCTTTTCTACCAAGCTATATTAATGTTATATTCTCATTTGTTCGAATTCCTTTTGGAGTTGGGCTACTTGCAATATTGCTTGCTGATTAGATTTTTCCTGGGTTAATTATTATTCTAGTAGCAGAATGCTTTGTTCTTTCTCCTTCAGAAGAATTTGGACCTTTGTCACCTTGTCAATAGTTGTTGTGGCATAGGCTCGTGTGAATTGTGATAGTTTTGTGATATTTGCAGATGGGTCGAATGGCGAGTCCTTCCATACGATGTCCATTGCTTCATTTTCTGGAGTTGTAATAGCTACATCGTCCAACGTCCTTTTCTTCCTTTGCCTCTTGACTACAGATTTGTGGGTGGGGCTATAGAATACATCTAGAGTAGTTATTTCTTCAATTCTTAAAACAGTTTTTGAAGTAAGAGTAGCAAGAATGATCTCAACATCGTGAGTACCTGTGGTTCTTTCCTCTATTATTTCTGGATTGGGCTTATGATGGGTTTTCTTGGGAGTTTTCATTCGAGATGTTCTCTCAGTGTTTGTATCTATGTGGATATTTTTTTTGAACTGTTCCCATTATTTTTCAAGGTCAATGATTAGAGATTTACCTGACTGATTTGAATTAGAAACAACTTCTACTAGGTTTTTTGCTTTGGCCTGCTCGATCATCTCCTTTGTATTTTGAGTTGTGTATTTTTCAGATTCTTTATTGGTGTTTCCTCCCTCATTTTGAGACCACTGCTCTGAGTTCTCTCACTCATGTGTAGATCTCTCTTAGGTTTCTTCTTCAGAATTTTCTTTGGAGCTTCCCTCCAAGCTTACACTGGGAGTTTGCTCCCTTATTGGTTCAATCTGCAATAGGTCCAATGGGATCTTTAATAATCTTTTTTTCCTATACACATGGAAAGCCTCAACATCCTCCATGGTCAAAAGTAGATATGATGTATGCAAAACTTGTGAAAATGTTTATGCCTATAGGAAAAGGTCATTGAAGGCATCCTCTTCATGGGTGACCTGTTTTACTTTTGCCATAGAAGTAAAATCCTTAACAATGTCGTTTGGGTCATATTGCCTTCCTAGAAACATAGCTAATTTCAGAGATTTAATAATCTGTGTTTAGTTTTTGTGAATGTCCATATTCATGTAGTGCAAAAGCACCACATTGTAATGGGAATGTAGGCCAAATGTCCTTCTTCTTCTCTTTCAGTCCTCTGCTTCATCCGCCTTCCCTTGCTACTTGGTAAGCTATTTCTCTAGCCATTAGTTTGTCAGGGACATTATATGGGAGGACATGCTGTGAAGAAATGATCCCAAAGACTCTGATGTAGGTGAACGTTTCTTCCCAAAACCATCTGGCTACTAGTAAGATATCTACCTGGAACTCTTTGGAAAACCTAGTGGTGGTTCTATCATAAAATTCTTTATGAATAGGTGGAATTGAGATTCCCACAAAATCTTATGTTATATATGGATGGGAAATGGGCTTTGTACAATCCACTTGCATCCAATATTAGGAAATTGAGAATAAAAACACATTGCATCCATAACAAAAGAACTCATAAAAAATGAGGGATAAACCCTTAAAGAGGAACTTATTTTTATTCTATATCCTCTAATGGCCTTTGCCAAATTATCTGATAAAATTTGAGCCTAGTTCATTATTGTTGCATTCACTGTTGCATCTATCAATGGGATCTAATCCATTGAAAATTTGGTGCTATCTGGTCTATCGAATAACCTACATATCATTGTTGCTGCAAAACTATGAGGCAGAGAAATGAATGCCATGGAGTACATACCGTTTTATCCCATTTGTTCTTTCCCTCACTTGATTTCCAAGTCTACATGATGTCTCATAGGTCCTTATTTTCTTTAGCAAATTGCTCAAGAAATTGTTTGTTGTATAACTTTTGCGGCTTGGGTAACTAGTACATTAGTAATAGGTTGTCTACTGAGAAGGACCCCATGACCTCTTGCTTATGATTCTTGAATGTTCAGTCTATGATGTCTACCTCGTCAATTACCCATTTGACCATGTTTTTGTATGGGATTATTTTTGGTCGTGCAACTATGCAGTGCAGGAAAGAACATGATGTTTCGAAATAGGAGGCATTAGATGACTCTTGAGCATCTACCGTGGCCTTTGTTACCAATGGCCTCGACTACTCCTCTTCTAACAACTTGTACATGGCATCCCATGTTGTAGTTCCTTTGTCTCTGCTGCATGTAGTAGCAGAGAAAAGTGGCACCATTTATGATTTCTCAGATGTAATTCCCTTCTCTTTCTTCCCCATTGTCTTTGACAATGGTCTCTACAGGTTTTTCCTGAAATGGAGCAAAGTGGAAGTTATCGGATAAACATGAGTGAGAAAGATAGTGAGAATAAATGATAGAGTTAATCCCAAAAAGGTGAGAAGAAGGAGCTATTATTGAGAACATAGAAGAAAAGATATTGTATCACATCGAGCCATTCCTTAACATCAATGCCATTAAATTCATTAAATAGCCACTAAGGCTCCTTATCATTACTTCTATTACTTATTAAATTACCACATTGTAAACGCGAAGGAAAAAACCTTTAATGTGGCAGGTTTTAACTGTGATTAAACTGATTCTGCAATTGGGACGAAATATCACAAATCGCATTATGGCATATTTGATTGTGCACTTTCTCAAATTTCTTTATAATTTTGTGGGATGCGAGATAAGCAAGGTATCATTTACCATTTGGAGTGTAGTTTTCTTGAAGGAGTAATTACTTCTTAAAGTGGCTTTTCACTACATAGCGGACTTAACTCTCAATTTATAAAATTTTCTTTTATCGGGTCTGGGTTTTATCGCATTTCAGAAGCTCCTGCATTTCATAAGATTGGAATTTTAAATAATTTCATGCGAGATGATGAGGTTGAGTCATTCTATTGTAATATCACATCTCGCATGTTACAACATGCTTTGCGAGTTGTGTCCTTTGTGTATGCTGATATGCGATTGCGATAAGTGCTTTACTTATAGGAAATCACTGAACTCTTAGTTTTTTAATGGAAACTCTAAGTAAAATGCGGTGACTCATTTTATAGAAATTCACAGATTTCATTTTTTAACTAACTCTTCAACGCACTTGGTCCAACGATATGTGAAAAGGCTGGAATTACTAGTTTTAGAGGGTTTTGACTCGATATCCGAATTTATTCCTTCAAGTTCAAAGGAAAGTGCCTAGTGTTATATTTTTCTTGGAGAGTTTTTATAAAGGGTCCCCATTTATTAATTAACAAATCAACCATTAGACTAATAAATAGGGGGGTTGTTGAGTAGCACAACAGTTCGAAAGGGTACAGGAAAAAGAAATTGGATGGCGAACACCAAGGACGATGTTCATAAAAAGGGGAGGATAATGTAATATCCCTCCATTTTTATAATAACTTTTTGGTAAGATTGAATTGTATTGAGTAGCATGATGGAAAACACCATGAAAAATATTATGTAAATGAATATTCAAAAACAAATAATAAGTGGAATCTATGTACTTGGAAACAAAAACAGCTATGAATGAGACTCCTGCTAAAGAAAATCCCATGGGTGAATGGGAATGGATAATTCTTTCATGATAAGAATTCTAGATCAAATTCTAGATAAAGTTAATGGATGAGAGATAAATATCCATTAAGTTTCTTAACCGGAGATAGATGCTAAGCTTGGAAAATAATAAAAGCATCTGGGGAGAGAATGGAGATATGTTATTGGAAAATCCTATGTAAGTGGATAAGAATATCCATGAAAGTAGGATGCCACTAAAAGGAAACCTTATCATGAAAGAAAAGTATTTAATACTTGAGAAGGGGATTAATGGGGCAAATGATTCCTCGTAAGGAGTTCTCAGGTCAGGGGTGATCTGAAGAAAACAGTTTGAGGTTGGGTGGTGAGTAAGTGTGAACTTACAAGTACTCCACTAATTGTTTTATTCAATATTACTATGTGCTCTATGATTTTATTCAAACTTATTATGTATTTGATGGTTGATGTTGAAATATTTAATGGTCTCAGTTAGAATTATCGCTATGTTTTCATACATAGTAGAATGTAAGTTAGTATAAGTAAATATTGATCTTATACTTTATACATATGCTTACGAGTGGTAAATTTGCATACAGTTGCTAGAAGTTTAGTAATTATTTAAGAAAAATATAAGTAGTGTAATTTTAGTTCTCTCAAAGGTTCATATTCTTGGAGACTTGGAGGGTTTATATACTCACCATGATATATAGATATAAATAGTACTTAGCATGGAGGTGTAAGTATTTTGGACATAAGTGATTCTAATGAATATAATATGAATATAATATTATGAATAATGTTGGTGAGAACTACTAGTAGTGTTATTAGGAATAGGAGTGAATTGGTTCTTGTTTTATTAGAAATAAGAATTTTGGATGATGATGTTATGGTGAAAATTTATGTGAAAAATTAGAATATAATCAATAGTAATGTAACAAGGTGGATCTAATTACAATAGGAACTCTCGAAGAGTAAAGGATATAGGCATATGAGGCAATTACAGGTTGCCAATAGTGTGTACTCCTTGAAGGGAACCAAGCAAAGACTGTAAAATAGGCAGGGATTCATACCCAGTAGGAGACGCGATACATGTTTTTTTAGTAGAGGTACATCTACATAAATGTTTAAGAAGGATACTATGAACTAATTCAATTACCCTACCAACATTGATATTCATGTATGTGTAAGAAAATTAAAAAGATAGGGAATACAAAATAAAGAATTTAAGAGGAAAAGAAGATGTAACTAGTAGAGAAACGAACTATGTATTAATACTCGTAGAATTCATTCAATATGGTCATAAATACTTTTTATATTCCATTAGAATATTTTGATATATCAATATCAGAAAGTCCAAAATTTTTCTAAAGATACTAGAAATAACGACCAATCATTGAATAAAACATTTCTACTGACTAATGTCATGGGAATTCATATGAAATTGACATAGATTTACAAGGTTTTCATGTTAAGAAAAAAAATACAGAGTTTACAATAACGGTCCAGGGATTTAAACCCTTCACCATTCGAACCTATAGAGCTATAAAATAAGGCGTAATAAGAGGAAAAATACTCACAAGAGTGAGAATTAAAAGAAGAATGTCAGGACCCAGTTTCTTCAATCCTCACTAGAAATTTAGAAAAAATTCCAGAGGACCGAGGTAACAAACCTGGACAACAAAAAGAAATGGAAATAAGTGAAGTTACTTCTATCAATTAATTTTGGAGGTGTAGGGTCAATAATTTATGCTACTACCTACCAAGAAATGGGAAATGGCACAAGTAATTCATATTACAAAATTAAATAAATCAAGTAATTATAGCAAAAGAGGGTGAGTGATTGCCATACCTCAAAAAATAAGTCATAGATATACTTCCACCTGTAGCCATTAGGAGAGAGATACATTAGGTGTCGAGTGGCTAGTAGAAGCCTTCATAAATATAATGAAAAAAATATATGCAATGGATAGAACAAGAGAAACAAAGTCTGCTATCAGCCTACAAAAAATTAAAGCGATAGAATAAGAATAAGAAGGGCCAACATGATCCTCCACATAGTAGATGTATTGTACTTGTAACACAAAGGGAAACAAATGTAGAAGATTACCTGACACTGCACGCTCAAGTAACACGTTGAAGTGGCATATCGTTTCCTGTACAGTGAATGTAGCAACAAAAAAGAGGCATTAGATAACACTGGAGTGAATTTGGTCCTATTTCTGCTAATAAGAAAAATAAAAAAATGTAAATAAAATAAGAAACTAATTGGTTGAGGAATATGTGGTTGTGCCTAGAAGATGGGATATTGTTTGAGTTAGGAGTGTGAGTAAAGTAATTTGGGAAAGACACCTGGAAAGAGTGCTTTCAACATTTTATCTTACCAGAATAAAATTATTGGCGTGTTTAGCCTATATAAATATAGCAGGAGTATGACCGAGACCAACTGAAGATATTTATAGCTAACGCTTAAGAGAATAAATCAATGATTAAGCAAATATTAGCAGGTACATATATAAACCTTCTCTCTCTAATACCAAGAGGAGGTTTCCAACCATTGTAAGAAACCTGAATAAGGAGGCAAATTCAGTATCTCCAGTAGGAATTAGTAATCTAGCAAAACAAATCGAGTACCATCCTAAAAGGACAATATCTGCAAGGAATTTGCATGAGAATATTTGAGTCGAGTAGAAGATAATATCCTCGTGTCTCAAAAAGAATAAAATTCTGATAAGGCACTTAGGCATGAGATGGAGAACTTGAAAACACATCCTTCCTATAGTCATTCACAGGCACAAGAGATGAAGTCATATATATATATATATATATATATATCCCATTGATTAAAACCAAAACGAGTAATGATAATGGAAATTATGAAGAGTGAAATTTTTTAAAGGGATTTACCTCATCAATAGTGAAGCTTGAAATATGTTGTAGACACGAGAACACAATGTCACAGTTAGGTATTAAGAAACCAAATATCCAATGCAACAGCTGGTAGGAAGAGGCACCAATTCCAAATGGTTGAAGCCGAGGGATGCCCTCATAGCGATATTCAAGAAAAAAATTTAAACAATGAAATGAGTCTCGAAAAAATAAGAAGTAATCATAGAAATAAAAATTTACCTGGAGATATGCATAGATGCCAAGTGTAAGGAAAAAAGAAACTTCAAGATGCCACCATGATTCACGGTGGAGCATGAGGGGGCCATGAGTCATCTAATATTGTTGGATTATCTCAGTAAGACCACCAATCTCAAAGGCAACATCAAATGCAGTGAAACTATCCATGGTGAAAGAGATTAGGGTTGAGTAATTTGACATCCACCCTTGATCAACTCAACCTTATCTCCACCATTGAATTCTATCCAACAAACCAATTTCACTCCATGTGAAGGAGGTGATCGTGGAAAAAAGAGATTTGTGTATACTAGTCCCAAGAGGAGATCCCACAAAGTACCATTACAAACATGAATTAAAATTGTAAATCATATGACGTACAACTAGAAATATTAAATGTGCACTAGTGGAGACCATCAAAGACATTGGTTAGTGGAAGTAGTTGGTTCATGTAAACAATTATATATTAATACATCATAGTGCATACGTGTATATATATTAAATGAAATTCTAAGAGATGATTATTACAATTTTAAAGAAATAACAAGCAGAAACATAGAGTTAACATGAAACTTTCGAGAATGACATACACCTAGTAATCAGCTAGTGTAAATCACATAGTCAATGAAAACCTTTAGTAATATCTATATCGCTACAAGGATATCGTGTACCAAGAAATTTGTATAAAAGATAAAGCACCGATTTTAACTAGGTTGCATCAATTAAGTTTGTTTTTAAAGTTGACTTCGCAAGGTTTAACATTCATGTGTGAATATTGCTCCTAGTAAAGGATATAGTGGAAGAATAGTGATCAAAATAGTTACCTATCGATTTATTTATGATACTGAAATGGGAGAAAAATAGTACATTATAATTTGCATTCTTCATTAGTGGTAGACATTGTGAATCAGAAAATATTGAAAAAAAATGGAGGTACCAACCTGGGTGCGTGACATTCTTGAAGTTGCATGTTGAAGAGGTTGCAACAAGATAAACATCTCTAAAAATTAAAAAAATGTTCATTCAAGAAAATTGAGTTTACCTATTTGGATTTTAATATCTCTCCAAAAGGAATAAATATGGACCTAGATAAGGTGAAAGCGATCAAGGAATGTCTTACCATGAGGAATATTCATGAGGTAAGAAGTTTTCATGGGTTAGATAGATTTTATAGAAATTTTATGAGGAATTTTAGCCATATATGTGCACCTATAATTGAGACCATCATACAATAAAATCTACCATTTAAGTGGAGTATTGTAGCTAATAGAGAATTTTAACTGTTGAAAGAGAAGATAATAGAACAACTGATTTTAGATTTGCCTAATTTTCAAAAACCCTTCCAAGTTAATTGTGATGTAAGAAGAATGGCCATTGGTGTTGTTATAAGTCAAGAGGATAAACCTATTTATTATTTTAGTGAAAAATTTGAATGAAACCAAGCAGAAATATTCCACATATGACAAATAAATTTATGCAGTGCTACAATCTCTAATTAAATGGAGGCAATATCTCATGCCTAGGGATTTTATGTTGTATATTAACAATAATTCTCTATAATTTATAACCAAGTAAAAAAATTTAAGTCATAAGCATGCCAAGTAGATTGATTTCATGCAAAATTTCAGTTTTGTTATCAACAATATTAGTGGGAATGCTAACAAGGTTGTAGATTCTTTGAGTAGGAGGTGCATGGTTTTGCGGGAATTCCAAGTGGGTACTTTCGGATTTGTACGTCTCAAAGAAATGTATGAGGACCTATAATTTAAAGAAACTTATAAATCACGTGAAAATATAGTGTTGAGAGATACAAATCCTTGGATCAAATATATGATTTAGGAGTGACTTTTGTTCAAACAAAACCAACTCTGTATTCCAAAGTGTTCAATGAGAGACAAATTGTTGAAGGAAAAACACAATAGAGGATTAAATGGTCAATTCAGCCATAATAAAACATATGCTCAGCTAAGTTCTTTTTATTATTGGATAATAATGAGGCCAGATAATAAATTTATGGATAAATGTAAAATTTGTCAATATGCCAAGGGAAAATAGCATAATATCAGCTTATATCGACCACTTCCCTTACCAAACAGACCATGGAATTCCATTAGTATGGATTTCATTTCAGGCTTTCCTAGAACTCAGAGAAGAAATGAGTTATTTTTTGTAGTGGTGGACAAATTCTCAAAGATGGCACACATTTTATACCACGTTCAAAAACTAATGATCCACCCAAAATGAAAACTTATTTTTCAAAGAACTTGTAATAGTACATGGGATACCTAGGAGTATATCCTTAAACCAAGACACAAAATTTGTTGTGAACTTTTAGAGGAATTTGTGGAAGAATATTTGTACCAACCTTTTATTTAGTTAATCATGTCATCCTAAAACAAATGGAAAGAAAGTGGTTAATAAGAGATTGGGAAACTTATTGAGATGGTTGGTAAATCAAAATGGTAAACAATAGGATAAAGTTTTGCCCTAGAATGAACTTTCCTATAACAATTCTCCTAATAGGAGCATAGGAAGAAACCCATTTTAAATTGTATACAACATGCACCCAAGAAGCATATTTGAGCTTATAAACTTAGGAAAATGGGAAGTTATAAGTGTTGATGTAGAAGAGTTTGCTACAGTTATGTAGATTCCACATGAACAGGTTAAAGGAAACCTATAAGAAAGAAGTCATCAATAAAAGAAGAGTCTAGGCCTAAAGAAAAAAATCAATTTTAAAGTGGGAGACCTAGTTATGGTATGCTTAGGAAATGTTTTTTTCGAAAACTTTAGTAAAAAAAGCTAAAAGTAAAGAAAATTAGTCTGAAAAAATATTGAGGAAGTTCTCAGCTAATGCATATCAAATTGTGTTTCCCCCTGATATAGGGATCTATCCCATATTTAATGTAGCATATATATAAATGTAACAATCCTAGTGAAAATTCCATGTAATAAAAGTTAATAGAGGCAAAATAATAACCACGATTTATGGGACACTTATTCCAATCTGAATGTTGGGCGAGACATCCCAGTGTGGGCATTCATTTGGTTATTAATGGCTAAGGAAATCAGCAAAGGAAATGGAAAAGGCTTTGGAAAGGAAGAATGGAAATTTTGGCACATTTATTTATAAAAATAATGGAAAATTAGGAGTAAAGGGAGGTGAAAGGTCACATGTTGCATGTGAGGAGGAAATTAAAGGAAAATAATGGAAAATTAAGAAAATATAGACCTCATTGATAAAACGAATTTTGAGGATCAATTAGTAACCTTTTGTCAGTTCAGTTTTTGAGTTCTCTCATTATTATCTCTTTCTCTCATACTCTTGGATACTTAGATTTTTCTTGGAGCACTCTTGGAGGGTGTGGCATACTTGGATTTTTGGAGCAAGAAGGAAAAGGAAGAGTAGGAAAGTGCAATATGGCATCAGGATTAGCAAATACAACATTTTTTCTTGCAGGTACCGAGTTTCATGTATGTTTCCTCAACAATTTTGGCATGAATGGAATATGCATGTGGATTATTGATCATGATCTATCACTGACATGGAGGATTTCTTGGATTGGTAGTGGGTTTTCGTAGCCTTTCTATTTCCTGGATAGACATGGTGTTGTGGGTTTATTTCCTCATTTGTTTTGGTTGGTTCTCGTGCTTCCTTAGCTTGGGTTGAGTTATTAGTTCTTGGAAGCCTTGTATCAACTTGGGTTGAGTTACTAGTCCTAGAAGCATTGGTTGGAAAAATGCTCTAGAAGATATTGGTAGGTTGAGTTACCAGTCCTTTAAGCCCTCATTAGGAAAACACTCTAGAAGCTCAATGACAAATGTGGGTTGAGTTACTAGACTTGGAAGCCTTGGTTGGAACAAATGATTTGGAAGCCCTAGAAGTCCTGGATAGAGGCCAATATAACAATGGTTTTGGTGATGTATGACCATGAGGTGGAATCATTGTTTCATGGGTTGAGGTGGATGGCCTCTCGAAGCACTTGATGGTTTTGGATTGATTTTTTCTATGAGATCCCACATTCATGCTTGGAATATGGCATGGGGGTGAATGGTTGAAGAGAAATTTGGCTCAACGATTATACGATTGGGTGGAACATGGAAGTCCCATCCCAGGTTTGGATTTTGCATCATAAATAGGAGTTTATTTCTACTTATATTTCTAAGAGTATTATACTAGTTTACGTGTGGATCATATGGATATGATCCCATTGGTATTTATATTGCTATTATGATGGCTATATATATGTTTTATGACAGAAGCTATGTATAGCTCTCATCATATTTTTACTAGTAAATGAATGAACAATGCATCTATGACCTAATGGATGAAATGGCAGTTGGTGTGTTGAGTCATTAATGCTTCTTAGCAATTCGAGCTAAGTATGAGATCCCTATGCTCAGATATGTTATCTACACCTATAGATTACATATTCATGATATGTTTGATGAAATGATTTTCATGGCTAATAGGGGTCCAATCAAGGTCTTATTCAAGTGATTGCATTTGTACTGTCATTTCCTTGTTATTTTAATGTTATGAAGATGTCAATGAATTCTAGGTAGTGACCTTGGTTATGGGTCTAAAAAGATCCCTCAAATCCTGGGGACGATGCCACAACAATATGCAAAATAGTCCCTAGACACTGGCTTTCAGGTCCGTGAGAACATCCACAGGTCCCTGGATGTTGGCATATGTTATGAAACCAACTCACAAAAATATAGAAAAGAGAGATCAATGCCTTAGAATTTATCCTCTTCAAGGGAGCAACCTCCTTTACATTACACAAATGAACAATTCTTGGATGATTCAAATGACAAAACCTCCTTTTTATATATAGGAGTCTAAGGAGTCACAATATAACCTAACCGGCCTAACAATAATAATGTAAGGGCACAATAATAACAATAGTGGGCTTCTATGTGGCACAATAGTAACAATGTGGGCACTAAATGGGTACATCACTATAATAAGTGGGTTGTACTAATAACAATAAGGGGTTACACTAGTAGTATAAGGGCCTAACATGTCCCTATCCTTCAAAAAGTATTGTCCTCAATGCTTGAGTAGTTCCTGAAGCTTCTGTATAAAATTCTTGTCCTCCCATGTGGAATCTTCAGCGGGTAAGTTCTTCCACTTGATGAGATACTCTGAAATTGATCGATTTTGTAGCTGTCGGGTTATTGTTTATGTGACTGCTCCGGGTTCCAATATGATTTTTCCTTCCTCTTCAATTTCTGGAAATACTGTTTGAATTGGGATCTTTTGCAACTTTTGAATAAGTGGCCATACTTCTTCTTCCTTCTTCCATTCATCCCTTGCCTCGTTTATCCAATGTGGTTGGATAATAAAAATAGCACAAAACAATGCTTCCACATCCTCATCTTTGAAGAGTCTTCCCATTTGGTAAGGTCACCATTTTTTAAGTGCATGTAATATTGCCAACATTTCCTTCTCATAGATAGCTTGTTTGAGATGTAGCAGTAAAAATACCCAATCACCTACATCAAAACATTTTTCACTACGATGTTGATCTACCTATTGTTTCGTTTGATTTTGCATCGAAGTGGCGTTATCCTTTAAAAGTTGGAGAACTTGTTGTTGATGCTCGATGTGAGCTTTCTCTGCTTGAACCTTTTTCTTCTTGATATGTCCTTCTATCTCTAGAGTTTGAGGAGTGGTAATTTCTTCCAATCCTTTACAAGATATGGTCGGATTCATTTCTTGATGCTCTATGTGATCTTTAACTTCTTGAACATTTTTCTTCTTGATATGTCCTTCTATCTTGATAGTTTGAGGAGTGGTAATTTCGACCAATGAATTAAAGGATATGGTTGGATTCATTTCTTCTTTCTCAATGTGATCTTTCACTTCTTGAAACTTTTTCTTCTTGATATGTCCTTCTATCTTGAGAGTTTAAGGAGTGGTAATTCTTGTCAATGCTTTACAAGATATGGTCTGATTCATTTCTTCTTTCTCTGGGGTGGGGTCCTGGCGTAGATCCTCTTCTTTTGATGTTTCTTGATCCTTTTCTTCCTCCTCTTCATATTCTCTGTAAAATAATTTCTTCTCAAAACACTTATGACCTTTAGTGCATTTGCTATCACAATTGTAACAAAGCCCTTTTTCTCTTTTTTCTTCCAATTGTTGTGGTGTAACCCTTATAGGTTGTGGAAGGCTGGGAGAAACAACACTTCCATATTTATAGTTGTGATGGGTATGGTTTCCATAATTTTTCTTTCCACTATGTCACAAAGCCCTTTTACTCTTTCCAATTGTTGTGGTGTTTCTCTAAAGAAGGTGTTGCTCTTTGTATCCTCAAAATGTGCTATCATTTCCTCCATGAAAATTGACCACGTAACAAGTTGTTTACAAGAAAAAAGCACTTCATACCATAAAAATTGATCTGGTTCTAAATATGAAGATGCAATACATACCTTTTATAACAGTGGTACACCATGTAGATCAAAATATTGCTCCATCTAAAGTATCCAATTTACCGGATCTTTGCCATCAAACTTCCTCATCTTGCTTTTTCTTGATTATAGGAGCTCAATCTTGAAACAATTGTAACTCTGTACTTTTAGCTCTTTAAGTTCTAAAATTGTGATCTGTAGTATCCCTTTGTGTCCTCTTTCCAATGCCACCAGTTTGTGCCAAATTGGATTCTCCAAGGAAGAGTTATGTGAAATCTCCCACAGTGACCTGATTATAGACTAGTTTAGTAGAGCGAACTTGCACAACGTGCCACGAATCACTGTTTCGACCTTTGGAAGTGAAAAATATATACAAGAAACTATAGTCCGTCCTCTTTCTGTACCTTCTTACAAAATTTCAATCCAATGCTCAGAGAGAAAGTTATGATGATTTTCCCCAGGTCGCCTATTTGAAATGTAATTTAGGAGTCTACAAAAATACCAACTTCCTCAGATTATATCTCCGCAAATATAGCGCAAAAAGCTCTGAAATTCGGATCCAAGGTTAAGCGCGATGTCTTCTCAAATGGGAGTTTTTTTTTAGCTTCTGAAATGTTGCAGAAAAAAGTTATAGCAAAAATTCCACGATGACCTATTTGGAGCAGCGAAACCCTAGAATCCAAAGCTCTGATACCAAATGTTATGAAACCAACTCACAAAAAGATAGAAAAGAGAGATCAACGCCTTAGAATTCAGCCTATTTGAGGGGGAAGCCTCCTTTACATTACACAAATGAAAAATTCTTGGATGATTCAAATGAAAAAACCTCCTTTCTATATATAGGAGTCTAAGGAGTCACAATATAACCTAGCCGACCTAACAATAATAATGTAAGGGCACAATAATAACAATAGTGGGCTTCTATGTGGCACAATAGTAACAATATGGGCACTAAATGGGTACATAAATATAATAAGTGGGTTTTACTAATAAAAATAAGGGGTTACACTAGTAGTATAGGGGCCTAACAGCATGTCCATAGCATGAGAGTGTCTAGAGGTTAAGCTATCCAAAATGTTAATGGGACCTAGAGGCTGGTTGGCATAAAGGTTGGATTCTTTTCTAAGGGTCCTAATGTTGATGTTGAATGCTTTTATGGTGTGTTTCCTCTAATCCACTTCCTTAATGTAACCTAGGAGGTCGAATTATATCATAGTGTCCTCTTGTCACATGTTTACCCTAGTTGGATGGTTGCTCGGGTAGATGTGGGAGGAGGGTGTTACAGAGTGGTACCAGAGAATGGTTCACTCCTTAGACTACATGGGTTGTGTCTTGGCCATGCATGCATGTTGGTTTCATGTGTGTATCTTATGATTTCATTCCATGTGCTTGTTGCATTTGCATGATATCAATCATGGTTGTATTGATGTTGTCATGTGGAAGTGGATGCTTTCATTGTGGAGTGCATATTTTTGAGTGTATGATTGGTTACATGTTGTTATATGTCACTTGCATGTGTCATTTTTCATGCTTCGTTACGTTCTTGTATGTTGGGTTGCATTCTTGTATGCTTGGTTACATTCTTGTATGCTTGGTTATATGTATCATTCTTCTAGTTTTGGTTACAAGTATTATTCATTTAATCTTGATTACATGAGTTTATGCATGTGTATTGTTGGTTACACATTTCTTATGCATGATAATGTTTTCATGTGATCAAGTGTACAATGATGTACTGTTTTCCGTCATGCATGAGTTGTTGATAAGGTCATGCATTGATGACTAGACCCTAGCTAGAATGATGGTTGCATGGTTATATGCTTATGTGTTATGTTTCTATATGTTGTCATGATTATGTTATACATGTATCACATTTATTTTTCGATATTGTAGATAAGGTATCCTCTCTAAGCTATACTAAGGTACGTTGATTTATTGTGATTTTGTTTAGATGACATGATATACCTTGCAGGAAGAAATATAAAATGGATAGCAAGATGGTAGACTACAAAGATTCTCCCTATGAATTAAATGAGTAGTATGGTGTCGGGAACTCTTCTGATTTGATAGATACATTGAAAATATTAAAGGAATAAATAAGGAGTTATAAGAAAAATAATGATAGAATCATGCAGGCACAAGAGAAAAAAGCAGAGGTAAATGTAGTGATAATTTAGAGTTAGTCAGATTTGCAGCAACAGGGACCACGTTTGATCGAGTATGAGCAGTAGGATAGAACTAATGGAACATATGGTAGTAGGTTGCATGGTGGTCATAGGTCCAATAGAGATGCCATTTTTATATATGGAAGATTGTTGGACACTCTAGATAAGAGGATAGACACATGTACTATTCTAATTCTGATTTAGATAGGAAATATGATCTTCACCGTTATCATACTTACAGGAGGAATGAGAGGGGATTCCTGCCATATGAGTTTGAGAAAGCAAATCAACCTACTTGTGATGGATATATGAAGAAACCGTAGGATGCATAGGCATGGTTGCTTGGCATTAGGAAGTTCTTCAAGTTACATGATTATTCATAGAACATGAAAGCCTGAGTAGCTACCTTTAGTATCAAAGGTAAAGCATACATTTGGTGGGAAGATATGAAGAATGTCAGATGTATTCATGAGGAAGACTTTACTTGGAGTGATTTTGAGTGGTTATTCAAGAATAAGTATTTATCAGAGAGATACTTTGATGACAACGCAGAATAATTCTATCAGCTAAAGATGGGATCCATGATAGATGAGGAGTACACTACAAGGTCCTTGGAGCTACTAAAGTATGTGCCTTACCTCATGGAGGATAAGGGAAATATTTAGAGGTTCATTAATGGGTTAATGGTTACATTCAAATATGGGATTGAGTTCGATGAGCCTAAGTCATTGGAGGAAATGATCCGAAAGCTAAGGAATCGCTATGAGAAATAAAAGTGCATAACTAAGACTAAGCCATACTGGAAAGGTAGTGCAAAGAATAAAGGAAAATGAGATAGAAAGTGAGAAATACCTCAAGGTACAGGTAATAAAGAGAATGTAATGCCATCTAAGAATTTCAATGCATCAGACAAAGGACATGAATTTCGATCTGAGGAGAATAATAAGGCTGCGGGTTGGTAGCCTATAGAGTGTTTGATTTATGGAAAGGATCATCAAAGGAGAGATTTCTCGCAGTTTCAGGGTGGTAGGCCTCATATATATAGTGCATAGGATGCACAAAATGTTAGGGATGCTTGTCAGAGCATATGCATCATTGGATAAAAAACATGCGGACCATGAGGCATATATCATTGAGATGGACGGTAACATTTGTGATCAAGTTATTCCTATTTTGATTGACGTTGGATCTAATTATATATATGTTAGTCCTAACTTGGTGGATAACTGCGGTTTTAGTAAGGAATTGCTTGTAGAATCTTGGTTAGTTTAGTTGGATACATGTACAAAGAAGCAAGTTCATCGTTGGGTAAGATCTTGCACATTTGATTTGAATGGTATGCTTACCACAACACATTTGATTGTAGTAGCGTTGGGATCATTCAATATGATGTTGGGCATGGATTGGTTTTACCTTTTGTTATCACCAAAAAATTGGTCATCTAGCCTAATTTACTAGATGGATTGAAGTACACCATGTAAAGTCAATTTTACCATAGTAAAATTGCTTTCACTATGAGAAATTACTTAATAAACAACCTTTGTTAAGTAATTTATAATTAATCCCATGAAGAATAATTAAATAAATCACTATTTATTTGATTTTCTTCTAGGAATAATTAATTAAGCCATTGTTCAATTATTATTCCTTGTCATATTTGACCCAATTATGAAAAATAAACACATAAATGATTAATTGTCTTATTTTTCTCTAGGAATAATTAATTAATCACTAATTAACTATTATTCCTTATCAAATTTGACTAAATCCCTTACGAATAGTTAAATAAACCATTATTTTTTATTATTCCTTAACCAATTCCTTGAAATGATAAATAAATCATTTATTTATTATTTCTAAATAAAAGTTTAAATACTTTTTCCCTCCTAACGAAATATAATAAAATATTCCAAGTGGTTATTCCAAGAATGGGGTTAATAATATTTTATTATTGCTCATTATTTGAGGATAACTCAATATTTTGTTATAAATAGAAGGGTTTTCCATTCATTATTCACTTTTGATTATTTTCATTGTTGCACTCACTCTATAACTTTGATTATTTTCATTGTCCACCACCATTTTTTTGCCATTTAAGTTCCCATTGAGCATAAACATTTTATTTTTTGGGTTTCCACATTATAGAGGAGAGAGGCTCTATCAAAAAGTTGAAGATGTTTGAGGATAGAAAAGAACCCATCCATAGAGGGGGACTGGTAACATTTGTTTGTTCCCTTCACATGTGTTATAATAAAACTATTCTTTGTATATATGGTTTCCATTGGATGATTGGAGTTATTAATGTTTCTTTTTGTTGTTTAACTATGATTGTGGCAAAGATCAGGACTTTCACAAGTTTTGTTTCTATCAGTTGCTGCAGATCTACAATGTTGAGTAGCCATTTATATTATTGAGATTGTTTGTCATCCGTAGTCTTAAGTGGGTTCTTTTCGTACATATTTGAGAAGAAAACACTACAATAGAATTGGCGACTCCACTGGGGATTTTCTGATTGTTGCCAACAAAAAGGTGGCAACTCCACTGGTTTTTTACTTCCTAGGTTTTTAACCCTAGATCTGTTAAATTTATGACTGTTGCAAGTTTTCTGGTCTGTTCTACAGGTCACAGGAATCAATCGCGACAAAGACGACATTTTTTCTGGGATTTGCCGACAGGGAATTAAGGAGAATAAATCACACTTTTTAGCCCAAAAAGTGCGATCTGGAGTCCAGAGCACATCTTTCAGCCAAAAAAGTGCAATATCACATGAAAACAGGTCAGTACCTACGATTTTGGGGTTCGCGAGTTTTTATCAGATCTGTTTCTGGGATTTTTTTAGAGTTGTTTACTTGGTTGTTGGACCTCTATCTCATCCCGCTGAGGCCTTGACCTACTCTGGTTTACTTGTCAAAGTGGAATTTATCCCCCTAGGGCTTCTAGTACACTTCCACCATTATAGGAGGAGTTTAGCTGAGTGAGTAGTCTAATTTTCTGCATCACTTTGAGCCATATTTTCCTTATCTGTACCCTTCTATTTTAGATCTTCAAAGATAGGTTGTTTCCATCCATAGTTTCATATTAAAATTTTTTGGTCATTGGCCTTAGGGTCCCATCATTTGCCCTACGTTTTTCACCCATCTCCCTGTCTTTTTACAGCGCCCTACCTCTTTGATGTTTTCTTGTTACTGTGCCATTTTCCAGCAGCCTAGTGTCATTCAATCCTAATCACAATGATAAGTAGATCACTTCACCTTTTTAGTTTGTTTTTTAGTTGATTTCACCACCAACCAACATGATGTTTGCAAACCCGGTTTGGATGGGGTTTAGTTAATTTTTTTGCTGTGCATTTTCTGTTGTTAATTTCAATTTATTTTTCACGAGATTTTTTATTTTTTACAAACATGATCTGGGATTAATCAATAAATACACTTGCACACACAAGCACACCTTAAGCGAAGGGCGCTTGGTTTACACTGCGAAGCCAAGACTTAACATAATAAATTTATCTCCCCTCATTGAGACAAAGGCATATTGTTGATCTCCCTTCACCATTTTCATGTCACGGTTGTCTTACCACCATTGCACCACCAAGGCATTTGGCGTGGATACTATTAGGCATTCAACCCTAGTCTCTGCTTGGGCATATTACCCCTCCCCATTGGGTTCAATTTCATAGCCCTCCAAGTAACCATATCGACTCTTCTCCTAGTTCATCCAATTCCCCATATGATTCTGAGCCTCCTTCACCACATATCGTCACCATGTTTGGACCCACTACTGGTGCAAGAACCCAACCTGGTGTTGGCTCCACTTCTATACTAGTAGTCACATCAGTGGAACAGTCTCAGGAACCATTCCGGAAGCCCCCATGCTCCCTTTTATCGTTGGGTTAAGTCTATCAGATTTAGCCAGTTGATAAATGACCCCATACGCCATGATGCTGGTTGGCCTACTATGCCGACTAAGCTTCCCTCAAACATCCCAAAGTTTGAGGGTAATGCAAGAGAGGATCCTACCAACCATGTCCACTACTTCCACACGTGGCGTTCATCCAACTCCATTAACGATGAATCCATTCATCTTTGCCTATTCCAACACATGCTCACTGGAGATGCTGCAACATGGTATGTATACCATCCTGCCGCATCTCATTCTATTTTCGCGATGCTTGATAAAGCATTCTGCTGATATTTATAGTTACCTCTCCAGTACAACACTAATATGGATCTATTGACTTCATTTCATCAGTCCTCCACCACTCGCATTTTTGACCATGTTGAAGAGCAACGTAGAAGGAGGAGCACATGTTGTGCCCTGTCCTTCAAAGACCATGTCTATATACATTGGTTTCTTAGGATCCTTTTAATACCCATTATAAAAGATGTTGCGTCCCATTTTCCTCAGATCTAGGAAGAATCTCTCCAAACTACTCTAAGATATGACCTGATTTATGCACAATTTGGTTGTCTATACCATCATTCTAGACCTTCCCCATCTTCAAAGTGCCAATGCACCAGGGGAATCTCATGCTATTACCAATGTTGTTGGAACCCTTTCACATCCTTCACCATATACTCAGAAAATTTATGAATATCTACAGGGGGGAACCAATTCCTCTAATGCTCATGCCCCTCCTACTAGCAACATGATTTTAGGGCCCCAACCTCTCTACCAAATAGTTTCTCCTCCTTATGCACAACTGAGTGCTCTAACCCCTCAAGCATTAGCATCGCAGCCTCCCATTAATCCTTAGCCCCAGTAGCCGCTGCCCCCTCAGGGTCAAGTGTTTGCATGGCAGAGTGTGACCAATCCCAAAAAATTGAAGAAAAATAATAAGGGGAAGGGTAACAAGGGTAACCAAGGTAATCAAGGTAATAAACCTAGTGAACTTGAGGGGAACTAGCCTAACACTAACATCTAGTAATAGGGAAGCCAGCCCAAGCAGGATAAGGCTATTCATAGGAAAAATCCTTATGCATGATGTGGTGTTCATGGAAATTATACACATGAGTGTCCTCTCTTACCTCAGATGTGCCGAATGTGGGATGCTCAAGCAGCTTTTAGAGGTCAACAATCGCCTCAGAATCCTATGCCATCTCAACTGAAAGTGATCACAAATCCTTTTGCTCAGTAAGGATTTGTTGTTGCTCAACCTCAACCAGGTCAAGCAACTCATCCACCCCAACCTTCTAGTCCTAGTGACTACCAGATCCTTATAATGATTTTTGATGAGGTTAATCCCTCTGATATCAACCTACAAACTCGGTTGTGTCAATATGACAAGCCATTGATTTCATCCACCATTGAATCCAAAGCCAAAGAATCTACTGAGCCTCTTACAACACCAAACGGTCCATTACAGATCCCTTGACCTAAAGTTGAGGTAATTCCTAAGATCCCAAAGGGACCATTACACTGTAATGTGGCTTCTAATCGAGCTGCCCATAGATATAGTATATTAGACAACTTGGTGCAATCACCTACTACCATATCAATGTTGGAAGTACTCAAGTGATGTCCATCTCAAAGGAAAGCTCTACTAACTACTTTGGGAGTAGTGGATCCTTCTGACGATTGTTTGATTGTCTTCCTAGTTGATACATCAGAACATCCTCCATTGCCTTCATCCATTGCTTTCGAGATACTAGTCTGAGTTCATATTTCCATCATATCCTAATGCATTATTGACAAAGGTGCATCCACCTATGTGATGTCTGCTACCATTTGGAAATAACTTAAGTCACCTGAGTTGTCCCCCTCCACCATCACATTGCATGCTTGGGATGGACACTCCTTCCAGCCTCTTGGCATGTACCACAACTTTAGAATGACCCTTGTGGGCAAGACTGTCCATGTTGACATTGAGGTTATTGATGTCCCTTTGGATTACAACATTCTCTTAGGTCATAGTTACACATATTCCATGTCAGCCATTTCATCTGTGGTTTTCGCAAGATGTGCTTCCCCCATGAAGGGAAGATCATTACCATTGATCAGTTGACCTACTACGAGCCGACATCCATGACCTCCCCTAAGTCCATTATCTCATAATGTCAGATAAGCAGCCTTAAACTCCTCTAACTGGTGTTTCACCCAGATTCTACAAAGATTCCTCATTGTTGGGTGTTTTCCCTATTCCCCCCCCCCCATCTCACAGTCTAACTCTATTAGTGTTTTCATGTTACAAGTGTCACGAGATGCCCTTAAGCAGTCTGGTACATCCGATCAATAGCCAGCTCCTCAGCACCCTATTGTTTCCATCCCAGTTGAGCCCTCTAGATCCACCCCCCTAGAACCTCCTCTGTTTGTGGGTTCCTCTCCTATGTTTCCACCAGGAATTGTTCCTCCAGGTCTAAACCATCCAAGATCTATTCCGACAGGACATTACCTTGCAATCTAGATACTTTTCTTATTCCCCCCTCCAAGATTATTTTATGTCACTATCATGGCTTCACTAGTCCTTCCTAACATGACTTTGGGGATCCTAGTGTGGTACATTGACCCCCTTGCAAGCATTACGCCTTGTCAGCTAACACCTTATCATGCTTTGAATTGGGTTCAACTAGTCCCTATTGCCCCTGCCACTACTTTAGTTCCATCACAACCTCAACAATAACCCACTCCTGTTGCGAATGCATCTAGACAGGGGGGAAAAGCTAAAGGAAAGAACCTAAGGACAAGGTCCCCGAAGCTCCTCCATCCACCAAGGACCTAAAGTCGTCACCTCTGTGTGCTTTGTGTAAAGTTGTTGGGCATAGCACCAATAATTTTCCAGAGCTTCCTTATCTCAAACCTTTGGTTCATGAAACGTTCCCTAAGTCAAATATCCCTAAAGTACATGTTAACTTCTTGGGTCCCCCTAAGAAACTCAGAACATTGTGCAGAAATCACCCTTGTGCCTTGTACAATCATCACAGTCACTATTCCCATTGTTTCCCTCATCTCGATGAATTTCATAATTTCCTTGAAGTGCTTCGCAAATACGAGGCCACTCATAGAGGAACACCTACTCCTCTACCTGTGGATTTTGGTACCGCTAGTAAACCAGAATAGGGGGACACTAGTTCCACCATTGTGATCCCTCCCCCCAATGTTAAGATGACAAACACCATGAGCCATATCATTTATCTCTCATCATCCTTGAGTTCCTCACAAGCAAACCTTTCTGAGGTTTCTGCATGCGCTTCTATCGAACCTCTTTCGACAGAATCCTAGGTCTCAACATCTGTAGCTCCTCCATCTTCCCCCATCTTCCATTCTGATGAGGACATCATGGAAGCCATGACTGCATTATCCTTGGAACAATATGCACCATCATGTGTACTTCCTTCTGTATTTGGAATCCACCACTCGAAATACATCCAGTATGCCCATAACATACTAGGTGGAACATAGGCCCCTACATCTCATTATCATGCTTTGGAGGATCTCGTACCAAGTTGGGTCGATATGCTTGAATCCATTTTTCAAGCACTTGGAACACAGTGGCACTCCACAACCTCCTCCCGATAGGGGCCATCATTCCCACCTTTGCATGCTAGATCAGTCCCCTCCATCGCATATGCTTCAAGGAAGTATCCCATGATTGGGGGCATGATGGTTTTCCCCTGGCCATCTTCTCAATTGATTAACATAAGTCTCGACCTAGATCCCACTGGATCTAGGTATGGTCAAGTATCCTCCCATTCCTTAGATAGTTTTTCCTGCCGACCTCTCCGGCGAGCCATATGCAATCACATATTGTAGATGTTTGATACCATATATTCAAATATTCTACTCTATGTCCGCATAGTCCCCATTTTTGACTTAGTGGGTGAGAATGATTCTAGACCTCCTCTAGTAGTTCATTCTTGTTTTCCTCTTCCCTTAATTATTCACCAGGAACCATCATTCCAAGAATCATTAAGGCCATATTTAGACAAGTAAGGCCACTTTCCTAAAAGTCACAGATCCTAATTTCAATGGTCAGTTTTTCTGCTATGATATCCACGAGATTTAGGGCCTTCTCCTCCTCTCAAACTGGAAGGAAAACGACCTTTTATAGGAAAACCCATAGTTTTTCTATCACACATTGTGAAAAAACCGTAGCTCCATTTGATGAACTATAAACACCATTAAAAAGCCCTCACCAAGTACTATAATGGGTCTTTCTTAGTTTTTGATGATTTCATACTTCATTCAGAAGCCATTTTTCCAAGAAGGGTCACTTCGCCACCTCTCAAAACCGAATTTCTTCATATGTGACGCTTGTACTTTGGGGACCACCTTCCCTTGATTTTTTTCATCTCACATGTCAATTTTTGTCATGAGTAACCATAATTTACTCATGCTTTCATGGTCCCCACTGGGCCTAGTCTATGTGGCAGCGTCATCGAGTCACCCTTCTTAAGAGCACCCGTGATGAGTGACCCTTACATCCATGGAGTCTGTTTCACATCCCATTATACGAGGTCACAATATTCCATCCATCTCTGCATACCATTCATCCTTTGTTGCCCATTTTGGCCTCCATTCATACTGTCCCCTATCCCCTCTGGAGTTGAGTCAGTCGCTACCAAGTCAACCATGCAGTTTATGCTCTAACAATTGAAGTCATCTGCTTGTCCCTTAGTACCACATTTCGCATTATAATTGGTGTCAGTCCATCAATCATGTTACTATTTTCCCTCGAGCCTTAGTTGAGGATCCTCACATCCTTACCTATCGCGGGCCCTATTTTCCTGACATCAACTCATTTATTCCAAAAGAATAGCCTAGAGGGCGGTGTATCTTGGTTCTATATTCCATTCTTATTTGGCACCTTGGATCGAGTAGAGGGACTCATTATTTCCCTTTGACTTGGTTGTTTCAAGCTCCTAATTCATACACTTGATGGTCCACTGATGCAACAAATTGTACCAATGATTTCAGGGAGTGTGTGAGATGTTTCAGACCTCATGATGGGGTGGCCCTTCAGGTATCCCCCCACATGCCTGGATGCATTCCTATTATGCTACGACCTTAGATCCAGTTTCACAGATTTGATGGGTTCAGTTCCTACCGATCACAATTTTCATAGCACGCACGTCTCCTTCAGATGATCCATTCAGTTTTGTTGAGCCCTTCCCTGTTTAGCAGGGATTATTCAGTTGTTCTACCCTCACTCCCACCTTTTTTTTTGAGGGAAGGGATAGTATATCTAATGTACTCAAATGATATTGTATTCAGTCCTGGATCATGTTTTTTCTAGGTGCATTATGTATATGGGGCAGTTTATATTATTTTCACGCTTTGTTATGCCAACATGTTATGTACCATTTAGCATGTACTTCATTTCTTAGTTTTATGTTTCTGGGCACATCATTATTTTTTTACTAAGTTATCTCGGCGGGTATGGGTATGCCTCCCTTTCCTCATTAAGGTCCGGTACCAAAACATAAAAGGAGACTTGCATTGATCTCGCTCCATCTGTCCCTATCCTCTTTTGCTTCAATTCTAATGGTCTCTCTCTCTCTCTCTCTGTTGTCTAGTGATTGTTTCTTTACAACGTACTTTGGTCATACGTTTTTCTCCTAACACTCGTACGTTGGGGGGAAATCTGTTATCGCCAAAAAATTGATCATCTAGCCTAATTTACTAGATGGATCAATGTGACAACTTACTTAATAAACCACCTTTGTTAAGTAATTTATAATTAAACCCATGAAGAATAATTAAATAAATCACTATTTATTTAGATAGAGGAGGAATGACCTGTTGAGGAGTTTTTTGAACCCAACGTTTCAGACTGCCAAGTGAGTCCATCATTAGGGGATGCACAATAGATAATCTTCAATGTTAATGGTGTATCCAAGAGCTAAGACTAGGGTGTATATATATAGGTTATTAAGGAGAGAAGTGAGAAATTGGGTCGGCCAATGTATTTTATTTATTTATTTATATAATTTTTTTTTTTAATAAATTAATAAGTTAGAAAAGAGGATTGATTAATTAATTTAATAAAAGGATAGATAGGTTAATTTAATTAGTTTTATATTTTATAGGTTTAATTATTATATTTATTAAATTATTTATATATTAATTATTTTTGTTTAAAATAATTAATTATTTAATTATTTATTATTTATTAAATTAATATTGCTTTTAATTAATTAAAATCAATAAAAATTAATTAATTAAAAACAATAATACTTGGGGGGGGAATGTTATTATGATTGAAATATTATTGATTTTAATTAATTAAAATTAATAAAAATTAATTTATTAAAATCAATAATCATAAGGGTTAATATGAGGGGGATTATTATTTTTATTCAAAGAGATTGACTGAAAGGGTTAAGGGGGGGGGGGGGGATTATTGTTTTTTTATTATTTCAAGAAGAGGTTTCCAGGTGTTACTCAGTTTTAAACCATCGTCACGGTTAAAGTTGTTTTTCCTTTTTTCTATTTCAATGGCTTCTTTAATTTTCCTTTTTAGATGGTGTTCTTCTTTTCTGACGAGCTTGGCTTCTTCCATGCAGATGTAGTGAGAGGAAGAGTGAACATGTTCTGCTAACGCTGATTTAGAAATTCTTTCTCTTCTTAGGTCAGCAGTGTGTTCTTTAATCCTCACTTTAAGAGATCTACCTGTTTCACCTATGTATTCCTTGCCACATGAGCAAGGAATCACATAAACGCCTTTCTGAAGGTTCGGGTTTATGGGATCTTTAACAGAGTTGAATAATTTTCTGATGGTGCTAGCTGGGGTGAATGCTACATTAATGTTATGTTTATTAAGAACTTTAGTAATTTTATCTGTGGTACCTTTTATGTACGGAAGGGAGATCATAGGAGTTGATAAATTATGAACATTATTATTATTGTTGTTTTTCTTTAGGGATTGATGCATGGCTTTCTTGATGGTATTTCTGTTATAGCCATTTAGCTCAAACACTTTGTGAAGATGGTTGAGTTCATCGTTTAAATGGTCAGGATCTGATATTCTAACAGCCCTAGTGGTTAAGGTTTTGATGATGCCAATTTTTTGTTTAGGGTGGTGATGGGAATTGGCATGAAGATATCTTTCAGTATGAGTTTTCTTTCTATAGACTTGGAAACTAAGAGACCCTTCTCTTTTAGTTAGAAGGATATCAAGGAAGGGGAGCTGGTTGTTGTTTTCAATTTCAATGGTGAATTTTATATGATCAGAGAGGCTATTTAAGTGATTGAGGAATAGGTCAAGTTTCTCTTTTCCATGACTCCATTTAGCGAATATGTCATCTACAAACCTTTTCCATTCATCAGGGGTGTATGGAAATGATTTGAGAGCCTTCCCTTCCGTACATAAAAGGTACCACAGATAAAATTACTAAAGTTATTAATAAACATAACATTAATGTAGCATTCACCCCAGCTAGCACCATCGAAAAATTATTCAACTCTGTTAAAGATCCCATAAACCCAAACCTTCAGAAAGGCATTTATGTGATTCCTTGCTCATGTGGCAAGGAATACATAGGTGAAACGGGTAGATCTCTTAAAGTGAGGATTAAAGAACACACTGCTGACCTAAGAAGAGAAAGAATTTCTAAATCAGCGTTAGCAGAACAGGTTCACTCTTCCTCTCACTACATCTGCATGGAAGAAGCCAAGCTCGTCAGAAAAGAAGAACACCATCTAAAAAGTAAAATTAAAGAAGCCATTGAAATAGAAAAAAGGAAAAACAACTTTAACCGTGACGATGGTTTAAAACTGAGTAACACCTGGAAACCTCTTCTTGAAATAATAAAAAAACAATAATCTCCCCCCCCCCCCCCCCCCCCCCCCTTATTAACCCTTTCAGTCAATCTCTTAGAATAAAATAATAATCCCCCTCATATTAACCCTTATGATTATTGATTTTAATAAATTAATTTTTATTAATTTTAATTAATTAAAATCAATAATATTTCAATCATAATAACATTCCCCCCCCCCCCCAAGTATTATTGTTTTTAATTAATTAATTTTTATTGATTTTAATTAATTAAAAGCAATATTAATTTAATAAATAATTAATTATTTTAAACAAAATAATTAATACATAAATAATTTAATAAATATAATAATTAAACCTATAAAATATAAAACTAATTAAATTAACCTATCTATCCTTTTATTAAATTAATTAATCATCCTCTTTTCTAACTTATTAATTTAAAAAAAAAAAATTATATAAATAAATAAATAAAATACATTGGCCGACCCAATTTCTCACTTCTCTCCTTAATAACCTATATATATACACCCTAATCTTAGCTCTTGGATACACCATTAACATTGAAGATTATCTATTGCGCATCCCCTGATGATGGACTCACTTGGCAGTCCGAAACGTTGGGTTCAAAAAACTCCTCAACAGGTCATTCCTCCTCTATCTAAAACGATCTTCACCTGTATGGATTCTCTATTTAACACTATTTATTTAGTTTTATTCTACGAATAATTAATTAAACCATTGTTCAATTATTATTCCTTGTCATATTTGACCCAATTATGAAAAATCAACAAATAAATTATTAATTATCTTATTTTCTATAGGAATACTTAATTAATCACTAATTAATTATTATTCCTTGTCAAATTTGATTAAATCCCTTAGGAATAATTAAATAAATCATTATTTGTTTATTGTTCCTTAACCAATTCCTTGAGATGATAACTAAATCATTTATTTATTTATTATTTCTAAATAAAATTTTAAATACTTTTTCCCTCCTAACAAAACATAATAAAACATTCCAAGTGGTTATTCCAAGAATGGGGTTAATAATATATTATTATTGCTCATTATTTGAGGATAACTCAGTATTCTGTTATAAATAGAAGGATTTTCCATTCATTATTCACTTTTGATTATTTTCATTGTTGCACTTACTCCTATAACTTTGATTATTTTTATTGTCCACCACCATTTTTCTACCATTTGAGTTCCCATTGAGCTAAAACATTTTGTTTATTGGGTTTACACATTATAGAAGAGAGAGACTATATCAAAAAGCCAAAGATGTTTGAGGATATCCAAGAACCCATCCCATAAAGGGGGACTAATAACATTTATTTCTTCCCTTTGTAGGTGTTATAATAAAATCTACTTTGTATATCTGGTTTCCATTGGATGATTGGAGTCATTACTGTTTCTTTTTGTTTTTTAACTATGATTGTGGCATAGATCAGGAGTTTGGGAGGTTTTTCTTCTATCAGTTGCTTCAGATCTACAATGTTTAGCAGTGAATTATATTGTTGAGATTGTTTGTCAGCCATAGTCTTAAGTGGGTTCTTTTCGTACATCTTTGAGAAGAAAACACTACAACACCTTCGTAGAACCAAGGTAGATTGCTATGACAAAGAAATTGAGTGTATGGATAATAATGGGGAACCAAGAGTCTTACGGGGAAAGAAGAAAGCCACATCAGTTAGGATGGAAACAACTGTGAAGGAAAAGCATAGTCACAGGAAAGGGTGTGTGTTATTTGTAGTACACATTTCTAGTGGAAAGGGTAAGGAAGTTGAGGGTTCAGATGTTTTCATCAGCTACGTAGTTCTACATTAGTTCATTGATGTATTTTCTTAGGACATTACGAAGTTTCCACTTCACAAGGAAGTAGAATTTCCATTGAGTTGGTGCAAGGGGGAGCTCCAACATCAAAAGCACCTTACAGGATGAGCACACTTGAGTTGCTAAAGTTTAATCTACAATTGAATGAATTTTGGACAAGGGATACATTAGGTGAAGTGTATCACTATGGGGCACACTGTTCTTATTTGTAAAGAAGAAATATGGTACTCTCAGATTATGCATTAACTACAGGCAGTTGAACAATTGAAAGTGACAATCAACAATAGGTATATGTTGCTGAGGATTAATGACTTATTTGATAAGTTGATGGGAGAAAAAGTTTTCTCGAAGATTGATCTGAGATCCAGATATCATCAGGTATGCATAAAAGAGGACGACATTTACAAGACAAATTTCCGGACCAGGTATGGGCATTATGATTTTTTTGTAGTTCCATTGAGTTTAAATAATGCTCCAACTACAATTATGTGTTTGATGAATAATGTGTTACATCTACATTTGGATAAGTTTGTTATTATTTTCATTGATGACATATCAGTATACTCTAAAAATTTGGAAGATAATGTTGAGCATTTAGCAGAAGTGTTGAGGTTGTTGAGAGAGAAACAATTGTATGCAAAGCTTAAAAAGTGCAGTTTCTTTCAGACTGAGGTACATTACTTGGGACATGTTGTCTCCAAGGAGGGAATTATAGTATATATATAAAATATAAGGGCCATCATGGAATGGGTAGCTCCCAGGAATGTTGATGAGGTGAGATCTTTCATGGGTTTGCAGGCCATTATAGGAGGTTCATCAGGAACATCTCACAGATCACTTATCTTATCACTTCATTTTAGAGGAAAGGTAAGCAGTTCAAATGGACAGAGTAGTGTGAGGTTAGTTTTGAGTAGCTTAAGGAGTCATTAACACATGCACCAATATTAACTGTTGTAGATCTGGACAAATAGTTTGTGGTATGCACATATGCGTGCAAGAAGGGACTTGGTAGAGTCCTTATGCAGGATGGACAGGTGGTAGGTTATGAGTTGCGAAAACAAAATGAGCACGAGAAGAACTACCCCACACATGATATTGGGTTGGTAGTGATCATACATGCGTTGAAGATGTGGAGACACTATCTTCTCGGTAGGATGTTTACATTGATGAGTGATCATAGTTGTTTGCGGTATCTATTTGAGCAACTGAATCTGAATGGTAGGCAGGCTCGATGGTTGGCTACAATCAATGATTTTGATTTTGAGATCAGGTACATCAAAGACAAATAGAATAGAGTGGAAGAATATCTTAGCAGGAAGAAATAGGTAAATCACTTAGAAACTATGAGCTCCTATGGGATAGACTTACAAGATATGATCTTGCAGGAAGGTCAGTGAGATGTGAGATCTATGGAGATTATGAAAGAGTTGTAGTAGAGTATAAATACAGGTACAGGTGTTAGTATAGGTACAAGTACAAATGACAATACAATTATGGGTATAGGTGAAAGTGCAGAGGATGTGGACTATTTCCTTATAGTAGATGGATTGGCTAGGTTCAAAGACAAGATATATGTGCCATACAACGAACCAGAAGAGGGATGTAGCAGATTTTGTGGCTAGGTGTTTTGATTGTCAACATGCGAAAGTAGAGTGTAGGCATCCAAATGGACTACTACAGCTGATTACAATTCCAGAGTGTAAATTGGAGGTCATTTCCATGGTATTCATCATAGGTTTTCCGAGGGCAGTGATACAACATGATTCCATCGTGGTTATTATGGACAGGTTGACAAAGTTTTCACATTTCATTCTAGTGAAGTCTACATTTTTAGCAAGTGATGTAGCATAGGTATTCATAAGAGGTGTGGTCAGATTGCAAGGTGTTCCAAAGAATATTGTGTGAAACAGGGATGAAAAGTTCACTTCCAAGTTTTGGAAGGAGTTATTGGCAATTTTGGGCATAGAGTTGGCCTTCAGTATAAATTATCATCCATAGAGAGATGGATATACAAAGAGGGTCAATAGGATATTGGAGGACATGTTGAGAATGTATGTGATACATCATCAATGAAAGTGGGAAGAGTGCCTTCCATTGGTAGAGTTTTCTTATAACAATGGGTATCAAGAATCCTTAAGGATGAGCCCATTTGAGGCATTGTATGGGTGGAGTTGTAATACTCTTATTAGTTGGAGTGATCTAGTTAACAGGGTGTTGATTGGACCAAACATGTTCGCAGACATCAAACATGAAATGCAGGTAATCAAGAAAAATCTGAAGGCAACACAAGATAGGTAGAAGAGATATTTAGATCAGAAAAAGTTATTTAAGGAGTTCTAGGTTGAGGAAAAGGTGTACTTGCACATCAAACTAAAGAATAACTCCTTATGGATTGTATCATGTGCCAAGATGGAATCGCAATTTTGTGGACCCTTCAGTATTATTGAGAGGATTGGGTGAGTAACATATCAACTTACATTACCTTCGACAATGAAAGTGCATGATGTTTTCCATGTGTCATTCCTTAAGAAATATGTTAAAGATGTTTCTCATGTGATTGGCCGATTTGTGTTGCAGGTGGAACTAGATGGATAATTCCAACTAGAACCTCAGTGTATATTGCACAAAAAGGTGCTCATGCTCCAGAATTGAGAAATCGAGCAAGTTAAGGTGCAATGGAAGCACTTTGGGCTCAATGAAGCTACATGGGAGATGGAAGATCAGATGTGGGACATGTATCCTTCCTTGTTTGTTGGTTGAGGCAAAGAAGTTTGGTATGGTGCTTTGATATATGTCTTGGAATATGTTTTGGTACATGTTTCGGTAATGTTGGTATACGTACATTTGTATATGGATGTAAATACTTCCATGAGCTATGTTATAAATCTCTAATAAACGATATGGGTGTCATGTCATTATGATGTTATGTTTGTTATGTTTTCATGTTGGTTTGATTCTTAGTAGGTTGATCATTGTAAATACTACATAGAGCTAAGTTATAAAGCTCCATTGACAATATGTTTTTCTTGTAGTAGTCTTGTGGTTATAGGTGTTGTTGAACACCGAGGATGGCGTTCCCCCAAGGGTGAGGGTTCTGTAACAGCCTTGGTGAAAAGTCCATGTAATAAAAGATAATAAAAGAAAAATAACAACCATGGTTGATGGGACACTTATTCCAAGCTAAATGTTGGGTGAGACATCCTAGTGTGGGTGTTCATTTGGTTATTAATGGCTAAGGAAATTGGAAAAGGTTTTGGAAAGGGAAAATATCATTTTGGCATATTTATTTATGAAAATAATGGAACATAGGAGAAAAGGGAAGTGAAAGGTCATAGGTTGCATATGACGAGGAAATTTAAGGAAAATAATGGAAAATGAAGAAAATAGAGGCGTCATTCAGAAAAAGGCTTCTAAGGATTAGTTGGTAACCTTTTGTCAATTCATTTTTGGAGCTTTGTCATTATTCTCTCTCTCTCAGACTCTTGGATATTGTTGTAGCGGCTACAACCATCCTCCAAAATATTTCCTTAGCTTCGTTTTGGAGCCTCCCTACCAACCATCTTTAGAAGCATGTCTTACACTGTCAAGAACACAGGCTTCAGCCGAGTTTCAGTGGCCTACCGACTTGTGCATGTCAGCTTGTTTGTCTCCCTCCTGCAGGCTGAAATTTTGGACTTAGACTATCTCCTAGCTGAGACACTCCCCCCAAAAATTATGTAATTATGGAGGGGAAGGAGTCTACCCTCCAGAAATTGCACAAATCAGCTGGGCAGTCTTTTCGACTCTAGAATTGTGTAGAGCAGTCAGGCATTCCTCCTTTAGAAAACTACATAATCTAACTCGGCACTAGGCCTCAACCTAGAAATTTTGCAACTATGGGAGGCAATGACCTGCTCAACCCAGAAATTGTGTAATGCTTGACAGACAGCTAGCTCCGCTCAACCCAAAATCTGCCCAAATTTCATCCTAGTCTCGCAGACCGATGCATGTGCCTTCAGGGTTGACCAGTTCCCTCCGTGACCGAGAAAAATTGATTTGCATGTATGGGATGCTTTTCGTGAAATAGCAAAAGGAATCTTGAAAAGGGCATCCCTAGATTTAGGGACCTATTTTTAGTAGCTAGAGATTAGATGCAAAGATCATTTTAGAAACCTCTCGCAAAGTGCCATTTTTTCCTAGATTTGTGGCATGTGAATCATAACCTCAATCTATTATGAACTAGACACTGCAGATTTCATTCCTCACATCAATCTTGTAGCTCTGACATCCCACATCACATCTAGGAGTCTTCGACATTTTCGGCTTAGCTATTTAAGGGTAAGTCTACTTCTCATGTCTTGGGCTACGTTTCTGTCGCTTTTTGTGTTTTTCTTTGTGTAAGTGTTGTCTACTTTCTTTCAATGGGTGGTTGTTGTCATTTTAATGTATGTTAGCTTGTATAAGCACCGTTTCATTTTTTTTTGCATGACACTGTTGTCGCATGCATGACACTGTTTTTGCACCAATGGTCCCCGTTGCAGTGACCCGCCTCACACACATGCATAGTTTTCATCTCCTGAATCTTACACCTACTCTTTGCATGCACGATCATTCACTCTTGTTTACACTCAGTTTCACCATTCATGTAGACTTCAAATGTTTTCATTTGCCCGTCGGTGGGTCTGGGCTGCCTTGGCCTGAACCTTGCCTTGCCTGACTAGCATTGCACATTTTTGGAAGTGAAGTTTCTCCCTTCCCTGTAGAAATTCTGCAAGTATAGCTTGACATTGACGTCCAGGCTTTCATTACGCAATTATGGGAGAAAGTGATTTTTTGGCCCCAGAAACTGTGCAATGCAGTTTGCTAGTTTTGCATGTCACTGCTAACTGAAACTACGTATTGTGCAGTTTCAGTCCTCAGCATACCAGTTTGGACTATGCATTGCGCAGTTCTAGTAGTCAATTAGCTTCTCGACACCTCACGCTGTGCCTTGTGCAGTTTTTTCAATTAGTCTCCCAGTCTCCCGGTGAAAATTGCACAATATTCATAGATATTCACACAGGTATGTTGCATGTCAGTCCTCCAATTTGTTTTGGTTTTCAACTGACATATTTCTTTCCATGAGTTTTTCTATGTTGTCAGGTATCACAGGTGTTTGCTTGCCTCTCATCACAGGTACAATGGCTTCCAAGAGAGTAGAGTCAAAGACGCTATTGAGAGCATAACTGGGATGTAGTCGATCAAGTGTCTATGAACTTGCCTACATATGAAGATATCCAATTGTTCATGGAAAATGATATCAAGATGAAATGGAAGCAACATCACAGTCAGCAGCACCATCAACAACAATAGAAGGTAGAACACCTGTGCGCATCAAAGGTAAGAGGAAGGTTGTTGACAGCGCAAAGGCGGGGCAAAGTTATAAGCTCAAGAAGATCCACTTGTGATGAAAGAACCTTTGGACATTGAGGCTATGACGTGACAGCGTGACAAGAGGATCGCACAAAGGAAGAGAGAGAAATAGAGAAGGAGTTGTAGGTGCTGAAATAGAAACTCAAAGAAGAATAAGAGCTCACAGACGAGAGAAGGAGTTGCAGCAGGTGTTGTAGCTTTTTTGGTTTTGGTAAGTTAGCATCAATTAGTCAAAAAAAAATTGAAAATCATTCCAAAATCAAAAAATGTTAGGGATATTTTGATGAATATGTCCATATCAAATAAAATGTTAGAATAGATGCCCTAAAAAAGGAAGGAAAAAATAAAAAATGTTAGATTACAGAGAGAAGAAAAAATAATAAATTCTGAAAGTGTTGCAAACCCAAATGCCACTACTCTCAGTCAAAGTTTATTTTTTCAAATAAAACATTGTGTGCAGATTGTTTAAATGCCACACTAGTTCATACAGTCCAATTATGTAGTTTAATCATGATTGGATTTGATTTAAATTGTTTGTCAATAGGTAGAAAATAAAATTGGCTCAACATTTCAATCTGAGCCAATGGAAGCAATACTCATATAGAAGTAGATTAAAAATTAAAAGTAAAATGTTGAGTTTCTAGTCTAAATGCACTCAGGTGACTAAGATTAAAAAAATGTTCGGAAAGTAAGGTGTTGAGTGATAAAAGGTGTCTTTTTAACCCCTATTTACCCTACATTAATTATCAATCCAGGTATGATTTTTTATCTCAAGAGTGTACTCAGTTTGAGGCAGTCACTTGATTCAAGAGTAGTGTTTTCTAGTTTGCAGTATAGCGCTAAATACAAGAGTAAATGGATGCTAGAAATAGAATCTAATTGTAATTAAAAGAAACCTTAATGCTCTAAAACTTAAATCATTCATTCAGAAAACTATAGCAATTTATCAGTCAAGGATGCAGTAGTGATAACTCTTTCCTCTGTCAACTGATAGAAATGAAATCAATCATAAACATGACCTCCAATCTGAGAACTTAGACAACAATAGTCAATGTTCTTTACAGTTGTAGATCTTTCAATCCACACTAAAGCAAATAATAACAATTCGATTGGAAATGCTTACTAAAACACACTTGTTGCACTATCAATTAAAAGGTGAAAGAAAATCCTTGCAGAAAAGGAATAGCAACTAAGTCTGTTGAAAATATTGAACAACAAATCTTAATCTATAGAAATGAATTGAACAACACTCTTTGCCGAAATGAACCGAACAACAATATTGAACTGAAATGAACTGAAAAACAATCTTCAGATAATAAAGGAACAACAAATCTCATTAAGTGTAAACACACAACGACTATAAAGTAATAGAATCAGTAATATTATTCTAGTAGAGTGAACATTAATCGCAGGTATAAAGGAACGGAAATCGTGATTATAATTGAACAACAATTAAATGAACAACAGTTGAAGTTGTGAGTGAACAACAGAATTTAGACTAGACAGCGCAATATTATTTCGAAAGGAATAGCATGACATTGATATATGAATAACAATTGTGTTATCAACGCAGTATAATTACGATCTTGATGTAACAGAGTAATTCAGAGAGATGTTCAGAAACAAAAGATTACCGAATAAAGCGAATTAAGGAAACGCAAAGGAAATCAAACCACACACGACTGTAATTGTAAAATAGTGATACAAGAAGCAAGTTGATCCACCAGGGCTAGGCCCTTAGCCACCGGGGAAGCACTACTGCGTTTACTCCACGATCAGATAATGGAACAACAACTGAGTTATATATTATTCATATATGGGAGAGTTATAGTTATCACTCCTCAAAGAGAGTTGATGATCAAAGATGAAATTACAACACTAATTCTGAAAAATCAATCCTCTTTTTGTCTTACAATCGCTGCCCCATTTATAATGGGCAGGCAGATACATCAAGGTTATAGATAACTTTTAAAGTAGCGATCCCTGAGGATCAAACGATCTTCAGGTCTTTGCTTAGTCTTCCATCTTTATTTGTCTTCTTGTTCTCTTGCGCAAACACTCTGTTTTCTCTGTCTTTTCCTGAGCTGCACAGTCCAGTCTCGTTCTTCTTGTCTAGACACGGTTTCCTAACGGAGGAACAACAATTGCCTTTCTTTTGTCTTTACCTTCCGAATAGTGGTTTTCTATTCCCTTCACTTTTTGTATAGAAAAAGACAATAGTTAGTTATTTTGTATTAATCACAAATCTCCTTAATTATTTTAGGATGTAAATAGTTATGATCCAAAGGAAAATATAAAGAAATAAATGGAAAATGCATACCTTTTCCATCACTCAACATACCCCCCTGCTTACCCTTTTTCATGTCCTCATGAAAAATGTGTAATTTACATGCAAGGAATTTAGGGATTAGGCTGGAGAGTGATTTTCATGAAGTGGTCTAAAACCATGATTTGTAGCTAAAACTTAAAAAATGGCTCTTGTCTGCCCCTCAGGCAATTTGTATATAGACTTATATCCTGCTGCAGGATGCCTGATAATGGGGCTTCAAAATCTACAACCTAGCCAAAGTGGACCTTCTCTCAAGATGAGGTTACTATAGGTAACCAGGCAATCAGCAGCTAATTTAAAATTTTTATAATTGAAGGGTTCTCTATCCTGGATATTTCGATTGGAAGTCCTCCATCGGAGTTTAGTTGCTGCTATGGCACAATCTTTGATGGATAGGAAGTATTCTACCCCTTGCTAGACAACTTCTTTATGAATGGGTCCCAATGTCTGGGTCACACTCTTCTTTCTCATTAAGCTTCTATGCTTATCCTATAGCTGTAATGGTTTTTCGGATTCACCCCTTACCCAAAGGTCTAAGTCGTTTCCTTGTCTCTGAAAGGTGTTATGGGCATTGATCCATTTTAACTGGTTAACAACAAATGAAATGAATGCTTGAAACTAGATATCACCCAAAAAAGGACTGGGATTCTTTTCCATTTCCTCCTCCAACACAAAATTATGCAAATAGAATTCACATAGCAATCGCTAGACTTTCACTTCATAATGTTTATAGCAGTTTATGAAATCATCAATAGTTTTTAACTCTATAGGTACCCCTTCCTTGATAGCCTTAATTTTTAACAATAAATACCTTTCTAACAAAAACAAAGCATAATTTTTGGCAGGTGCCGTACAGGCTAGAACATCAGTATATAGAGAATAGAGGGTATCCATTCGGATTATGACTGAGTTTATCTTATTTGTTACCTTTTCAACTTTTTCCTCTACCTTCCAACATTTATCAAGGGCCACACTCTCTGATGCATTGATGTTCTTAAATTGTTGTTGTAACTTTTGGTATTTTTCCCAAGGAACGGTCTCTTCTCTGAGTTTTCCTATCATCTGTTGAGCTTGTGCTAGATCCTCTTGGAGTTTCACTACCCTAGGATCATTGTCCGTCGAAACACTTTTGGGCTGAAGATCTACCTGGATCTTCTTATTGTAACATTTGGTTCCTATAGTCTGTGTCCCTTTTGTCTGGTTAGTTTTGACGCTAGAGGATACTGCCTCTATTTGGACATCCTTATTACAGAATGGTGTATCTTCTGTTTGGTCCACTGCATCTGTAATATCCGCATGTTGTTCCCTGCTGCCCTAAATGGATATGAGCTCTGTTTGAGTCCCCGTGGCCTTTATTTTATGGGGTTTAATTCAAGTTGCTACATTTCTTGTTCTTGTGGTTCTTTTCGAGATTTTCCCCATTTTTAGGGCCCTTATTTGCTGTCTAAGTTGTTTTATTACATTCAGTAGCCTTTGTTGTTCCTCTCGCAGCCTCTTGATTTCATTCGTCTTCTTCTTTGAAGGAACATCTATTTCTTTTCTTGGACCCGAGATTTGTTCTTCAGGGATTGTACCCTTGCCCTTGCTTATTTCCATATTTTCTATTTGGAACACTTCTTCAGTGTTCTCGTCCTCCTGATTAGGTTTCTCAGGGGAGGTAACCCTAGTTTGATCTGCTATTTCCCAGATGGCTTCTACTTCTAATTCTTCTTCATCATTCATCTCCTCGGATACACTCTTGCTGTGAGCAGAGTTTTTTGTTGATTGCCCTTCTTCTTCTTCCTCATCATTCATCTCCTTAGATGCACTCTTGTGAGCAGAGTGTTCCTGTGATTGTGCTTCTTCTTCTTCCTCATCATTCATCTCCTCGAATGCACTCTCACTGTGAGCAGAGTGTTCCTGTGATTGTGTTGCCTCAATATTGAGGTTGAGCGGGCTCTGTGGTTGAATATACTCACCCATATTGGCCAAAATTTGGGCCAATTCATCTTCCTACAATGGAATTTGTAGTGGACTTGCACCAGAGCACTCCATTTCTTCCTCCAATTCTTCTTCCAATTCTTCTTCCCATTCTTCTTCCACATTTCCCCTCCTTCGAGTTGTGGGGGTTGCTCATCCTCGGAGTCCAGTATTTATAAGGGTTGGCTACTATTATCTTGGAGATTTCCCAACATTCCCCTGCTTTTCCTCGATCTAAGGGACTGTCTGTGTTTCTATGGTCTAGTTGATGTGCTGGTGGTTCTTTTTCTTTTCGGGGCTGGTAAGGCTAATCCCCCATCTATTGAATACCAATTCTTCCCTACTAGACTGCTGCTGAGAAAGACTATGATTGACTATTAATCGAATTAAACCATGATGACTTACTACCATTTCTGTATGACATGATTTCCTTATACTCCGAGCGGCGTCATGCAATAAATAAATTAAATATGCAGGCAAATTTACAGCACATTTATATCTTAATACTACTAATAATTTGAGATGGTGTGGTCTTACCACATCGTTTCTCCCATCGCATGTGATGTAGCTTTGCACTATTTTGGCTAATTCTGCCCATGGTTCTCCCAGGGTTGCAGGCAGGACTCCTTTTCCTTTGATGGTAAGGTTTTGTTCTTCGTCCCGAAAGATGGCTATGGTGTCTCAAAGTCTTACTTTTTTCTTGGTCCATACTGGTCCAACTGCCGATAGTCCAGATATTTCAGCAATTACCACCTCTGTTACCATTATTCGCCTTCCCCTCACCATGGAATAATCTTCCTGCAAATTCTGCAGCAATTCAACGGCCACAGCTTCATGGGACTATTGTAGTCATGTAAGGTAATTGATCCATCCTACTCTTTCCAAAATTGCTCGTGAAGCATTGGAAATTATCATCACTTGTGGTTCACTGCGTATTTCTCTACCTCCCATTTTGTTCAAGCTTAGCACACTGTTAATTTTTATAGAGAAAAAACAAACACTTAAATGACAATGGAACAACAAGCTGTGCATATTGGAAAATGTCAATATCGTTAAACTTGCTATTTCCGAGATCTGATGGAGTTGTAGTACCTCCAAATAAGGAATTGACACATCTGCCAGTGTATTTTGGAGATCACTCGCGCCCCCCTGAAATGTTATAGGTCGTCGACCGGCAAATGGAGGAGCGGCGTATTGATGGAAACCATACAAAGAAAAGGAAAGATGTATATATTCATGGCATGATTGCAAAAGTAGCGAATTACTGAAATCGAGGCTTATGATGAAAATCACAAATAGATATAGAAATGCTATGAAATGATGCGAAAAATAGGGGAGAGGACAGCTGACATAAGTAAAAATGCTTATGCGGTCATTATCCACTTTAACCATTATGATTGATTTATAACTGATATATCATGTGTAAGAGGTTCGAAAGGGTTATATAACATAATCTCATTTGAAATCAAGATAAGGATATAAGAAAAGGGTTTATAGTGACTATTGGTGTATGAAAAGTATGACTTCAATACCATCAATAGAGCTCTGTTGCCCATAGGTGTTCATAACCTTGACAAAGTTGCTGATTTCACCCTTGGAACCATAATCTTTTATGTATGCCTAGGAAAGTGTTGTGTGATGTCAGAATGGAGGCCATTGTGTTGGCTTGGTAACCAGATGAATCACAATGCCATTCACCAGGAAGGAGTGAAAGGTTGGCAAGCTATAGTGGGAATTCCACTTCACTGCTTCCTTATGATCATGGTAGGCTGGCTCTTGATGAGACCCCCTATCCTTCATTTGACAAATCATGTTAGTAATCATATAGATATATATTTTTCTTTCTTTCTTTTTTCTTTTTTCTTTTTCTTTTATATAGCACTTTCCTATTTATATATAGAGGATGGCTCAACACTCCTTAAGAGTAGGGATGGTGGAAGAAGTTTGAACATCTCAATAGAGGAAAAATATGCCCTTATTCTTATTCAATAATAATGATCAAAGAGGATTATGAAGATTAAGGAAGAACCAACATGATAAAAATAATCAATCAAATTAGTTTTAGTGAAATAAAGACAACAAAGTGATATAAATAGTTTTGTTCTTTCCTCTTTTTTCTTATCAATACAAAGCATTTTCTCTAAAGATAATGATTTTTCTTTGGTTTGTTGATTTTAGTGTCCTCTAGTTTTTGTGTTCTTGCATGAATGTATGCATGTGCCTTAAAGGGATCATGAATAGTGAACCATCATTCACAAAAATCCTCTAAATGACGTTCTTTAAGAAACACACACACACACACAAAAAATGCACTCAAAAAGTGTTGTTCCTTAGATGGAACAACTGCTATTCCTTAAGAGGGATAGTGAAAAGGATATCTACATGCAAAACCATGGTTCCTTTAAGAGGAACAACAAACAAAAGAAAAAAATACACTCGAAACTATTGTTCCTTAAGAAAGAACGATAGAAAGAAAAATACGAAGGAGGGTGGTTCCTTTAAAACGAATGGTAAAATTATCTGGTGGAAGTGCGGTTCGTTTAAGAGGAACAGAAAAAGAAATCAGGCAGAAGTGTTGTTCCTTTAAGAGGAACAACAAAAATCCAATCTAGTGGAAATGTTGTTCCTTTGAAAAGGAACAAGAAAATGTGAATGTGATGTCCCTTCGGAAAGAAACAACAAAAATGCGAAAGTGTTGTTCCTTCAGAAAGGAACAACAAAAATGCATAAGTGTTGTTCCTTCAGAAAGGAACAATAGAAATGCGGGAGTGTTGTTCCTTCATAAAGGAATAATAGAAATGCAGAAATGTTGTTCCTTCGGAAAGGAACAACAAAAATGCGAAAGTGTTGTTCCTTCAGAAAGGAACAACAAAAATGCGGGAGTGCTCTTCCTTCAAAAAGGAACATCAGAAATGTGGAAATGTTGTTCCTTCGGAAAGGAATAGAAAAAATGTGAAAGTGTTATTCCTTCAGAAATGCAGAAATGTTGTTCCTTCGAAAAGGAATAGCAAAAAGGTGAAAGTGTTGTTCCTTTGGAAAGGAACATAAAAATGTGAAAGTGTTGTTCCTTCCGAAAGGAACATCAAAGATGCGTAAATGTTGTTCCTTTGGAAAGGAACAACAAAAATGCAAAAGTGTTGTTCCTTCGGAAAGGAACAACAAAAATGTGAAAGTGTTGTTCCTTCGGAAAGGAACAAAAAAAATGCAAAAGTGTTGTTCCTTCGAAAAGGAACAACAAAGATGCGTAAATTTTGTTCCTTCGGAAAGGAATAGCAAAAAACAAAAAATGAAGAAACGTAAAAGTCTTTACAGAAAGTAGTTTATACAAGCAGTAAAGAAAAACTTATGTACAAAGTTTGAGAAAAATAGGATTATTTAGTGAACCAATGCCGAGGAAGGATTATTTTCCTCAACAAGAATCTGCATATCAGAATCTTCTCGTAGCTGATGGTAAAAGGATTCCCAAGTAAGCGGTTTATCATACAGTCGCACCTGGTGACCATTTTCTTTAAAGGCATGTCTAGATCCATCAATACTAGTTAAAGTAATGGTGCCATTGTCATGCACTTTCTGTATTTCATATGGTCCAAGCCATTGAGTCTGGAGTTTTCCCAGAAAATAATAAAACCTAGAATCATATAGGAGTGCCCAATCTCCTTCGTGGAAAATTTTCGTTTTGATCAAGGCATCGTGCCATTTTTCTCTCTGTTGTTGAATTGATGCAGTGTGTTGAAGAGTGGAGAGCTTGATTTCATCTAGCTCGTTAATTTGTTGTAATCTATTAGTCTAGGCCTCATTTAAATTCAAACCGATCTCCTGTGTTGTTCTTAATGTTTGTATTTCAAACTCTATTGGAAAGATGGGTTCTTTTCCACATACTAGCTAATATGGTGAATGGCTAGTGGTATTTCTCCATGTTGTTCGGTATGCCCACAAGGCTTCGGGCAACCTTGAAGCCCAGTTGCATCTGTACGATGCAACTGTTTTTGTAAGAATTGCTTGTATCACCTTATTCATGCTCCCTACTTAGCCATTTACTTGTGGGTGATACAGAGTGGTAATTTTGTGCTGAATGTGATAATTTTTTAATGTTGCAGCGATTTTATTACCTACAAACTGTGGTCCTCTATCCATGATTATGTCCCTCAGGAGGCCATATCGCACAAATATTTGGAAAAGGAAATGTATTATAGAATCCTCTATAGCTCTTGGAAGTGCCTCTGCTTCAACCCATTTGGTAACATACTCTGTTGCTACTAGAATATATGTTTTTTGATTTGATGATGGGTTGATCGAATAAACAAAATCGAGTGCCCAATGCTCAAATAGTTCGATTACTAATTGTGGGTTTAAAGGCATTTCGTCGGACTATCCAGGGTGTCCTGCTCTTTGGCAACTGTCACAGGCTTGAACAAATTTCTTAGCGTCTTTAAAGATTGTGGTGGGCAAGTAATAGATTGTTTGCAAAACCTTGTGATCAGTCCTGCAATCTGCGAAATGTCTGCCACATGGTCCATCATGACAGGCGTTCAGAATGTCAAATATTTCATCTTCATGGACACATATTCTGATGTGCATATATGCCCCTATATGAAATAGGTAGCCCCCAATCCAAGAAAATCGGGTACTTCGTTGCACAAAATGTTTTCATTCATTGGGGGTTAGATGCTTTGGTAATTTACCTACGGCTAAATAATTTGCAACATTAGCATACCAGGGTGTCTGGACAGTAACATCAAACAAATGTTCATCTGGGAATTAATCTTTGACTACTGTTGCGTCCGCTAGTTTCGGCATTTGTGAGAGAAAATTAGGTATAAGATTCTTTTTCCCATGTTGATCTTTCATTGTGATGTCAAATTCCTGCAATAAAATCAACCATCTTGTTACTCTACCATTTGTAATAGGTTTATTTGCTAAGTATTTTATAGTAGAGTGATCTGTATATAAAACAATAGGGTATCCAGCGATGTAATGCCTAAATTTATTTACAGCATGTATTACAGCTAAAAACTCTTTTCCAGTTACGATATAGTTTAGTTCATTAGGAGATAAATTCATGCTAATATAATAAATTGCATATGGCTTTTTATCTTCTTCTTGTCAATAGTTGTGTCTGAAGCATCAGATGAAATTTGAAATGGCAGATCCCAATTTGGGCCTCTAAGCACTGGGGCCGTTGACACAATCTTTTTCAGATCCTGAAAAGCATGGTTGCATTTATTTGTCCAAATAAAATCAACATTCCCTGTCAGTGTGTATAGAAGTGTAGTTATTTGAGAAAAATTCTCTATGAATCTCCTATAATAACCAGAAAATCCTAGAAGACTGTGTACCTCTTTCTGTGTGGTAGGAGTAGGTATAAACAAAATTATTTGAATTTTGGCCGAATCTACCTATATTCCAGCTGCTGAGATATAATGACCTAGGATGAGTCCCTCGGTCATCATCATATAGCACTTTTGATGGCTCAAGCAGAGCCTAGTGGCAATACATCGTTGCAACACCTTTTCCAATGTTTCTAGTGCTGGCTCAAAATCATCTTCATACGGTGTGAAATCATCCATATATACTTCGAGCCGTTCATTTATTAAATCTGAAAAGATGCTGAGGATGGCCCTCTGAAATGTGGCAGGCACATTTCATAGGCCAAAGGGTAGGAATCTATAGGCAAATGTTCCCCAAGGATAGGTAAAATTAGTTTTATCTTGGTCTTTAGGGGCAATCTGAATCTGATTGTACCCACTGAAGCCCTCTAGGAAAGAAAATATTTCCTGCTAATGAATCTAATACCTGATCAATGAATGGAAGGGGAAAGTGATCTTTTTGATTTGCTTTGTTCAATTCTTTGTAGTATACACAAATCCTCCATTTTCCATTCTTCTTTGGCACCACTACTAGTGGAGAGACCCACTTGCTATCGGAGATTGGATAAATAAAGTTTACATCTAAAAGTTTTTGTAACTCAACTTTCACAATATCTTTTAGGTGAGGTTTGAGTCTCCGTTGGGGTTGGCGAATGGGTCTAGCACCCTTTTCTATATAAATGTGGCGCGTGCACAGCTGCGGATCAATTCCCTTCATGTCTGGATAATCCCATGCAAAAGCTTCCTTGTATTTTCTCAGTAGTTGGACCAGCTTTTATTCTTGTTTAGAAGTCAAGTTTTTGTTAATGTTCAAGGTTTTTCCTAGCTCAATATCTATAGTTTTTTTGTTTGAAACAGAGGTAGTGGGTATTGATTGATCATAAGTGTCTTTGAGGGGATCTTCTTCTAGTTCATTGTCAAATGTTGTCTCTATCATGTGACATTGTACATGGGATCTAGATTCAGATTGGTTAATGAAGTTGTTAATAATGTCATCCTTTGTTTGGTCTTTAAAATGGAGGGCATCTTCTATGGTTAATGGGGACCTAATGTTTTCTATGAGATATGATACAGGTTGTTTGTTAGTTTTCAATATTGTTAAACTTGGCTAGGCTGGAGGGTATAGAGCTAGATTCTTGATATTACTCCCTTTAGTTATAGTAATACTTCCTTACCAATAGCCAATGCAAGCATAAACAATTGTTAGCCAAGGTCTACCTAAGATTAAAGGGTGTCCATCGAGTCGGTTTTTAGGGTTCATTATTAGAAATTCAGCAGGGTATTCCCTGGAATCTACAGATACCATGACATCATGTAGTGTACCTTCTTGCCTGACTACTAATTGTTCTGCAAGTTCCAATAGGGTGGTAGTTGGTTCTACTAATTTAATGCCAAGCTTTTGACAAGTGGTGGTTGTTAAAATATTAATTGTAGCCCCTAAATCAACTAGGGCGTTTGAAAAGGTTTGTCCATTGATTTGCACCATCACTATAGGATTCCCTGGGTCTTCATATTTGACAGGTGTTTCTCTTCCTAATAGTAGATTAGATAGGGTGCCGACTACTTGGATTATTGGATTAGTTGTTATTCTCCTCTTTGGGTTTTTTATACATAGATCTTTGATGGCTTTTGCATAGATTGGGGTATCTTGGATAGCCTGGAGGAGTGGAATCTTTATACATAGATTTCTTAGTTCTCCCAGAAGATCAAAGTCAGGATGTTCTATTGGGCGTGGTATGATTAGTCGTTCTAGGAATGGGGGAGAAGACGTGGTTGCCTGGTTGTGATTTTGTTGTCTAACCACATCCTCTTCTTGTAGTAGTTGTTCTACAGGTAACAAATTTTCAACATGAGAATTTTTATCTTCCTCAGTTTCTATTATGCGCCCAAACCTTAATTGAAGGTCATTGCACTCCCTTACATCGGTTTCAAGTTATGGTGTTTCGATTATTTGAACAGATTAAACCAGTCTATTGTTGGGGTTTGGGTTGGGTTGGGCTGGGAGTTGCGGTCTTAAGTTGGACTGGGGATTTTGTTGTAGTGTATATGACGTTGGCAGTGTGGGTTGAGGGAGGGGGATGGTTCCAGCTGGCTGATTCATCGGTCTTTGCTAGTTTGAATGCCAGGCTTGACTCTGTGAAGTGGAAGGGGACCATTGTGTTAGATATGCATTTTTTTTCCAACATGGTGGAGAGTAGGGAAATTTTGGCCAATTAGTTTGGCTTGCTTGATTTGTCCATGGTGATGAAGGAAATGGTTGTTGTGACCAGCTTGGGAAGGGTGGCTAATTTTTCCACACTGTATTATATTTTTGAGCATGATATTGTTGAGGTTGGAGAAAAGAAGATGGATATGAGGGCATACCTAGTTATCGTGGTTGCCATTGATGGTGCTGATTGAGTAGGTACATTGGTTTTGATTCTTCTTCCACTTCTTTGTACATTTCTTTCAAACCCGGGAGTGAGGGGCAGTTCTCTTTGGAGTGATCTTTTGTACAAATAGCAAAGAATTGAATTGCATCCAGTGGGCACTCTTTATGGCTATGTTTCTTTCTGCATCTAGGGTAGAATATTGCTAGGTTTTTCTCTGCTTCTGCTTGTTTCTATTTAGCTTGCATAATATCGAGCTATGTTGTCAGAGTCCCCAATATATCATTTTTGAAATCCTCCAGTAAATTACCGATTTTTGTGCGGGTTACTCCTCCACTGGAGATCTTGTTGTCCCTTGTGAGCATGTCATGTTCCGTTGGTTTTAGCCTTGTACTACCTCTTGAACTCCTAATACACAAATCAATAATGTTAGCAAAATTTTCTTCATAGATGTTACCTTTTCCCATAATATTTAGTGTTTCAACCCATTATTCCTTCATTCCTTTAATTAATGTAGCTTTTAACACATTGTCAGGTAAGGGTAATGATGCATAAGGAGATCTCTGAAGATTATATTGAAAATGTTCAACATACTCTTCTAGTTTCTCATTAGGTTTGGCTACCATCTGAAATATTTCATCCTTTAATTATCTAGATCTACAATAATCTTGCTATTTCTTTGGGAAAGCACCTTTCATCTGATACTAGTAATTTATAACACCTCCACCTAATCCCAAAAACCATCGTAAAGCTGCTCCTTTTAATGTTGAGGGAAATACTTTTAGCTTTTGGGGATCGGTGGTATAGTCATACCCTCAGCATAATACATTGAATTCAAAAAAAAAATGCATCTGGGTCTTCCGATGTTAGGCCATGGAATGTAGGGATATGCTGCAGTGGTATGGCTTTCGTAGGTGCATTTACTGCAGTGTCCAAAATGGGATATTACAGTGTGTAGGCCTGAGGTGTTTGCTGATTCTAGGCCATTTGATCAAATATGTGCCAATATCCTTCTAGGATTTCTAGGGAGTTATTCCTAGGCTGACTAGAAGGAGTAGGAATGGTCTTAACAACACTTCCTTGGTCTGGGATGATGAGAGTTCCTTGTTGAACTAATATCTAGGGGGATCTTGGCTCTTCAGGTTTTTTAGCTTTGTTTAGGATGATTTTGATAGCACTTCCCTTATCTGGGCTGCTTAGTGGTTGAACTATTCCAAGAGGAGATCTTGGTTCTTCTGTTTCCCCTATTTCTCCTCCTCCTTCGCAAAGATTACTAAGGTTCCCTTCTTGTAAAGATTTTGGGATAGAATTCTCAATTTCTTGAAAATCTTTTTCTTGAAAATCTTGCTCTTCAGTTTGGTTGTGCACCTCAGCAAAGGCTACAAATGGTGATTCTGTGGCTCAAAGGGAGTTAGTAGGTTGTCTAGAAGCAACTTTTCTAGGACCTACTGATGGCTGAGATTCTGCTTTTTTAATGATATCGTCTATAAAGGTCGATCTGCCAAAGGTCACCGGTCCCTTAGCTTTATCAGGTTTGGGTAGTGGTTTTGGATTATTTTCAGGCTTTTTCTTCTTAGTCATGCACACAACTCAAATACTTATTTCTACTGAATGTAATCAATAAATCTGCAGGAAAGTGGGCGGGGGAACAAGATTGTTACATGCTCCGTACGTAGGTTCTTACCTTTTGTTTTTAATACCCAATTCTCTCCTAGCATCTACTTATCAAATGTACACTACTCTTCCTAAAACAAATGGATACACTCTCCCCCACAACAGTGCCAAAATGTTGAGTGATAAAAGGTGTCTTTTTAACCCCTATTTACCCTACATTAATTATCAATCCAGGTATGATTTTTTATCTCAAGAGTGTACTCAGTCTGAGGCGGTCACTTGATTCAAGCGTAATGTTTTCTAGTTTGTAGTATAGTGCTAAATAAAAGAGTAAACGAATGCTGGAAATAGAATCTACTTGTAATTACAAGAAACCTTAATGCTCTGAAACTTAAATCATTCATTCAGAAAACTATAACAATTTATCAGTCAAGGATGTAGTAGTGATAACTCTTTCCTCTGTCAACTGATATAAATGAAATCAATCATAAACAAGACCTCCAATCTAAGAACTTAGACAACGATAGTCAATGTTCTTTACAGTTGTAGATATTTGAATCCACACTAAAGAAAATAATAACAATTCAGTTGGAAATGCTTACTAAAACACACTTGCTGCACTATCAAATAAAAGGTGAAAGCAAATCCTTGCAGAAAAGGAACAACAACGAAGTTTTTTGAAAAGATTGAACAAAAAAGCTTAATCTACAGAAATGAATCGAACAAAACTCTTTACCGAAACGAACTGAACAACAATATTTAACTGAAATGAACTGAACAACGATCTTCAGATAATAAAGGAACAACAAATCTCATTAAGTGTAAACACACAATGATTATAAAGTAATAGAATCAGTAATCTTATTTTGGCAGAGTGAACATTAATCGCGGGTATAAAGGAACGACAATCTTGATTATAATTGAACAACAATTAAATGAACAACAATTGTAGTTGTGAGTGAACAACAGAATCTAAACTAGACAACGCAATATTGTTTCAAAAGGAACAACACGACATTGAGTTATGAATAACAATTGTGTTATCAACGCAGTCTAATTACAATCTTAATGTAATAGAGTAATTCAGTGAGATGTTCATAAAGAGAAGATCACCAAATAAATCGAATTAAGGAAATGCAAATGAAATCAAACCACAAACGACTGTAATTGTAAAATAGTGATACAAGAAGCAAGTGGATCCACTAGGGATGGGCCCTTAGCCACTAGGGAAGCATTGTTGTGTTTACTCCAGGATCAGATAATGGAACAACAATTGAGTTATATATTAATCATATATGGCATAGTTATAGCTATTTCTCCTCAAAGAGAGTCATTGATCAAAGTTTTAATTACAAAAATAATTATGAAAAATCAATCCTCCTTTTGTCTTACAATCGTTGCCCCATTTATAATGGGTAGGCAGATACATCAAGGTTATAGATAAGTTTTAAAGTAGCGATCCCTAAGGATCAAAAGATCCTGAGGGCTTTGCTTAATCTTCCATCTTCAGTTGTCTTCTTGTCCTCTTGTGCAGCCACTCTTTTTTCTCCATCTTTTCCCGAGTTGTGCGCTCCAATCTCATTCTTCTTGTCTAAACATGGTTTCCTAACATAGGAACAACAATTGCCTTGCTTTTGTCTTAACCTTCCGAATATTGATTTTCTATTCCCTTCACTTTCTGTATAGAAAAAGAAAATAATTAGTTATTTTTTTATTAATCACAAATCTCCTTAATTCTATCATAATTCTTTAACATATTACCATTTTAGAATGTAAAGGAGTTATGATCCAAAGGAAAAGATAAATAAATAAATGGAAAATGCATACCTTTTCCATCACTCAACATAAGGGTAGGTAGAGAAATGAAACTGGAGCATGATAGGATTTTTATCCTAAGTCATAACATAGAATACATGTGTATATGTTTATTCATTTTAATTAACCATAAATTATAAATATCAATGTTATTTGTGATATTAGAACTTTATTCATTCATTCGCCATACTCCATACCCTCCGCATGTCACAACCACTATAGCTCTGGACCCCACCATCACTTTCCACCCTATCACATTAAAACTCATTCACATATTTTTCATCCTGCTCACTCCCCCCAGATTTGATGGTATACCTCACAACTTGGCCCTCCTTTGCCGTCCAAACTTTATCAACTTTGGGGGGGGGGGCGGGGGGGGGGGGGGGGGGTGGGTTCGAAGTCAACATTTTTGGAAACTGCACTCTGAAACTGCTTTTCCAACATCCTAGCCTTTCGAGACTAAAAATACCAAAACAACTTACCACTTACACTTACTCCCGAATGTGGTTTTCATTCGATCGTTTACCACCATTCCTGTGTCATCATCCACGTTTGACCCATGTCACTTCCTCCATCCAATTAGTTGCCGCCTATTTGTGCGTTATTCATTTAATTCCCCATTCCCACTCATACGTCAATATCCCAATGATCTGTTAATAATCCCCGTTGGAGAATTAATAAAAATTTAACCGTTGATTAATGAACCCTCTCCATGATTTTCATTATAAGCCCCGGTTTTCACAAAAACAGTTACACAATGCATTCTCATAATTTGTTGGATATTTGAAGCTTGAAGTCAAAATGACTGATTCATCATTCAACTGAATTTTCAATTTTGTTAAGAACTAAGCTGACATCCAGGTCCACCTAATCCATTTTCAGTTATACAGTTTTTCTATTATTTTTTTTTTTCAGACCAATTCTTCCCATTTCCATCAAGTTCAGGTTGCAATTCACTTAGAAAAATGCTTCCTAAGGGAGATGAAATTGTAGAAACCCCGAATCCCCTCATTCATCCGTAAGTTGACTTCCATCATACTCCCCTGGTCGATAGAGACTGTAAAATCATTGAGTCTTCCTCTCAATTTGATTTATATGAAATCTACTGCTAGATGGAGGATTAGCTAGTTGATCAAATAGATGAAATAGGACTTTAGGACTCCCACCTTCCTCACTACATTTTCCCTCAGATACATAGAGCACATAAATTTGATAGGAAATGCCATGAATCCTATGATCCCATTCAAAGAGCTACCATTTCACCTACACGTGAAATCCTTTGCTTCATCAATGCTCAGTCTATTGAACAGATGTTGCGGGCCCCAACTATTGTACCAACCCATCCTTTTTCTCATGAAAGCTTGATAGAAGCCTATTGAAAGCTATATTTCACTAAAATATATCAAACTCTTGAACTTTTCCTAGTTGTAGATAGCCCTCTTCCTAAACGAAACCCTCCTTATGACTCATCCATGTTCCCAGACAAAACCAAGCAAATTACCACTATTATTTCTTATCTGCTTGGTTACAATTATGATCAATATGTAAATGAAGTTGTCATAGGTTTCTTGTCTATATTTTCTACTAATTTCAGACCCACTGTTCTATAATTTCAAACAAATTCTAGCTGAGGCCACCCATGAACAATTTTTCCAGTTTAATACTGAAGAAGTATTCAAGTATGCTTCAATACTTGTATATCTTTTTATACATTTTCAAGGAGACAAGTTTCCATTCACCTTGCAGAAGTTAGATGAAGAAGGCAATCAACAATGAGTGATATTTTGGACTTCTATGGGAATGAAGGAGAAGGAAGAATTTACATATAAACAGTTATTAGAATTGTTTGTTCATCTAGCTATTAATCTTATGAGCAACACTCCAGTACCAAGAATCAGTGATGAAATTGTGAAAGTATTGCATCAAGCCACAAAAGGAGATTGGCATCTTTACCAAAACTATACATAAATCAGAGTCTATGGCTGTGATCTTTCACCCTACAATATTCCTAAGTACCTCCCTATCATAATTTTTGCATTGGAATATATTAGGCAGAGGTTAAATGCAGATAAAGTACATTTTGTAGCTGTAAAGAAGAAATCACAATTCAAGCTAAAGGCTCAGGTTGGTCCTTTCATATGTAACACTCAAGCAGGAGGAGAAGAAGCAAACAACTTATTGAAGGAAGTGAAGTTTGGTCTCAACTTCACTTGGTTTTGTGACCCAATGGGGGTAATTTCAAAACTTAGAGTTGAAAACAAGTTTACTACATACCACCAAATAGCCAGGCCTGAAATAGAGTAGTATAAAAATCAGTTAGAATGGAAGGAGAACACCCTTCAAGAAGGTGAAGAACATGGAGTCTCTACTTCAAATGTACAAACTCCACTTGCACAAGAAAAGATATCTAAACAAGGAAGGGAAGAACACTCATCCCTTACAACTGAAGCATCAAGCCAGGGCTTTAAATTTTTACATAGAAAGAAGAGACCTAGGATCTTTGTGAAGGTTAGTGCAACAATTAAGCCATAGAAAACAACATTTGATGGACTTGGAGAGACTTTTCTTTTTACACAATTTGGTGGACAATCTACTTAGTCCCCCACTCATTCCACTACTTCTCAGGAACAACAGATGATTCAGACCAGTGGAACCAATTAGAAGGACAAAGAGGATGATATCTTTCATGTCTTCAGTGAAATTAAGAAGAATAATGAGGAATTGAAGTTGAACACTTATAATCAATTCTGGAAACACTCTTCCAGCTCTCAAGTTATACTTCTTTCAGTATTTGACTCTGAAAAGGGAAATATGTAGATGGCTTTCTCACAAGCTCAAATTCCACAGCTTGGGACTCCTGCACATTATCATAATCAAACCTCCTTTGAGGTTAATGTAAATGATGTACATCCAATTGATCAAATTGAGATGCACAAACAGACCAGCCAAATGATTTCTTCCACTTTAACTCACAGTGCCATGAGTTTGTCAAAGTTTCAGGTCACCTTCACCAATACACAGTCACTGATCAAGTTAGAAAAAGTTTCCTCGCTGGAAAAGAACACCAAGATAAAATCTTTGGAAGATCTGGTGCTGAAGATGGGATATGATCCCTCAAATATAAATGTTGCAGAAGAACTTGTCAAGGAGAAAAATGTTGAGTTCTCAGCATTAAGGAAGCAACTTAAGCTACCAGCTTCTGAGGACCCAATGACCAAGGAGATTGAAGAAACCGAGACTCAGAAATCTGACATGATGAAGCTCATCATGGAACAAAATCTAAAAATAAAACAAATGGAGGAGAAAATGGAGAAATTTGTCAAAGAGAAAGAGGAGATTGTGAAAAGGGCCCAAATTCCAATGGATGTAGCTCCTCTTTTAGTAGTCTATATAACCAGAGTTTCTACTTCAGGCACAACAACAACTACAGGTACAACAGAAGGAGCTGAACAATTTGCAGAAGTTGTTGAGAACCTGTCCATTCAGACGGTAGAAATCAAGAAGTTGCATGATGGACTGAAGGAATTGCAACATATGAAAGAAGTTGGAGACAATTCACATGCAATTGAGTTGCAAAGGGAAAAAAGTAAAATTGAAGTTTTGCAAAAAGAAATCAAAGAAACTTACCTTGGAAACAAACTAGTTTTGGGAAAGGATATTTCATGGGAAGAGATTACTGAATAGTCAAGGATACCTGGCCTTATATCAAGATAATATTTGATAAAAAAAGACTTGTTGGAGAAAGCTCAAGAAGCTATTGAAACTATCTCCAAGGAAATCAAGGACATGCTAGAAGTTTCCACTGAGGTAATCAAGGTTCTGAATTCTAAAGATAGCTATGAGCTTGAAGAATTAGGTATAAATGAAAGGACAACAACCATACTTGAAGTGAAGAAAATCATTACAAAGAAGAACCTCAGTCTTTAGTTGGGGAAAAAATGTAACAACGTTAATGTCATAGTTCAACAATTTTTTAGTAGGTTAGAACCCTTGACTAGAAAGGGTTTGCCCTCGGGCCTCTATGCTTGTGATAAATGACAAATTAATTCCCGTTAAAGATTATGTTCAAAAGCTTACAGAGGTGGGTACCAATGCAGATTCAGTTTCAAACATAAGAGGTGCAACAACACCAAGGGTTGTGTTGAATGCACTTAGAGATTCCTTTTCCATTCTAAATGAAATCAGACATATATTTCCAGTAAAACCCACTTTTACTAAATATGCAGAAATGGATGAAGTTTACCGAAGGGTAACTAAGTTATCTATCCCAGATAAGAAACGTTGGGAATAGTTAACTAATTTACCCTACTGAAAAGAGGATCAAATAACATTCAGTGTTTCCAGGAAAGGTCATCAACAATTCAGCAGTTTTCAGCTTTTTGAGGAACAATCATCAACAGTTCAACAATTTTCATCTTTTCCAAGAACAGTCATCAACAGTTCAACAATTTTCAACTTTTCTAGGAATAGTCATCAACAACTCAACACCAAAATAGTGACAGATCAAATATCAGTTTATATTCCTAATTTTGTATTGATCTATTTTTGTAAATTTATTTAAGATATTTTCTTAGCTCTAAGATTGTATAAATAACTCCCTTCCACGAGTTATTAATGGTTGCACCCTTCAAAGAAACATTTGTAAGCATTAAATGTACTTGGATTTTTCTGAATCATTAATACAAAAGAAAAGGATTTCGAGTTTTGATTCATACAGTTTTGTGATCCCTATAAGTTTTCCAGTTTTCATTTGTTGTGTTATTTCTTCATATTCTTAAGTTTTACAAAGATAAATAGGTAGGAATAGTTTTGCTTCAATTTACTCCTATAATCTTCTGAAGTGATCACCTTTAAAGAGAATGAATTATACAAATTGTTTGTTTAACTAATTCCCTCTAAATCATAAAATCATCACCATCTTTTCTAGTATTAGGCATATTTTGTTAAAATTTCTAAACATTGTTTGATGGTTTTCTTACTTATGATTATTTAATTTCCTATTTGAAAATTGTAATAGTCATATCATCTTTCAGTTTCTTCTCATCACTAAACAATCTATATCACTGTGTGGATTTTAATAGCAGCCCTCTGTTTATATATTAATACTATTAAAAAAGGTTAGGCATGACTGTTTTAAGTATGTTTCATACATTGGTCCTCGAAAATTAAAATAAAACCCCCACAAAACCAATATCTCAGATGCCCTGGCATGATAGCTGACCATTATCATCTCAGAGATACAACATAAATCTAGAGTCGTTGTTAAGGAATCGAATTCCATTAAGTTTTCCTGGGTCAATGATATAATTTCTATTCCTTTAAGGTGACTAAAGGTCTATATAGGTCCAATTCCTTCACCTGGCGACTCCACTGTATCAAATTGGCACCTTTTAAGCACACTAGATCCCATTTTGAATCTGACACAGTTAGTCCTCTATCAGATCCAAAAAGACTTGTGAGAAAGGCCAGTTCTAGAAGAAGACATTCCATCCAATCCAGATTACACTCACTTATCACTGAGGGTTGCTGAACTCTTAGATAGGGGAGTTGATTTCAAATCATCTTTCCTTATTCATTCACTTGAATCTCATCTAGGAACCCCCACTTCCACCAGGATCACCTAAATCTAAGTCTGACCTGGGTGTTTGTTTACCTTAATACAAACCTACATAATTTATATCCCCCACTACTTATTCATTTCATTCCACTTTTGAAGAACATGAATCTTCTACTTCTAAACAACCTAAAGGGACCTTTGCTATATATTCATATCCACTCTTTGAAATTGAAGAGGATATTCATTCTTAGGTCCACAAGTTGGTTATTAAGACTCCTTTAAAATCATTCAGGACATCTCCACCTTTTTAATCTCCTCCTTCTTCACCCCCACATAGCAATTCACCCCTTCTGTCACCATCTTGCTCTTCTCTATCATCATCTTCACAAACATTTCATACATCATCTTCTACTATGGCATTCCAACCCATTGTACGGGAAAGATATGTAGCTTTAGTTTTACATCTATCCCTTGATGCTTTCCCTAATGAATATTTAAAACACCTTCCTGGATATAATGGAGAAACTGGTCCCTCAACTGAGGACCATCTTCAATAATTTCTAGACTTTGCACATAACATAAACATAGAACAAGAAAATTTTTACATGAGGGTGTTTGTTTAGTCTCTTGAGGGAAATGTGAGGACTTGGTTTAGGCAGTTACCTCCAAATTCCATTAGAAACTGGGAAGAGCTAACAAATGTATTCAAAATTAAATGGTGAGTGAAGAAAGATGCTCTTTACTTTTTGACTGAGTTTGAAGAACTTAAAAGAAACTTTGTTGAACCTATCTCTGATTTTATCGAAAGGTCCAAAAAACTTTATCATAAGATGCCCCCTGATTGCAAACCCCATGTAATAGCAGCCAAGTCTAGGTTTTAAATTTTTTTTGAAGATGATTTTGTTGTGATGTTAAGAGAAAGAACTTCAAGGACTCTTGAAGATATGCAAAATAATGCTATAGAAGTGGAAGGAAATAGGGCTGACTCAGCCACTTTAAAAGATAAAGAGAAAAAGGCCCAAAGAAAACTTGAATCAAGTCAAGAGGCCTTTACTTCCTCTTAGACTAAAACTGAAGATTCTAAAATAGATGAGATAACTTCACTTCTTAGAAATCTATATAATAGAATTTCCAATATTGAGACTCAACCTAGAAAAGTTCAACAAATGGTCACTCGACTCCAAAATCAAAATCAAGGTCAATATAAAAGAAATCCACCATTACAATTTTTTCAAAGGCCTGGTAATGATCAACAGGTTCCAACTCCTTTACTGATAGATGATCAATAACCTGATGACAATACTATGACTATCACTGAAGACATTAACAATATGGATACCTCTTCTAGTCAGACAACTATTATTACTCTTTCTCAACAAAAGTAAGTTCAAGAAGATCAAGACTCCTCACAGGCTTCGAAATACCATGCCTTCTCTAAATTCCTAATTGCAGAGCTGAACAAAAGATATGATCTTAGGCCTAGACCTGGTCCTAGAAGACCTCCTAAGGAAGCTCCAACAATTGAACCTTGTACTAAAGCCATTGAAACTCAAATAACTATTATTCGACCATTAAATCAGTCAACTGATACTGCTTAAATTGAAAAAATTGTTTAAACTGCATTTGATGTTGAAAAGGAGTTAGAAAGAGTTAAAATCCCTATACCACTTTCAGAACATTCCAAAAACCCTAGTTATAAAAATCACGTCTCCAATACGAAAAAGAAACAGTTTTCTTTGGTCCTAGCTCAGATATGATAGATGAAATAGTACCCCTTTTCTATGTGACTCTTAAAACAAATGATTCCATGCTATACAATTGTATGCTTGATTCTAGAGCATCACATAATCTCATGCCAAAAATTATCATGGATCATTTAAATCTCGACATAATTAGATCCTATCATGATTTGTACACCTTTGATTCCAAAAGCATCCCTTGTCTAAGGCTGATTAAGGATTTAGTAGTCACTCTCGCCTAAATCCTAGTAAAAAGTGTAGTGTTAGATATAGTTGTCATAGATATCCCTCCCAAACTTGGAATGCTCCTTTCAAGGTCTTTCTGTGCCAAATTAGGGGGAACTCTATAGATGGACATGTCTTATGCCAATATTCGAGTTTTTGGGGGAGAACAACTAAGGATGTATAGAGAAGTAAGATTTGTGCACATTGTTTGCAAAATATATCAACCAAGGAACCATCCCATTTATGCAATTGATCAAGATTTTGGTTGTTTTCAACTCTCTTCAAACCAAACACATGAAACTCAAGTAAAAATTGAATATGTATTTGAAAGTCCTGTACCAAATCAAACTGATGTGTGGAAGCTATTCTTTGATGGTTCTTGTACAAAGGATGGAGAAGGAGTCGGGGTAGTATTAATCTCACTAGAAAAAGAAAACATTACACAAACATCTAAACTTGATTTTGAAGTCACAAATAACGTAGCTGAATATGGGGCTTTCCTTTTAGGACTGTAGTTAGCCAAGAGCTTAAAAGTGCGAAACCCGAGTGTTTTTATTGACTTAGAGCTCGTGTTTAAACAAAATATAAATATTTGCCAAAAAAACATCCTAGGCTTAGATCTTATTGAAATGAGGTTTGGGATTCAGTTGAAAATTTATTTAATGATTTTAATTTGACTTATATCCTAAGGGATCAAAATATTCATGTAGATTCCCTACCTGTTTCTGCTAGTTCATTTAGAATTCCTGATCAAACTAATGTGCTCTAAAAAATACAAGTCAAATACATGCCATCCATCCAGATAATCTAAAATACTGGTATATATTCGAAGATGATGAATAGTTAAATTCTTTTATGTAGGTTATAGATGAATTTTTAGTTCTACAAATTGATGAGAATGATAATTCATATTTGGATTCAAAAATTTCGAATCATGATATCATTCAGTTGTCTAACAATTTTATTCCTGAATGTCTCGTTCCTTTAGAGAAATTGTTTGATCAAAATGATGTCCTTAGAAACCCACAGTCAATTTATCCACAAGATGACATAGAGGAAGTAAATATTGGAACAAATGATGACATTAGGAACATCAAAATATGTGCATCCTTAGATCCTGAAATCAAAGCTCAATACCTTAAGTTATTTGAAAAATACAAGGATGTTTTTGCATGGACCTATGTTGATCTACAGACTTGTGATACATGACTGATACAATGTAGGATTCCTTTAAAACCAGAAGCAAAACCTTGTCAACAGAAACTTAGGAGGATTAATCCAACTCTTTTACCAACTATAGAAAAGGAAATTAGGGAACTGTTGGATGCCCAAATTATTCTCCCTCTTAGATACTGTAATTGGGTTTCTAATTTAGTTCCTGTTAGAAAAAAGAATGGGGAAATCAGACTTTGTGTGGACTTTAGGAATTTGAATAAAGCATCATTAAAAGATAACTATCCTTTACCAAAATGGATCAGTTACTTCAGATGATTTCAGGAGCACAAATAATTTCCATGCTTGATGGCTTTTTAGGTTACAATCAAATAAATGTTTATCCAATAGATAGAGAGAAGACAACTTTTACTACACCCTAGGGTACATTTATGTATTCTAGAATTCCCTTTGGCTTGTCCAATGTTGGAGAAACTTTCAGATAGCTATGGAAATATATTTTGTGGGACATGTAAAAAAATTTGTAGTCATTTATCTTGATGACATAACTGTTTTTTCTAATTCGCATAAAAGACATCTAAAGCACTTGATGAAGGTTTTTGATAGGTGTAGGAAATTTGGACTATCCCTTAATCCTAAAAATTATCTATTTGCTATCAAAGAAGGAATGCTACTAGGCCACATAATCTCAAAAGAAGGAGTGGTGATTGATCCCAAACATGTTTCTTCTATAAAAACATTGTCATTACCTAGAAATAAGAAGGAGATTCAAGCTTTTCTAGGCAAGATTATTTTTTTAAGGAGGTTTATCCCGAATTATGCTGAAATTGAGAAAGACATAACTGATATGCTCCGAAAGGATCATGAAGTTAAATGGACTGTCTCTTCCAGGAATGCATTTTATCAAATCAAGAAGGCTATCTCTGAAGCCCCAACCTTGGCCAGTCCTGATTATACCAAGCCATTCAGTATATTTTCCTTTGCCTTTGAAACAACCCTTGTTGTTGTTTTATTACAAAAGAATGAAGATTCCCATGACCAACCTATAGCCTTTTTCAGTAAGGTTATGAGAGATGTTGAGCTTAAGTATGACATAATTGAGAAGTAAGCCTATGCCCTTATACAAGCTTTGAAATCATTCAGGATGTATGTCCTACATTCACCTATTACTACTTATGTTCCTAACAGTGCTGTAAAAATTGTTTTAACCCAACCAGACACTGATGGGAAGAGAGGTAGATGGATCACTCAAATACTGGATTTTGATCTAACTATCAAAACCACAAAGCTAGTAAAGGGTCAAGGATTAGCTAAGCTTCTAGCTGAATCCAACTGTAAAGTGCTGGGCATCAATTCAATTTTGGAAATACGAGGGGAGTATCAACAAGAACCTACTCAAAGTTAAAATAAGAAGTATCCACAAGAACCTTTTGTTCATGCAGAAGGGTGAGAATCCACAAGAACCATCTCATCATCTTGAAGAAAAGAATCCACAAGAACCTTTACCTTCAGATCAGACCATCTCTCTACACATTTATGAGAAATTTATTTTGTCAAATTTGTATCAAGATATTGTAAATTTATTGATCTATTTTGAATGTCCAACATCATTCTCGAAAAGTCAATGTAAAACTCTCAAACTAAAAGCAGTCAAATACTATCATAAATGCAAATCTATACTGGAAGGACCCACTAAATATCTTTTTATTATGTTTAACAAAATTAGAAACTGAAGGAATCATTGATCAGTTTCATACATGATTTTGTGGAGGAAATTATGCTTGGAGAGCAACAACATATAAGATATTAAGGGCAGGATTTTATTGGCCTATATTGTTCTTACAAGTAGGAGCAAAGGTCAGAAGTTTTGTCCCTTGTTAGATGTTTGCTGGTAAGCAAAAACTAGCAGCTCTTCCACTGATCCCAACAATAGTCTCAACACCTTTTCTCCAGTGGGGATTAGATTTTATTGGAGAAATTCACCCCACTTCAAGTAATAAACATAGATGGATCCTCACTGTAGCAGACTACTTTAACAAATGGGTGGAAGAAATTCCAGTCAGAAATGTTATTGATTCAATAGTAATCCAATTCATTGAAAAAAACATTTTATCTAGATTTGGTTTCCCGAACCATATTGTTACTGAAAATGCCACAACGTTTTCTAGTGTTAAAATGATTGAGTTTTTCCAGAAATATTAGATTCTGTTACATCATTCAACTCCATATTATCCTTAGGGTAATGGTCTTGCATAATCATCAAATAAAATTCTGATAAAGGTGACAAAAAAGACTTTAGCAGATCATAAAAAGAGCTCGGACTCTCATCTGATTTATCCATTCTGGGCAAATAGGATTACTCCAAAGAGATATACTAGAAAATCTCCTTTTCAGTTAATCTATGGGAAATATGAAATTTTCGCTACCAACTTGGCCTTCCATGTTTTAAAGTTTCTGCAAGATTCAACTGATGATTTTTCAAGGAGAATAAACCAAATTATTGAACTAAATGAAAATAGAGATGAAGTTCAATACAAATTGAAAAAGTATCAAAATAAGATGAAGAGCCTGTTTGACAGAAGAGCAAGGGAAAGGGACTTTAAGGAGGGTGATCTAGTTCTAAGATGGGATTCCAAAAGAGAAGACAAGGGAAAACATGGCAAGTTTGATAACCTATGGTTTGGACCTTTAGCTATTGCTAAAGTAAAAGAAAATAATAATTTTGTGCTGCAAAATCTTGAGGGACTGTATTCCAGTTATCCTGTTAATGGAAGGTTTCTCAAACATTATATTCAGTACTAAGAAGTTGAAGTAGATTTCATTACCACCATTGTAAAAAGTCTGATTTAATTTATTTTTCAAACTGTCAGTCTGAGTTTTCCTAGCAAAGACTCCATAGCCTGAGGAGAAGGCACATGGATCTGTAGGTTCTCTGCATTCTACAGGAGAAAGCAGTCCCTAGTTGGAGCCAATGTTGTAGCTTTTTTGGTTTTGGTAAGTTAGCATCAATTAGTCAAAAAAAAATGAAAATCATTCCAAAAAATGTTCAGTTAGGATATGGACAAAAAGAATATTGAATCAAAAAATGTTAGGGATATTTTGATGAATAAGTCCATACCAAATAAAATGTTGGAATAGATGCCCTAAAAAAGGAAGGAAAAAACAAAAAATGTTAGATTAGAAAGAAAAGAAAAAATAATAAATTCTGAAAGTGTTGCAAATCCAAATGCCACGACTCTCAGTCAAAGTTTATTTTTGCAAATAAAAAGTTGAGTGCAGATTGTTTAAATTCCACAGTAGTTCATACAATGCAATTGTATAGTTTAATCATGATTGGATTTGATTTTAAATTATTTGTCAATAGGTAGCAAATAAAATTGGCTCGCCATTTCAATCTGAGCTAATGGAAGCAATAAGTGGATAGAAGTAGATTAAAAATTAAAAGGAAAATGTTGAGTTGCTAGTCTAAATGCACTCGAGTGATGAAGATTAAAAAAATGTTAGGAAAGTAAGGGCAGGTAGAGAAATGAAATTGGAGCATGATAGGATTTTTATCCTAAGTCAGAACATAGAATACAAGTGTATATGTTGATTGGTTTTAATTAACCATAAATTGTAAATATCAATGTTATTTTTGATATTCGAACTTTATTCATTCATTCGCCATACCCCATACCCTTCGCATGTCACATCCGCTATAGCTCTGGACTCCACCATCGCTTTTCATCTTGTCACATTAAAACTCATTCACATATTTTTCATCCCGTACACTCCCCCGAGATCCACTGGTCTACATCACTCCTCAACCCTCCTTTGTCATCCAAACATTATCCGGGGGGGTCCAAAGTCAGCAGTTTTGGAAACTACCCTTCAAAACTACTTTTCCTCCATCCTAGTCTTTCGGGACTAAAAATCCCAAAACAACTTACCACCTCCACTTACTCCCGAATGGGGTTTTCATTTGACCGTTTACCACCGCTCTTGTGTCATCATCCACGTATGCCCCATGTCACTTCATCCATCGAATTGACTACAGCTTATTTGTCTGTTATTAATTTAATTCCCCATTCCCACTCATACATCAATATTCTATTGATCCGTTAATAAGACTCGTTGGAGAATTAATGAAAATTTAACCATAGATTAATGGACCCGCTCCATGTTTTCATTATAAGCTTTGTTTTTCATAAAAACCGTTACACAATTCATTCTCATAATTTTCTCGATATTTGAAGCTTGCAGTCCAAGCAATAGATTTATCATTCAACTAAATTTCAATTCTGTTCAGAACCAAGCTGACATCTAGGTCCACCTAATCCATTTTTAGTTATATTGTTTTTCTGTTATTACTGTGTTTCAAACCAATTCTTCCCATTTCTGTCAAGTTTAGCTTGCAATTCACTTAACAAAATGCCTCCTAAGGGAAAGGAAATTCTAGAAATCCCAAATCCCCTCATTCATCCACAAGTTGACTTCCATCATACTCCCCTGGTCAATAGAGACTATAAAATCATTGAGCCTTCCTCTCAATTCTATTTATATGAAATATACTGCTAGATGGAGGATCAGCTAGTTTATCAAATAGATGAAATAGGACGTTGGGACTGCCACCTTCCTCACTACATTTTTCCTCAGATACGTAGAGCACCTAAATCTGTTAGGAAATGCTATGAATCCTATGATTCTAGTCAAAGAGCTATCATTTCACCTACAGGAGAAATCCTCTGTTTCATCAATGCTCAATCTATTGAATAGATGTTGCAGGCCCCAACTATTGCACCAACCCATCATTTTTCTCATGAAATCGTGATAGAAGCCTATCGAAAGCTAGATTTCGCTAAAAGATCTCAAACTCTTGAACTTTTCCTAGTTGTAGATAGCCCTTGGCCTAAAAGAAACCCTCCCTATGATTCATCCAAGTTCCCAGACAGAACCAAGCGAATTACCACTATTATTTCTTATTTGCTTGGTTACAATAATGATAAATATGTAAATGAAGCCATCATAGGTTTCTTTTCTATCTTTTCTATTGATTCCAAACCCGTCGTTCTCTATAATTTTAGCCAATTTCTAGCTGAGGCCATCCATGAAAAATTTTTCCAGTTTAATACCAAAGAAGTATTCAAGTATTCTTCAGTACTTGCATATCTTTTTATATATTTTTAGGGAGACAAGTTTCCATTCACCTTGCAAAACTAAGATGAAGAAGGCAATCAACAATGAGTGATATTTTGGACGTCTATGGGAATGAAGGGGAAGGAAGAATTTACATATAAACAGTTCATATAATTGTTTGTTCATCTAGCTATTAATATTATGAGCAACACTCCAGTACCAAGAATCAATGATGAAATTGTGAAAGTATTGCAGCTGGTTGATCAAGCCACAATAAGAGATTGGTATCTTTACAAAAGCTATACAGAAATCAGAGTCTATGGCTATGAGCTTCCACCCTAAAAACTTCCTAAGTACCTCCCTATCATAATTTTTGCATTGGAATATATTAGGTAGAGGTTAAATGTAGATGAGGTACATTTTGTCGCTGCAAAGAGGAAATCACAATTCAATCTAAGGGCTCATGTTAGTCCATTCATCTGTAACACTAGAGCAACAGGAGAAGAAGCAAACAGGTTATTGAGGGAACTGGAGTTTGGTCTCAGCTTCACTTGGTCTTATGACCCAATGGGAGTAATTTCAAAACTTAGGGTTGAAAATAAGTTTACTTCATACGACCACACAACCAGGCCTAAAATAGAGTAGTACAAAAATCATTTAGAATGGAAGGAGAACACCCTTCATGAAGCTAAAGAACAGACAGTCTCTACTTCAAATGTACAAACTCCACTTGCACAGGAAAAGACAATTAAACGAGGAAGGGAAGAACATTCATCCCCTACAACTGAATCATCAAGTCAGGGCTTTAGAATTGTATATAGAAAGAACAAATCTAGGATCTCTGTGAAGGTTAGTGCAACAATTGAGCCAGAAAAAACAACATTTGATGGACTTGGAGAGACTTTTCTTTTTACACAGTCTGGTGGACAGTCTACTCAATCCCCCACTCATTCCACTACTTCTTAGGAACAACAGATGATTCAGACTAGTGGAACCAGTCAGAAGGACAAAGAGGATGATATCTTTCATGTCTTCAGTCAAATTAAGAAGAAGAATAAATAATTGAAGTTGAACACTTATACTCAATTCTGGAAGCACTCTTCCAGCTCTAAAGCTAGACTTCTTTCATTCTTTGACTCTGAAAAGGGTAAGATGCAGCTGGCTTTCTTACAAGCTCAAATTCCACAACCTAGGACTCCTACACATTATCCAAATCAAACCTCCTTTGAGTTTAATGTAAAATATGCACATCCAATTGACCGAATCGAGATGCACAAACAGACTGGCCAAATGATTTCTTCCACTTTAACTCACGCTGCCATGAGTTTTTCAAAGTTGCGGGTCACCTTGGCTAATACACAGTCACAACTCAAGTTGGAAAAAGTTTCCTCACTGGCAAAGGAAACCATGATCAAATCTTTGGAAGATTTGGTGTTGAAGATGGGATATGATCCCTCAAATATAAATGCTACAGAAGAACTTTTCAGGAAGAAAAATGTTGAGCTCTCAGCATTAAGGAAGAAACTCAAAGTTCCAACTTCTGAGGACCCAATGACCAAGGAGATTGAAGAAACCAAGACTCAGAAATCTGACATGATGAAGCTCATCATGAAACAAAATATGCAAATAAAATAGATGGTGGAGAAAATGGAGAAATTTGTCAAAGAGAAAGAGGAAGCTGTGAGAATGGCTCAAATTCCAATGGATGTAGTTCCTCTTTCAATAGTCTCTATAACCAAAGTTTCTACTTCAGGCACAACAACAACTACAGGTACAACAAAAGGAGTTGAACAACTTGTAGAAGCTGTTTAGAACCTGTCCATTCAGATAGTAGAAATCAAGAAGTTGCATGATGAACTGAAGGAATTACAACATATGAAAGCAGTTGGAGACAATTCACATGCAGCTAAGTTGCAGAGGGAAAAAATTCAAATTGAAGTTTTGTAGAAAAAAATCAAAGAATCTTACCTTGGAAACAAATTAGGTTTGGCAAAGGAGATTTTATGGGAAGAGATTACTGAGCCAGACAAGGATATCTGGTCTTATATCAAGATAATATTTGATAAAGAAAGACTTGTTGGAGAAAGCTCAGGAAGCTATTGAAACTATCTCCAAGAAAATTGAGGACATGCCAAAAGTTTCCACTGAGGTAATCAATTTTCTAAATTCTAAAGACAGCTATGAGATTGAAGAATTACGTACAAATGATAGGACAACAGCCATACTTGAAGTGAAGAAAATCATTAGAAAGAAAAACCTCATTCTTCATTTGGAGGAAAAATGCAACAACGTTAATGTCATATTTCAACGATTTTTCAGTAGGTTAGAACCCTTGACTAGCAAGGGTTTTCCCTCTATTCTTGTGATAAACGATAAATTAATGCCCATTGAAGAATATGTTCGAAAGATTACAAGGTAGGTACCAATGCAGCTTCAATTTCAAACATAAGAGGTGCAGCAACACTAAGGGATGTTTTGAATGAACTCAGAGATGTCTTTTTCATTCTAAATGAAATTAGACATATATTTTTATTAAAACCCACTTTTACTAAATATACAGAAATGGATGAAGTTTATCAAAGCGTAACTAAGTTATCTATCCTAGATAAGAAACGTTGGGAATAGTTAACTGATTTACTTGACTGGAAAGAGGATCAAACAACATTTAGTGTTTCCCAGAAAGGTCATCAATAGTTCAGTAGTTTTCAGCTTTTCCAAGAATAGTCATCAACAGTTCAACAGTTTTCAGCTTTTCTAGCAACAATCATCAACATTTAAGCAATTTTCATCTTTTCCGGGAATAGTCATCAACAACGCAAAACCAAAATAGTGACAGATCGACTATCAATTCATATTCCTAATTTTGTATTGATCTATTTTTGTAAATTTCTTTAAGATATTTTCTTATCTCTAAGATTGTACAAATAAGTCCCTTCCACAAGTTATTAAGGGTTGCACCCTTGAAAGAAACATTTGTAAGCATTAAATGTACTTGGCTTTTTCTGAATCATGAATACAAAAGCAAAGGATTCTGAGTTTTGATTCATATAGTTTTGTTTTCCTTGTAAGTTTTCTAGTTTCCATTTACTCTGTTCTTTCTTCATATTCTTAATTTTTACAAAGATAAACAAGTAGGAATAGTTGTGCTTCAATTTACTCCTATAAGCTTCTGAAGTGATCACCTTTAAAGAGAATGAATTATATAAACTATTTGTTTAACTAATTCCCTCTAAATCATAAAATCATCAGCATCTTTTGTAATCTTAGGCATATTCTATTAAACTTTCTGAACATTGTTTGAAGGTTTTCTTACTTATGATTATTTAATTTTCTATTTGAAAATTGTAATAGTCATATCATCTTTCAGTTTCTGCTCATCACTAAACAAGCTATATCATTGTGTGGATTTTAATAGCAGCCCTCTGTTTAAATATTAATACTATTCAAAAAGGTTAGGCATGACTGTTTTAAATCTGTTTCATACATTGGTCCTCCAAAATCAAAATAAACCCCCCCCCCAAAACAAATATATCAGATACCTTGGCATGATAGGTAACCATTATCATCTAAGAGATACAACAGTAGGAACACATATAGTGGGAGGCACAAAATGCACAGATTGATCAAACTATGTCCATACAGGTTATAGACCCATCCCAATAGCTGGCATGGAGAAGACAAGGTGAGAAGTGTCGTCAATCGCATGGAAGGGTGTTGAGGAGCATGGATGTCATTATATGCACACATGCGATCCCACCTATTGGCACACTCACTAAGGCGAAGATAAGAACCAAGTCTGACTAGAGCTGAACATGCATTTCGATGCGTTGGTGCACATAGTCATCATAACACACTTGGAGATCAACATAGACACTATGCATCAGTATGTTGCTGGTCCAGCTGCACTCAAGATGATGATGTGCATGTTATCAGATGAGTTGGATAGAGGATCCATATCATTGTACCTAGATGCAACAGAGGTGAGAGTTCTCTTTCAACAGGCTGTCACCATTGAGCACGTGCACACCATCATGGACAACCAAGCTTGGCATCAGTTTGCCACTGTCAATCATCACGAGGATGTCAAAGAGTTGGTATTCCCACAACTATCCGAGTCTTAGTGATAGATTTCATGGCTTCCTCAAGCCTATTTTGTCTCACATGGGTACATGTGTAGCTTGTAATGTAACATCTTGTAAAAGTGAAAGACCAAGTGTCAATAGTTGAATGTAACAATCATGTAGTAGGTGAAGAGTCATGAGGGTAGGTGAAGAGTCACAAAGGGGAATGTCAAGGTTGAACTCACCCTTTGTTATTTATAGAACCTCATAAGTCATTGTAGAGGCTTTTGGGTAGCCAAGGTTCTGATAGGATTATCTTAGAGAAAGCTTAAAGAGTATTGTAATGAGCCTTGACTTCTCCACATTGTAGAGCTAGTATATATCTTTGGAGGAGTAGGCGACAGTGACTGTAACGTTCCGTTATCAAGACTAGTGGTTGGAAATGGTTGTACTGTATGATTGGAACCTTCACTTCTTAATATAACAGAGCCAACACATTTCATGCATATGTTGTTATTATATTTTAGTTATCTTGGTTACTCTAATGATATATGTATCTATTTTCTTAGGCATCTATGTATAGGCCTTTCTTGTATATGTATGTATGAATCTTACTGAAGTGTGATGTTGTTAGTTTAAGCATCACTTTGTATTGTTGGATCACCTTCCTTCCAGTTCATGATGCATCTTTGCTCGTGTGTTCCCTTTCAAGCTACGTGTTTCCATTGGTTTCCAAGGGGTGCACTCACTCCACCTTCCATGCATTAGAACCATTCATGCACCTTCCTTGGCTTGTTGCACATGTCACACTCTTGCTACCAAAAAGGAAATCTTACTTACCTTTGCACGCAATCGCGGTCAAGGCGATACTGTATGACCCACTACTGGGACTCTTACACCAAATAGTCTAAGGTCTAGTTGGGACATCTTACCGGGGAGATCTCTTGACATGTTGGCGGGTCCAAAACTGTCAACATATACTTAGATTTTTCTTGGAGCACTCTTGGAGTGTGTGGCATAATTGGATATTTGGAGCAAGAAGGAAAAGGAAGAGAGGTAAGGCGCAAGAGGGCACCAGGATCAAAAACTACAACAATTTTTCTTACAGGCACCAATTTGTATGCATGTTTTCCTCACTATTTTTAGCATGCATGGCATATGCATGTGGATTATTAGTCATGATCCATCACTGGCATGGAAGATTGCCTGGATTGACAATGGATTTTCCTAGCCTTGTCATTTCCTCGATAGAAATGGTGTTGAGGGTTTATTTCCTTGTTTCTTTTGGTTGGTTCTCATGTTTCCTTAGCTTGGGTTGAGTTTTAGTTCCTAGAAGCCCTGGTTGGAAAAACGCTCTAGAAGCCCTCTAACAACTTGGGTTGAGTTACTAGTCCTAGAAGCCTTGGTTGGAGAATTTCTCTCTAGGCCCTTGGTGGGTTGAGTTACTAGTCCTAGAATTCCTGGTTGGAAAAACTCTCTAGAAGCCTGACATAAGTTGTGGGTTGAGTTTGGAATCCTTGGTTGGAACAACACTCTGGAAGCCCGAGAATGATTAGATAGAGACCAATCTGATGATGGTTTTGGTGATGCCCAACCATGAGGTGGAATCAGTGCTTGATGGGTTGAGGTGGATGGCCTCTTGAATCCCTAAATGGTTTTCTATTGATGTGTTCTATGAGATCCCACATTCATGCTTGGAATATGGCACGAGGGTGAATCACTGAAGAGAGATTTGGCTCAATCACTATATGGTTGGGTGGAATGCGAAAGTCCCATCTTGGGTTTGGATTTTTCATCATCAATTGAGGTTATTCCTCCTTGTATTTCTATGAGTATTATATTGGTTTATATGTGGATCATATGGATGTGATTTCTATGGTATTTTTGTTTCTATTAAGTTGGTTATATACGTTTTATGACAGAAGCTATGTATGGCTCTCATCATGTTTTTATTAGTAAATGAATGAAAAATGTATTTATGACCTAATGGATGAAATGGTAGTTGATGTGTTGAGGCATCAATGCTTCTTAGTGATTATGAGCTAAGTATGAGACTCCTATGCTCAGATTTGTTATTTACACTTGTAGAATACATATCTGTGATATGTTTGACGAAATGCCTGTCATGGCTAGTAGGGTTATAGTCAAGATCTTATTCAAGTGACTGCATTTATATTGTCATTTCCTTGTTATTTTACTATTCTGAAGATGCCATTGAATTCTAGGCAGTGACTCAAATCTTGGGGATGTTGGCACACCACTGTGAAAAATGGTCCCTGGACTCTGGCTTGCAGGCCTGTGAGATTGCATAGAGGTCCTTGGATATTGGTATGCCCATAGCATGAGAACTTTCAAAGGTCAAGTGGTCCAAAATCTTAGTGGGACCTAGGGGCTGGTTGGCAGAAAAGTTGGATTGGTTCCTGCGGGTTCTAATAATGATGTTGAATGTATATATGGTTTTCTTTCGTTGGTTCCACTTACTTACCATAACTTAGGAGGTTGAATCATATCATAGTGGCCTCTCATCGCATGTTTACCCTAGCTGGTTGGTTGCTTGGGTAGATGTGGGAGGAGGGTGTTACATGTAACCTTACGGGTCATGCGAAGATGAGAAGGGCGATTGGAAAGAGAATATTCAGTGGAAGGAACTATTTCCTATGGCCTAGAAGTTGTAGATGGAGATGATCCTTAACTAGAAGGTTGTCAAAAAGATAAGGAAGAAGGACTATTATGAGTACTTAGTCAAGTGGAAGGGGATCCCAAAATAATATGCAACCTATATGAAAGTTGTAGAGACCTAGAATCATAGTCAAACTATGGAAGATCTCATGGAGAGGAGTCCATCAAAACATTTTTGTATGAGGAGTGTGATGCAGGAGCACCCTAACAAATTTTAAGTTTCCCCATGAGGGAAAACTCATGGATATTTAAGCTATAAGAATCTGATTATTTTTCTTATGTGTTCATTATGGGATAGTTGGACATAGTCAGTTAAAGGTTTCTAGAAAATTCCTAGGCGTAACCTCATGAGACGAACCACAGACAAGCAAAGTCTCTCTTTAGTTATGGGATATTTTCTCCCTAGTAAATAAAATATTTAACCTACAATCTCATGAGAGAGTAAGAAAGAGAAGGGGGGTCATTGAGAACATTAACTAAAAATATGTAATTTTATTTATGAATAGAATTGAACCCACTAGTTATCAATGCCTTATGTTTTATTTCATTTTATTTGTATCATTTGACCATTTAAAATGTTGTTTCATAGTTTCCTTTTAAAAGTTGAATAGTCCATAAATTAAAATGGAATAAAAAAAAACTGGGGTTTAATTTTGTGGCCCTCCTACTCCCAACATAAGAATAAAGACTCATACAAGAGTGAAATTTTTGTGTTCTCATGGTTTGAGACCAACGAGGCCCAATGATTTTACTTATAGTTCAAACATCAAATCATAGCTAGCAAGATGAAGGAAATAATCGATGTTGCAGACCAAGGGGTTGATAGAGTTTAACATACAATGAAATGACAACGCGCATGTGGTTTAAATTAAAATCAAAACTTTGAGGGGGAGCCGCGAGTGTAGATCCCCCCTCCTTGTTGGAGTCAAGGGTCATGCACCCTTCGCAATCAAGAAGAGGTGTCATTCCTCCTCTGCCTAATCAAAATTGTTCGATTGATAGGGTGGAACCTTAAGGAGTAACTGTGAATGTGGACCTGCCCCCATTCTACTAATATAAGGGGCAAACCCACACACTCCACCCCCACATTCAGTATAGATCGTTGATCTATGTTGTGGATCATAACCATTGAAAGACTAGGGCCATGGCGATAAAGAACATTTTGTCACCAAAATTTGGTCAGACATATGGGCTAAGCCTTGACCAAGTCTCAATTGATGATAGGCGAGAAATTGGAGTGATGATAATGACAAAAGTGGTGTGATTTGGATCCTATGGGAAATTAAAGGACCATGAGCTAGCCTAAAAGGTATAAGCACCACATGGAAATAACACCAAATAAGGGTCCCATTGCATATACCACTACATTAATATGATTCCAATAGCAGGGCTTTCATGTGGATTTCACACCAATTCAAGGCACGGTCCTTTACTTTTAGATGCAAGAATGGAATATTTAGTTCTACCTCTATATGGTGAACACTAAAATAAGTCTATAAATGTTGTGACTAGTGATGTAAGTTCAAATCATAAATCTTTCCTTGATATGGCTTAATGTACACCTTTGCTTCCATCTTGAAAAGGGATAGTGAATGTTTCATAGCACTCAAACTGGGTTGACCTTTTTTGGGCTCTCTCTTAGACCCCCTCTCTAGATCTTCCTGATCCCACAATCTACCCTATGATCTAACCTCTATATTAGAACCTATGTATTCTATATATAGTGTGTGCTTAATGGTCAAGGCATGCATGAGGAGGCTCAAATTATGGTTTATATCAATAATTTTTGCTTCCAATAACACAAAGCTCTCCACCATGGGATCTTTATAACTTTCATCTTAATTTATTTGAATCGCTTGGACATATCCACAATATACCTAAGAAAACATTGTCGAAAACCAATATGATATGTAAATTTTTGTGGATATTCCTTTGGAAAATATGTCACAACAAATCTACTAATATATTTTAAAAAAACTAACATCTAAACCCTAAGGATTTATCTTTTGTTCTATTTTTGGATTAGTTAATTACCATGTTATTCTTATTATTGGAGTAGATAAAATATGGAAAATTGAGGAAAAGTAAATAATACTAACAAATCACAATGAACACAAGATATGATATAGGAAGCCCTTCCTAGAGAAAACCTAGTTGGAAGGTGGGGATGCTTTTCTCTCTCTTTCTGTAAATGTAAATGGATGCAAGCACAAAGAAATGAGACCTGTGGTCTCAGTTTCTACAATGCAAAAAATATCTATTTTCTCTCTCTCTCTATCCACTCTCAACTACTCTATTCATTTATGAAATAAAATGCACTTGAATATAATGGAACCCCTTTTCCTCTTAGTGGTCAGGCTATAACATAGTCTGATAACCTATTAGTGGTTAAGTTTGACTCCTTTAACTCTTAACTAGAGTTATAATCTCAATCCTTCTAGAGCCTTCTTCATCATGATCCTGTGGCTAGCCCCTTTTAAATGAGTAATGGGGGCTAACATGACATCCTCTCCAATCATGACAGTAAAAAAAAAAGAAGTCAACTTCTAGGTAGAATAAGTTTTTCATACAAACTTTAATTGGGGTGATTCTTGTGCCATTGGAAATATATTTGTGTGTATAATAACACTAATAGGTATACCACTTATTTGATAAATTACCCCGCTAAAAATTTCAATTTAATGTGGCAAATTTCTTCCCAAAGGTTTTAGATCCCAATTCACCAAACTAGGGCCCACTAATAAAAATGGTCCAATGAGCTCATTCCTTGGATACTTCCACTCTTAAAGCATCAAGATTGTTGAAAAGAATATAATGATCCAATCCAGGTCAAAAACAAATAATGGGATGCCATATATAATGCCCCAAGTTAATAGATAAGTAAAATAGTAATAATAATGGGAAAAGAAAAGTGAAGATAAAAATGGATGTAAATAATGACAAGTGGATCCTAGGGATTGGGTTTTTCTATCACATATGGCATATATGTAAGGAAGGGGAAGAAGAGAAAATTTATTTCTTTGGGATTGAGTAATAGGTTAAGAAAATATAACATAGTAGTACATTGAGGGATCAAGGGTGACTAACTAGCTCAGCCTTTGGTTGGTGAAGAGTTATTCCCCATACATTTATTGCAATCATTAATATTGGAGTGGTGTGGCAACTAACTAATTTTTGGTACAAAATTTCTTCATCTGGAAGGTAAGTTCCATCGCACCTTGTTAATGTGGATTTTGGAATAAATGTATCTTTATTATTATTATGAAGTTCTACATATATGATTTCTATGGTAGATTGGACCATTACATATGGTATCAAAGCCATAGGAACCTCTAGGACCTATGGACCCTCTTACTCTTTAAAAATGGGGTATTAGGATAAATTAAATGTTTTAAATGGGTTTGAGGGCACAATGGTAAAATTGCATTTATAGGTAGTTTATAATATATTACCAATTATAATTTTACACTATGATGGTGAGAGAATAAAATGAAAGGGAATCCATCTTCATTTCCTATAATATGGTTGTCGACTTGACAATATGATTATAGTATATATTGCACATAAGATGGTAAATCTCTATGTTACAAAATATTATGACGATTCACTATATTTTATGGATACAATTTATTTTATTTATTTCAAAATCTTGTAGATTTATAGTTTATTTAGAGTATATGGTAGTTCTTATTTTTTTATGATACATATTTTTGAACTAGTGAACAAATGGGAATTTGGTGTTAGCTTTGGATTTTGCAAAACATTTAATGAATCTCTTATACTTTTGTTTTAAATAATCCCATTTTACTTAAACTTAGGATATAACTACTAAATAATATATTTTTTTAAATTATTATTTCTTCATATTCTATCAATCTTTTATATTATTACCACAATTATCTTAATTTTTTCCGAAAACATTATTTGAGTAAAGAAATAAAAATAAAAAAATCTACCAATTTTACATCTGCAACTAAATCTATACATACCAAATCTAACACCACTACACCATAAGATTCCATTAATGTTTTCATGGTTATTACCATATTATATTCTATGATGAACTTGTTGTACATTATGTAATGTAATAGAAACAAAATAGATCATACTATATAAAATTGACAAGAGCATACATACTTGGAAGTTCACTTCTTACATGTTTGAGGGTCAAAAAGAATTTTGATGGTTAAATATAAAGATTGTTAATAAATATTTAACATCATAAATCAATATCAATACCTCCAAAATATTAGAATCAGATATAAAGGCTTAATGCTTAGACCTTTAAAACCAATGAGTCAATGAGTCAAGGGCATATTTCAGAAACATGAGAATTATGTGCCAAAAAAGACTTCAATATCAATTAAACATTTGAAATAATATCATTTTTTTGGTCCATATAATCTAGGTAAATAAATCTCCTTAAATGCGATTTACAATAGATTAAAAGTTCCAACATACTCCTTAAGCCAAGAAATATATCCACTCGTGAATTTAATCTAAAATTAACCATTTAAGCCACTTAAACACACCATATTGCTTGAAATATGGTTACTTATCTCCCCGATCGAAATAACTATACTTATGAACTATATATGAAAATTAAAATTCATTTATGAGATAGATGAATACGCCGTTCTGTTCACATGCAAATTCTAAGCCTCATAAAGGAAGGATTAAAGGATTTTTGGTTCAACATACTACATATGCCTCATAACCCATCTGTTAAGAAAACCGTATGCAGTATTTAATTTAAAATTTAGGTGCAGGATGAGAATATATGGTAAATATCGTAGTTATTATGGTTTGGTTTAATTAATTTAATATTTATAATTAATAATAAAAAACAAATTATCATTAGTTTTGTGAACTTTGAGATGATTGTAAGATTAATTTGAAATTTGAATAGCCACAATTTAGAGTCATTTCAAAATCACTTGGGCATTAAAAATCTTAAGTATGACTGTATTTTTCCCTACTAGATTTTGAAACAATAATAACTTTTGCATTAAAAAAATACTTTAATAGACCATGAATAATTAGTAATATATTTTTATTAATATAGATTTCATTTAAAAAATTATATATATTTATTAATTTAATTTATTCTAATATTATATATATTTATTAATTTAATTTATTCTAATATTATATATCATAATTTAAAATATAATAGGTTAGTGTTTTCTTTATAATTTTTCAGATCACCCTGTCGAATACTCGTTCAAATAAATATATATATATATATATATATATATATATATATATATAATTTTGACGCCCACTATCCTTTTAAGATTTTCCAACAATTCATATCAAATAGTCAATATGCATATAATGTTATTTACTTTTTGGGAAAATTTACAGCTATATAATTTTTTTTTAAATATAGGTTTTTTTTTTTAAATATAAGTTATTTTTTATAATAGTTTTCTTAATTTATTTATACTATTTTGAAATTTAAATATAATAATTTTTTATTATTTTTAAATTTAAAAAATTCAAAAAATATTTAACAATTAATATATTAAAAAATATTTATAATTATAGAATAAAATAAATGTAAATAATAAATTTTTATTAAGAAATTTAATTATTAAATTTTATAGTTTATTTTAAAAAAATTATAATAATTAATAATTAATTTTTAAAATAATAAAAATATATTGAAAATTATTATTTTTTATATAAAAATAATAATAAAAAAATTAATTCATAAAATAATAAATATCATAACCTATGAAAAGTAAGTTTAAACGCAATGATATGTCATTCAACTTAATTTATTTGAATCCCTTGCACATATGCATAATATACCTAAAAATCATTGACGAAAACCAATATGATATGTAGATTTTTGTGGATATTCCATTGAAAAATATGTCACAACAAATCTACTAATATATTTAAAAAAATCTAACATCGAAACCCACTAATATATTTTAAAAAATCTAACATCTAAACCCACTAATATATTTTAAAAAATCTAACATCTAAACCCTGAGGATTTATTTTTTCTTAGATTTTTGGGTTAGTTAATTACCTTATTATTATTTTTATGACTGAAGTAGATAAAATATGGGAAATTGAGGAAAAGTAAATAATAGTAACAAATCACAATGAACTCAAGATATGATCTAGGAAGCCTTTCTTAGAGAAACCCAATTGGAAGGTGGGGATGCTTTGCTCTCTCTTTCTCTAAATGTAAATGGATGCAAGCACAAAGCAATGAGACCTGTGGCCTCGAATGCTACAATGCGAAAAAATTGTATTTTATCCCTCTCTATCCACTCTTAGCTACTCTATTCATTTATGAAATAAAATGCACTTCAATATAATGGAACCCCTTTTCCTCTTAGTGACCAAGTTATAACACAGTCTCATAGCCTACTAGTGGTTAAGTTTGACTCCTTTAACTTTTAACTAGAGTTATAATCTCAATCCTTCTAGAGACTTCTTCATCATGATCATGTGGCTAGCCCCTTTTAAATGAATAATGGGGGCTAACATGACATCCTCTTGAGCCATGATGGTAAAAAAAAAATCAACTTCTAGGTAGAATAAGATTTGCACACAAACTTTAATTGGGGTGATTCTTGCGCCATTAGAAATATATTTGTGTGTATAATAACACTAGTAGGTGCACCACTTATGTGATAAAGTACCCCCTAAAAATTTCAATTTAATGTCTCAAATTGCTTCCAAAAGGTTTTAGATCCCAATTCACGAAACTAGGGCCCACCAATAAAAACGGTCCTATGAGCTCATTCCTTGAATATTTCCACTCTTAAAGCATCAAGATGGGTGAAAAAAATATAATGATCCAATCCAGGTCAAAAACAAATAATTGGATGCCATATATAATGGCCCAAGTTAATAAATAAGTACAATAGTAATAATAATGGAAAAAGAAAAGTGAAGATAAAAAAGTAAGTAAATAATGACAAGTGTATCCTAGGGATTAGGTTTTTCTATCACATATGGTGTCTATATAATGAAGGGGAAGAAGAGAAAATATATTTCTTTGGGATTGAGTAATAGGTTAAGAAAAATAACGTAGTAGTACATTGAGGGATCAAAGGTGACTAACTAGCTAAGCCTTTGGTTGGTGAAGATTTATTCCCCATAAATTTATTACAATCATTAAGATTGGAGTGGTGTCACAACTAACTAATTTTTGGTACAAAATTTCTTCACCTGGAAGGTAAGTTCCATCGCACCTTGTTAATGTGGATTTTGGAATAAATGTATCTTTATTATTATTATGAAGTTCTACATATATGATTTTTATGGTAGATTGGACCATTACATATGCTATCAAAGCCATAGAAACCTCTAGGACCTATAGACCCTCTCACTCTTTAAAAATGGGTTTGAGGGAACAATGGTAGAATTGCATTTATAAGTAGTTTATAATATATTACCAATTATATTTTTACACTATGAAGGCGAGAGAATAAAATGAAAGGGAATCCATCTCCATTCCCTATAGTATGGTTGCCCACTTGACAATATGATTATAGTATATATATTGCACATGGGATGGTAAATATCTATGTTATAAAATATTATGATGATTCACTATATTTTATGGATACAATTTAATTTATTTATTTCAAAATCTTGTAGATTTATAGTTTATTTAGAGTATATGGTAGATCTATTTTTTTATGATACATATTTTTGAATTAGTGGACAAATGGGAATTTGGTCTGAGCTTTGGATTTTGCAAAACATTTAATGAATCTCTTATATTTTTATTTTAAATAATCCCATTTTACTTAAACTTAAGATCTAATTAATAAATTATATATTTTTTTAATTATTGTTTCTTCATATTCTAATAATCTTTTATATTATTACCACAATGATCTTAATTTTTTCCTATTTGAGTAAAGTAGTAAAAATAAAATAATCTACCAATTTTACATTTGCAACTAAATCTATACATACATACTAGATCTAGCAACACTACACCATAAGATTCCATTACCACATTAGGATTCCATTAATGTTTTCTATGGTTATTACCACATTAAGATTCCACTAATGTTTTCATGGTTATTACCACATTATATTGTATGATGAATTTGTTGTACATTATGTAATGTAATAGAAACAGAATGGATAATAATATATAAAATTGACAAGAGGAAATTCATTTCTGGCATGTTTGCCGGTCAAAGAGAATTTTTATGGTTAAATATGGTAAATAAATTATTTTTCCAAAAAATACCTTTAGATTTTACAAAAAAACAAAAAAAATGTAAAAATTGTTAATAAATATCACACATTATAAATCAATATCAATACCTCCAGAATATTAGGATCAGATCTAAAGGCTTAAGGCTTAGACCCTTAAAATCAATAAGTCATGGGCATAATTCAAAAACATGAGAATTATGTGCCAAAGAGCTTCAATATCTATTAAACATTTGAAATAATATCAATTTTTTTGTCCATATAATGTAGGTAAATAAATCTCCTTAAACGCGATTTACAATTTTTTTAAGTTCCAACATACTCCTTAAGCCAAGAAAGATATACACTCGTGAATTGAATCTAAAATGAACAATTTAAGCCACTTAAATACACCATATTGCTTGAAATATTCTTACTTATCTCTCCGATTGAAATAACTATACTTATGAACTATATATGAAAATTAAAATTCATTTATGAGATAGATGAATACACCGTTCTGTTCCCATGCAAATTCTAAGCCTCATAAAGGAAGGATTAAAGGATTTTTTGGTTCAACATAATACATATGCCTCATAACCCATCTGTTAAGAAAACCGTATGCATTATTTAATTTAAAATTTAAGTGTAGGATGAGAATATATGGTAAATATCGTAGTTATTATGGTCCGGTTTAATTAATTTAATATTTTTAATTAATAATAAAAACAAATCATCGTTAATTTTGTGAACTTTGAGATGATTGTAAAATTAATTTGAAATTTGAGTAGCCATAATTTAGAGTCGTTTCAAAATCACTTGGATGTTAAGAATTTATAATATGACTGTATTTTTTCCTATTAGACTTTAAAACAACAACTTTTACACTTAAAAAAACGACCTTAATAGACCATGAACAATTAATGATATAATTTTGTCAAAATAGATTTCATTTAAAGATTTATATATATTCATTTTTAAAATTTATTTTAATATTATATCATAATTTAAAATATAATAGACTAGTGTTTTCTTTATAATTTTTCAGATCACCCTGTCGAAAGTGTATATATTTTGTATTAAAAAATATTCATAAAACTAATCGAATATGTATTCATATCATACTCGTTCAACGATATATATATATATATATATATATATATATATATATATATATATATAATTGTTTTGACGCGCACTATCCTTTTAAGATTTTACAACCCTTTTAAGATTTTACAACAATCCATAAATAAGGATTATCAAATAGTCAATATGCATATAATGTTATTTATATTTTTGGAAAATTTACGGATATAATTTTTTTTAAATATAAGTTATTTCTTATAATAGTTTTTTAATTTATTTCTATTATTTTGAGATTTAAATATAATAATATTTTTTATTATTTTTAAGTTTAAAAATTCCAAAAAGTATTTAACAATTAATATATTAAAAAAATATTTATAATTATATAATAAAATAAATGTAAATAAAAAATTTAAATGAGTAGACAATAACTTACTTATTTTATTAATTAATATATTTTTTATTAAAAAAATATAATTATTAAATTTTATAATTAATTTTAAAAAATTATATATATATATATAAAAACTTAATTGATAAAATAACCAATATTATAACATATGACAAATAAGCTTAAACGGAATCATAAGTGGCCACCTTAAAATGTCATACTTTTTGAGTTAAATGCATTCTATTGCTGGCCTAATCTTGTAGTTTATATGTTAGGCTTGTAAATAGAATGCAATTTTGTTGGAATATTTTAAATTAATTTGATAGGTTAGAAATAAGGAAAGAACAAATAATTTATGAAATTTAATTAAACATATTAAATTTATAAAAAATTAAAATCAACTTTATATTTATATTTATATAATTTAAATTTAAATTATTTATTTTATTACATACAAGAATAAGGACAATACAACCATTGAAATTTAAATTTAACTTATTTACACCACAATGCATACTACATTCAAATTATTTAAAAAATAAATAAACTTCCATCTATTTACTTAAAATAAATTAAATCTATGAAAAACAATGTACTCAAAAGGAACGTATTGAGGGTGTCAATGATATTAATATTAAATTTTGAAAGTAACTTATTGATGGTATCAATTACATTAATATTAAATTTAAATTAATGAGCAGAAAGAAACCGGAAACCGGAAACCGATTTATGTATTCAGTGTCTCTGATAAGAAGAAAGAAACAAATTTATGTACTCATGGTTTAAATGCTTTCAACAAAAACATGAAAGTAAAAATGTTCCGTTTAAATGTTTTCAACAAAAATCGGAAATACAGAAAGCAACGTAGTAGCCAAGATCAATTGGCCAACACAACGAACCATTCATTCCTAACCAACTTACATACATATCAATCTGCAAAATGAGCAGCTCATCACCATTTCCAAACTGAGTATCACCAAAAAATCAAGAATGGCGTTAACAACCTTCGCCAAACAAGTCCTCTAATCTCTTCCCGTGTGGTGTTTCACTCAAAAACATAATTTCTGGCACAATTATAACCAGCAGAACAGCCCTATGATACATTGCAACATCTAACTAACTCAACTGAACTGAAATATGAAATTCTATGCATTACATACAATGTCTATCCCATCGCTAAATCATGGAGATTCATGGGATTGCAAATGCTCATACGCTTGCCTGACCAGATGTTGTCCGCCATTATAGAGTTAACTCTGTCTGTAGGATAATATGCGTCCCACCAGACGTGGGAGGAAGCATCAGCACAAGCCATGTCTGCAGTGGTGCATATGATACCCCCACCATATTTTCCCTGCCCACAGCAAGCATCGCTTGCAGTCTTGAAACCTGCAAAAAAAAATAAAAAAAAAACAGTCCATGAATTCAAACCTAAAACTATCATGCAATTTCTACACACATCAACACAGGGTATTAATAGAAATGCATCGGGGTTTCGTGTTCTTACCATAGCTACCAGGATTCTGCACTATATCCATGCCTGCATCGTACATATTGCAGAAGATTATACTGGAGCCTGCAAGCCTGTTGCTGAGCTTATCCAACTTGTACCTAAGAGCCAAATTATACGCCATCACCATGTTATTTATTTCCTCAATGCATTCCCCGTCGGTGCTGTTACGCTCCCATAAGAAATGTGGTGCACATCCAAGAGGCCCTAAACCCACGCACACAAACTTTCTTGCGTTCGCATTATACAGATTCTGCACAATCATAAATATACCCAAATTGCAATTCAATTCAACAAGACTGAAATGATTATTACTTGTATGGTCAAGAAAATAATTATTGGTATTGTCAAGAAACACTAGATTAGGAGGATAACTGAGCTGCACACACCCTAAACCCTAAACACTGAACACGAAGATTTGCAGGATAACTGAACTCCACCCTAAACCCTAAATCCCGAACACGAAGATTTGCAAGACAACTGACCTCCACAAACCCTAAACCCTGGACACGAAGATTTGCAGGATTACTGACCTCCACTTCTGTGCTGATGGCATCGATGAGCAATTGGTTGAATTGCCATGGCGTGAATGAGGAAAATCCAAAAGGATTGCGCAGGTAGAAGTCAATATAATCGATAGTTCCTATGGAGATATAAATAATGGACTTCGAAATTATTTGATTCGTTGATTCTCGCCCTAGGATCGACGATATCTGCTCAATCGTTTCTGTAGCTAGCTTAGCCTGCTGCCTCAACAATATGCGTTGCCCCTGTTTTTGAATGAATGAATATAAACAAATTCTGTTAGACCAATCCCCATTATTTCAAAGAAAATTTACAGGAAGTATTACTATTCATAGCGTTGAGTACAGGGGCAATCAGTACTTGGTCTGAGTCACTGGGACGCAAAACCCGCGCCCCCGCAGAAGCAAAATTGAGTCCACGCGCCATGGTTTCGATTCGCCCCGCTTGTCCAGGAAATGGCTGAACCAGCGGCATAGCCATGAGGTTTGCTGTTACATCTCAGAGAAGGAAATTTATAGTGAAATCGACCGATACAGATGAAGAAAACCTAGACCATGCGGATCTGGGGTTTGTCGGGAGATGTATACACATTGTATATATTATACAGAGATTGATCGGTACAGATGAAGAAAACGTGGAACATGCGCATCTAGGGTTTGCACGGAGATGTATACACATTGTATATATTCCAAATAATCAAGAAATCTTACCTAGGTAATCTACGACGAGCCGACCGTTGGATAATCTTCCTGTGGCGATGTGGGTGTCGAAATCCCTTCCGTATGGAGGGTGATTCGCTCTCGCAAAAATTCCAAGACTGTTGTTATTCCCGCAGGCTACAGTGGAGTCTCCAAAGATAAAGAACCCAGGGACCAGTGAATGACGGCGAGCCAGTTTGTTCGCTGTGACAATTGAAGATGCATTCCCTGTGGAGTTGGCGGATGTTCTGAGTGGAGTCGGATGGTCCAAAGGATCTGTTCTGTTCTCATCCCGAGGATCGAACTCGTGACCTGGTAGCTGCTCCTGTGGGTTTTTGTATTCTTGTGACAAGGGCATCTGCGTGAGATGCAGAGATCTGAAAAAGATAACAACGCCCAAGATGAGGAGCGCAACGGTCGAATACAGAACCCTGCGGTGCACACCGGTTCTTGGCTTTCGAACAAAAAGCTTCATCGCCAGCCGTGGAATTCAAGGTCCTCCCATTTTTAAGTTAATGAACATAAAATACCATACGCAGCAATATGAACGAGGTACCTTCAATTAATAGAGGAGCAGAGCAATGCTATTTGACAAGTCTCGTGGCAGTGGTTTCTTGGGTATAAGCGCTTGGCTATCCGTTATGATTGACAAAATGAAATTCAAAATCATAAAACTCTTCTTTAAAAAATAAATTAAAAATTAAAAGACATACCATTTTAATTGAAAATAAAATAAAATAAAGATTTGTAAAATTAAAATATATATTTGTAAAATTTTATATTTTGTAACCGGGACGAAACAGATTAAGTTGGTTGGAATAAAATTTGAATGATATAATTAATCTGAAAGTCATTTATCTATCATATAAATCACAAAAATCTTAAATCTAACTTATACAATTATTAATAAATTAAAAATTTTTAATTTTTAATTTAATTAAATAAATAATTGTATAAATAAATATAATTTAAATAATTAAAAATTATTTTTTCGTTATTTACTAAAATAATCAATTTGATTAGCTATTATTATATAAATCAATGTTAAAAATTCATTGGAAATTCAAATCCAATGAGTTAAACGAACCCAATGAATCAAACTAACCAATAAAATTAACTCTATAATTAAAAGGCATCTTCGATACATATATAAAAAAATAACTGAGGTAAATTTAAAATTCCGTGTAATAACGTTTCGGTTTAAACCCATGACCCTAGGTTCATTAATTCATCACCCTCTCCAATTTTTATTATAACATTTCACTTTTCGTTAAATTATTTTTAATAAATTTATATCTTATTATCTCCTCTTTCTTAAAATTATTAGAGAATTAAAATCGGGTTTGAGAAATATTAAATGGTTTTTTTTTTTTAATTATTAGAAAATTAAAATCAGTTGCGAGTAATATTAAATGGTTTTTAACTCATGATTCTTGGTTCATTAACTCTTCACCCTTTCCAATTTTTAGTATAACATTTTATTAAATTGTTTTTAATAAATTTGGAAAACCCTTACTTTTTAAAATAATAAATAATTAATTAGAAAATTGCAAATGATTTAGACTTTTATTTTTTATAAATTATCATAAAACTAATTGATTAAAAAAGTACGAATGATTTGGACTAGTAATGCGTTAAAATTATTATCAAATATCTCAATCAACGGGAGAAAATTTGGTGAACTAACTAAAATTGTGTTACACAACCAAGCATGTTAAAGCTCTAAGCATCTTAAAGCTCTTAACGTGACTCCTTAAAATCACCATTAAATTACTTGAAATGTTGAAATAATAGCTTGGTCAACCAGAATAAGTCACGCATTTTAATATCTAAATATCCAAGTTATAATATATTGATTAATTGATATTTAAATTGGATCTGATTATAACTAGCATTTGCACCAAATGTTGCAAAGGAAACGCCGTAAGGCATAGAGTGCGGAAGAATAGCGACGTGTAAATGGAAATTATTGAAAGCAAGGGTGGATGATCAGAAACCAAGTGACCAGTGCGTGTTTAATTAGAAGATTGGGCAAGTGCTTTGGATTGGTGATCATTGGTAAAATTGCAAAGAGGAATATATATATCAGTAAAAGCTCATTGCTGGGAGAACAATGAGTGCAATTTGGCTGCAATATCTTTTCCTTCTGAAACTTTTATTGCTATATATTTTCCTTATGCCATGCTCCTGCTCTCTAGAAAGTCCTAGAGAGCAGTTTCCCTTGACTATCTGTCATGCTCAACTGTGTAGATTTTGATTTCAATTGGAGCTAGAGAAAGCAATGTAAGAATGTCATTCTTGATCACAATAAAACAAGTGGTTGGAAGATATAAAAAACGAAGTGACCAATACATGTTTAGTCAGAAGGCCACGCAAGTTCCGTATGAATTGGCAATCATTGGTAAAATTGCAAGGTGGAGAAGATATAACAGTGTAAGTTCATTGTTTGGAGAACATTGAGCACACTTTCCTTCTGGAACTTCTACCGCTATAGCTTTTCTTTTTGTCATGCTCCTACTCCGATATACTATTATCTCATTCCATTTTCATTAGCAAACACAATACAACTATAGCCCTGGGCACACCTCTCTCCATGAAGTCCAACTAATCTTATTCCTTCCATGATGACAAGTTCTGGATTTCGTTCCAAAAAGGTGCATATGTCTGACAAATTTGATATGAAAATCAAGTTTATATCTAAAACGTTTGTAGATACTAGGCACAGTCACTGCCTACCATGTAATCACATCCTTTGCATTCGTTCCTTCACTCAATAAAATGCAGTTTAGTTTTTCACACTAACATCTATTGATCTATCTACATATATGACTATCAGTCTCCACAAAAGACAGGGCTCATAGGTAGCTAAGTCATTAAAATTAACACTTGGATTGATTTTCCTTTCGTAAGTTAGTTCACCCTGATAGGTGCTGCAATTTTAAATGGCCAAAGAAGATGCTTCAGCCCTATCACTTATGATTACAGCTATCAAACCATGTAATGGCACCCACCCTGATAAGTGCTGCAATTTTAAATGGCCAAAGAGGATGCTTCAACCCTATCACTTATGATTATAGCTATCAAACCATGTAATGGCACCCAAAGACACTAGGAACGTTTGCAAACAAAGATATGAATATCCATTAGGTACAGTGTTGGTGGCATTATCGTTCAGAAAACCTTCTTTGCTAAGGAAGTGCAAGATTTCTTGATAATTAGAGGTATGAGATATGGCTATTCCAGATTTCTATTAGAAAGGAATAGATATATCATATGACACAGTTTTTATAGTGCTGCAATTTTAAATGGCCAAAGAAGATGCTTCAGTGCTATCGCTTATGATTACAGCCATCAAACCATGTAATGGAACCCACCCTGATAGGTGCTGCAATTTTAAATGGCCAAAGAGGATGCTTCAGCCCTATCACTTATGATTACAAATCTGAAGTTGAAGAACAAGACAACCATATGTCTAAAGATAACTTAAGTCAAAATCCAGACACTTAATATATTTGTTCTTTTGAAACAAGTCTATTCATTACAAAGATGTAATATAACTCTTCACAACAAGAAGCTTCTCCATGCATGTCTTTAGGTGCCAACAAAACCACTTATTATGGTATTTCAACAACACCAACAAGGTGGAAACTGACAAAGGTTGCACTTTCCACTATTCCCTACATGATCCATCCTTCTCATTAAAGTTCAAGCTACTGGTCTATCCTTCACTTTTTCTCTGAGAAGAAACCCACTGATTTATTATTCAAAATGCTTGATTGAGTTTGCCTCGTAAATTATATTAATTTGAAAGAGACGGTAATTGGTTTTCACCTGTGTTCATCTGAAAAGAAACATACAAGAATAAAAGCTAAAGAATGATGTCCCATTCAAAATTAGTGGGCCTCCTAATAACATTACCAAATCTGCTTTCACTCACTCCCCATGAATTTAGATAAAAAAAAAAAACATTCTAAAGAAGAAATAAATATTTTTTATATAATCTAGATTTATCTCTATAAGCACTAGACCCTAGCAGAGCAGTTTCCCTTGAATATCTGTCATGCTCAATTGTGTAGATTTTGATTTCAATTGGAGCTAGAGAAATAAATGTAAGAATGTCATTCTTGATCACAATAAAACAAGTGTTTGGAGGATATCAAAAACCAAGTGACCAATACATGTTTAGCCAGAAGATCAGGCAAGTGCTCTATGAATTGATGATCGTTGGTAAAATTTCAAGGAGGAGAAGATATAACAGTGTAAGTACATTGTTTGGAGAGCATTGAGCACACTTTGACTGCTATATCTTTTCCTTCTAACACTTCTACTACTATATATTTTCCTTCTGTCATGCTCTTACTCTGATATACTATATTCTCATTCCATTTTCATTAGCAGACAAAGTACAATTATAGTCTTGGACACACCTCTCTCTCCATGAAGTCCAGCGAATCTTATTCCTTCCATGATGACAGGTTCTGTATTTCATTCCAAAAAGGTGCATCTCTCTGACAAATTTGATATGCAAATCAAGTTTATATCTAGAAAGTCTATAGATACTCGGCAGAGTCACTTCCTATCATGTAATCACATCCTCTACATTCGTTCCTTCACTCAATAAAATGTAGTGTAGTTTCTCTTATTTTGTTTGATTTCATGTTCAAGTTTTTAATCTTTTTGCCAATTATCACTTCTTATTTGTTGATTTGAAATAAGCCTCTCAATTTCTCCATCATCTTATAATTTATGCAAGATTTTCCGGTTGAATACTCGTATCTATGAACTTGATGAGTTGTATCTCTTTCATTTAGCACGCTCCTTGGTTCAGTGCTTTGTTAACTCAACAATTTTAATTATTATGCAAATACAGGTTTCCATATCAATTCAAGTTGGATTATTGTTTTTGGATGTAAACCGCGTGCCAGCAAAAGGAACGTCTTCAAGTTGGATTGTTGTTTTTTTTATGTAAATTATGTGTGAGAAAAAGAAATGGCAAAAGTTTCTAGTAGACACTCCATTTATCATCCAAGACAAAGATGATAAAGTTGCTTAAAAAAGATTTTATTGGTTCTTGATGATGGGTGGAGTGTCCATCAAAAATATCTGACATTACTTTCAGTCACACACAATTTTTCTTTAACTTCTTGTCCCAAATAATAAGTGGAGCGTCTGGCTGAAACATGGAAATTACTTTCACTCTCACACAATTTACAACAAAAACAATAATCCAATTTAATTAATATCCAACGATTAAACTTTTATCGGTGTGTTTTGGAATCTCTCATCCACAAAGGCACACTGTGGACATTACTTTGCAATCGTTGTGATCTCTAGTCGGGAACAAGTTTGCAAAGCTTTAAATTCTAATTTGATTTTTTTTTCAAAAAGAAAAAACCAATTATCCTTTATATAAGAAATATTTTAGATTTGCATAGTTTTGAATCTCCTATCATTGAGATTGTATCAAAATATTTTTGGTGTGAACCCAGAATCTATATTTGAATTGCTAAATATTGAAATACAAAAAAGCTCCCGCTCGATCTAAAATCTACTCAAATTTGCAATGACAAACAGAGTTGACCCATAAAATCCTAAGACAAATAAGGTGTTTCCATTCAATACCTGTGATTTAGCAGTTATGACCCAGAATAAGAAACACTGACCAAAAACAGGGGAATAACATCTTGAATTTTTTTTTGCATATGATGGTTGGGTCCTCTTCGAAGTTAAAATAACTCAGTTGTAACCTTGCAACTGAGAAATGACCATAAATGTTGATACACCAATGGAGTAGTAGAGGAGACATAAACACCGACCATTATAGAAAGAAGAAACCAAAGCTTTGCAAACAATTATCGATGAAGGTCTTATAGGAGATAACACTCGACATAACAATGCACCCTCCTTTGGATAGAAGATAGGCCACCTTGTTCTACTCTTTGTATATGTGGGAGAAGGAGATGTTCTTAAAGGACGACTTCAAATATCTGATTTGTTGCTTCCAGTGATATAAATAGGGCGGACCAAAAGCAGAACGCCGTTGTACCCACTCAATTACTGATTTGGAGTCACCAACAACCTCTATCTTCTCTATTGCCATCCAGCTAGCACAATGTAGTAACCCCATAGAGAAAGCAACTTTGTTATTTGTACCTTCACCCCCAAACCAATTGAAGTGATAGCATTATGCAGAAACAAAAACAATGTGTTGCCCCACACCCACATACTCCATTTGTTGAAACACCATGAAAATAGCCCACCCATATGGACGAATCAATTTCTCTATTGCAACACATTCTCCTATGTGATTTTTGACACCAAGGCCCAATCTCCTTGAAATATTCCACAATCGTCAGGTTTGTTTTTCTCACTTGTGGGACAGTCTCTTCAAATATTTTGGTGTTCCTGCTCCTATAAATACCCCAAATGATGTAGAAACGAAGTGCCCTATTTTACTTTTGTCTCTCGAACCAATGTAATACATTTTCCAATCGAAGATCTATCCATATCTGCTTGAATATTTAGAAAATTTGTTACCTCTTTCCATATATAGAAACGCGAATGGGCATGTGAGGAAAAGATGGAAAATTCTGATATGATGTTTTGTGACAGACCATAGCTTGTTTTCATGTAAATGTGTGATTGCAAGAAAGGATGAAAAAAGTGTAGTTTCTCACACTAACATCTATTGATCTATCTGTCTACATATATGACTAGCAGTCTCCACAAAAGACAGGGCTAACTATTCCAAATTTCTATTAGAAAGGAACATATACATCATATGACACAATTTTTATAGTGTTATTTAATGACTCTGTAACCTATTGTCTTTTCAGTACTGTTTGTTTAACTTGATCGTTAAGACTACCAATTGGATTGATTTTTCCTTTTGACTGAATATTTTATCTTGTTGAGGGCAAGGTTCCGCAAAAGGGTTATCTTCGGTGGTAAATTTATTTAAAAATAAGAGAAATAAGTTATTTTTTGGGCCAAGACAACTAACCAGCAACCCAAAAAATGTTCTTAAGTTCGAGATGTGAATACTGGGGGATGAGTGAGCAGAACCCAAGGCTAGGTTCCATTCCAAATTTCCATAATAAGAAAAGACACTCAATGGAAGGAAGTAGGAAAATATATCTTGCATTCTATAAATTGACTTTGTAGATACTAAGCCAAAATACATTATAAGAAACCATCAATACTAGGGCACAATATTTAGACTAAATATATATATATATAGGAAATATAATACTTGGAATATTAGAAAGCCTAAATAACTGCAGTAATAATAGATTCTACCATTTAATAAAGAGGGATATTGTAGGCAATAGGGTCTACCTACTGAGGAACCATACCGCAGTAAGATACTTTAAGAAAACACTCAAATCATGACTTCACAGCATGACTGGAGATTTGGGAGTAATTATGTAATGGTGTCATTAACCAAAGTAAGGAATATTTTCGATATGAGATTTTTACGTATCAATCCTGGAAAATAGCCACACAGGTGAAACTAAGAAACAACGTATAAAAATTTATTGATCACATCTAGAAGAAAAGATTACCAATAATGGTGTCATTAACCAAAGTAAGGAATATTTTCAATCTAAGATTTTTAGGTATCAATCCTGGAAAATAGCCACACAGGTGAAACTAAGAAACAACGTATAAACATTTATTGATCACATCTAGAAGAAAAGATTCCAAGTATGAATAACTACATAAAGAAATAGTAAATTTGAAGTTGGGCTAACCACCCTTAAACAAGCAAAAGCATAACATATGGACTTATTGATCACATCTAGAAGAAAAGATTCCAAGTATGAATAACTACATAAAGAAATAGTAAATTTGAAGTTGGGCTAACCACCCTTAAACAAACAAAATCATAACATAGCTGTCCATATAGTAGTATAAACTGCCAGGAAAATTGCAGATAATCTCATTCCGTTTTTAAAATCCGTTTCCGGATTTGTTCAACCCGATGAAGAGGGAGCCTCACACTAACATCTATTGATCTATCTGTCTACATATATGACTGGAAATCTCCACAAAAGACAGGGCTAGCTATTCCAGATTTCTATTAGAATGGAATAGGTACATCATATGACACAGTTTTTACAGTGTTATTTAATGACTCTGTAACCTATTGTCTTTTCAGTACTGTTTGTTTAACTTGATCATTAAGATTACCAATTAAGATTACCAATTGGATTGATTTTTACTTTTAACTGAATAGTTTATCCTGTTGAGGACAAGGTTCCGCAAAAGGGTATCTTTGGTATAAATTTATTTAAAAATAAGAGAAATAAGTTATTTTTTGGGCCGTCACAACTAACCAGCAGCCCAATAAATGTTCTTAAGTTCAGGATGTGAATACTGGGGGATGAGTGAGCAGAACCCAGGGCTAGGTTCCATTCCAAATTTCCATATCAAGGAAAGAAACTCAACGGAAGGAAGTAGGAAAATATATCTTGCATTTTATAAATTGACTTTGTAGATACTAAGCGAAAATACATAACCATCAGTACTAGGGCACACTATTTAGACTAAACATATATATAGAGGAAATATAATACTTGGAATATTGGAAAGCCCGAATAACTGCAGTAATAATATATTCTACCATTTAATAAAGAGGGATATTGTAGGCGATAGGGTCTACCTAGTGAGGAACCATACCGCAGTAAGATACTTTAAAAAAACACTCACAACATGACTGGAGATTTGGGAGTAATTATGTAATGGTGTCATTAACAGAAGTAAGGAATATTTTCGATCTGAAACTTTTACGTATCAATTCTGGAAAGTAGCCACACAGGTGAAACTAAGAAACAACGTATAAAAATTGATTCATCACATCTAGAAGAAAAGATTCCAAGTATGCATAACTACATAAAGAAATAGTAAAGTCGAAGTTGGGCTAACCACCCTTAAACAAACAAAAGTATAACATAGTTGTCCATATAGTAGTGTAAACTGCCGGGAAAATGGCATACATCAAAATTGCAGATAATCTCATTCCATTTTTAAAATCCATTTTTGGATTTGTTCAACCCGGCGAATTAAGAACACTAATATGTTACAGAGGGAGGCCTTTGTATAAGACCCTAAGATGTAGGAGTAATATAAAAAAAATATAACCATAATTGCATGCATGCTCAAAACCCTTTAAAAATCTAGCAGAGAAGGACTGGAGAATTACGACTACTAACATTAGCACTGAATAACTATATTATAAACTAATTGATTGTAGTGAGAAAATTCAGAATGACTTATGATTTCATGGAAAGCTTTGTCAAGCAATTTATAAAAAGAAAATTTTATTGATCCCTTTTTAAATGACATTATCAGTCATAAAACAATCCCAGTGCTCATAAAAACTACACGTCTCAAGTTCATGCGAGTACACTTTCTGAGAAACTTAATAGGAGTATAATACATAAATCTAAGTAAAGAGAAAATTCCTTTGAGGGTAAATTTCCTCGAACAATCCAAAAATCCCATGGCAAGTGTGCTAGATAGCAAATCCCTATCTATAGTTCTCAGAGAACTGAAAATCATATATAAGCACCTAGAAACTTGGAGGGTTTGACCAATAATGGAAAACCTCCAACATACATGTCAGGGGGTTGTGTGAGACCCTGGGAATTTCCAGCAATCATGAAACCTTTCCTTTAGGTAATTCTTCCGACAAGATTACCTGTAGTTGAGAAGCAGCGAGTGAGTTGATTGCCAGACCCGGAAATATGTGTAGCATAGCTGATAGAAAGATGAAATCAGAATTACCTGTGGGGTTGAGACCAAGGGTCGTCATGGCCATTGCTCATGCCGTGATAAGGAAGCAGGAATTAAATTTCTTGATGAACCCAGTAATTTTGAATACAATATATTTAATGGTTGGACCTTGCATGAGGTTGTGTGAGGGTTTGGTTGCAGATCAAACCTTACCTGAGGTTGCGCAAGGATTTGGTTTCAAAGACTACCAAGACATTGCAATTGGCTTGTGCAAGGGTGAACTTCAGAATTCAATCATCCCAATCATTACAACTCAGAATTCAATGAACTTCAATCCAATTCTTCAATCATCCCCGAAATTTACAATCATCCCCTGCTCATAATTAAATTTGTCCTTTCGCAATCTAATGGTTCTCCGTAATCTTCCACCAAACTTTTAAGTTTTTTGTAATATGATTTACACCATTATGTTTATTTAATAAAAGATTGAAAACAAAAGAGAAAAATGTCATAGAAATATTTGATTGTAAGTTTTCACTACAAAATTGAACATAAATTAAAAGCATACAAATAAACAAAATTGTAGCTAGCAACATCTAACTTTTTCCCAATATCCACTAAATAAGTAGGAAATACATGGGAGTAAAAGAAGAAAAAATAAATAAATGTCATGACTTACAATCATCCCCCGCTCATAATTTAATTTTTCCTTTGGCAATCTGATGGTCCTCCATAATATTTTTTTTAGTAGAAGAAGCCCTTTGAATTGTACCGGATTTGAATTAGTGATATCCTCTACAAAGCATAGTGAATTTTCCTAAAAAATAGAGGAACAAAATAAAACAACATGCAGAATTTTTCGAATAATATTTCACTAATAAACATATGATAGGGGAATGACTTGGTGAGCACCGGAATGTTGCCCGCATATTCCACAGTTGTATGTCAACTGCATTAATCAAACTTATCATCTACCCAACTCTAATATTTGTTTGGTATCTAACAAGTTTGGCTAGTGTCTGCTGAGAACCTATGGTGTCAGGATGATCTGCACCCAACATTACCGTTCTGATACTGATGCAAGTTCTGCAGAGATCCTCCCCTCCATCATATAGTCCACCTATGAGCATTAATTTTTCCCTCATTTCCAAAAGCAAAGCCTTCAGAAGTGTTACATTTTGAGAGAGATACTCATCCAATTTAGTATCATCACGACCAAGCATTCTCCAACATGTGGATTTATCCAACCAATTTTGCACTTGAGAAACAAAGGACTCTTCGGCAGCCTCCAAGGCACAGGTGCAGATACGTAGAAGTTCTAAAGCTGCCTGGCATCTTGAGAAGGAAGTAAAAGAATGAAGTGCCAATGGAATTGCTACTCTTTTAATCCAACCAAATTTGCACTTGAGAAACAAAGAACCAATTTTATCGCATATAACTGAATCATCTCATGCATGTTAATCCATCCCTCTCTAGTGCTACTTCTTGCAATACCAAGTCTGATCAACATAGTTGATGCTTCTGCTTCTGATTTTCTTATCTGAGATACCCTACAATAGCAACCAATTGCATGCAGACATTTCTTCTATCGCTGCAATCCACTTGCTCTTTCAGGAGCCTTGTGCGCTGCAATTGCAAGAAGAGAGATAGGGATAGGGTAAGGAGAAAATCAAGCACCAACCAATAACATCCTGGTAGCTAATTTCTTTGGTTTATTTGCATGATCAAGAATGTTGAAGCATACATCCAGAAGCTGCATAAGAAAGGGATGACTTCTCGAAGTTGAATCTTCTCGAATACTCCATAACATATCTCACAAGGACACCCTATCAATGGTATCAAGGAGTCTAGAAGGTGTAATGGGAAGCTCTGATAGGATGGAACCATAATCTTTTTTTTTAGTAGAAGAAGCCCTTTGAATTGTACCACATTTGAATTAGTGATATCCTCTACAAAGCATAGTGAATTTTCCTAAAAGATAGAGGAACAGAATAAAACAACATCCAGAATTTTTCGAATAATATTTCACTAATAAACATATGATAGGGGAATGACTTGGTGAGCACCGGAATGTTCCCTGCATATTCCACAGTTGTATGTCAACTGCATTAATCAAACTTATCATCTACCCAACTCTAATATTTGTTTGGTATCTGACAAGTTTGGCTAGTGTATGCTGAGTAGCTATGGTGTTAGGATGATCTGCACCCAACATTACCATTCTGATAGTGATGCAGGTTCTGCAGAGATCCTCCCCTCCATCATATAGTCCACCTCTGAGCATTAGTTTTTCCCCCATTTCCAAAAGCAAAGCCTTCAGAAGTGTTACATTTTGCCAGAGATACTCATCCAATGTAGTATTAGCACGACCAAGCATTCTCCAACATGTGGATTTATCCAACTAATTTTGCACTTGAGAAATAAAGGACTCTTCGGCAGCCTCCAAGGCACAGGTGCATATACAGAGAAGTTCTAAAGTTGCCCGACATCTTGAGAAGGAAGTAAAAGAATGAAGTGCCAATGGAATTGCTACTCTTTTAATGAAGGAAAGTAATTCAGATACCTTAGGTTCTACAATCACTGGGTCATTTCCAAATCCAAATACAAGAAAACAAGCTACCCATAAATTCTTTGTATGTAGGGAGGTTTCCCCTCTGCTACCAACACGTTGGAACATAGCTCTGGCAGCAGAGTTGCCTCCTTTTTTTCTCGCATATAACTGAATCATCTCATGCATGTTAATCCATCCCTCTCTGGTGCTACTTCTTGCAATAGCAAATCTGATCAACATAGTTGATGCTTCTGCTTTTGATTTTCTTATCTGAGATACCCTACAATAGTAACCAATTGCATGTAGGCATTTCCTCTGTAGTTGCAATCCACTTTCTCTTTCAGGAGCCTTGTGTGCTGCAATTGAAAGAAGAGAGATAGGGATAGGGTAAGGAGCAAACCAAGCACCAACCAATAACATCCTGGTAGCTAATTTCTTTGGTTTATTTGCATGATCAAGAATGTTGAAGCATACATCTAGAAGCTACATAAGAAAGGGATGACTTCTCAAAGTTGAATCTTCTCGAATACTCCATAACATATCTCACAAGGACACACTATCAACGGTATCAAGGCGTCTAGAATGTGTAATGGGAAGCTCTGATAGGATGGAACCAACGATCCCAAGGCCTAATGTTAACCAACCCAACCTTTCTTCAATTGTTCTTAGCGCACCAAGCTCCACTATTGAAAAATCCCTCCTCTTTCCCTTCATCAAAGACATAGCTTCCAAGGGTCGCCATGGCCATTGCTCACGTTGTGATAAGGAAGCAGGAATTAAATTTCTTGATGAACCCAATAATTTTGAATACAATATATTGAATGGTTGGAACTTGCATGAGGTTGTGTGAGGATTTGGTTGCAGATCAAACCTTACCTGAGGGTTTGGTTGCAAATCAAACCTCACCTAAGGGTGCACGAGGATTTGGTTTCAAAGACTACCAAGACATTGTAATTGGCTTGTGCAAGGGTGAACTTCAGAATTCAATCATCGCAATCATCCCAACTCAAAATTCAATGAACTTCAATCCAATTCTTCAATCATCCCCAGAATTTACAATCATCTCTCACCCACAATTTAATTTGTCCTTTCGCAATCTGATGGTTCTCCATAATCTTCCACCAAAATTTTAAGTTTTTTGTAATATGATTTACACCATTATGTTTATTTAATAAAAGATTGAAAACAAAAGAGAAAAATGTCATAGAAATATTTGATTGTAAGTTTTTACTACAAAATTGAACATAAATTAAAAGCATACAAATGAACAAAATTGTAGCCAACAACATCTAACTTTTTCCCAATATTCACTAAATAAGTAGGAAATATATGGGAGTAAAAGAAGAAAAAAAAATGTCACGACTTACAATCATCCCCCACTCACAATTTAATTTGTCCTTTGGCAATATGATGGTCCTCCATAATATTTTCTTTTAGTATAAAAAGCCCTTTGAATTGTACCACATTTGAATTAGTGATATCCTCTACAAAGCATAGTGAATTTTCCTAAAAAATAGAGGAATAAAATAAAACAACATGCAAAATTTTTTGAATAACATTTCACTAATAAACATATGACAAGGGAATGACTTGGTGAGCACCAGAATTTTTCTTGCATATTCCACAGTTGTATGTCAACTGCATTAATCAAACTTATCATCTACCCAACTCTAATATTTGTTTGGTATCTGACAAGTTTGGCTAGTGTCTGCTGAGCAACTATGGTGTCAGGATGATCTGCACCCAACATTTCCATTCTGATACTGATGCAGGTTCTGTAGAGATCCTCCCCTCCATCATATAGTCCACCTCTGAGCATTAATTTTTGCCTCATCTCCAAAAGCAAAGCCTTCAGAAGTGTTACATTTTTCCAGAGATACTCATCCAATTTAGTATCAGCGCGACCAAGCATTCTCCAACATGTGGATTTATCCAACCAATTTTGCACTTGAGAAACAGAGGACTCTTCGGCAGCCTCCAAGGCACAGGTGCAGATACATGGAATTTCTAAAGCTGCCTGGCATCTTGAGAAGGAAGTAAAAGAATGAAGTGCCAATGGAATTGCTACTCTTTTAATCCAACCAATTTTGCACTTGAGAAACAAAGGACTCTTCAGTAGCCTCCAAGGCATAGGTGGAGATACGTAGAAGTTCTAAAGCTACCTGGCATCTTGAGAAGGAAGTAAAAGAATGAAGTGTCGATGGAATTGCTACTCTTTTAATGAAGGAAAGTAATTCAGATACCTTAGGTCCTACAATCACTGGGTCATTTCCAAATCCAAATACAAGAAAACAAGCTACCCATAAATGCTTTGAATGTAGGGAGATTGCCCCTCTGCTACCAACACGTTGGAACATAGCTCTGGCAGCAGAGTTTCCTCCTTTTTTTCTCGCATATAACTGAATCATCTCATGCATGTTAATCCATCCCTCTTTGGTGCTACTTCTTGCAATAGCAAATCTGATCAACATAGTTGATGCTTCTGCTTCTGATTTTCTTATCTGAGATACCCTACAACAGTAACCAATTTCATGCAGGAATTTCCTCTGTAGTTGCAATCCACTTGCTCTTTCAAGAGCCTTGTGTGCTGCAATTGAAAGAAGAGAGATAGGGATAGGGTAAGGAGCAAACCAAGCACCAACCAATAACATCCTGGTAGCTAATTTCTTTGGTTTATTTGCATGATCAAGAATGTTGAAGCATACATCCAGAGGCTGCATAAGAAAGGGATGACTTCTCAAAGTTGAATCTTCTCGAATACTCCATAACATATCTCACAAGGACACGCTATCAATGGTATCAAGGCGTCTAGAAGGTGTAATGGGAAGCTCTGATAGGATGGAACCAACGATCCCAAGGCCTAATGTTAACTGACCCAACCTTTCTTCAATTGTTCTTAGCGCATCAAGCTCCACTATTGAAAAATCCCTCCTCTTTCTCTTCATTAAAGACATAGCTTGCAAGGGTCACCATGGCCATTGCTCACGCTGTGATAAGGAAGCAAGAATTAAATTTCTTGATGAACCCAATAATTTTGAATACAATATATTGAATGGTTGGACCTTGCATGAGGTTGTGTGAGGATTTGGTTGCAGATCAAACCTTACCTTAGGGTTTGGTTGCAAATAAAACCTTACCTAAGGGTGTGTGAGGATTTGGTTTCAAAGACTACCAAGACATTGCAATTGGCTTGTGCAAGGGTGAAATTCAGAATTCAATCATCCCAATCATCCCAACTCAGAATTCAATGAACTTCAATCCAATTCTTCAATCATCCCCGGAATTTACAATCATCCCCCACTCACAATTTAATTTGTCCTTTGGCAATCTGATGGTTCTCCAAAATCTTCCACCAAACTTTTAAGCTTTTTGTAATATGATTTACACCATTATGCATATTTAATAAAAGATTGAAAACAAAAGAGAAAAATGTCATGGAAATATTTGATTGTAAGTTTTCACTAAAAAAATTGAACATAAATTAAAAGCATACAAATGAACAAAATTGTAGCCAGCACCATATAACGTTTTCCTAATATTCACCAAATAAGTAGGAAATACATGGGAGTAAAAGAAGAAAAAAAAATGTCACGATTTACAATCATCCCCTGCTCACAATTTAATTTGTCCTTTGGCATTCTGATGGTCCTGCATAATCTTTTTTTTTTAGTAGAAGAAGCCCTTTGAATTGTAATGCATTTGAATTAGTGATATCCTCTACAAAGCATAGTGAATTTTCCTAAAAAATAGAGGAACAGAATAAAACAACATGCAGAATTTTTCGAATAACATTTCACTAATAAAAATATGATAGGGGAATGACTTGGTGAGCATCGAAATGTTGCTTTCATATTCCACAGTTGTGTGTCAAATGCATTAATCAAACTTATCATCTACCCAGCTCTAATATTTGTTTGGTATCTGACAAGTTTGGCTAGTGTTTGCGGAGCAGCTATGGTGTTAGGATGCTCTGCACCCAACATTGCCATTTTGATACTGATGCAAGTTCTGTAGAGATCCTCCCCTCCATCATATAGTCCACCTCTGAGCATTAATTTTTTCCTCATTTCCAAAAGCAAAGCCTTCATAAGTGTTACATTTTGTCAGAGATACACATCCAATTTAGTATCAGCGCGACCAAACATTCTCCAACATTGGGATTTATCCAACCAATTTTGCACTTGAGAAACAGAGGACTCTTCGGCAACCTCCAAGGCACAGGTGGAGATACATAGAATTTCTAAAGCGTCTTGGCATCTTGAGAAGGAAGTAAAAGAATGAAGTGCCAATGAATTGCTACTCTTTTAATCCAACCAATTTTTCACTTGAGAAACAAAGGAATCTTTAGTAGCCTCCAACGCACAGGTGCAGATACGTAGAAGTTCTAAAGTTGCCTGGCATCTTGAGAAGAAAGTAAAAGAATGAAGTGTCGATGGAATTGTTACTATTTTAATGAAGGGAAGTAATTCAGATACCTTAGGTTCTACAATCATTGCATCATTTCGAAATCCAAATACAAGAAAACAAGCTTCCCATAAATGCTCTGAATGTAGGGAGATTTCCCCTCTGCTACCAACACCTTGGAACATAGCTCTGGCAGCAGAGTTGCCTCCTTTTTTTCTCACATATAACTAAATAATCTCATGCATGTTAATCCATCCCTCTCTGGTGCCACTTCTTTCAATACCAAATCTGATCAACATAGTTGATGCTTCTGCTTCTGATTTTCTTATCTAAGATACCCTACAACAACAACCAATTGCATGCAGGCATTTCTTCTGCAGCTGCAATCCACTTGCTCTTTCAGGAGCCTTGTGCGCTGTTATTGAAAGAAGAGAGATACGGATAGGGTAAGGAGCAAACCAAGCACCAACCAATAACATCCTGGTAGCTAATTTCTTTGGTTTATTTGCATGATCAACAATGTTGAAGCATACATCCAGAAGCTCCATAAGAAAGGGATGACTTCTTAAATTTGAATCTTCTCGAATACTCCATTACATATCTCACAAGGACACCCTATCAATGGTATCAAGGAGTCTAGAAGGTGTAATGGGAAGCTCTGATAGGATGGAACCAACGATCCCAAGGCCTAATGTTAACCGACCCAACCTTTCTTCAATTGTTCTTAGTGCATCAAGCTCCACTACTGAAAAATCCCTCCTCTTTCCCTTCATCAAAGACATAGCTTCCAAGGGTCGCCATGGCCATTGCTCACGCTGTGATAAGGAAGCAAGAATTAAATTTCTTGATGAACCCAGTAATTTTGAATACAATATATTGAATGGTTGGACCTTGCATGAGGTTGTGTGAGGATTTGGTTGCAGATCAAACCTTACCTGAGGGTTTGGTTGCAAATCAAACCTTACCTAAGGGTGCGCGAAGATTTGGTTTCAAAGACTACCAAGACATTGCAATTGGCTTGTGCAAGGGTGAACTTCAGAATTCAATCATCCCAATCATCCCAACTCATAATTCAATGAACTTCAATCCAATTCTTCAATCATCCCCCGCTCACAATTTAATCTGTCCTTTCGCAATCTGATGGTTCTCCATAATCTTCCACCAAAATTTTAAGTTTTTTGTAATATGATTTACACCATTATGCTTATTTAATAAAAGATTGAAAACAAAAGAGAAAATTGTCATAGAAATGTTTGATTGTAAGTTTTCACTACAAAATTGAACATAAATTAAAAGCATACAAATGAACAAAATTGTAGCTAGCAACATCTAACTTTTTCCCAATATTCACTAAATAAGTAGGAAATACATGGGAGTAAAAGAAGAAAAAAAAATGTCACGACTTACAATCATCCCCCGCTCACAATTTAATTTGTCCTTTGGCAATCTGATGGTCCTCGATAATCTTTTTTTAAGTAGAAGAAGCCCTTTGACTTGTACCGCATTTGAATTAGTGATATCCTCTACAAAGCATAGTGAATTTTCCTAAAAAATAGAGGAACAGAATAAAACAACATGCAGAATTTTTCAAATAATATTTCTCTAATAAACATATGACAGGGGAATGACTTGGTGAGCATCAGAATTTTGCCTGCATATTCCACAGTTGTATGTCAACTGCATTAATCAAGCTTATCATCTACCCAACTCTAATATTTGTTTGGTATCTGACAAGTTTGGCTAGTGTCTGCTGAGTAGCTATGGTGTCAGGATGAAATGCACCCAACATTACCTTTCTGATATTGATGCAGGTTCTGTAGAGATGCTCCCCTCCATCATATAGTCCACCTCTGAGCATTAATTTTTTCCTCATTTACAAAAGCAAAGCCTTCATAAGTGTTACATTTTTCCAGAGATACTCATCCAATTTAGTATCAACGCGACCAAGCATTCTCCAACTTGTGGATTTATCCAACCAATTTTGCACTTGACAAACAAAGGACTCTTCGACAGCCTCCAAGGCACAAGTGCAGATACGTAGAATTTCTAAAGCTACCTGGCATCTTGAGAAGGAATTAAAAGAATGAAGTGTCAATGGAATTGCTACTCTTTTAATCCAACCAATTTTGCACTTGAGAAACAAAGAACCAATTTTATCGCATATAACTAAATCATCTCATGCATGTTAATCCATCCCTCTCTGGTGCTACTTCTTGCAATACCAAATCTGATCAACATAGTTGATGCTTCTGCTTCTGATTTTCTTATCTGTGATACCCTACAACAGAAACTAGTTGCATGGAGGAATTTCTTCTGTAGCTGCAATCCACTTGGTCTTTCAGGAGCCTTATGCGCTGCAATTGAAAGAAGAGAGATAGGGATAGGGTAAGGAGAAAACCAAGCACCAACCAATGACATCTGCCATTTGAATTGTACCGCATTTGAATTAGTCATATCCTCTACAAAGCATAGTGAATTTTCCTAAAAAATAGAGCAACAGAATAAAACAACATGTCGAACTTTTCGAATAATATTTCACTACTAAACATATGACAGGGGAATGAATTGGTGAGCACCGGAATGTTGCCTGCATATTCCACAGTTGTATGTCAACTGCATTAATCAAACTTATGATCTACCCAACTCTCATATTTGTTTGGTATCTGACAAGTTTGGCCAGTGTTCGCTAAGAAGCTATGGTGTCAGGATGTTCTGCACCCAACATTATTGTTCTGATACTGATGCAGGTTCTGCAGAGATCCTCCCCTCCATCATATAGTCCACCTCTGAGCATTAGTTTTGCCCCGATTTCCAAAAGCAAAGCCTTCAGAAGTGTTACATTTTTCCAAAGATACTCATCCAATTTATTATCAACGCGACCAAGAATTCTCCAACATGTGGATTTATCCAACCAAATTTACACTTGAGAAACAAAGGACTCTTCGACAGCCTCCAAGGCACAGGTGCGTAGAAGTTCTAAAGCTGCCTGGCATCTTGAGAAGGAAGTAAAAGAAAGAAGTGCCAATGGAATTGCTACTCTTTTAATGAAGGAAAGTAATTCAGATACCTTAGGTTCTACAATCACTGGGTCATTTACAAATCCAAATACAAGAAAACAAGCTTCCCATAAATGCTCTGAATGTAGGGAGATTTCCCCTCTGCTACCAACACCTTGGAACATAGCTCTGGCAGCAGAGTTGCCTCCTCTTTTTCTTGCATATAACTGAATCATCTCATGCATGTTAATCCATCCCTCTCTGGTGCTACTTCTTGCAATACCAAATCTGATCAACATAGTTGATGCTTTTGCTTCTGATTTTCTTATCTGAGATACCCTATAACAGCAACCAATTGCATGCAAGCATTTCTTCTATCGCTGCATTCCACTTGCTCTTTCAGAAGCCTTGTGCGCTGCAATTGAAAGAAGAGAGATAGGGATATGGTAAGGAGCAAACCAAGCACCAACCAATAACATCCTGGTAGCTAATTTCTTTGGTTTATTTGCATGATATTTGCATGTCGGAGTCCTGCAGGAAATATAAAACTGAATTAGGGTTTCCAAACTCTTTAAGATGAAAAGTTAAACCTCGGTACATACCTCTGTTGATAGAGGAATTCAGAGTTGCCTTGGTTAATTTGAACCCTCATGAACAAGGTCTCAATCCGATTGAGCGAGGTGGCAGAATCGCTCACCTCCAGACTGCGATAGACCTGCATTTCTGATGGTGAAGGTGAAGACAAAAATAATAAGCAAACCTCACCGATGTTGTAACAGAACAATTATGACAGTGTTACTGCTTGAAAGATGGAGGAAAGGGAAGAAGTTAAGTCCTTGAATAATGAGCTGAGGTATTACCAGGTCGCCAGAGGTATTACCGGGCCTGGCGACCGTAGAAAACCATCTAGGAACCTGCATCTGTAACCCCAATGGTGCACTAGCTGCAGAGTTATTCTTTTAGTCTAATCACGGAGCAAATTGGAGTGTTTTCCTTGCTTCTTCGCTCCCTGCACTCCATGGCGCTCCTCATCCTGCAGTAAAGAAGAAGGTACTACCTCCCTGCCCTCCGTGGCTCTCCTCACATCCTCCTGCAGCAAATAAGAAGGTATTCGAGCCTTCTCTACAGCAAAGCCACTATCCCTTCCCTCCGTGGCCCTCTTCACATCCTCCTGCAGCAAATAAGAAGGTATTTGACCCTTCTCTACAGCAAAGCCGCTATCTGCCCAAGCACAAGTTAAACTTTTAATTAACTAATTTTATATTTTAAAAGCTTTTTAATGTTTTTCAATTAAATTGGATGGCAGACCATTGTTGAATCGTCTAACAATGGATCTGACGGTTAAAATTAAGACAGAAAAGCAATTTGGAGAGTTGATTTCAGAGGGAACTCCTTATGGCGTAATTAAATAGTCCTTCATGCTTTCATAATTTGTGGAACATGTTTTAAGTGGCGTAAATACATTTATGTATAGAGCGGAATACAATACTTTGTTGGAGAAGTGTTAGTGATATTTTGTAAGGTCGGTAATGTTTCTATCGATGTGTTGGGTCAATTTTAGAATTGGTTTGAGATTTTCTCAATTTTCATTTTTATTTTTAATGTTAAAATTAGTTGGATCTAAGACTAATTATATAATTGTTTTATAATTGAAAGTAATTGTGTAATAATATGATTATTTGTATGAATTATATTGTGTAATAATAAGATTATGTGTATGAATTATTTTGTGTTGTGGTATTAGACCAAGTTCTTGTTTGATCCCTTCAGGGAAAGGCTAAGAAGATGTGAGAGCCTTGATGTTTTATTGCTAAGTACATAGCTTAGCTTAGAGCATGTAAGATTATATTAATTTATTGTGTGAGATTTTCGTGTGTGCCTATATGTTTAATGTGTAGATCTATGTGCTTCAATGTCTGCAATAACAACGGTGCCCAAGGGCTATCATGTGAAGGTGTCCATCTCTTCTTGCGCGTGGAAGAATGGAAACAGAAGGCAGTAAGAAAGCCGAAGACACTCTTCAAACCCTAGGTAGAAATTGATCGACAATGTAGAATACTCTGCAGGAAATTTTACATTTTCTTTGGTCCTCTTCTTAGTGTCACACAATTATTATGGTTGTTACCTTCTGCAACAAAAATTTGTCGAGGGCCTACCTTCAATTATTCAATCAGTGAACAAGCAGCTCTCGAAAGATTTAATGCGTTTATAAAATTTGGGTTTCAGAAGGTTTGTAGTAACAAATATGGCGCAAATGGGTTGGATCCTAGCTGGTACAGTAGAGAAATCTTATACAAGTTGCAATTCTACATTACACACATTAGTGCTATGTCACAACAATCTTTTGCTTTGTAGGCTACAAAGATTAAGATTTCGTCGAGGAGATGCAACCTTTGTGCTTATGGATGAGTATCGAGATTCCCTAGCAGTTATCCAAAATCTAATTCACCATGGGAAATTCAAGGAGCCACTAAAACCTTGTTTCACTCATCAGATCAGATTTATAGACAAAGTGGGAACGCATATGCATAATGTATGCTCTCATCCAGAATCATCTTTCTTTTGGGGTATAGTGCACCCAACACAAGCGGTCGAGTGATCCTCATGGAGAGGCTCACTAGAAATTTCAAATTTGTACATAAATGGTTATACTCATGGCTGACACCGTAGCTGGTAATCACAACAACATTTTGTAGTTGATTCAAGCATGGTTTAGGAGATTAGGACCCTAAAGGCTGCAAATCTGATGGCAAAAACCAATATTCAGATTTATTGGGTTGTGTGTGTTTGATATTTATTGAGTGATATGCAAAGTTATTATGATTTTACTCTTTTGTAAAATTTACATGATGAAACACTAATTATTGAACATTGTAATATAATTAAATTAGTGGTTTTGATGTCCTTTAGTGTGAAGAGAACATATCCCTAATTTGATTACGTGAGTGTGTTATATGTGGACGGGTCTTGTTGTTCTTTGATGCTTTTTGTTATATGTTATTTTTGTGAGTATGTATGTGTGTATGTCAAAAGAGGTAAAATTCTATAATTAACATTTCAATATAATCAGTATTGGGATAACTTATCTATATAATTGTCAAAATTGTATTTCGTGAGCGAAATTTCATAATTAATATCTAAATACAATCAATATCGATACAACTTACCTATATAATTGTCACAATTGTAGCTAGTTGCATTTTGATAGATGGAAGTTAATCCATAAACTGTTCGATATTGAGATTGTCCTTCAAGATTTCAAGTATTGTCAATTCTGTAAGTTGGAATTTAGTCCATACATTCTTTGATATTGAGAGTTTCCTTCAGTATTTCAAGTACAGTCAATTTTGTAAATTTGTCAATGATGGCCAAAGGAAATTGTGTTTTAAATGGAGATCCAATTTATGGAGGTGAAGAAAAAGAAATGCCTTTGAGATTCAAGAGTGTGTAAATATCGATAAAGACAAGTTAGATAAAAAAAAAATATTGTTATTTTTATATATCTATAAATAAATAAAGATCGATATTCTTATTTTCATATAAGCATAAGAGAAAGACTCGGAAATAATGCTTCTGTTAATACAATGTGTGGAATTTAGATTGAGTTTAATACTTGCACGAGATAAAGAATTTATTTAACCTTTATCTCAGTTAAATATAATACCAACTATATATTTGTATTGTGATTAAATACCATTGTACAATAATAATATTATTTGTATGAGTTATTTTGAGTTATGACTGCTTTTCCATTTTTTAATTACAAGTCCATTATTCAATAGGTCAAAATGACTATGTTATAAAGTTGGAAAATAAAATATAATAAATTGCGTATATGATAAATATAGTGGGAACATATATAGTTTGTAATATAAGATGATTAGAATACTTTTATAGTAATGTGGTATTTAATGACGGGTTGAGATTGAAATAGAGATATTTCTGTTTTATTGTTTTATAATTTAGTTTTGGTAATATTATTGTTAATATTTATAGTTATTGGTTTGATAGAATGATTTATTTATATTTAATTATGTTTTATAATAATTTATTTAAACAATTATATATTTGTAATTAAATTATTTTATATAATAAGTTTATTATTTCAAATAAAAAAGTTTTTTATATTAATTTGATTTTAATATTATATTATTATTGTTATAACGAAATTAAGTAGAGATAATTTTTAAAAATTATGATAATTATTTAATTGTTAAAATTAATTATATATATATATATATATATATATATATATATATATATATATATCTATATATATATATCCAAAGTTTGTTTAGTGAGATATTTCTGAGAGATTGGACTTAGAGTTTGTTTAGTGAGAGATTGGACTTAGAATGTGTTGGATACATAAGGGCTTCATTACATTCTTTTTGCCAATTGTATTATCACCTGGAAACTAATGTAAAATCATTCTTAAAATAATATATAGAAATTAATTTTAAAATATATATATATATATATATATATATATATATAAATAATGTTTATTCCTAATTTTATTATGTTATATAAATTTATTTCATTCCATTGGTAAAGAACAGAAATTTGAAGTGGTAAATAAAGATGTATTGAGATGACATTTTTAGTTCGAAATTTTGGGCAATATACATTAAATCATTTATTTGGATGAAGGAAGGAATATTTAATTAGTTTTATTTCAAACTATTATTTATGGTTCATTTTTTCCTATTTCCCTTCCTTGTAATGTATTTTAGTGGATTTTTCTTCCCTTAAATAACATTATATTGGTTTTGTTTTATTATCATTTTATTAAACGTTTTAAAAGGATGATGTTATATAAAATTTTCATAATATATATAAAAAAAATAAAAATGAAAATGAAATGTTATGATAAAATAATAATAATATCACAAATATATCCATGATATGAATTATATTGAATAATATGATGTTAATTTTAGTAGAAAGAATCTGAAAAAAGTAGAAAACAAAAAGATTGAATAAGTGATACTATACCCATTACAACTATAATATATTTTTTTATTCTACACATAATCACATTCATTCATCCATTTATGATAAAGATATATAATGATTAATATTGATACGTTTGTTATTCTACCCATGATCACATCCACTAATGATAAAGGCATATAATGATTAATATAATATGAAAAGTATGAAATTATTGATTCATGTATCAGTACGCATTGTTTTATTCCTTGTAAGTAGGACATATCACAATGCTATAGATAACAAAAACAATGAAATAATAATACTCTTTTACTCACAATTTTACACAATAATCTCAGAGTTGAAGTGCTTCAAGTCAACAATGGTTGTAAGGTACTCTTAATATGTACCTTATATATTTTTTAATATGTGGCTTCAAATGAGTTCCATGATCAATACATATGATATTTAAAGAGAGATTTTAATTTGATTTAAGAATCTCATTCAAATGATTATATTAGAACAACCACACTTTTTTTTTTTTGTCTTGTTTGGTTTCCATAATTGTAAAATATCATCTAAATATTGTGTATGTTATTTTATATGATCTACTGATTCCTTGGTATTTGATTGACTTCAATGTTGGTTATTCAAAATGTGGTTGTTTTTCTTGATATGTGTGTTAAGAGGTAAATGAAGTGGTAATGGTTTATCAATGTTAAAGTATTTTTCTTAAATGGAAGACAACAAATTCATGAGTTGGACCAACACTTTTTTCATTTTAATCATCAATAATGACTATATCTATATGCATAAGGCACCTAATGTGAAGTGGAATGAAACTTCTCCAATTTATGAAACTTTTTGAATTTAGTAATGTTTTGAGGATTTACGCAAGGAATAAAATATTAACCCACATAAAAATTCTTATACTACATAGGAAATTTCAATTTTGATATCCAATGATACACTTAAAAATTCAAATACATAAGTCTATCTTTCTCCTCATGGTGTCTTTGACATCCTTTGACTCTAAAAAGAAATCGATTCTTTGGTTATCATAAGGGTAAGCATAGTTGTCAATATTATGTTTGAAATTTAAAATTTAGGAATAATTTTACTGCATGCATTTGGGTATGATGGAAAAATCGGTGGTTGGAAACCTAAGCAGTAATCCCATCCCCAAAATCATGAAGGATGTGAAGAAGATTATCTCTAATTCAAACCTCGACGAAAAGTTAAAGAAAAAGTTGATCCCCTCCTGTGAAACTGTTCCCAGGATCTATGGATTACCCAAAATCCATAAGGAAGGGGTCCCCCTTAGACCAATAGTTAATACTATTGGTTCCCCAACCTATGAGCTTGCGAAATATGTTGCAAAAATTCTCAAGCCCCTTGTCAGAAACACTGATTCCTTCATCAAGGACTCCCAGGACTTTGTGAATCTCATTAAGTATGAAAAATTAGAACATGATGATATCCTTGTAAGCTTCGACGTGGTATCCTTATTCACTAAGATCCCTCTTGATGAAGCCATTCAGGTTATAAAAGAAGTTGTTGATCCTGAGACTGCAAAGCTAGCTAAGATCTGCCTAAGGTCGACTGTGTTCACATTCCAAGGAGTATTTTATGAACAGACATCCGGTGTGGCAATGGGGTCCCCCCTTTCACCAATAATGGCCAACCTTTACATGGAATACTTTGAAAAGAAGGCCCTGAATTCATATCCTTTGAAACCATCTTGGTGGAAGCGATTTGTCGATGACACCAATATAAAATGGTCTCATGGTAGAGCAGAACTCGAAAAGTTTTTCACTCACTTAAACTCAATCTCTCCAGATATAAAGTTTACAATTGAACTTGAAGAAAACAAGAGCATTCCGTTTTTAGACGTCCTAATCATCAGAAAGGATGATGGCTCTTTGGGCCATAAGGTTTTCAGGAAATCAACCCACACAGAGAATTACCTCCATGCCGATTCCCACCATCACCCTGCGTAGAAGGTTGGTGTTCTAAACACGCTGGCCATCAGAGCCCTTCGAATTTCCGACTCAAAACACCTAGAAGAAGAGAAGAAGCATCTAATCTCAACTTTTAAAAGTATAGGCTACAAGGAGCAAGAAATTAAAAAGGCCATAGAGAAAGCGGAAAGAAAGTTGTTGTCTCATGAGCCTAAGGCTCAAGACAAGCCTAATTGTGGTATTGTTTTTCTACCATATATCCATGGGATTACGGACAAAATCGCCAAAATTCTAAAAAAGAAAAACATTATCACTCATTTCTCAGCCCCAGGTACTATCAGACAAAGTTTGAAGTCCGTTAAAGATGATATCGACAAACAACAGCTTAAAGGAGTTTATAAAATAGAGTGTTCCTATGGAAAATGCTACATTGGTGAAACAGGTCGCTCCCTCCAGACGAGACTCAAGGAACATGGCGCGGATATTAAGAACGAAAGATCTCGTACTTCAGCCCTCGCTGAGAACTCCTTAAAAACTAAACATCATATCTGTCTGGAAAGCGCATTAATTATCGCTAGGGAGGAGCAACATCAGAGACGAAAGATCAGAGAAGCGCTTGAAATTATCAAACATCCTCATAATCTAAACAGAGATAATGGCTTGGAGATTAGCGGCAGCTGGCTTCCCTTGATCAAGGAAATAAAAATCGCAAGCGCACCCCTGGGTAAGGACCTCAGCAGGTAAGTTATCCCCCTCCTTTCTTGTGTCTTCAGTCTTTGTTTTCTTTTAGATCTAGGTATAGAATTTCGGTTAATTTCTAGAATATATTAACCCTAGTTATTAAATTAATTTCTAGAATATATTAACCCTAGCTTTTAAATTAATTTCCTTTTTGTATTAAATTTCCCTAGGTAAAATTATACTAATATTAATCTCATATTAGATTTAATATTATATATTAAATCACATCAATATTAATAATATAATTAATATTAATAATAAAATTATTAATATATTAAGAAATAATAATTTAATTAACATAATTAATTAATAATAATAATTAATATAATTAATATAATTAATTTTATTAATATTAATTAATATTTTAATAATAATATAATTAATAATTAATTTTATTAATAATAATTAATTTATTAGTAATAATATAATTAATATAATTAATATTATTAATATTAATAATATTAATAATAATTTTATAATATAATTAATATTAATAATTTATTAATAATATTAATAATTTAATTAAATCACTTGGAATATAATTTTTTCCCTAGTTTCATAATTAATTCCTTTTCATTTTAGGTTAATATTAATTTCATGTTAGAATTAATTATATTATACCAAAACAAAATAAAAATTTAAACGCACATTAATATTATATATTAAAACAAATTAATTTATAAAAAAATAATATAAAATTACATAAAAATAAAAATTAAATATAATATAATAAAAATTATTATTTCAAGCCGACAGTAGGTTTTTCCAAATGTTTCATCCTCATCACTATTTATTATGATTTCTTAGCTGCTCTTTTGTCAATCATCATTCTCTTATCCTGGAGATGGATCCCATTTGGGATTCGAAACGTTGGTACAAAAATACAAAAACTGTGGACGCTCCGATCAATAATTCAAAATATTCAAGCCACAGATCTCTGAAAACCAATAATTTTCATACTAAAATGTCACTATTTTGTAAAACTTCTAGTAATTATATGAATTTTTCACGATTCAAATTTATTTGTGGACCACTTATGCTCTAAAACCCTAAGTAACATTTTTCACTTTGTTTAAATTTATTAGGGACATTAAATTCATCGCTCCTTGAAATTACTTGCATTTATCAATGTTTTTGTCATAATATTAGCTATGTACTCATAATAAAGGCATTGATTTGCACTAAATAGTCAATGTTAATGTTTAATGAAATCACTTACCAAGGCATCCCTACTTGTTAAACATGGTGCATGCATTTGTTAGGATTGTGTAAGAATTTGGTACAAGAAGAGTGGTGTTTGAATAACTACTAAGCAAAATGTCAACATCTCAATGGTTGTTGCTTGTTTTCTAGTTTTGTGAGAAGCTTCTCCTTAGGAGCATTGAAAAGAAAATTATATTAGAGGGGGGCCTAAATATTTGGATGGAAGGGAGCTCCACAAAAAGCCTAATATTTCAAAAATGTTTTTCTGAACAACAGGAGAAGTATTAAACAAAAAAATGGGGCTTATGTTGGTTGATTGAAGTTCCTAATTCCACCATAAAAAATTTAAAAGTTGCTTAAATGCATTGGATTCACACATAGTAGCGACACCCACAAGCATAGATAGTAGCATCAATAAATTGTTAATGAGAGGCTGCAAAATCATATCTCAAAACCCTAATGCTTTTTATTTGATTATTTTCCATTGTTTCCTTAAGATAATAACCAAGACCCTCAACTATTAAGATTAAACGTAAAGGGGAAGTGGGTTCCCTTATGGAATAACTACGGATATGGAGAAATTTATGGAGGAAGAGCCATTGATAAGAACAAAAGTGAAAACCATGGAAGTGAGGGACATTATCCTATTTTTCCATGTTTCAAAAAATCCAAAAGCTAAGACCAATTTTCAGATGTACTGCCAACTCAATTTGTTCAAAGCCTTAGACATTTCAAGATTTATGAGCATACCTTCTGTTAGCCCTAAGGTGCAGCGCTGCTATTTCTGAAGGCTAAAGGAAGGAAATGGTATGTTTTGCTGTCGTGGAAAGGTTCCCACACGGTCCATCAGCACACTTTCCTCACTCTTCCACTCCCACTCACGTCCATTCATATCCTAACCCAACCCTCACATCTTAACAAAACCCACTTTCGCGTTGGCCTTATGAAAATTAAACCATTTTTGCCTCGAAAACCTTACCTTTTCACTCATACGCACCCTTTGCACATTTCTCGAGGACATCCCGTACCTCTGCTCCCCTCATTGTCAATCTTCCACTGATTGAATGGTCCGCACTTCACCTGACCGACGAGACATGCTCGATAAATCATCACCATTAGATCATTCCCGCCAGATCTAACGGTTGTCACGCATATCGTGCGAGCAACAAGCGAGATGGATACCTTCATGATAAAGGCGGTTTCCTCTCTCTCCTTCACTGCTACGTGGTGCCCGACGAATGGAATCGGACGGGCTCCGACCTTTATCGCTTACCACTTGATGACCACCCGATGTAAACCATTTCCCGCTTCGGTAAAACCGCTCCCGGGCGTTATATTTTGAGCACCTCCTCTACCTGATAGCCATTCGATCTGCTCATCTGAGATCTGATAGCTCGGACTTATCCACTCCCGCCACGACTTCAGGTCTCCTGCGTTTGATCTCCTCCATCCATTTCTCTCGATCCAACGACCCTCGTTCACTACTACCATAGTTCATTGTCCGCTGCCCAACCATCATCCTATCCATTGATCCATTCCATCCAATAGCCCATATGCCCCATACCCCGCTTCCCATTAGTCACCAGGGGAGGAAAGTTGTTGGCTCTTTTAGTGTTTGTGACAGTTAGACAGTTGAACTGAATTAACGGAAGGCATGGCCGAAAGGGGAAAAACAATAATACGATGCAACTGAACCAACATAAATGGTCATGGAGTGTCACTGGCATGAGCGAGCCACCTAACAGCATAACGAAATTACCAAAAGTTGGTCACTATGTTTGTTAGGAAAAGAGACCTCTGGCTCATGTCTGTCTAATTATGGCATCAAGTAGTTAGAAGCCAGAGGGGATAGATGAAGACATCTAGAGCATCAGAGAGCTCGAGAGAATTGTAGAAAACCTATAAATTGTTGAAAGTCAGAAAAAACAAGGGTTCAACTTTTGGAGAATGTGGATACTCTGTTCCTCTCAGTGTCTCATCTTCATTCCAGTAATACAAGCTTCTTTTGTTGTTACATGTTCAATTTCCATCTTCTCCTCTATTCTAAGCTTGCACTTGAATAGGTTATTCATGTTTTCTTCTGTGTCTAATGTCAAATAACCATCATCTTATCTCTACGTTTATAAATTAGATTTGCAAGATTCATTTACTTTCTGGAGCTAGCCATTAATATACGTTTATGTATGCACCTATTGGTACAGTCGGTATTCTCCATCTACCCATTGAATCTATAAACTATTGAGCATTAGTGGTCTAAAGCCTTGTCAAACTAAGGGTGTTCATGCATGTCTGGAGTGAAAACAAAGTTGAAAGAGTCACCTAACTTGATCCAAGCCCCAATCCATTCCAATAGTTCAGAGAATGATATTGAAGATTTATATGTTACCAAGCATCTCTGAGCTAGAACCTAGGAGAGTTTCCTGGAGTGATAACATAATTGGCACCATTTCCAGGGAGAGGAGACTGAAGCTCAACTTCCTTGGGGGACGACAGATCCAAATTTGATGATAGACAAAGTCTGGACACTATTTTGATTGTAATCATCTATCTGGTGACTCTAACTGAAGGACGAACCTCTTGGAAACCCCACTCCATGGTGCTGGCTTAGTTTGGGAGGCATACTCGGAGAAATCCTTAGAAGCCACAAGCTGACCCAGTACCTAACCCTAAAAAGATCATCAAAGAAAGAAAGGTGTTGCAAAAAGGAGCATCAGGTTCAGGTAGTTCTAAACAATGTTCTATATCTCTTCAAGAAAATCCTATAATAGAACAAATACATGTTGAGAGTATAGCATCTGATACTAGCAATGAAGAAAAAATCTCAAAGAGTCATAGAGCTCCTTATTCTTTAGGTTCTTCTTTTGTTGTAGGACTAAAGGAAACCTCTCCTCCTATCCATCATACTCCTTTAATCCTATTAGTCACTCCTCAACCCTCTGTCATTCAGACTTCCAGCACCCTTATAGCCACCATAGTTGTGGCGGGACCACAAGCACCTACCAAAATGGAAAGAATCATAGCTACTAGGTATGGACCTCTAGTACTATCCACTCCTTTGAATTCCACACCTACTAGAGAATATCAGAAGTATATGCCTAATTTCACTAGGACTGAAGGTGTTACAGCTGAAGAACATCTTGAATTGTTCTATAGCTATGTTGATAACCTAGACATTAGTGAAGATGATGTATGGATGAGAGTCTTTGTCCAAAGTCTAGATGGAGAGGCTAGAAAATGGTTTAAAGAACAGACCCCATGGTCTATAGCAAATATTGAGGCTTTAGATGATGTATTCCTAAAGCATTCAGGGGATAAGAAGAATCTACTCTACTACCACCCTGAGTTTCGGAACTTAAAGAGGGAAAATGGTGAGTTTTTGTCTGATTTTAATAAGAGGTTTAACCGCATGTATAGCAAGATACCAGCTGAAGTAAAACCCACCACTACCTCTGCTAAACTTACCTATACCAGTGCCTTTGATTTTGACTTCTGTCTACTATTGAGGGAGAGATGATGTGCTACCTTGGCTAATATGCAGGACATAGCCTTGGAAGTAGAATCAAACATCACGGTTGCAGAGAAGCTCAAGGGGAATGTTGATAGAAGGAGACAAAGGGGTGAATCTTCATCATCTTCAGATCCCAAGATAGATAAATTGACCAATATGAAAAAGTCATTAGCCTCTGAAATCTCCAAATTAAAGGTTGATCAGCACCATGGGAAGGGAAGAGTTCCTAATACCTTTGCTCCTAGAAATCCAAATCCATATAGAAGAGCTAATGTGCAGTTGCAGATTCTACAAATAAGTAAAGAAGCCAATGAAGACCAAAGGGTGAATACCCCTTTTCAAAATGTAGTCATGGAAGAGGATCAGTTTGATGAAGATGATGAGATCCATTGTATGGAAGACAAAGGTAGTGCCTCCTTTTTTACCTTAACTACTTATGAAAAGTCATAATTCAATGACTAGATCAACCAAGAGTGGGATGGTGGAGCTGTTCTGCAAACTGGTGATCAACACAGATATGATCTAAGGTTGAAGACAAATAATTTCAAGGAAGCTCTTGTTCAGAAAGCTGATGTCCTTGCAATACAACAAGCTAATGAGCAGAAATGACCGACAATTGATCCCATCATCCTCAAAGCTCTAGCTCACGAGGTAAGAGGCCTTGACAAGTCTCCTTCTCCTTTCATTTTTGAATCAGAAATTCAGAAGCTAAGAATACATATACCTCTAATTGAACTAATGAAGAATGAGTCCTTCAAAAGATCTATCATCGAGGTCCTTGAGCCTAAAGCCATCCAAGTCAACACTGTTTATGTAAATCTACAAGATGAAAAACCAGTTGTTGTTCTCAACCCAATGATTGAAAACTATGATGACAACTCCCCATCATTCTATGTCTCATTGACTATTCATAAAAGAATCCTTCATTACTGCCTTCTGGACATAAGAGCCAACCATAATCTAATGCCTAAGGCTATCATGGATGAATTGGGTCTTGACATTACCAAGCCTTATCATGAAATTTTTTCTTTTGACTCTAGAAAAGTGAAATATTTGGGATTAATCAAATACCTAGCCGTCACCTTGTCTCAAATGCCCATGAAAAGCATGATGATGGATATTGTGGTATCAGATGTACCACCCAAGTTTGGCATATTGGTTTCCAGATGTTGGATCAAGAGATTAGGTGGAACATTACAAAATGATATGTCCTATGCTACTGTCCCAGTTTTTGGAGGTGGGAGTAGGAGATTATACAGAGAAGCTCAGTTGGCTTATATCATTAGTGATGAAAAGAATCCCACTAATCATCCCATATATGCTATCAAAACTAATTTTGGACCCTGTATTCTTTAGATTAAAGAATCCTAGTTGGCCTCCATGCATCTTAAGAAACCAATTTTCCAGATCATAGAGGAAGAAGGTCCACAGATTTGAGACATTTTCATTGATGGAGCTTGCTCTAAGGAAGCTACAGGGACAGGTGTAGTCCTTGTGTCCCCCATCCAAGAATGCATTCATTTATCTTTCAAGTTAACTTTTCAAGTCACAAACAACATAGCAGAGTATGAAGCCTTGGTATTGGGCTTAAACACTCCTAAAGAAATGGGCCTCAAAGGTTTAAACGTGTTTGGAGATGCAGACCTTATCATTCAGCAGGTGATCAAAACTTTCCAAGAAAAGCATCTACGGCTGAAAGCATACAGAGATGAGGTATGAAGCTCAAGGGTTCTTTTAATAGTTTCGCCATTTCTTACATCCCTAGAATGAAGAACCAGCTTGCTGATTCCATTGTTGTGTTTGCTAGCACATTTGTCCCTCCTTTGCCTCCTAAATTTACTTATGAAGTTTAGGTGAAATATAGATCATCTCTGCCTGACAATGTTAAATACTAGAATTTTTTTGAAGATGACAATGAAATTAATAGGTTTTTACAAGTCATTGATGAATTTTCTAAAATGCAGATTGACCAAGAAAATGAAACCATTGAAGAATGCAACCAGTCCAAGCTAAAGGATGAAATTGGTCAGGATAACATTGTTCAGCTACCTAGTAACCATATACCCACACTACAACAAAACCCTGTGATTAGCATCCCTTTTTGCTTCCTTTTTTGTGTCTGGAGATCATTTTTGGTGCTATTTGTGTCCATTTATCAAATATGGTGCAAAACGTGATGCAAATTTTTCACCGAGTTTTGCACCAAGTCTTACATCAAGTTTAGCACCAAGTATTGTAATAGGTTTTTCACCAGATTTTACACCATTTTTTACACCACGTTTTATGCCAATTTTTGTGCCATCCTTTGCACCATATTTTGCATCAAGTTTGGCACCTAATTTTGTTTCACCATATTTTGCATCCACTTTTTGCGCCTACACTTACATCAACTTTTGCATCATCTCTTGCATCCTCTTTTGCATTATCTTTTAAATCATTTTTTGCATCCATTTTTGCATATTTTATGCATACACTTTGTTCCAAGTTTTACATCGAGGTTTGTGTCTAGTTTTTGCATCTAATTTTGCATCTACTTTTGTTGCATTGACTTTTACATCTTGTTTTGCATCCATATTTACATCCTCTTTTTCATCTGTTATTGTGTCCACTATTGCATCCATTTTTCTTGTGCCATAATTTGCACCTAGTTTGACACCTCCCTTTGCACCCTTTTTTGTTTCTAAATTTGCATCCACGATTGCATCCTCATATACATCTAGGTTTTCATCAACTTTTACATCTATTTTTAATCCCTTTTTATATCCACTTTTGTGTCAAGATTTGCATCAGGTTTTGTGTCTTGTATTGCATCTACTTTTGCATAGAATTTTGTTGCATCAACTTTTGCATCATATTTTACATCCATTGTTGCACCCATGTTTACGCCCACTTTTACATCCCTTTTTGCATCCTATTTTTCATCTTCATTTGCTTCTCTTTTTGTATCTATCATTACATCCACTTTTGTTGTGACACAATTTGTGCCATGTTTTGTACTTACTATTGTACCCACGTTTTCTTCCAATTTTGCATCTATCTTCACATCCTCTTTTGCATAAAACATTGCATCTATTTTTGCATCCACTTTTCTGTTGGGTTTTGCATCTCATTTTGTATCTTCTTTTGCATGTACTCCCATTTCATCCAATTTTGTTTCTCATGTTGCACCCGTGTTTGCATCCACTTTTACATCCCTTATAGCATCTTGTCTTCCATCTAAGTTTGCATCATTTTTTTGTCTATTATTACATCCACTTTCTCATCCACTTTTTTTGTGCTATGATTTGTGCCATATCTTATGCCTATCATTGCAACCCACATTTTCTTCCACTATTGCATCCACATTTGTATCCTCTTTTGTGTCTAAGTTTGCATCAAATATTGTTTATGTTTTTTGCATCCCATTTCAAATCTACTTTTACATCCACTTTTGATTCGTCCAATTTTGCAACTAATTTTGTGTTCAGTATTGCACCCATGTTTGGCCCATTTTTACATCCCTTTTTTCATCCAAATTTTCCTCATTTTTGCATTCAAGTTTGTGTCTTTTTTTTTTACATTCATTGTATTATCCACATTTGTTTCATCACAATTCATGCTAAGTTTTATGCCTACTATTGTGCCCATGTTTTCTTCCACTTTTTCATCCATGTTTGAATCTTATTTTGTGTTCAAGTTTGCTTCAACTATTGCATCTAAATTTTCATCCACTTTTGTGTCAAATTTTATGTCTTGTTTTGAATCTACTTATGTTGTGTCCACTCTTCATCCAAATTTATGTCTATTTTTACCCCCATTTTTTTTGTTCACTTTTGCATCCCTTTTCCAACACACATCATATTTTTTGCATTGATGATATTTCTTATGACATTGAAAATTATGAACAACTGATGACAATGTCAATAATTATAATGATGATGATAATGAAGATGATGATGATGACATGAATTGTGATTGTTATGATAACGAAAATGATGATAAAGATGATGAGAGTTACAATGACAATGATGATGATGATGCTAATGACCTTGGCCATTCTTCCCAATTTTTAAATGTTGTCATGGTCAAAATCATAATAATTATCTTTGGCGTCATCTTCCAAGTCATCATCATTTGATCATCATTATCATTATTTTCATCTTGGTCATCATCAAGAACAATAATGGCATGAATGATGATTATGATGTTCATGATGAAGATGACAACAATTATGATAAAAATTATATTAGTTATGATGATGGGGATGATGACAATTATAATGACGATGATAATGGTAGTAATGATGATGATCATCAATCATCTCTAAAAAATAAAGTTGTTATTTTTCTTGCATATATCATGTGCCCTAACAACCCTTTTCGAGCACTCGTAACTTTTTTTAGGTTGATGATATTTCTTATGATGCCTATAATTATGAAAAATTGATGACAATATCCATAATCATGATGATGACGATGATGAAGACATGAATGGTGATTATGACAATAATGAAATGATGACAATAATTATGACATTGATGGTGCTGATGATGGCGATAATGAAGATGATGACCCTCCATCTAAACTAGGGAGGTACTCATAATGAGACAAAAAAGTACTCTCAAGTTGACATATTCATATAAGAATGGATCTGGATTGATAATCATCAATGATGATTTACATCATCATAGCCAACATTTTCAAAATATTAAGGCCTTGAATAACAAGTTTATCTCTCCATTAGATCACAGCACAATGTTGGGACGCATAAATTTGGACACCACTGCCTCTCTAGGAACTTACCCCACCAGGATGTTCACCAGGTATGTCCTCACATGATCATTTCCTAATCCACTATCATAATATTTGACACCAGGAAATGTCAATCCTCATGACTATTCTTATCTTGGATTAATGTACTTGACTTATGGCGATTAGTCCTGGTCAAAGTCCAAATTCTTAAAGAATATTGGTCCCAGATGTTTATCCAATCGACCATTCTCCCTACTAGTGTCTTTACTAGGCTTACGATTGTTAGTCCTGGCCATAGTACATGACACATGGATAATATGGTGTCTACCCTCACTCCCTCTCAACCAGAGAGGAGACATCCACAAGCATAAGATTTTCTCAAGAATACCCATCATTTTGATACAGAATAACATCATTAATTTTTTTTCATCACATGACGCCTTTATGATTAAGAATTCATATATTTGGGGAAAAATATTCCCCCTTTTGTCATTTGTGATGAAATAAAATCAAAAAGTGAAAGCCAAAATCATTAAAGATACACTATATTGATTTATCTAAGTCTAAACTCTAAGGTTGAAGTGCAAATTCATGTAAATCTTATATCTACGAGTTGTGCCAAACTTATGAAAACCTTATTCCCTAAGTCCTATATTTAAGAGAATGAAAAGAAAAGAGAAATAAGGGCCAATGAATGGTAACTCATGTATTCACTCCCTCTTTGGAAAATATATGAATATATACACTCCTAGTCACACTTGATCACATGTTTGTGATGGTTAAATCATGAATTCCTCTTTTCTCCTTGCATTTTCACTTCATCATTTAAGCACCTAATTGAGGATCTAGGGAATGTTCGTTGCCTAAGGCTTTCATGTCTACTCTTGGTTTACTTATGTCACACTATTGTCAATTTATGTGACGAAGTGAAATACATAAGTTTGTGGAGTTATTGCTTGACAACTTTAATGGAGACTACTTTTTGGATTTAGTGGTATAGCTTACAAAATATCTTGTTAAACATTGTGATTCATCCTTTCTTTTCCTCGAGACGCTTGATAATATTGAAGTCTCTCCCAATAATCCATGGAGATGGGGAGTATAAATTACTTGTGCTAGAAATAGAATTGAGAAACAGAGGTTTTCCATTTGCGATATTGGATTCATAGACATTGGATACATGGTAGTAGTCCTCGATGTCAATTAACTAAAATTGTATTGTCATAACGCAAAAAGCGGTAAACATATTGGTAACCTTGATGTCTTGATCATTTCAAATAATAACCATTCTACCCAAGTATCTCTAAGCATCAATCACTACTACTTGGAAATTCCTCCCCCATTTTCTAATTATATGAGGTAGAACCTCACTTAATATTTTTGCTTCTTATATCAACATTATTGATGGGTACTTTGCGTACCATTTTTCTTTTAGGAGTCTTTGTTTTCCTTTACTATTGATGCCCCTCATGTTCCATGAGACTATTTTCATCGAGAATTTACATAGAAAGGAAGTATAATGTGACTAAACAAAAACATGTCTCAAGATTTAAGTGCTTGGACAGTTCCACTTCATGACTCTTATATTTCCTTAACCTGGGACCAAATGATGAACTTGATGGCATTAAGGGAAATTGACCAATGTAAATATAAAAAAGAGGTGACTTTTGACTTTATCACATACAATTTAATATACTAAAACAAATATCCATAACAATTTCATCAATCAATGAATCATTAAAAAAATATCCAAAACAATTTCATCAAGCAATGAATCATTGCATTATAAAATACAATCTATAAACATTTTGGGAACGTTTTGCTAAAGCATGCTCAAAAACCAACATATTTAACAATAATATGGACAACAACACATCTTGATAAATTAAATAACATATTATCAAGCCTAAAAAAATTCACTAATAGAAAACTATAAAGCATGCAACTAATGGAAGTGACCACTCAAGGCCACCATAAGACAATTAATCTATTAAGATCAATATTAATGGGGACAAATATCTACAAAGGACAAAGGCAAACCTATTTTAACTTTATTGTTTTATTAGCCTGGTTCAAGATGAAAATTTCAAGATATCATGAAGAACATAATTAGTTTTATTACATTAAGAAAACCCAAGCACATTCTATAACTTAGGAAGTAAGATATGTATAACACCCATGTCAACGACACAACACATGCCACTTTTTTATATATAATTTAAACTCCTACCATAAAATCACAAATTTAGCATGAATGGAATGTTTAAAATCCATTTTTATAAAAACAAAATATAATTTTTCTTATAGAAAAAATACCAAAAACTAAATATATTTTTTTAGAAAATAAAAAAAAAATACTAAAACTAAATATATATTAAAAAAGAATAAAACATAAGCAAACTAGAATTTGAATTTGACACTCTTGTTCACTTTCGGAAACTCATATGGTGGAATGTGATCTCTTTATCCTCATATTTAGATTTTTCCTAAAAAATAAAAGCATACGAAAGCAGGAAAGAGCCATAAAGCACTGGGAAGCTTTTTCCTAAGCACAAAAGCATCTAAAAAGTGGAAAAGGTCATTTTCATATGAGGAAACATTATTCACCCAAAAGATTTTTCCCAAATTGAACTAATGATGAATTTGGGAAATATTCATAGCCTTCACTTTCCTATATATTGGAGGCTTGGCCATTGAAAAAATGATGGGAATTCTTGTATTGTCATGCTGCTGATATCTATCTTGAGAGGGAGAATTTTGGAGCTATGAGTTGGGGGAGGTGTTGTTGCAACTATTGTTGTAACTTTCCTCCAACTCCTTTATTCATATAGATCAGTTGTTATTCCTTCCATATGTTTCTATTCATTCTTTACTTCTTCTATTTAACTAATGGATGTATGGAATTTTGGTTTGTATTTATTTATTCAATAATATTTATATGTTTCTAATAGTTTCGATTATCAAGATATTATGCCGTGAAGGTTATTTTATTCTCTCTCTTATGTGTAGGACTAAGCTTTGGAGCAAGCTAGGAGTGCTTCCTAGCTATACTAAAAACTCCAAGAAGACCTGCATGCGAGGACTCAGAAGAATTCACTCCCTTTTTCTTAATCTATACTCTACATCTTGATCTACTAAGAATCCTAAGCCTTATAACAACCTTTCTCTTAATTGGTTTGTCCTAGGTTTCTGGGATAAACTGAGAGGGTTTTATTTTCATCTAAGCATGCATTAAATCTTACAGCAAAATGATATTTAGAAACTTTAATATATTTCACTATGTAAATGAACTTAGTAAAATGAACCCATAGAGGGGGGCATAAATGGAATAAAAGTAAAACTCTAAACAAGAAGCCAAAAGTGGATTTAACCATGGATGAAAAATTGGGAGTAGAATTGGATGTTAAACTAGCCATCAAAACAAGATGCAAACAATGATACAAAAAGGGTTTTAAAGTAAAATCAAAAAATGGTGCAACACTAGACATAAAGAAGGTAACAAAATAGGGCATATGAAAGGATACCGAATTGGGCACAAACAAGGATGCAAAAATGGACACCAAAATGAGGATTCAAAGGATGGTGTAAAATTATAATGAAAAAAGGATGTAAGAAAAGATGCAAAATGGGACTAAAAAAGGGTGAAACCAAGGATGTCAAAAATGATGCATAACTAGATGAAAATTCAAACTAAAGTCTAGGTGCAAAATGAGATGCAAATGTGGACACAAAATGTTGCAGAAAAAAGGATGCAAATTTGGAAGCCAAAAAGGATGAAAAATTAGATACCAAAAAGGATGCAAAATTGGACATAAAAAATGGTGCAAAATTGGACACAAAAGAAGAAAAAATGGTGCAAAATTGGACACAAAAGAAGAAAAAATGGTGCAAAAATGGGCATAAAAATGGCTCAAATTTGGATGCAACATTGGATGTAAAATGAGGTGCCACAAATCATTCAAAACTTGGTGTAAAAACAAATGCAAAAGTAGACGAAAAAAATGGCTCAAAATTGAACGTAACAATAGACACAAAATGGGATGCAAAGGTGGATGCAACATATAGTTCAACATAGGATGCAAATTTAAATGCTCAAAAGGATGCAAAATTGGATGCAAGAAATGCTGTTAAAAATGATCCTAATTAGGATGAAACAAATGATGCAAAATTAAATGCAAAATATGGTGCAAAATAGGATGCAAAAAAGGGAGATAAATAAAATGCAAAAGTGGATGCAAAAAATGGTGCAAAAATGCATGCAAAATTTGACACTAAATCAGATTCAACATATGGTGCAAAATTGGATGGAAAAAATGGTGTAAAAAAAGGGAGAAAAACTGGCACAAAAATAGATGTAAAAATAAATACAAAATTAGAAGCAAAAAATGGCATAAGCCCAGATGCAAAAATTGGCACAAATTGGATGTAAAAAAAGGCACTAAATCAGATGCCAAAGATGGTGTAAAAATCGATGCAAATTATGACACAAAACTAGCAGAAAAGAATGCCACAAAAGAGGAAGCAAAAAATGATGCAAAAATAGATGCAAAAAATGGCACAAAACTAGAAGCAAAGCCTATTGTAAAACCAAATGAAAATCTTGGTGCAAAATATGATACAAAAAATGATGGAAAATTTGGCGTAAAAAGGATGCAAAATTTGGTGCAAAAAGGACGCTTTAAAAATTGTACAATAGAGCCAGATTTAGCGCCAGACTGCTCATCCCAATTGAGAAAAAAATGCACTAAAATCTAGTGCTAAATATGGTGCAAATTGCCTGTTTTTTTGTAGTGCCAAAGGATTGCTTCCCCTAGAGAAATTTTTTGATCATAATGATGTACCTTATAAGCCTACCAAAAAAGAAAATGAGTCTGCAGTTCATAGACATAATTTAGGGAGTCTAGACCATCCAAAGTACATAAATATGTCCACCCACTTGTCTTCTGCCCAAAGTTATAAGTAATGCACCCTGATGAAACAATTTGATGATATTTTCGCTTGGGAGTACAGTGATATTAAGACCTATGACACCAACATCATTCATCATAAGATTCCACTGGAGAAGAACACCATCCCCTTTAAGCAGAAGTTAAGACCTAGCAACCCTCTCTTACTACCTTTGATTGAAAAGGAAATCAATAAGTTGTTGGATGCCAAGATTATAGTTCCCCTAAGGTATTCAAAGTGGATAGCTAACCTTGTGATAGTAAGAAATACGAATGGGGAAATTAGGCTTTGTGTTGACTTCAGGAATCTGAACAAATGCTCTAGAAAAGACAACTACCCCCTGCCTAAGATGGAACACTTGCTTTAAAAAATTTTAGGGGGAGAGTCATGTCTTTGTTAGATGGATTTTTAGGTTACAATCAGATTGTTGTACATCCAGAAGATCAGGAAAAGACTACCTTCACTACTCTTTGGGGCACTTTCATGTACTTGAAGATTCCTTTTGGACTAATGAATGCTAGGGCTACATTTCAGGGGCCATGGAAATAGCCTTTGTGGAAGAGAAGGACGAGTTTGTCCTTATTTACCTTGATGACATAACAGACTTTTCCAGCAGTCACAAGGACCATTTGGAGCATTTGAAGAAGGTGTTTCTAAAATGCAGACAATTTGGAACTTCTATGAACCCAAAGAAGTCACAGTTTGTTCTAGAAGAAGGCAAACTTCTGGGACATATTGTTTTTGCTGAAGGTGTGAAGATTGATCCAACAAGAGTTCAAGAAATTCATATTGTCCATCCTAAGATCAAAAAGGGATATTCAATCTTTCATCGGTAAGATCAACTTTGCCAGGAGGTTTATTCCAAATTTTGTAGAGATAGTGAAGCGCATCACCTCCATGCTGGAGAACGGATCAGAAATAAAATGGACATATGGTGCAAGAAGCTCTTTTGAAGCCATCAAACAAGCTATCATGGAAGCTCCCACTCTAATCAGTCTAGACTACACCGGGGAGTTTTATATCTTCTCTTTTGCCTCTTATGATACAGTTGCAGCAGTTCTATTGCAGAAAAATGATGAAGGTGTAGAGCACCCTGTGGCCTTTTTCAGCAAAAATCTGAGGGATGCTGAGCTAAGGTATGACCTAATTGAAAAACAAGCTTATGCTCTCATAAAATATTTAAAGGCATGTAGAATTTATATTCCACATTCCAAAGTGGTTGCATATGTACCTTCAACCTCAGTAAAATATGTCCTAACTCAGCTAGATATTGATGGAAGGAGAGCTAAATGGATTGCAAAGTTCATAGAGTTCAACATAGAGGTGAAGCCCACCAAGCTTGTCAAAGGCTAGGGCTTGGCTAAGCTTATGGTTGAGGAAAATTGTAGTTTGCTAGACATAACTTACATGGGTTCAAATTCAGGTGGTGAGCAAACAAAGGAAGCAACAGAAGAGCAAGAGTAGAATCAGTCTTTGGTTGAAAATCTAGAGACTTGTGAATGGTATTCCAGTATAGTTCATTTTTTGCAGAAGCTAGAAGTCCCTCCAGGGCTTAGCTCAAGTCAAGCCCAGGCCATTAAGCTTAGATCAGCCAAATTCTGCATTACTAAAAACCTGCTTTATTGGAGAGACCCGCCAGGGATCCTTTTGAGATGTCTAGACAAAGGACAATCTGTGGAAGTTATGCACCAACTCCATTTTAGCATCTGTAGAGGGCATCATTATTGGAAAACCACAGCCCACAAGATCCTGAGAGCTGGGTATTATTGGCCTACTCTGTTCTCTGATGTGTTTTCTTTTCTGAGGTCTTGTGACAAATGCCAGAGGTTTACATGAAGACAATAGCTAAAATATCTACCCTTGAAGAATGTAAATGCCAATGGTCCCTTCCGACAGTGGGGCTTGGACTTCATAGGTGAGATTAATCCACATTCCAGTGGCTAGCATAAATGGATCTTGGTAGCCACTGATTACTTCACCAAGTGGATTGAGTCTATACCCACTAAGAATGCTAATCATTAGGTTGTCATAAAGTTTTTGAATGAGAATATTTTCACTAGATTTGGTTGCCCAACCAAACTAGTCACTGATAATGCAGCAGCTTTCAGGGAAAAAGAATTGGTAGACATGCGTGAATCCATGGGCATCCAGTTGGTGCATTCTACCTCATATTATCCTCAAGGAAATGGCCTGGAAGAATCATCTAACAAGAGTCTTGTAAGGATAATCAAAAAGTTGTTGGAGGACAACAAAAAGAGCTGTGATTCTGAGTTAAAGTTTGCATTGTGGGCTGAGAGGGTTACCAACAAGAAGTCGATAGGAAATTCTCCATTCAAGCTGGTTTATGGCACTGATGTTGTTTTTCCTATCCAACTGATTCTCCCTGTGGCCAACTTCTTGCAAGAAGAGTAGGATGAAGAGAATGACATGGTAAGGAGAATAAGTAACTTGGTTGAATTACAGCATATCAGAGAACAACTGGTTGGGAAATGAAGAATTCATCAGAAGAAGATCAAAGAAACCTTTGATAGAAAGTCAAAGGTGGACAGTTTTCAGGTTGGTGATTGGGTTCTCAAATGGCTTGCATTGAAGGAGCAAAAGGGAAACCATGGTAAATTTGATGCCTTATGGATAGGACCGTGTGTCATTACTCAATTTCAGATGAATAATACTTTCATTCTACACAATTTGAAGGGGGAAGGTGTTTTTGATGGCCCAGTCAATGGGCGGTTTTTAAAACTTTACTTCATATGAGGCTTTGAGGCCTTAATATTATAATAGGTTTTTCAGATTTTTTTTATGCAAATAAACTCCATGCCCAATGGAACGCTAGGAGATAAGTTTGTTTTCATTTTTACTGGAAAGGAAGTAGTCTGCAGTTCTTGAAACCTCACATGGAGGCTTTCATCCCTAGAAGGAGCCAGTGTTAGCCCTAAGGTGAAACGCTACTATTTTTGATGGCTAAAGGAAGGAAATGGTCTATTTTACTGCTGTGGAAAGGTTCCCACATGGTCCATCACCCCACTTTCCTCACTCTTCCACTCCCATTCACATCCATTCATATCCTAACCCAACCCTCACACCCTAACAAAATCCATTTTCACCTTGGCCTTATGAAAATTAACCCATTTTTTCCCCAAAAACCTTACCTTTTCCATCATACGTGCCCTTTGATCATTTCTCGAGGACATCCCATACCTCTGTGCCCCCCACCATCAATATTCCACTGATCGGACGGTCCACACTTCACCCGACCGACGAGACATGCTCAATAAATCATCACCGTTAGATGATTCCCACCCTATCTAATGGTTGTTGCACATATCGCACAGGAAACAAGAGAGACGGATACCCACCCAATAAAGGCAGTTTCCTCTCTCTCCTTCGCTGCTACGTGGCACCCGATGAATGGAATCAGATGGGCTCTGACCTTTACTGCTTACCACCCGATGACTGGCTGATGTAAACCATTTCCCGCTTGGGTAAAACTGCTCCCAGGCGTTATCTTTCGAGCACCTCCTCCACCTGATATCCATTTGATCTGCTCATTTTAGATTTGACGGCTCAGACTTATTCCGCTCCCGCCACGACTTCAGGCCTCCTGCATTCGATCTCCTCTATCCATTTCTCTCAATCCAATGGCCCTCGTTCACCATCATTGCAGTTTGTCCTTCACCGCTCGACCAACATCCTGACCGTTGATCCATTCCATCCAATGGCCCATATGCCCTCGTACCCCACTTCCCACCAGTCACCCAAGGAGGAAAGTTGTTGTCTTTGTCATTGTTTGTCACATCTGGACAGTTGAACTGAATTAATGGAAGGCATGGCTGAAAGGGGAAAAACAATAACACAATGCAGCCAAACCAACAAAAATGGTCATGGAGTGTTGCTGGCATGAGCAATCCACCTAACAACATGACAAAATTACCAAAACTTGGTCACTGCGTTTGTTAGTAAAAGAGAGCTCTGGCTCATGTCTGTCTAATAATGGCGTCAAGCAGTTAGAAGCTAGAGGGGATAGATTAAGACATCTTGAGCATCAGAGAGCCTGAGAGCATTGTAAAAAGCCTATAGATGGCTGAAAGTTAGAAAAAACAAAGGTTCAACTTTTGGAGACTATGGATACTCTGTTCCTCTCAACATCTCATCTTCATTCTAGTCATACAAGCTTCTTTTGTTGTTACATGTTCAATTTCCATCTTCTCCTTTGTTCTAAGCTTGCACTTGAATAGGTTATTCATGTTTTCTTCTGTGTCTAATGCCATATAATTATCATCTTATCTCTACATTGATAAATTATATTTGCAAGCTTCATTTACTTTCTATAGCTAGCCATTCATATATCTTTATGTATGCATCTGCTGGTACAGTTAGTATTCTCCATCTACCCATTGAATCTATAAACTATTGACCATTAGTGGTCTAAAGCCTTGTCAAGATGAGGGTGTTCATGCATGTCTGGAGTGAAAACACAGTTGAAACAGTCATATGACTTGATCCAAACCCCAATCCATTCTAATAGTTTAAAGAACGACATTAAATTTTTATATGTTACCAGGCATCTCCGAGCTAAAACCTAGGAGAGTTTCTTGGAGTGATAACACCTCCCATCCTCATATTTTTCAATGAGTGGATCATTTCATAAAATAAAACAATACCATATAGAATCTTCCAACTATCTACATACCCTAATTACTCTAGAGAGATTAAATGAGGTGGGAATAGTTTTAATTTATTTGCACTTACTTCTGTGCTAATATTATATCTACCTCATTGCAAAGAAATATCATTGAAAATTTTCATGTATTATAAACCTTTTCTTCCTTTGGAACTAAAGAAAGGAAAATAGAATTGAGGGATAAAATACATTTAGAAAAATGGCAAGAAGCTTTGACTAATGTCTATACATGAGTACTAATGATCATCCAATGAGCATGGAAGAAATACATGGTAAAACCTTTTATACTTAGATATTTTCGCTTTTACATGTTCATGATATCTTGCTACAATTTGTTCATAGTGATTTATTAAATGATAGCCTCGTTTAATTCTAGATTATCCAGCATAGAAATATGTTAAGTGATGTTTTGAATGGTTGTTTCTTTTTTATTTCATTGAGGTTCAGAAAGAATTTTTTTGTAGTAACTAATAAGTCATTTCCAATACCTACATGAGAAAATATTTTCTTTCGATGATCATTAATGAGAGAGGTAATTATGCTATGGTTGTGATGTTGGATCATGAATTCATATAGGAACTTTGTGTTCCTTTTCCTCGATTTCAACCACTACATTCTATATTTTTTCTTCCACAATTTTTCTTTCTACCTACCCCTCACATATAATTTTGTTTGAAGTAAAGTCTCTTCCTCAATTAACATTGTTCTTCACCCATACAAGATCATTTCTTCTTGGATCTACTGATTTTTTTCGATATAACTCTTCTAGTTTTATAGATGTCATCGAATTCATATTTGTTCCACTTTTTCTCGATTGAATTTGAGGTATTTAATATGTTGTTTGAATTCTAACAGTGGAGTGTGTTGTGGGCACACCCCGCCCATAAAGTTTTACAAACGATATTAGGCCCTCCTAGAAAATTTTGGTCAAATCACCTCTTTATGCTTTAATCTTGTTAATTTTATGGGATTTTCACTTTCCTTGGATTTCTATTTTGTCTACTTCATTGTGTGTGTTTCATTTTCATCTTTCTAATGGTTCAAATTTCACTCAATTTGGACTTATGGTTAAGAAATTAGGCTTGGTCAATGTTTGGTCAAATTTCACGACCTAAACTTAAACATGAAAAAAAGACTTTTATTTTATAAATTAAATTTATTTAAATTATATTAAATATAATTATTTAATTTAATTAAGTATAATTTATTTAATTAATTTGCAAATATTGGTATTTTATTAAACTTTTTATTAATTATTAAATCAATTTATTTATTTAAATGGTATACAAAACCATCCGCAGCGGAGCTCTTATATATATGTATATTTTTTTTTCTCGGCAAACTTAACTACTATTGTATTAATATGTACATAAAAACTATACAAGCAAGGTGTCTGGCAGCCCAAGGCTAACTGCGGCACTTGGGTGCATTTTCAAACATTTACAACTGCCCTGTTGGGCCTTAAGATGTTGCAACAGAATACTAAGACTTTCACAAAACAACCCACGCAGGGGCGAACCAAAACTGACCTTCGGCCCAATCCAACTATGAAACATTAAGACAAAAAAACTGGAACTTACAGAAAAAAACCATGCAATCCCATAGGAGTTGCGCCCCATAGTAGTATATGTCCCCACTGCCATAGTATAAACCGCAAACTGATCTAGACATAACATAAACACTGTCCTCTGTGTGACACAGAAAAAAACGCAATTATGCTTACCCCGAAGCTCGACAAGAGTGCAGAAGACCAAAACACAGAACCACCCTCTGAAGTTATTCCTCCGACTCCACATCCATTGCTGCCAGGTTATGCACCGAATTCACCTTCTCCATAACTTGAGGCGGGGCTGAGGCCATAGAGCGGTCCGAATTGCTTTCCTCTTTCTCTAACTCCGCCTGAGGCAGTTTCCCTTGACTGGTTGCCGACCCTTCCTCCTCAGAAGACGGCACCTCCATGGGGAGTTTGCCTTTGTCAAGCACAACATTGTCCTCCACCATGACCAGAGAGGAGTCTTCAGCATGCTCCTCCTCAGTTCGAGTGAACAGCACCGAGATGTGGGCGTTAAGGCCTGGATTGTCCTCAGACCTGCCCAAAGAAAAAATAACAGAGCCAAAAGCAGGTAGCTTTTTCTCCCCACTGCTCGAGCCTCCGACTTCCATAGATTGACAGAGCTGGATAGGATTGGCTCCCATCCGCCGGTGACAATAGCAACAGCAACAGTGATGGTGCGTGTCAGCAGCTGGAGGGCGAGAGGATTCTCCACGCCAAGTTCCTCTGCGACAAGGCATTCTCTCCCGCACCATGACCACCAGCAAACGTTTTTGCCCTTCCCCGCCAGACGACGTCCGACGATGAAGCGGCCTCTTGACAAAGATAAGCTTATAAAGGCAGTGTACCAGAGCGAGGAGCTCGTCCAAATTCTGGTTCGCTGCCCAACATTCCAACCTCTGCTCCGTGCATTGAGGATTATCCCTCTGCCTGAGCCTATAACCATGATAATCTCCCGTTTCCAGGCATCCTCCCTTCTTAAACCGCTCCTCATTACCAATGAAAAGACCCGCCATTAAAACCTCCCGCATGCTAACAGCACTCTCCCCCAACGCCATTAAGTTAGCACAGAGTCCGCATAGGTTGATGGGAACCGGCGGCTATGAGCATTTAAGGACGAAGGGCTATCACGTGGCAGCCCATGGCTGTCATGTGGCTCGTTGCTGCATGTCAAACTGTCACCCGCATCCGGGGACTTGTATATATGTATATTAAAACTATGTATTAAAAACTTTGTTATATATATAATATAATATATATTATATAATTTATTAAAAAACAAAAAATATAAAAATATAAAAAAAATACCCTCCCAATACCTTTACCCAAAGGTTTAAAAGTTTGCCTTATTCATGCTCTCCCAGATAGACTAAGCATTGGGATGACACATGCATTATGTCATAAACACCATTGAGGGGAGAAGATGTAAGTGGGAGAGGCTTAAGGGTTTCATATCCATATGAGAATAGTTCATTAAGTGGGGAGGGGACCCGCTATCTATGTGGGCGCCCCTACTTGCAATACATTCCATTTCCCTTAATTCTCTTGCTAACTCATTTTTCGCATTATATGAACTCCTTTGAATTCACACCTTTCTTTTGTATGCTACAGTTTTCAATTTAATTTTTTTCAATAAATTTATTATATCGTTAATTTATTTTTTTATTATGTATTTAATTTTTTGTTTTAATATATTAGATTTGATTAATTTTTTTTTTTCCTTTATTAAAATTAAAAATTAATAAAACCACTGAGGAAATTTTGATCAAATTGTGTATTTTCTAGCACTTTGAGAGTTTTGGAACTCATATTTTGGAAGGCTCTATCTTGACTTTTACTCAGCCAAATGAGGGCCATGATGACTTCTTAGAAAGATGATTCCATGGAGAATGATGTAGAAATAGTATCTCAAGAAAATTTATTTATTTAGTATGCTTGAAATTTAGCAAAAGTTAGAGCTGTGAATTTGCAACAAGAAACTAGTGTTCTAAGTTTCGATTCTTGGAATTTGATTTGCGAGAAGTTTCGCTATAGCAAATTGGTTTCGAAGATTGTCTTCTTGGGCCAAATAAATCTTGACAAAGATGAACAAGAAGAACTCATTTATTTTGGTTTTGATTATTTAATTAGATTTAAATTTGAGAGTTTTTTTTTCTCATTTTATATTTTCAATTTCATGTGCACATTTAATTAGTTTTTAATTGTATTTTTTATAGCATTTTTGGAGAAAGTTGTTGGAGAGGATGATGCAAAGAGATATCGGGACAATGGGAATGCACCAACATGAAGAAAGAGGAGTTTTTCTAGCTGGAAGTTGTGGACGTTCAACTATTTGCAACAACTCTCCATTTTTAGATTTCCTTTTGTCAATTACAAATAAGAATTTGGATGGTGGAGCAAGAGTTCCAAATCTGAAACCTTAGGGGAAATTCTCTGCAAAAAGAAGCATTTTTGCACTACTATAGAGGAATAAATTTTGTAGGGAATCAACCATTATTTGGACCAGATTAAAGAGATGCATTTCAGCTTTGAAAATTTCATGTTATCATGAAATTTTCTGAGAATCTTATGTTCTTGGAAAGATTTGATTATATCCACAATTTTTGTACATTTTTGTCAGATTTAAATATTGATTGTTAGCTTCAATTTAATTCAATTTTGAGGCAATTCTTGATCCATATAAGTATAAGTTTATTTAGTTTTTCACTATTGTAAATTCGGTTAATTGTATGCTTGTTTAAATCATTGGAAAACTATGTTTTCATGATGGATCATATTTAAATCAAATTTGATCAATGAATTCAAATAGATGGGCATGTTATCATTGTTAAATATTTAGAATATTGATAACAAGTGTGTCTTTCTTTTAAATCATGATTATTTTATGAGAACTATTTCCTTAATGTAGTCATGCCACTGATTTTGAATTCATTTCATTTGAATTTGGATATGTGTGAAATGGATATATGATAACTAATTATCATATGGATATATGTGCGCTTTTGTGTGAATAAGTGGAAGGAACTCGAACTATTTCCTTATTTAGTTATCTTTCCTTTTTATTGTACATGCAATATGGTCTAAATTTCCTTTTACCTTGCTCTTGATTGAGAAGGAGACTAATCATTCTTTCAATCAAAACAGATTTAGGCTTTATTTTCCATTGCTTGCATCCTAGAGTAGATTTTCATTTAGAATAAATTCATTTCATTTTTAGAAGTATCCTTACTCAGGAGAAAAATTTAGTGTGGCTTGGATAAGCCCTTGTTACAACTTAATGGATTCTTTTTTGCAAGTGCATGACAAAAATGTATGTATGATTTCCTCTTCTTGTTGATAATTAATTAGAGACATAAAAGGCGAGCAAGGATAGTGAGGGGGTAATTAGACCCATTAGAACTATTCAAAACCATTATGTCAAATGGGAGAGAGGTTGATTTTGGGTTGTCGCCAAGTGGTCTCCCTACCGTTGATAAGGTCATTTTTTCCTATCAACATGGTGCTATGATTTAGTGATGATTCCTTCCACCCTTTTGCAAGAATATCATGAAATACAGGGTGATCCATAATTTTTGAAGTGTAAGGAGTGATTCTTGGGAATCCTCAACATATCCTACTCAAGGTATATCGACTAATGATATTAACAAAGAAAGGGAGAGTAGAGGCTTCCATGTGGAGTCTCAATCCCAAGAGAGGTTATAAAAGGAGGAAGTGTATAATCAAGAGTAAATGTGGTGAGGTCCTCCATGCCTATTGTTCCAATTATGCATCTAATTTACAGTATCAATATCAAGCATGCACATTGGTTGAAAAATTTCCCGTATTCTAGGTCTAAACTCCCTATCCCTCCTTATTTCTCATCCAAGGATTCAATGATGTTAAAGTCACCACCTAAAAAGTAGTGCCTAGATCTAATAATAATTTGAATGCTTTGAATAGGTCATAGAAAACACATTTTTTCTATGGTCAAATGAGAGCCACATACATTTTTGATGAACCCATATTCTATAATTTTGACCAGCTATAGTTTAGCTATAATCACCCATGTGGAATAAGTTTGATATTGTAATCTTAGAAGGATTCCATACTGAGACTAATTCCCTATTGTTCCTTTATCATCTATAGTAGCTAATTGACATCCTCACCAATTGGATGAGGATATATGTGAGTAAATTTTGTAAAATCATTTTAGTTCTTATATAATTATTATATATGATTATTCTTTGAGGATTTTAGTATTTATAAGCATGTACTTGTTTTCCCATTCAACCCTATAATATTAAAAACATTATCTTAATTTAGAAACATGAGGTGGGTATAAAATTATCTATAATGAAAGATAATCCCCCTAATATCCCAAAGATTTCACCTTTCTATTGCATAATTTATTTATTGATTATCTTCCCTCACTTCCCCTCCTCTTTTTAAAACTTGAAGGATCTTTAAGATTTCCTCCGATAATTCCTAAAGAGGAGAACAAAATATTCTTACGCTTGATGTAAACATTATTTCTGTTGTATTTTGAGCAGTGTAATATTTAAGAGTTGTATTTGTTGAATGGGGGTGGAAATTTGATGTTGCCCCTCTTGTAGTTCCACTATAGACTAAAGATAATTTTGTCCAAAACCCATATCTTCTCAATCCTCTACTTCACCCATATCTCCCCCATCTAAAGAAATTTCTTTGACCTCATTAGTTTTGTTGTATAGATTGCACCCTTCCATTTTCCTTCACCTATGATAATTCTCAAAGTGCTTTTCAATATTAAGGTTTTTAATTGAGTCACATGGGTGTCCTTCTTGAACTAAACATCATTCATTTTATCCTTTGGATTTTTAAACAAAGTTTCAACACTCTTACTAGTTTCTCCCCTTTAGGGGTTTGTGATTTAATGGAAATTTATTAGGTTTTATTATTGTAGATAATTTTTTCAAAACATTCCAAACCATTTTGTAGAATGGGATTTCCTATGTATAGAGGTAGGTTGAGTTGAAAAATAGTTGAAGAGATGACCATGATCATGGAAATTATGGTAATGGGAAGGTATGTGCTCACAATCTATTATTTATATCCAAGTCAAATATTTATAGCTCAAATAGATATATTATTGGAGGGACTAAGAGACATTCCTATAAACACATATGCATGCATAAGAGATATATCAATACTTTTTAGTTACTTCATAGATCTTAACAAAGGAACCAATTATGTTACTATTCTTCCTAGCATTAGTGCGTACAAAAAAATCCACACTTGTGATATCATAAAATTCTCCTTAGAAGAGTTAAATTTTCCCATCCAAAAGGAGAGATAAATCCCTATAGAATTAAAGAAATATGGTCCATTCTCAAAATCTCAATTCTAATATTATAAGTTAGTGAAGATAGTAGTACATATCCCTTTGGATCCTAGCTTGATATCTATGTTTCCTTTTGGCTTCTAATACGTATCGATACACCACATCAAATCTAGCTCTTTACGACATACCACGATAGATATTTCGGTAACTACATAATCTAGCATATATTTGAAGTATTCATCAATTGTTTTTGAAGTGATATTGTATACGGGGTTTTTTGGCTACCTTATAAATGCACTTGTTTGAACCTCTAAGAGGTGGACTTTCTTAAGCATCCTGCTTTGCTTCTTATTGTTTCTCATTTGTAGCTTTAGAGTTCCCCTCCACTCCCAATCTTGGTGGTTTTTACGACAATTTTACTTGGTCCTTATCTACATTCAATGGTATTGTTTGTTTCCCTCCTTCAATTGCTATTACACTATGAAATGTGTTGAAATTCACAATTATACTAGGAAGCAGGGAGAATCAGTATAATGACAATTTTTACTTAAACATTTGAACATAAAAAAACATCAATCTATATACATGGAAACCCCTATGAAAGAAAAACACAATTTTTTTTTTATATGAAAGATATTATAGGAAGCAACCTATAGGAGACACTAGTCCCCTCTATTTCTTTATAGTCATCAACCTATGGGAAACACCAATATGCTTTGTCACCTTTTAGGCACCAACCTATAAGAGACACCAATCCCCTATGTTTCTTTTTACGAACCTGCCTACATGAGTCACCAATCCCCTCTATTGTTTTATAGACGCCAGAATATAGGAGACACATACCCACACTACTACACGATTTGTAGGCACCAACCTACAAGAGTCACCAATCCTCACTTCCATAAATATTTGTAGGCACCAACCTACATCATTGAGTCTAATTGTTTCTTCACAATGTGTGTTAGTTACTTATAATTTCAATAAGTCTACTTGTTGCTTGTACCTTGACTAGGTTTGTTTGTTACTTCAACCTTTACCAGGTCTATTTGTTTCTTCTTCCTTCATTAAGTCTACTTCTTCCAAAACTTGTTTCTTTTCGATTCTTCCCAAGAATGAATTTTCAAAACTTTTCATGTATCCAATTTTGAAAATTTGATTATTAAATTTATACCATAGGTACCCTGAAATCTCTTCTCTCTCTCATCAATAGTTGATAGTTTGAAACAACTCAAAAAGAAAGTTGTAGCAAAAATGCCAAGCTGACATATTTGAGGCATGTTTGAGGAGCATTTAGGAACACTAACATTAGAGAAGTTTTGAGGTCTAGAATGGGCCCAAAAATAAAAAATATTCAGCCAAATTAAACTTTATAAGAACTAATATGATTCAATATTATAATGTCAATCATGGGGGATGATTAACCATCTTTGGAGTAAAAAAGTAAAAATATTAAAAAAGCCACTTTTTTTGCTTGTATTTTCAACTTATCTCCTTAAAGTTTTACACAAATGTCGAGGAGGAGTACTCGTTGGATGTAAAATTTAATTCCTCATCCAAAGAGCACCCATGTTTCATACTTTTGATGGAACTTTCTACACAAAACTTGAGAAATACGTGAAAAATTTGATTGCAATCACATGTTATCATGTATTTCTTATTTTTTATGTAGAAGGTTCCATAAAATGTATGCAACATGGGTACTCCTAGGATAAGGAATTAAATTACTGATCCAACAATTTCTCCTGCTTGAAATTTGAGTAAAATCATAGGGAGGTAAGTTGAAAAAATAGTTTTTTCTTTTCTTCATCTAAAATTTGATGATGTAATCTAATCTTATTTTATTATTTCCAATATTATTTTATAATATTCCATAGGAGGCCTAATTTAGAGCTCAAAATTTCTCTAATCCTTCCTCATGTCATATCTTTGAAATTATAGGAAAAAAATTCTAACATTTCTATCAAAGTAACCTTAAGATATATTTTCTATCTCATCCAAATTTTGTAGACCAAAACATAGAATGAAATAGCAAAATTTAAAATTGGCATATTTGAAGCATGTTTCAGGAGAATTCATGTAGAACAAATTTCTCATATGATCTCTCCAAAATTATGTTGAAACAAGGTTTGGAATTTTTATCATAGGTACCTTGATATATCTTCTTTGTATCTTCCAATTGTAGATTCTAAAACATTATAAAAAGAAAGATATAGTGAAAATACCAAGCTGAATTGTTTGAAGAAAATTTCAGGAGCATTGAATAAACATAAATTCCTTGGATCATATCTCTGAAATTATAGAAAAGAAAGGTCTATAATTTTAACCACATGTAAATAACTATCTCTTATATGTGTCCTCAAACTTTGTAGTATACTTAAGGAGGATAATATGGGGTATACCTAGGGGGAATCATATGGGGTATAGACAGAGGTACCCAAGGGAATATTGTGATGTAATGAGACAGTGTTAATAAATAAAGTGGTTAACCCACATTATGCAAGTGACCACAAGTAGTTAGAGAATAATGTGATAATCCCATTGTATTGGATGTATGGTATAAAGAGACCCATGGTTATTACCCATGGTATTAGATGCATGAAGCCTATATAAAGGCTAACGACTCCCCATTGCGAGATGTCAAGGATAATTGTATTGGATATCATATGTCTTGTGGAGTGATCTCCTTCCTTAAGGAGTTGTTGTATGGTGTTACCCTACCTCAAGGGTTTTTTGGAAGATACAAATAAATAAGAAGTTTCATTATGGAAATCACTTGTATTGGCTCTCGGATTTATTTTATCAAATAATTTATTATATATACATCTCATATGTATTACAAGTGGTATCAGAGCTTGTTCTTGGGAAAAGCGAGGATATTTTTTTCTTTTCATTTTTTGCAGGAATTTTGTGGGTGACAAGTTTGCATATTAGATCTAGATATTTTGGTGAAAACAATACAAGAAAAAATCACATATCTAAATTCCTTGCGAAACAATAGCCAAATTCAAAAAGAAAATCATTCAAATTAGAGTTCATATGAGGGAGATATCGTTGATTTGAAAATCAACAGTGTTGTAGAAATGTTTCTGACGACAATTCATGGATGATGAATCTCCAGTTATTTTTTGAAGTTTTTGTGAAGAATTTCATAAAGTTGATTGTATATCTAAGCTCTCCTTGAAAAATCACCCAATTTCAAAAAAACATCTGCCAAATCAGAGTCTAGATGAGGGAGATATCGCCGATTTAAAATTAACTCTTTTTTTAGAAATTTTTGTGACTACTGGGAAGCTGCAACATGGATTTGAATTCATAGAGTTCCTATTTCATGATTCCATATGCAGTGTGGTCATTTTATTTCAAAAAATAGGTTATAATAAGTATTATGAGCCATAATGACTGAGTTGTGGGCACTTTAAATTTTCCACACTCTGTAGGTAAATTTTTTCAGAACCCTAATTCTACTTTGTGGCTTCTACTAAGCTAATTTTTACTGGAAAATGTGGTGGTCCTACTATCAAAGAATTGCTAAAATGGGTAAAGTCACACTACCAAATGTGGAGAGTGGAAACATATTTAAAATTAAAATACGAGGCTCTAAAATGGTGAGCCACACTTGCCTCCGATATGGTGATTCTTTTTTATGAAGACTATGAAAAATTCCTCTTTGACAAGTTGTCTCATGCTGGAAACAAGGACACTAAAAGGGATAAAGGCTTATTCTCTACCAATATTTCTATTTTATAGGTTTAGGGATGTATTAGAAAACAAAATATCATTATTTCTATCAATCCTATTTTCCAACGTAATGTTATCAATGTTAATTTGGTAAAGTAATTGCAAGTTCCATCAAAACATATTGAAAACAAGCAGATTGATAATGAGGATATTAAAATCTATAAATATTTAAATATTTCTATACCTAAGCATGTGCTGCATTTTGATTTTTGTACTTCAGATATGGATAATATGGATGATCTTTTGGGATACCCTTTAATGGAATCTATTAGTACTACCAATATTAATGTGCAAAAAAAATTCGTGAAGATTTTCTATAAAAAGAATAAAATTACATTGCAGGATATTTCCATTAGTAAATAGGTAGAGTCCAAGGATGCCCAAGTAGAAAAAGCTATAGGTACTGACACATCAGACAAGGATTCCATGGTGAAAGTAATAATGGAAGAAAATAAACAATAACAGGTACCACAGAAGGAACCTGATACCACTTAGGCTCCATCAAGTGGGGACTTGAAGGAAGCTACACCATGAATTAATGCTTCAACATATCACCACTGACGCCACCTAGTAAGACAACGAATATCAAGGTGGAAAATAATTAACAACAAGGATGAATGCTCCTAGAAGCCACACATAGCGGTGCGACAATCTACCCACACACATATCAACATAGAGGAACCAAAAGAACCATCTTCCATCTCGAGCGATCAAGGCACTAGCCCGATCAAGTGTTCACCCTTCTCTGGGATGGCTAGATGCATGTGCATGATACCAATGGACTACTCTTTTGGGTAGACCTTATTATTTTTGTTATTCTCATGTTTTCTAGATGAAACATGCTTAAGGGGTGTGGAATGTACTACACCTGGGGGGATCCTATGGGCTACAGAGGGAGGTACCCACATGAATAATGTGATGTAATGGGGCATAGTTAATAAACAAAGTGGTTAACCCACATTATGCAAGGCACCATACATAGTTAGAGAATAATGTGATAAGCCTATTGAATTGGATGTATGGTATTGAGAGACCCGTGGTATTGTATGTATGAAGCCTATCTAAAGGCTAGAGACTCCCCATTGAGAGATGTCAAGGATTATTTTATTAACAAGCATATGGCTTATGGACTTATCTCCTTCCTTAAGGAGTAGTTTTATGGTGTTACCCTACCTCAAGGGTTTTTATGAAGATGTCAGTGAAGAATAATTTTCATTCTAACAATCGCTTGTATTGGATTTTGGGTTTATTTTATCAAATAGTTTTTTATATTTGCAAGTTATATTTATTAAAAATTTTCACATTCTGAAACATACATGAATAAAAATTATAGGGATAGGAGCATTCAAGGAGCCTAACTTCGTTACAGAATATCTCCAAAATTAAGACACCAAAATTTAAAATTTAAACCACAAGGTACATGATGATATTCTATTTGTATCCTCCAAATTTCATTATTTTAATCATCCAAGAAGAAATGTTAGAAAAAATGCCCAAATTACTTGTTCACCCCATAAATCACATTTTTGCTTCCACCTTTAGACTCCTAGAATCACCGCAAAAGCTATTCCTCAACTCCTCTTGTGACCTCATATCGCTTCTTTCTTGGATTATATCAAAATGAAATCATGTCCCCTTTATTTATGTTTCATTTATGTTTACTTATGGGGCTAACTTTTAAAATTGGTTTGGTGGACTTGCTTGTACTTTGTTTGAGTCATCTTGATGAAATATTTCATATCTCCTCATCCGTATGGGATTATAGGGAGTTCCATATATCATTTGGAACATCTCATAATAATACCTACAACCATATATTTATGCTCTCATTTGAGCTACATAATTGGAATAGAAATTATTTTAAAGATAGGGCATCCAAATGGAGCATCAAAAGTACAAAAAAAATATTTCCAACAATATTCATTTTCCAATACTTATCTTGGATATAAGTAATCTCCTCCTATATTTGACATCAATAACAAAGATATTTCCAACAATCTCCCCCTTTGTCATTAATTAAAACCCTTATTCATTTCTGTAATAATATTGTAGAATTTCCCTATCCGCAATTCTCCTTATTCCTACAACTTATCTCCTTTTGATACCAATGGAAAATGGATGCTCCCCTTTAGCTTCTGCTTCTCCTTATAGGTAAATATTTTTCTATAAACGTTTATTAGTGACTAAAATTTATCCTTGATTTTTCACTTCTCTTAGTGACTGCAAATTCATCCATTGTTTTATATCTCCTCTTATGTCTACATATTCTCCCCCTTCGAGATCAATTGCAAAGGTATATTTTTACTTATGGCTTAAATTTCTTCTGTGATATCTTAGCAAAAAAATTGCTTCCTATGATTTCTTACTTTTCATTTATCTACAATTATGATCTCCCTGTCAAGGTTGTGTCTATACTTGTTTGCATGTAACATTCCATATTTTGTAGCTCTACTCTTGAGAGCTCTCTCCCCATCATTGGAATTACTTTTACCTCTTCTTTTTTGGATTGCAAGCCTTGGTCTTAAGCTTCATTTTTTCCACAACTTAACTCTTCTGACATGAAAGAGTTACTCCCCTTAAATTAAAGCTTCTCCTTATTTGCAACTCTGCCCCCTTTGCCTTTTTTTCTACCAATTGAATTTCACCATTCACCTCACTATTACTTGTTAATTCATATCCTAAAAATTTCCATTCCATCATCCTTTTCTTGCAAATCACTCTCAAAAGTCACCATCTTCTTAATGAGACTGGAGATGCTACAATATCTCACTTGTCCTATACTGATAAGATAAGATGAGATAGATAAATATCTCATGCAATAATATTGTCCTTTAGCTTTATTAAGGACATATACATTATCTAAAGTCTTAGACGGTTTTCCCACTAATATTATGCAATGAACTCACAAAAAAAAAGAAAAGCCAGGTCAATGTCATGAGCTTGGATAGACAAACGGTTTTTATTTTTATTTTTCTTTTTCCTTTTCTTTTTATTTTACAGAATGTACTTCACCATAGGTTATACATGATTGAAATAATTTATCCAATAAAATATTACTATCTAACCCAGGTTAGAACTATTCATTTATTTTTTGGAACTTTTATTAAACTTACCAATGTCCTTACTCCTTTATCTCTGTTGATATGTCAAAATTATTGTTGTATATTTCTAAATTCCTAATTCAACCTAGTTTTTTCTCCACCTTAATTGCTTTCTATGTAATACCATTATAATAATGTGTAGAATGGTGTGGAATTGGCTACGTATGAGTATATATGGATGTGACCACTTCGGTTAAATACTTTATATCTCAACCTTCTTATTTTTTCTTCGGCCTAACTCTTGAGAATTTACATTTTTCAGTGGAGTGTATACATTCTTGCATAGATCCAAACTTTGGTAGGTTTTGTTTCTATCAGTTGCTGCAAATCTACAATGTTTAGCAGCCATTTATATTGTTGAGATGTCATCTACAATATTTCGGTCATCACCAGATCACCCTTATGCACATGAGAAGTAGACCATATCATTATATTAGGAACCTCCTTAGTTGGGTTAGGAAGATTAATGGTTATCACATTTGGGTTGTATATAAGAAAATCAAGAAATTGTTGTCCTGCCTCCCCAACTACTTCTATCATTTTGATGCATGTGTGAACCGTCTTCCCCTCAAGTATAACATGTATCTCCCTTTTGATTGTAATTATATTCATATATTTCTAATTTATCCCTATGAACCTCCTAAAAGATTCCATCTATAGATTTTCATCCAAGTTTTGAGATAAACTGAGCTTATTCCCTATAATATATTTGTGCAAATATGGATGATCATTCTATACTTTTAGTACTTATTGTAACCATATGACATTAGGGTAGTGCAGGTCATACTACATAGATGAGAAGAGTAGTTTGGAAATCAAAATTATCCAGGTTCATGTCCTCTTTTATATATGTGTGTGTGTTTGTTTGTTATAGAAATTTTTGGGCACTGCAACCCCAAGCATAAATGTCCATAAACCAAGGGCTCCTAAGTCCCTAAAGGTGTTGTTCCAACCCCTAAAAGAACAAGGTCAACTGATTACAACATCTCCAAGAAGTTCTCCATGAAAAACTACTCAGAACTGGTCAAAACTGGACCATTTCACCTGCTCCATAGGCAAAGTGCGCTGCATCCCACCTGAATACACACAGTAGGTGCGATGCATGTCAGAAAACCCTTCTATGGGGTGCAATGGGCGAGAAGGGACAAATGGCAGGGTCAATCTGCAAGATGGAGGAGCATGGAACCTTCCAGAAACCTCTCCTGTGACACTTGCCTCTCTGAATTCGACCAGGGATGAGTAAGATATCATCAATATCCAAGTGGAATCAAGAACTATCAGAGAGAAGACACTAATCAAATCTCAAAAGCTGACTCACCTCCCTTGCAGACATCTATATATGGATCCCTCATCCCATAGATCTAGAGGCTGGAATTTTGTATCTTGTAAGGAAGTGCTATTGGTTTCTAGGTGCAATATCATAGTATTGGGTGATATAAGCTTTTCATGAGGTGAAGAAGGGCTTTCTTGCTGAGAGGATGATGCTGGGTCAGAACAATTGGTTGTAATCTTCTTTGCTCTTTCTTGATTATCAATAAAGCTATTCAAGTTTTCCTCCACATTCTTATATGATTGATGATTTATGCATTTGTGTGGTCAATGTACATCTGATCCTATATTGTTTATGATAATAGATCTATGTTCTTGGATAGTGTTATGCTTCTTTGATTCTACAGGTACTATTTGAAGTTGGGTAGACAAGGAAGACAGTGGCAAAGACCTACCAGAAGAGAGAGGAATCAAGCAAGGAACCAAGCACAAGACAGAGGTTGGTCTCCTTATTCTTCTCTTATCTATTTCTCATAAAGGAAAACGAAAGTAGTTTTTAGTGTGTTTGTTTCTAAGCTAGCTACCAGCCTTAGTGGGACTAGCAGCTCTGTATAAACACTAATTTTCCCGATAAAAAAATGGCGACTCCACTGGGGAGCAAATAGATTGTTTGTTCATCTACATTTGTTTACTTTATAAACTTACAGATGGAGCCTGAAGTCAAGCCAGCTAGCCTTCGAACTGCATTTGTTATGCAAGTTCAAAGTAGATCAACGTTGCTTCAGTCTATCTCTGGGTTTTGTTTATGAATTAAACGATTGATTTACAATCTCTCTGATTGCCCTCGTGCTGGCTCTAGTAACCTCCTTAGATCTACCCCTGTGATTGATTTACTGATTACCACTTGCTCAGCCTAAATACCTGAACTGAACTGCAAACTGTGACCCGGAATCCAATTAAAGTCTCTTCCCTGGTCCAACGCACTGTCTGTTCTGTGAACTTGAAATGCATCGCACTTCCCGAGTGTAGTAGGTGCGTTGCATTTCAGTTTCACTGTGTTACAGGTGTGCTGATCAGACAAGGCCTTGTTCCTAAATTTTAGTTTCTGTGTTCACTCTTTTCAGCTCTATTCAGGACTTTTGGTGCCTGTAGTCATTACACCTCTGTTTGAAACCCCTTTCCTTGCTGTTATTCCGCCTCCATTGTGAAAAGAACTATAAATGTTTTTATGTATTTTTGAGTCATTTTCAGTTCTCCTTTACAAATATGTAGCGTAATTGTACTGTCGTTTCTTGATTTGAAAGTGTCGCAAGTATCGTTTTCAGTCATAGAAGAGAATCTGATTGTTCTTGATAGTCGATTACACTGTTACTCTTGTATTTGATTTGAGTTAGTATTTTTTCAAGTGTCGAAAGAAAGTTTTCAATTCCAAATAACAAAGTGTCATCATTGTCCTCATTTTGTTTTGAAAAGAAACTTGTTAGTAATTGTCGCTTTGGAAAACAATTTAGATTTGCGCTTAGCTTTCTTTTTATCATTCACACATTAAGAAGGTTGAAAGCAAATACATGCATGTGCATTTGTATTTAGACTGTTTGTTGGTTTGATTTAGGACAGTGCATATAGTGTGTGCTCTCTGCTCTTTGTTGAAAGAACACCATCTCTCTTTCCTTAGTAGCTAGGATTTTCATTGCAAAAAGAAGATTAAATGACTATTTATCATCTTAGATTGCATTTTAGGAATTGTACATCTACATAACGCGGTGAACTTGAAAGGAAAATTTCTTAAGCAAGATCAACCATAAAATAAATTTAATGAATCTAAAAATGCTTTGGAACCTAACGCACAACATCTAGAAGTCTAGGCTAGAGACGTACTCCAACGTCGTAAAGCTTGGTAACTATTGTTTCACTGTTGGTCGGGTGATTCCTACACTTTGAGATGATAAGTGCCAGTACGGACTTGTGCTCCCACGTACTGTCGAGTATATTTTGGGAGAACATGATAGGCTTTATCCTTTATCCATAGGAAGCCGTGTCTACCACCCTATCGATCGCAATGCGCTGAACACGGCATTCAGGAAGATTGACTACTGTACTATAAAACGTATTCTGTAGTTTTGCAAGTGGTTTGGTAATCCCTCTATCTAGATTTCCAGAGTAGTCCCTTTCATTCCTTTTCAGACTCCTTAATGGAAAAGGTCCATCTGAGCACTTGTCACTTCAAGCTCATTAAAAATCGAAGGCGACTAGAGTCATCTTTTGTTTTTTCTCGACTCTTAAAAATTGAAAAAACAAGTTGTGTCAAAGCGTCTAAAATTCATCTAATTCGGAAACATACTTCCCCTTGATTTTTAGTTGATTGAGTAATCCGCAATCGTGGAAGAAAGTCAATTGAAACCCCGTCGTTCGCGGAGGCTTATGAGTCAACCGTCTTTGTCTCCAGAGTCGAAACTGTTACGGACAAAGTGAACTCGTTTAACCGGTTCCAAATCCCCTGGTAAAGTTAGAACAAGTGTTCCGACACCATCGGAGACTCCGGTTACTCCAAAAATTTCTGGTATCCCTACCTTTACAGAAGAAGTTCAACAACCACCAAAGGATAGTAGAACTGATCCTAGTGTTAAGGTAAACACTTGTGTTACTGAGCCAGCTCCATCTACAGCTGATTCGGAAGGTGTTATTCCCAAAACATCTGTCGCTGTTGATTCTATACCTTCTTCGCCACCAGAAATATTTTACGGACTTGACAGTCTACCTATTCCACCTGGTCTGATTGCTATAGAAGATATTGTGGAGGATCCTCCATCTAGTACTCCATCGCAATTTGGAGTCGGGATCACTCTATATCCTTCTTCGTCAGAAATTAGTCTACTACCACTAGAAGCTCCTATAGAATCGATAGGCAATCTTTTGGATAGACTAGAAATGTCTGAACAACCGTCGACATCTAGGACTGTGTCATCCGACACAGCGACGGCAGAACTCCCTGCTGTCACTCCAACAATTTTCGCCGGCATACCATTGCTAGACAGGGCCCACTCAGGGGCTATTTCGATAGTATGGTCTGTTCCTGTTTGTTCATCCAGAATAGTATCTGGGAACTCTTATGTTGAGTCTCAGCAAATTGATCCTTCAGGGTGTCAATTTGGGCAGTCCAGTCCTCAAGGGCAAACAATTCCTTTAAGTACCAAATTATCGTCGTATGGGGGGCATTATACCCTTTCATTGTCTCCTCCGGGAGGACAACCATACGGGAGTTCACAACAAAATTCAGGTTATGCTGGAATTACTTCTAGCGGTTCGGTGCCGATACTGCCTCAACAACCAAGAGTTGTATATTTGATGCAACAATGCTTACCTATGTCAAATATACCAACTACACCAGTTATTATGACGATGTCGCAAGTACAAGCGTTGCATGTTGTATGCCAACATCAGGTTTCTCAGGTGGTAATGCAACAACCTCTTGTCCCTACGACTCAACCACAATCGCCAACTAGTGGAATGACACAGGCACAAACAGGTACAATTACCCCTCATCTTGGTCAAACAGTCAGTATTGGACAACAGCACATGGCTTCACAACCATGGCTGGTGCAATACCAACAACCACAATTCCAACAAGTATACCAAGAATCTGAGCAACAAATCTTTGCAAATAGTGGGCAGCCGTATATTCAAAACGGTCAAAATCAACAATTGTACAATGGTTATGCCCATCAACGTTACCAAAGTTACCAACATCAAATGCATTATGCAGGTATAAAAAGACCAACTGCTCAGGCAATTCCGTCATATCCTGGGTATGCTTCGCCAAACCTGAATAAACAGTTACCCTTCGTGGCAACTTTGGAGTTACCAGATCTAAATAGGTTAACAAATGATCGAATTTCTTACACCCCTTGGTGGCCAGTGATTCCGCATAAAATTCCGTCAGATATTCCTAAATTTAATGGAAATCCGAGTGAAGACCCATCGAATCATTTGATGAAATTTCATCTGTGGTGTTCTTCAAACACCCTAAACGATGATTCGATTAGGCTTCGCCTTTTTCAGAGGACGTTAACTGGTCCAGCAGCAAAATGGTATATCGAGTTACCGAGAGCTTCGTTTGATAACTTTAGTACCCTAGCCACAACCTTTTTAACCCGTTTTCAGTTACCAATAAGGTACGAAACAGGAACAGAACGTCTTACTAATTTCAAGCAAAAAACGGCCACTCACATATCCAATCATATTCATGAGTGGCGACGTCATCGTAGAATGGTAAAAACATATGTTCCTGATCAGCTTTTAGCTGAATGGTTTATTAAGTCTTTATTACCTTCCATTACAAAATATGTGGCCAAAGGAGGAGTCGTCACTAAAGAGCAAGTTATTGCTCGTGCGCAATATTTAGACTTGATTTATACTTAGTCTAGCATGCTCTACGATAAAATCCTTGACGCTCCCAGACCGGAATTTTCCGTCCCCCCTCCTCCTAAATCGAACAATGACTCTCATGCCGACAATGGCGTGACCAGTACGACAGACACGAAATCGACAAAGGCTACGTCTAAAAAGGCCCGTAAGATTTCCATTCAAAATGCAAAACAAGAACTTCTCGCCTCCGAAGTAAATGTTGTCTTGACAGATAAAGGCAAAGAAACCAAGCAACCGAGAGGCAAGAATAAAAACAAAGGGAAGAAGAAGAAACAAGAAGAATCATCACCTGAAAAATATTTTGCAAACCCTCCTGGAGATAGGAAACCAAGAAATCCATGTATAATATGTCATGAGGATCATTGGACAAGAGATTGTCCACATAAGGCTGAGCTTAAAAGATTCTTCAAGAATTCAAAATCCTCGGCCATATTGACTGATCCGTTTCCAAATCCAGGAATAAATTTGGTTGTTAGTGAAAATGCTTCCCCGTCCCAAGTATTGATGTTGTCGGTTTCGAAACAACAAAATGATGCTTTGATATCGACAAGGAACAAAGATTACGGGAATCCACAGCTGTCAAACAACAAGGATAAAGATCAACCTAGTAGTTCGATAACAGCTTCGAAAGAAGTTGCGCCGCGCATTATTCCAGAGCTAACAATAAAACTGCCAAAGGGGGTAGTACACAAGTCAAAATTTAATCCTTGTGCCAAAGCAGCACAGCATTATAATATAGTGGAAGATCTGGCCCAATCACCATTTGCTATGTCGACACTTGAGGTACTGCAAAATTGCCCATCCCAAAAGCAGGCTTTATTATCAGCTATCGGTGGGATAGACCCAAAGGATTCTAATCTTGTGTCCTTTAATCATAAAGGATACGATCCTCAGTTACTAGCTCAAATAGATTTCCTCATTCAAGTGAAAGCCCTCAACAAAACTCTTCATCGAACAATTATTGATGAGGGGGCATCTACATGTATTATGTTGATGAGTTGCTGGAAAACTTTAGGATCGCCAACCTTGTCGTGATCTTCGACAACATTAAAAGCATTTGACAGACGAATGTATACCCCATACGGTATTCTAAGTAACTTGCAAGTTGAACTAGGAGGGAAAACAGTAGAAATAGATGTTAAAGTAATCGACGGAAACCTCGATTACAACATCCTACTAGGAATACCATGGATATATGCTTGGCTGGAGTTGTGTCAACCTACTTTAGAAAGATTGCATTTCCTTTTTAAGGAGGAATTACGATCGTCGACCAACAAACATTTCTCCTGAATAGTTCCCAAGTTACGAGAAGCATTCCAATGATCCATGGAAGCCCCCATACACTTCAAAATATCGGAGTAGGCCTACTAAAAGACCCTATATTAATGGGGACTTTTTCCCTTCCGCCTCCAAGCAATCTGGCGAAAGTAGCGACGATAGGAACCTGCAACATGATATCTTTGATTCAAAAGATCTCAGAAAACGATATAAACATGGATCATATGTAGGTATTGCCTCCAAGCCCAATAGAAATATTGTAGCAATCACCGTTTCCAGCATGGGAGGCAGACCCAAATCAACGCTCATCAAGCGTGTGGATAGATAGGTCTAAGGAATATGGCACCCCTTCAGATCCTTGGTCGCAAGTGCATTACACCGACGAAGGAATTGTTCAATCAATGGTAATTGAAGGGGCGCCATGGGAAGATTACCACCATCGTTCCCATCTTCCGAATTGTAAAGAAGATACTCCTGATGACCATCATCATCCTTCATTTTTTGATTTCGTATCGAATACTGTAAACACGGTGGATTCCGAGCGAAACTTGTCCAACATTGAAGAGACTATCGCCATAAATATCTCGACCAAAACAGATGTTGCAGAGAATATTTATGTTGGCAAATGTTGCTTTCCTTCAGAACTAGAAATATACAACGCTCTTTTTCGCGAATTCAGAGATTTCTTTGCTTGGTCATATGATGAAATGCCAGGCATTGACTCGAGTATACTTGAACACGAAATCAAGATGTATCCAGATGTCAAACCAGTACGACAATGGCTACGACAGGTGCACCCCAAGAAAGCCACTGCCATCAAGGCAAAAGTTGAAAAGCTTCTCCATGCTGGTTTCATTTACCTGGTTCCTCTAACCGATTGGGTATCAAACATTGTTACTGTTATGAAAAAACATGGAACGATTAGAGTGTGCGTCGATTATAGGGATGTAAATCAAGCTTGTGCAAAAGACAACTACCCTACACCCTTTATTGACCAGATAATTGGTGAATGTGCCAGATGTGAAATCTTTTCATTCATGGATGGATTCTTCGGGTATAATCAAATAAATATCCGCCCATAGGACCAGTCAAAGACTGCATTTATTTGTCCGTGGGGCACATTCGTATATCGCAAATTACCCTTCAGTTTAAGGAACGTAGGGGCATCATTTCAGAGGGCAATGAATTATGCCTTCCATGACATCAAAAACATCATTCAACCATATCTAGATGACCTTCCGACTCATTCGCGAAAGCAAACCAATCATCCGCAACATTTGAGAGCGATATTTCTACATTGCTGACACTACAAGATACGACTTAATCCACAAAAATGTGTGTTCTGTGTCAATACTCATCGTTTACTTGGCTTTGTAGTCGCAAAGGACAAGATTCATCTCGACCCATGTAAGGTTCAGGCAATCATAAATTTGCCTCCACCTTCAAATTTTCTTCAGATTCAGAAACTCCAAGGGAAAGCAAACTTTCTGAGGAGGTTCATTCCGAATCACGCCGAACGTTCTAAAGGTTATACACGTCTATTTAAAAAGGAAGTGCCCTTCGTCTGGGATTAGGTCGCGCAAGCCTCCTTTGATGTATTACAAGAATCCCTAGTGAAAGCATCATTAATGTACGCTCCTGATTATCAAAAGACTTTAACCTGTATCTGGCTACAGCGGATACAACCATCGCAATGGTTTTAGTTCAAGAATACAACAGAATTGAACATCCTATATATTATTTAAGTAGGAACTTAAATGATATAGAAAGAAAATATTCCTATGTTAGAAAGCTGACGCTCGCAACTATTCAAGCGATACAGAGATTTCAACACCATGTCCTCTTTCGAAAAACTACCATTCTGTCAAATTGCAACCCCATGACTTATATATTGTCGCGATAGTTGCTGTGGGGAAAATATTAAAAATGGATAGCAATTCTACAAGAGTTTGATCTCGAATTTGTAAAATCAAAATCAAAGAAAGCCCTGGTTTTCAGAAAATTACTATGCGATCTCCCATCTTCGTCCAATGATGAAACATCAAATGAAACAATCGTGGATGCATCTTTGTTTATGATATCTTCAAGAAATCCATGGTATGGAGATATAATCATCTATCTCCAAACCCAAAAATATAGGCATAATACCTCCCACTCCCAACAAAAACGTATTCAATACCAATCAAAAGACTACATGATCGTCAGTGATACACTTTACCGTCGTGGCATCGATACAGTTCTGAGGAGGTGCCTCACCCACGAGGAAGCCGAAAAAGTCCTGAATGATTACCATTCAGGCGTGTGTGGGGGGCATCAATCTGGTTACGCTACGGTGCAAAAAATTTTACGAGCAGGATACTTCTGGCCAACAATGTTCAAAGATTTCATAACCGCAGTCAGAAGTCGCCATGCCTGTCAAATTTTCGATAGCAAAACCAGAAGACCACCCACACCTCTACAACCAATAGTTGTTGTTGGGCCATTCGCCAAATGGGGCATTTATTTCATGACATGTAACCCCACCTCGATCGGCGGGCATGGGTATATCATAGTCGCAGTGACCTATTTTACCAAATGGGCCGAGGCGATGCCTATATTAGATAACGTTGGTGAAATAGCTGCCCTTTTCTATTTCAATCATGTAGTCACTAGATTCAGTGTTCCACAGGCTATAGCCATAGATCATGGATCGCATTTTCGCAATCACATGATGGCCGAATTAGCTTCCAAAATAGGGTTGTCTCACGACAACTCTACTCCATACTACCCGCAGGCCAACGGATAAGTTGAAGCAATCAATAAAGTCCTGAAGCGCATGTTGCAAAGGATGATTGGAGGCCACAAAAGGAGTTGGCACCTGATCCTGTACTTGGCCTTGTGGGCATACCGAACATCGGTAACGAATGCAACAGGGTTTACACCATTCCAACTGGTGTATGGCCTAGAATCAATCTTACCAGTTCAGTGTGAAATCTCGTCCCTCAAACTCGCAATCCACCTTCTCCCCGGAACTTCAAAAGAGGAGGCTCATTTCTTGGAACTAATCCAATTGGATGAAACCCGTCGTGATGTCACTTTGGCTAACGAAGCCCATAAGAAACGAGTCAAGGTGTAGTTCAACAAGAATGTAAAACCCCGTGTCTTCTCAGAAGGTGACCTGGTCTTACTTTACGACCAAGAATCGGATAAAGTGGGAGCAGGTAAATTCAAATCTTTATGGATGGGCCCCTATATTGTTAAACTTGTATTAGAAAAAGGAGCCTACGAGTTAGTGGATCATGACGGAATTCCACTGGCGCAACCCCGTAACGGGTTGTACCTTAAGCATTACTATGCATGATTCAGTGTGGTAACCTATATGCTTTTGTTACATTTTTTTTTTCTCTAAGGGTAATTGTTACACAGTAATTTGTCACCATTGGTCACCATCCCTGTTACCCCTTTCCCGTACTTTGGAGGACTCATTCCGGGACCTGTGAGCAGTGACATAACATAAAAACACTTGCATTATGTTCCCCTAAGTATGTACTTCATGTTCCCTGAAGACACCTCCTGCAAAATATCCCTAAAAAGTGCTCTTTTTCCATTAGCGTGGGTCCACAATGTACTACCCGCGCCAATCAATGAGATCCTCAAAAGAGGGTGCGACCATTGGCGCTCTGTCTCAGAACAACACCCGCGCCAACCAAGTTTGGTAAAGATTTTTGACAAACGCGCGCCTAGATGTTTTTTTCCTTCAAGTCATGAAGTCTTTTGAGGATAAAGCTCATCTTCTAGATGTCGAGAGTCATCATCTATCCTTGACATCTATCCACAGCGGCTTTTTGGAGATAATGCCAATCCATAATGGGTGTCCTGATGCATTGTATCTTCCTCCCCTTCTCCATCTATGAAAGTCAGTCCTCATGCATTTGACAAGCTAGTTTTTGAGTAATGCTAGTTGTGATAACGCTTGTCTTGAGTGATAGTAAGAGTCTTGAAGCATAGGGAGGTTATGCTGTCGGAAGTCTGAGAGAGAGAAGGTCTATTGCAAGACATACACAGTTGCTCGCCCAGCCAGAGGAGAGGTTCAACGTCAGAACCTTAGTTGTATCTTTCTCTATTGATTTTTCATTAATAAATGACTATCATTATGGTTCCGATCTTACTATTTATGATGATAATGTTTGATCTATTTCCTTTCTGACTGAAATATAGTTGTATTTTAGTGGATTTTATGCTTGTATTCGCTTCGTTCTTTGCATGTGCAGGTATCCATTCGCGGAGATCGTGAGGATTGTGACCTGCCGAAGCAAGGGAACGGGAGTATCAACTCTTCTTCGACATTAGCATTGGACTCCAGGTTGGTTCTCAAAATCCACTTTCAGTTTGCAACTAGGAACTTGCATGGTAGCATGAATTGATTGTCGCTAGACCCATTTTGGGTTAGTGGGATCGCCTCTGTCCGCAGAGGGGATTTACCTCTCCAACAATTTGGCGACTCCACTGGGGAGGAGCTATTTGTTGTCTGATTCATAAACCTTGGACGGAGCCTGAAGCACGGCTAGGCAGCCTTCGAAATGTTATTTCTTTGCATTAGCGGAGTAGATCAATGCCACTTCAGTCAATCTCCGGTTTGGTTTATGAACCGAACAGCTTGTAGTTTGTCTTGCATGTTATTTTTCTCTTGCTTGCTTGCATAAATGAGCTTTCTGGGTCAGTTTTAAAGTTGTTTCTTGCTGTTAGATCCGTCTGAATACTGTCGACCAGGCCCTGGGCTGCTTTATTTATTTTTTGGGCCAACAAACTTTGTTGGCACGTTTTTCTACCCGACAGTCGCGCCAGTTGGCGCATGTTGCACAACAACAACTCGCACCAATTCCTTAATAGCGCCAGTTACAGGCTGACAGTCGCGCCAGTCCTGTGAACCTTGCCAGTGTGTTTGTTGGAACCTCTTTAAACTCAGATTTTTGTCTTTTTACATCCTTTGCAGCCTCTGGAAGCGTGTCAGAACTTTGTTTGACTGGTTTTTACCGTTATCCTTTGGGTGTTTGCCTATTTCCATCGATTTTATATCCTAGCCCTAGTGCATCTAGTGGCTTTGTATATCGAGCCTTCTGTGGGAGCTTTCGGTTCTTTGATTGTCCAGTCAACTTTTTGGTTGTTTTCTACACTTGTCTAGTGGTTGTCAAAGCTTATTATTCTGTGCTTCGAGTAATTCACCTCTAGCTTGTTTGGATTTTGCTTGGCTTCGTTTGAGCTTAGATCACATGGTTCATTGAGGTCTTTGCAATTTTCCTTGTTTTGACAGTTCATCTTGGTGTTTCAGACTTGGTTCTATTTGCATTGAGTGAAATTTTCTTGTTTATGCTTGTTAATATCTCTTGAGATTTGTTTAAGTGCATTATGCCATTTTAAAACAAAAAAAAACAAATGATCTTTTTGCACTCTATTAGTTAGCATTTATTGTTATTGGCAATTAGTCACTTTTAAAAGAAAAAAGAAAAAGTTTAATTTCTTGCTATTAGCTGCATTAGGATCTTTGTTGATTGTTTAGTGTTCATTTTGTTTGTTTGAAAATCTCAACTCTCCTGTAGTTAGCATTCATTGAACGAAATGATATAATTTTGGCATATAGTCTGCATTTAGGAAGTTTTGAGAGATCACATACGGTAGGACCTAAAAACTGAAACCTAATTGAATATCAACTATAAAATAAACCGAATGAATCTAACAACGCATTGGAACCTAACACATACATTCTAGAGGTCTAGGCTAGAGACGTGTTCTGGTGTCGTTAAACCTAGTCATTGTTGTTTCACATTACGGTTGGGTGATTCCTCCTCTTGTGACTCGATAGTGGTCTAGCACGGACTGAGCTCCCACGTACCGTCGCGTATATAAGGGAGACCCCACTAGGTTATTATCCTTTATCCATAGGAAGCCGTGTCTGTCGCCTTACAAGCCGTAATGCACTGAACACAGCATTCGGGAAGATTGACTGTCGTACGGGAAGTCCTTGTTTTTCATCTGATTGCCAAGGTGTATAAGCAGTTTTACGGATTGTTTGGTAAACCCTTTGCCTAGAGTCTCTAGAGTAGTCACTTTTGATCCTTTTTGGACTCCTTAAAAGAAAAGGTGCCAGTGAGCGTCTTGTCACTTCGTGCTCATTAAACATTCGAAGGAGACTAGAGTCATCTTTTTGTCCTTTTCTCAACTCTTAAAACATGAAAAGGTCAAGTTGTGTCTTTGCGTCTTAAAATGTATTCGGCCACGATACACATTTACCCGGTTAGATTTTGTTTGCGTTAGTTTGAGTAGGGTTTTGTCTTGTTAGATTCCCTAGGATTTGGTGAAGTTTCATCCTGGCGGAATTACCAATTTTGTCTTCTTTCGAAATACCGGTTGTGAGTGAAACTCTTCCTGTGGTTCCGAGTATACAACCGATTAGTTCTCGTGCCCCAGGCGACGTGACTTACGAGTTTCATTGGAACCCTGTTTGGGAACCTTCTGAGGACAGTGTCCCTTTTTGGGACTACACTTCTCCTCGTGCTTCAGTCCCACCTTTTTCCTCTAACATGGAGGACGTGTCCCCTACTTCGACTGACGAGTCCATTGTGACGAGCGGTGAAAATCCCACCGCAACGGAACCTACACTTGTCAGTAGCACTCCCACTACTGCAAACCTACCACTAGGCTATAAAGCATTAAGGGATACTATGCCCTCTGGAACTCCTTTCACGGGTTCTATTTGGTCACCACTCGCTTTTCCTACCACTGAGCCTTTTACTCCACAAAGTCGCAGTACGTCTATTACCTCAATCACAACCGCTCCAATGGTATGTGTAGCTTCTTCGACTCCTATTTTTAGTCTTCCTTCGGCTTCTTTATTCGGAGTCTTTGATCCTACGTCAAACGTCCCAGCAGAGGGGCCATACGATCGATATTTTCCATCTCAATCGTTGAGATTTCAGTTCCGTTGTCAATTGATTGGGGATCCACCTCTTTTCATGGTGGCCAAGTGTCTTCTGCGCAATCTCCAAGACAACCTCCTCAAGACCAACAAGGGAAATCTTTCCATGGAAACCCTTTTGCCTCTGGTGGTTCGTTTTTCCCCTCTTATGTTCAACCTTCTGGTAACTCAGGTCAACCTTCTGTTCAACAAGCCCAGCCTGGTATCCAGCAAGGTTATCCTACTAGACAAATTGGTCAATCATATGTTAACCCAAAGCAACCCAATGTCCAGTATGGTCCAATATCTGGACAAGCTGATCAACCACATGGTCAGCCCACCATCTAGTATAGTCAACCTTCTGGGCAAGTCGGTCAGCCTCAAATCCAATCAGACCAACCAACTGCCTAGCCCACTCAGCCATCTGGTCCGTTAGGACAACCTTCAGCTGTACAACTCCACTCTTAGCAGGTAAAACCTTCTGGGAAGGTGGCCAACCTCAATATCAGCAAGGTTATCCTTCCGGCCAGATAGCCCAACCTACAGGACATCCTTCTGGCACTGCTCAACCCGGTTTTTTGCCCCAGGTTGGACCCCAGACCCCATTCGGTCTTCAAATGCAAGCTGGAGTTCAATCTCAACAAGCCTATCAAACTCAGCCTGTTTCTCAAACTCAGTTTGGAGTCCAGCCACCGTATGGTTACCAAAAACCTCAAGGGCAACCTTTGTTCGCCCCATATCAAAACTATCAACAACTGTAGATGAATCCTTATTAGAATTATCCGCAACCATATGGTTCTCCTGCAAGACCGTTTGGTAATCCATGGAACGCTAGGGGGCAGAACCCAAATCCCTACGGACAAAACCCTATGGGGCCAAATCCGTCTGGACCAAGCCCTTGGGCGCAACCGCCAGCTGGTTGGAACCCTGGTGCTCCATCCCACCAGCAGCCCCAGATGTCCTTTAATCCTCAATTACCTTTCTTAGAAACTTTAGAATTACCGGATGTGTCCAAATTGACCAATGATCCGATTCTCCATAATCCATATTGGCCTCCGGTTCCAACGAAAATTCCCGGTGACTGTCCAAAATTCGATGGTAAAGCTAATGAAGATCCACAAGCTCATGTCATGACTTGTCACGTGTGGTGTTCATCCAATTCATGGCTTGATGATTCAATTCGGCTTCGCCTTTTTCAAAGGACTCTCACTGGCTCTGCAACTAAGTGGTATATTGAGCTCAATCGTGGATCCTTTCAGGATTTTAACTCGTTGGCTATGGCATTTCTCACGCATTTTCAGTTACCCATTCGATATGAAACAGGTACGCACCTCCTCACATCCTTAAGAAAGACAACGGCTACGCATATCTCTGATCATATCCATGAATGGAGACGGCATAGACGTATGATCAAATTCTAGATTCCCGACCAACTGCTTACCGATTGGTTTACGACTTCGTTCGTTCCTCCAATAGCTCAGGACATTGCCATGGGAGCGTGTGTCACTGAAGAGCAAGCCATCGCGCGCACCCAGTACCTTGAATTGGTTTATTCTCAGTCAGGTACATTGTATGATTATCTGCCTAACGCCCCGAGACCAGGGACATCCAAAGCCCCGCCAACACCAACTGTTGACGGTATTATTGGTTCTGTTAATTCATCCTCGAAGAAAAATTCTGTGAACCCTGGGAAGCAAAAATCAACTGCTTCGAATGAACACACTTCTCAGGTCACACCCACTTCGAATGTTACTTCCGAGGTCAATGCCATCCAATCCACCACGGCAGACAAATCCTCGAAAGGAAAGAAGAAAGGGAAAGCGAAGAATAAGCCAGATCAACTTAAACAGGACTCCCCAAAACCTCCACCCAAGGACGGTGCCAAGCGCAAACCCAAGTATCCTTGTCTTATTAGTGATGAAGATCACTATACCAAGGACTGCCCTAGGCGGTCCGAAGTTAGTCGTTTGTTGAAAGGCACTCTCGGGACTCCTGCGGTGCTCAAAGAACCCTTTCCCTCACAACAAACTCAAAAAACTCAAATGGTGGTTGACCCTTCTCAACCTCCCTCTTCCTTCAGTTCTCAAGTGTTTATGGCTGGAACGATACCTGTCAATATCAGTACTCGAACAAAAGATTATCCGCCATCTGCCGGGAAACAGCCTGAGATCCCCTCTAGTGCTCCACCATTCAATTCAGGTCCGCTCCACATTGAGAGACCTACTACTGAGACGCCTCTTCGACCCCCTCCAAAAGGAGTACTCTGGAAATCTTCTTACAACCAAAATGCTCGTGCTGCAAATCACTACAACATCGTTGAGGACTTAGCGCAGACTCCGTCAGCTATGTCCGCTTTAGAAGTTCTCCAGAGCTGCCCTTCTCAGAGGAAGTCCTTGCTGTCCGCTATTGGTGGTATAGACCCGGCCGACTCGGATTTAATTACTTTCAACTTAGAACGCCATACGCAGAGACTACCTCCCCAAACCGCATTCCTTATACAGGTCACTATTGATTCCAAAACGATTCATCGTACAGTCATTGATGAAGGTGCTTCTACTTGCATCATGTCTGTTTCCTGTTGGAAAGCTATTGGGTCTCCGATGCTGAGCCAGTCTTCCACAACCTTGGAAGCTTTTGATGGAAGAGCATCCCGTCCTTATGGTATACTCCAACGTTTGCCCATCTCTTTGGAAGGGAAGACGGTCGAAATGGAAGTTGAAGTTGTTGATGCTACTCTTACCTACAACCTCCTTCTCGGATGTAGCTGGATATACGCGATGAAAGTTGTAGCTTCATCTTTGTTTCGTATCATTCGTTTCCCTCATCAGGGGAAGATTATTACCGTAGACCAGCTATCATTCTTCGCTTCCTCTTCGGAAGGCAACATCCCTTTTGTGGAGCATACCTCAAATTTATCTGAGAGTCTGGGAGCCGGACTTTTCAAAGATCCCGCCCTTATGGGTGTTTTTCCGCTCCCCCCTCCAAACGTCGCTTCTGTCAATATGATCGCTACTTGTTCTGATCCGTGGATCATCCCTCCCCCAAACCAAGTAGATTCGTGGGGCGACCAGATGCCGTTGAGTCCTGCCGAGCTCAACTATGTCGAAATCATTGCTGCATCGGCTCCCTCTTCTGAACTTGCTCCTTCGAGCAAGGTTCTCCACTCGTTAGCTCCATCCTCAGGGCTTCTAGATGAGACTTCTTCGGACCCTTTAAAAGAAACATTCCCTTCCGACGAAGCCATTAATGAAACTATGTCTCTCGAGGAACTTCCTTGGCATGATTCTCACCATCGTTCCTCGTTTCTACTTGCCCAGCAGGATATGCTTACTTGTTTCGAGCGGTTTGCTCCTTGTCTCCCATATCAAATCCTTCAAACACCTATCCAAGTTTATCAAGTGTCCTCTGAAGGAAATATGGCGAACATTACGCAAACCCAACCCATCGACATCTCTGTCAAGCCAGGGATTGTCGAGCATCTTCACATTGGAGTCACTTGTACTCCGGAGGAGATTCAACTTTATTCCAACCTTTTTCGCGAATTTCGTGACGTCTTTGCATGGTCCTATGAAGAAATGCTCGGAATTGATCCCAGCATAGTGGTGCATGAGATAATCACGTACCCAGGTGCTAAGCCTGTTCTTCAACGTTTATGCCCCGTACACCCCCGAAAGGCTGCAGCTATTAAGGCCGAAGTAGAGAAGCTTCTTAAAGCTGGTTTTATTTATCCTATTCCACTCAAAGATTGGGTTTCCAATATTGTACCTGTGACTAAAAAACAAGGTACAATCCGTGTTTGTGTTGATTATCGTGATATAAATCGAGCCTATCCTAAAGATAATTTTCCCACACCATTAATTGATCAATTTATTGACGAGTGTGCCGGAAGTGAAATGTATTCTTTTATGGACGGTTTTTCTGGCTATAACCAGATCAATATTGCTCCCGATGATCAACACAAAACTACCTTTATCTGTCCATGGGGCACTTTTTCCTATAAGAAGCTCCCTTTCGGTCTCAAAAATGCCGGTGCTACCTTCCAACGTGCAATGTCCTATGCTTTTCATGACATTCGACACATTGTACAGCCATACCTGGATGATCTTCCAACTCATTCAGCCAAACGTCAGGACCACCCTACTCACCTTCGCGAGATCTTTCTTCGTTGTTGATACTACCGAATCAGACTTAATCCTCACAAATGTGTCTTCTGCGTTGAATCTGGCCGACTTCTTGAGTTTGTCATTTCTTGAGAGGGCATCCGATTGGATCCCCTTAAAGTTGAGGCTATAGTGAATCTTCCTCCCCCTGCTTCTTTACAACAATTGCAGAGCTTGCAGGGTAAAGCAAATTTTCTACATCATTTCGTTCCAAACTATGCCGAGGTGGCCAAAGGTTTTACAAGATTACTAAAGCGCGATGTTCCTTTTCATTGGGATACCATTGCTCAGGAATCTTTTGATCGTCTCAAGGGTCTCCTTGTTTCTGCTCCATTGCTCCGTCCTCCGAATTATTATTGTGACTACACTCTGTATTTGGTCGCCGCCGACACCACTATCGGCATGGTTCTTGTTCAAACTGACGATGATGACACTGAGCCTGTTATCTATTATCTCAGCCGTAACCTTTTAGACATGGAAACTCGATATGCTTATGTCGAGAAGTTGGCTTTGGCCGTCATTTGTGATGTCCAACTTTTCCATCATTATATTATGTTGTGTACTACTATCGTGGTTTCTGATTGTAACCCCATGACGTATATTTTGTCACGCCAGTTGCTGGGGGGCAAGTACTCAAAGTGGATTGTTATCCTCCAAGAGTTTGACTTGGAATTTACCACTGCCAAGTCCAAGAAATCCCTTGTATTTGCTGAGTTAATTTTCTCTTTGCCATCTTCTTCCCCGACCTCTCATGTAGAGGATCAAATTCCGGATGAGACTTTATTTCTCATTAGCACCCTCGATCCCTGGTACGACGATATCATTATATATCTGCAAACGTCCTCCTTTCGCCCTGGCGTGTCCAAAGACGCTCGGCGAAGGATTCGTCATTAGTCTCAACCATACCGTATCATTGGTGAAACACTCTATCGCCTCGGTGCCGACTCTGTTCTCCACCGATGTTTAACTCTCGAGGAACCTGAGCGTGTCTTGAATGACTGCCACTCAGGTGCCTGTGGTGGTCACATGTCCGGATATGCTACTGCCAAAAAAATCCTCCGTGCTGGCTACTTTTGGCCCTCTATCTTCAAGGATTGCATTCTTGTCGTCTGCTCTTGTCATGAGTGCCAGATATACCAGCGGAAGATGCGAGCGCCCCCTGCTCCATTGCACCCTATTGTCACCGTCGACCCTTTTGCAAAATGGGGCATTGATTATATGACCTATAACCCTCGCTCGGCCGGGGGGCATGGGTTTATTATCGTTGCCGTCGATTACTTTACTAAATGGGCCGAGGCGATGCCTACATTAATTGAAGACGGTCACACAGTGGCGCAATTTTTATTCAACGATGTTATCTCGCGGTTCGACGTCCCTCAAGCCATCATTACTGATCACGGGAAGCATTTCTATAATCATATGATGTCGAAATTAACAACCCAGCTAGGCTTGCAGCACGATAGTTCAACTCCATACTACCCTCAGTCCAATGGTCAAGTTGAAGCCATCAATAAGATTTTGGTTACAATGCTTCAACGTACCATTGGCATGCATAAGTCTAACTGGCATTTGATGTTGTTCCCTGCCTTGTGGGCCTACCGAACCTCTATGAAGGATGCCACTGGTTTCACTCCATTTCAACTAGTTTATGGACTAGAGGCTACCCTTCCAATCGAATGTGAAATCCCTTCATTAAAATTGGTTGTCGAGCTACTTCCCAACACTACTCCGTTATAATAACGGCTTCTCTACCTGGAACAGCTAGATGAGACTCGTCGCCTGGCCTCTTTGGCCATCGAAACACAAAAGAAGCGAGTCAAGACTCACTTCGATCAGACTGTACGTCCACGTTCTTTTGTTTAGGGAGATTTAGTCCTACTCTACGATCAGGCAAAAGATAAGCTAGGAGCAGGAAAGCTCGAGTCTATGTGGCTAGGCCCTTACATTGTCAAGAAAGTTTTGCAGAAAGGGGCCTACGAGCTAATTGATTATGAAGGGAACTCTCTTGGGAAGCCCCAAAACGGGCTGTATTTAAAAAAGTACTATGCGTGATGCTGGTACATTTTATTTTGTACATACATGTACTCTAGCAAGTGTGTTGTGTGTATGTGTGTCAGTTTTAAAGGCGTAACTGCCACTTATTGTGTTTTTTGCTTCTTGTGCAGATGTCTGATGCACCTATGTTGGTTTCGCTGATGGTGCCTGCCGCAGTACTCGCAACTTGTCCTCTGCGGCGTGGGTGATCTATGAACCTCATGGCGAGCCGATAGATTTTCAAGGTGTGTGTTTGGGTGGTACCACTAACAATGTCGCCGAATATTGTGTTGTAATCGAGCTACTTGCTGAAGCAATTAATCTCGACATTCGCACATTGGTAGTGAACCTGGACTCTCAACTTGTCGTCCACCAGCTCAACGGGCAATATTCCGTCAGAGACCATCGCATTCTAAGGTTGTATTTACGTGTGAGATTGTTAGAAAGGAACTTTGATTTTATCACATATCAGCATATTCCACGACAATTAAAACACATTATCTGATGCATTGGCCAATCATGTATTAGATAGACACTTGCGTAATTTGTAACCAAAACATTATACAAGCAAGCACATGAAAACACAATAATAAACCATAGGCATATGTATATATATATACGTGTGTGTCATAATGTTTGCACCACACGCATTACATAATCCAAAAAATAATACATGTCCGAATCTCATATGGCCACAGACAACATGTCTCTCAAAAATATGCAAAAATGAAACCTAGGCGTCTAATCACGGTGATGCTCATGATAGCATGTCACCGCTCGCACCAAACGTCTCAGCAGACGATGGACGCGAGTAGGTACTCCCACTGTGTGCCTCTGGTACGCGAAGGGCACATCTGCCAATCTGGCATAGTCTGGAATCCCTCGAGTGAGTGCCTCAAGGTTCTGTACTAGCTCATCACCTGCACCACCCTCTACCTGAGGGTCGGCTGCAGGTTGTGCCCTCCGTGCTACGTGAGACAAATCAGCTGGTCACTCTGCACCAACATCTGCATACATATATAGAGCTATTTTTAGAGACAAGCATGTATTACCAAAAAAAAAAAAAACTTAAATGCATAAAAATATCAAAAACACAAAGAGTTCCTAGCAAGCTCCTCATCCCAGTCTTCTCCCGCAGGCAATGGGAGATCTGGGTCTCTAGTAAAATCAGTGCCCGCATAGGGCCAGTCCTCTATAACGATCATTTGGTGACGGAGCCATATGAAGAACTCGGGCCTGTAGGCCATTTGCTGGCCCCCTCCTCCTCTGGGCATGAGTGCTGCCCATCGAGTCAACCTCAGCTCTCGTGGCACTGGATCTGCCACTATACCTCCCTGAATCCGGAATATCGGCAGTCACTCCAGGAAGAAGGATACCACGATGGATCCATACCCGAACTGTTTGTTGCCATCATGCTTACACTTCTTAAGCTGCCTCTTGATGTTTGTCGTCACTGCCATGGCCCAGTCAAACAGTGTAGGTTGGAGATGCTCGGTTGCCAACAGTAAATGATTCTTGCTGGCCTCATGGGGTGCCTGTACCCCAGCCATCCGTGTGATAGTGAATAATGTCACCCGTAGCACCAGGTCTGGGACTGTGATAATATCCACCTTGGCACTATTTGATCCAAACTGTGCCACAGGACAAACCCGTTCCATCACCTCCCCCATCTTTTCCCCGGAAGGCCTACTACCAGTCAAGATGGGTTGTGCACCTCTCCGCGATAGTCTAGTGATAAAAGAGACATTAGAAACATCCAGCTCCAATGTCTGATCTTTCAGGCGGAATACCTGATCCTCTGTGTCCCAAGCATCCACGATAAATCGTAGTAGCTCTGGTTGTGCACGCAAATAGGAGGTGAGGAAAAATTTCTTCAAGCCGTAGTCCCTCAAAGCATCCATGCAGGCTTCATCCTCCAATGCCATGGCATCTATGGCATCATGCTCTCTTTCTCTCCATTCTACAGTCATTTTGACGAATCCCTGCAACCATAAAGTCGAAAATATCATCATTAGATCACTAGTGAAACCAAAATTAAAGAAAAATTGCAAAGTTAACGGTTAAATCCATGGGAAAATTAGGTCGCGCGGTTGGCGCGATTGTTTTCAAAACATTCGCGCCAATTTCGCGCCCCCTTTATGAAAATAATCCCATTGGCGCGATCCCGAGCGGGAAACCCGCGCCAATGGCGCAACCCTAATTTTTGCAAAACCTCTTGCAGGGGATCCATCTATGGATGAAAAACTAAAAAAATGGAATGAAAATGAAGCTAAGGACAAGGCCTCTTACCTGCTTCAGACGGCGGCTCGATTGATCTCCTGGATTGATCACAATCAACGGTTAATGTTTGCACCCAAAACCCTCCAATGGTAAACTCACAAGGTGAAAAGTAAAAAGTAAATTTGTTTTTTACCATTTCACTATTTTATAGCATTTTTTGACCTAAAATGCCTTTAAAATATTATTTTTTTGGGGTATTTTTGAATATATTTATGTAAAAATGGGTTTTACGTTGTTTTTGGTATGATGACAGGGGTTGGTGCAACTCAAGCGACGAAACGAGCTCCTTTTTTATACTTTTTCAAGCTCGGTAAAACATGTGAAAAGGTTACATTAAGGTCCGCTTTCAGCTCTTTTCTGACCATTTAAAGAGGAAAATATTGCCAAGTTACTCCTCTTGACTCGTTAAACGTTAATAAGGGGCGGTCGTTTTAAGTTCTTTTTGTCGACCGTTAAAACATAAAAAGATTACCGAGTTTTTTTCGTTTCAGACTCGTTAGTGGTTACGAAACGACGTGGTTTTGATCGCTTTTTTACTTTTTCAGGTCGAAATCACTATCTATGAAAAGTACTCCTTGATCGTAATGGTTGGGCGGTTCTTTCGAGCATTGTTTTATACTTTTTCGGGCTCGAGAGACACAACTTTACGAAAAAGGACACCCCTGGAGTTTCCTTTTTTGCTATCTTTTCAAACTCTCTAAACATGAAAAGACGCCGAGTTCTTCCTTTGTTAGAATCGTTACAACCTGATGACATCAGATTTTGTCGAAAAGACGCACCACAAGCATATGTTATCCCCATCAAGCTTGTTAAAAATAATTGGGGTACTCGCCAGAAATGGAGGGGGAAAAAAGGAACCATAATTATTGTCGTGTCGGCAGTATGTCGCTCTTGAACATGGCACTTGTCTGCTTTCGTGTCTGGGTGGGGATATCTCATCTCATTTTTCACTTGCTTCCGTGGATTTGTGTAATCCTATTTGACCTCTCATCTGCTCATTGCCTCGTCACCATGACCTCTGATCCGTTGATGTCAAATACTGCCAATTTCCACTGTCGTGCCGCCAATATGTTCAAGAGAAGTTGACCTCTGAAAAGAAACAACCTCCCTCTGATAGCTCACATAATCTTGATTCACAACATTATCTCTCTGTCTCGTGTCGATGATGTGGGAAACGTTATGGCCCACCTTCGATCAAGGTCACTTCCTATCGACTTCAGCTCATTATCTAGGAAGCTGATCTAGAGACTCCCTTCCGGTGCCTTGGAGCCTGCATGCCTCAATGGAAGGTTCTTTGTGTTCGACGTGAGGTTTTCATTATTGGCCTCCGATCGAATGATTCTACGGGTGTTCGGCGTCAGATCACTAATTCGCACGCCGTAGATTGTACCTGTAGTACCTTGAGGGCCATTGTCATTATTGGTGGTACCTCTCGTGTCTGTTAACAGTTTTCAATATTGACTGGTAATCAGACGACGTTCATGCATGTTCAACTTCAGCTCATATATTCGCATGCTTTAACTTGTACTTTTGTTCGGGTCGAGATGGAGCGCAAGACCTGGATTTTTTCTGTTGTAATCCAAGCGTGATTCTTGGTACATGACTCATTCACTGGATGGCTGCGACCATACCTGAGTTGATTCATTGATCCTAACCAGATGGCTGCGTCCATACTATGGATCTAGATTATTATGTACTCTCTAATGGATGGCTGCGACCATACCACATATTTCATGTACTTGACCTATCAGTTGCATCTCTCAATGCATATTCTCGGCGGCAGATACATGTGTTCTTGTAAAGCATTTCACCCCTCTCTCTCTCTCGGGCCTCATGCTTTAGGGGGCATCTGTTACACAGTAATTTGTCACCATTGGTCACCGTCCCTGTTACCCCTTTCCCGTACTTTGGAGGACTCATTCCGGGACCTGTGAGCAGTGACATAACATAAAAACACTTGCATTATGTTCCCCTAAGTATGTACTTCATGTTCCCTGAAGACACCTCCTGCAAAATATCCCTAAAAAGTGCTCTTTTTCCAATAGCGCAGGTCCAAAATGTACTACCCGCACCAATCAATGAGATCCTCAAAAGAGGGTGCGACCATTGGCGCTCTGTCTTAGAACAACACTTGCGCCAACCAAGTTTGGTAAATATTTTTTACAAATGCGCGCCTAGATGTTTTTTTCCTTCAAGTCATGAAGTCTTTTGAGGATAAAGCTCATCTTCTAGATGTCGAGAGTCATCATCTATCCTTGACATCTATCCACAGTAGCTTTTTGGAGATAAATCCAATCCATAATGGGTGTCCTGATGCATTGTATCTTCCTCCCCTTCTCCATCTATAAAAGGCAGTCCTCATGCATTTGACAAGCTAGTTTTTGAGTAATGCTAGTTGTGATAACGCTTGTCTTGAGTGATAGTAAGAGTCTTGAAGCATAAGGAGGTTATGCTACCGGAAGTCTAAGAGAGAGAAGGTCTATTGCAAGACATACATAGCTACTCGCCTAGCCAGAGGAGAGGTTCAACGTCAGAACCTTGGTTGTATCTTTCTCTGTTGATTATTCATTAATAAATGACTATCATTATGGTTCCGATCTTACTGTTTATGATGATAATGTTTGATCTATTTCCTTTCTGACTAAAATATAGTTGTATTTTAGTGGATTTTATGCTTGTATTCGCTTCGTTCTTTTCATGTGCAGGTATCCATTCGCGGAGATCATGAGGATTATGACCTGCCGAAGCAAGGGAACGGGAGTATCAACTCTTCTTCGACATTAGCGTTGGACTCTAGGTTGGTTCTCATAATCCACTTTCAGTTTGCAACTAGGAACTTACATGGTAGCGTGAATTGATTGTTGCTAGACCCATTTTGGGCTAGTGGGATTGCCTCTGTCCGCAGATGGGATTTACCTCTCCAACAGTAATCGTTTTGGTCAAGTAAATCCACTTTTGCCATTTGTCACAGATGTCGAACCTATTGGAATCTTTTGTTGGATATGCCGACAGAGCAAGTCATAGTTCGCGGAACCTATCTTCTGCGGCCTGGGCCATTTTTGATCCAAGCGGAGAGTTAGTAAGATTCAGAGGGGTATGTATTGGTCGATCAACGAATAACATCGTTGAATATAGTGCATTGATATAACTTCTCTCTGATTCCATCACACATGGCATACGCCGACTTGTCGTCAGGCTAGACTCACAGCTCGTCATACTACAACTCACTGGTATCTACTCCGTCCGAAATCCAGCTATCTATCACATGTTCCTAAGGGTCAAGATTTTGGAAAGGAAATTTGATTTTATTCAATATCAGCATATTTCCAGAAGCTTAAACACATTAACTGACTCATTGGCAAATTATGTGTTAGATAGACATTTGCAACATTTATAAAAAGAAGCATTTCATCAATATTTGCATTCGGATCATGTAAGTTAACCAAAATAAAACTCCGAAAATCAAAAATATATATATAACTGTTTATGGTTTACACATAATGTTCTATAACCAAGACAAAATTGGTCAAATGAACCAAAACTGAAAACGCTAGGGGACACCCTAGTCTAATGATGCTGGTGATAACAAGTCACCGCCTGTGTAATCATGCGTAAAATCCTAGTCCATTGACTTGGCACACTAGTAGTATGTCGCTGCAACCTCAGAGGAAGCTCGTCAGTCCTCACATCTGGAATACTGAGAGTGAGGCCCTCGACCTGATCCTGTAATGCTGAAAGAGTCTCTGCCACATCAAGGTCGCGAAGGATAGCCCTTCCCACAGCCTCTCCTGCTGGAGCGACAACTGGCACTCTCAGGCGTACTACTGGCCAAACAGGACCAACATCTGCATGAGCACATGAGTTCTGATTAGTCTTGATAGAATAAAACACAAGGACATTATAAAGAGAAATGATAAACATAAATACGGTCAAAGAATTTACCAATGGCACCCCACTGCTCACCAGCCGGCAGTACCAAATCCGGGTCACCTCGGAAGTCCATACCAGCATATGGATACTCGGAAAAAACCTTCTCCCGACGATTGAACCACCCAAAGAAGGTATCAGAAAAGGAAACCTGAGACTAACCAGCATGTCTGGACATATGGTCGACCAATCTCTGCATCTGTGGTTCAGTCGGTGGAGGTAAACCAAGTGAAATATACTGCGGCTGCATTAGCGGGATCTTTTCTAAGGAAAAGGCGGTCAAAATAGAATCATATCCAAAGTTCTTCAATCTTCCGTTTTTCACCTTGTTCAATTGTTCTTTCATCACAAAGAGTACTGCATCACACCAGTTGAACACCTTCGGTTCGAGGCATTCTAAGGCACACTGCATATAAGACCGGTTGGCCACATGAAGAGCTGCACTACCAGCCATCCTACCAAAGGTGAACAGAATGGTCCTCAGGGACCTGTCAGTGACATATCAGATGATGATCTTACCATCTTTACTCGGCTGAGATCCCTCTCTGCAATACCTATGGATGTAATCTCTCACAGATTCACCCCCACGGGCTGAACCTGACAAGGAGATAGGGGCACCCTGCCTCGATAAGCCAGTCAAAAAATAGATGTCCATGACAGTCAAGGGGATGGATTTGCCCCTAATCTGGAACACCTGGCTGGTAGGGTCCCAGGCATCGAGAAAATACTACAGCAAGTTGATTTGTTGCCTCATGCTAGAGATGTGGAAAAACTTGAACAGGCCACAGTTCCGTAGTGCATTTACCGTAACCGAATCATCGAAAGCAAGCATGTGCTCTTCTTCATGCTCACGTTCTTGCCATGTAATAGGCATTTTGATCCAATAAATCTCTGAAAACAAACAAGAGAATAGTTAGATCCTGATTTGGTGAGAAACAGGAAAAAATTTCCATTGAAAACTATGCACAAATTTCCCTCCTTGCGCCCATCACACCCCCATCAGTGTTTTGGGTGCATTGCATGCCAACTGTCCAGTGGGTAGGCCAACATGCAATGCACCTTTCGATAAAGAAAGGGTGCGATGGAGCCAGAGCGAGTTTTTCAAACCCTAGAGGCTCAGAAAAACCAGAAATCAGGCTCAGAATGCAAAATGGAAAGGATGAAATGAAAGAGCTCAGGTTTAGCTCCTACCTGGTCCAAACGACGCCAAAAATCTTCCACAAAATCTCTCGGAATCAGCTGGTGAAAATCAAGGGGGAAAGCACCTCCAAGGCTCCAACAGACCAAAGTTCAAATGAAATGGTAAAATGAGGGGTAAAGCACTTTTAAATTACTTTTTACGTAATTCAAGTAAAATATTAGTGTCTTAACTCATTTTCCAAACATCTATTGTTCATTTCTAACTAGTTTGATGAATCAATTGAGCATGCAGCACAACCTTTGAAGGAACAAAGTCATTAATGGTAAAGTCAAGAAATGACCGTTATATCAAGCAATTTTAACGCAGAATTCAAGCTCGTTAAAAAATAAACATAATCAACGAGCAAGTGTTTCCCCCAGTGTTTAAGCTCATTAAAAAATGAACCAATTTCCAGTAAATAACCATCGTGAATGTATTACTTCAGCCTTTGAAGCCTTGGTCGTGTTCTCATCATCACCTCCACTCTGTATTGGCCGATCATTCACCTCCACTTGATTGTTTACCCCTTTTGAGGAACAACTGCGAAGAGTGATCTTGTTAGCCATCCTTGTGACACTGCCGTGATTGGAAAATTCCAAACCTTACCTGGAATCAGCTGCTACCCGAATCTATCACTCGTTCCTCAAAAAACGAGTCTCCTTTAAGCTCTTTTCAACTAACTCATAAAATATGAAAAGATTGTCGAGCCATTGGCCTCTCCAGCTCGTTAAAGTGACCGGAAGTGCTATCCCTCCTTTATATTTTAATCTTTTTGGACCTGAGGGATTATTACACAAAATGATCAAGCGCTTGTTTTGTTCAGCTCGTTAAAATTACCGAAAATTCATTCCTTTTGTATTATTTTATAATTTTTTCGACTTAAGGGATTAGATGACAAAAAAGGATTTTTGGAGTTTCCTTTATGTCCCTTTTCAGACTCTCTAAAATTGAAAAGGACCAAGTTATCTTTGGCGTTAAACTCGTTAAAACCTAATAGCGATAAACTTATCCATAATAGACAAGAACGAGTTTCACTTTCACTAGGCTCGTTAAAACATAGCGATGGGTTTGCCCGAAGGGAAAATTATAGAACAAGCATATGTTATCCTCCTCAAGCTTGACAAAAATAAAGAGGTACTGGTCAGCAATGACTGGGGAAAAATTGGGAAGAAAACTTGAAGAAACTTTGTTGGTAGCAAGTCGCTCTTGAACATGACACTTTCACTCCGCATCTGAGTCGGGGTGGGTTGTTCCATTCATTGGTCACATCACCATGGTTCCATCACACCATCCACATTTGGGGTTAATGCTACCAATCCATCATGTCAGTGTCACCGATATGTTCAAGAGAAGTCGCTCAGAGAATTCACCTGTGTCTCACCCACTATAATACATTTTCGCTCCATTCTTTCATGACCGCCACCCTGAACCGTATATCACCATATCGTTTTCACCTCCATTAAAATCATTTGCTCCGTTCTGTGTCATTGATGTGGGATTCACTAAGGCCCTCCTATGACAGATCACTTCTTGTCGACGTTAGCTCATTATCCAAGAAGTCAATCTAGGAACAACCCTTTTAGTACTTTGAAGCTTGCATGCCTCAATGGCAAGTTTCTCAATTCCGGCAACAGGTTTACATCAATGGCCTTCAACCGAAAGATTTTGTGTAGTGTTTGACACCAAGTCCCTTATTCACACCACGTGAATTGTACTACACTACCTTGAGGGTCATTATCATTATCGGTGATTCCTCTCGCGCCTGTTAACAACTTACATCATTGGCTGGTAATCAGGCGATGTCTTTCCACGTTCGACTCCAGAACATCTCTCACATGGATCGACTTGTACTTTGAGTGAAGATAGAACGAGATTGAAGACCCCGGGTCTAGTTTCATCCATCCGAGCTGCGATATATATTCAGGAAAATAAAGAAATCAAATGTACATCATTGCTGCACAGATAATCATCCAATCTAAGGGATGATGGCTCTAATAGAATCATCAGTCTACACTTAGAGGATTGTCTGTCCTATGTACATGAAAATTAATTTATAAAGTTGAGCATGGGAATGCCCACCTCAGCTAGATCATGAAAATAATATGAAGATAATGTATTGTATTGTATCTTATTACAGGTCACCTTCCAGCTCGAAAAAAACTTTGGATCCTCATGATAAAGCATTTCACCCGACATCAAAAGAATAACGACCTCATGCTTTAGGGAGTAACTATTATAGACATTTTTGGGCACTGCAACCCCAAGCATAAATGTCCATAAACCAAGGGCTCTTAAGTCCCTAAAGGTGTTGTTCCAACCCCTAAAAGAACAAGGTCAACTCATTACAGCATCTCCCAGAAGTTCTCCATGGAAAACTACTTAGAACTCGTCAAAACTGGACCATTTCACCTGCTCCATAGGCAAAGTGCGTTGCATCCCACCTGAATACACATAGTAGGTGCGATGCATGTCAAAAAACCCTTCTATGGGGTGTGCTGGGCGAGAAGGGACAAATTTCAGGGTCAATCTGCAAGGTGGAGGAGCATGGAATCTTCCAGAAACCTATCCTGTGACACTTGCCTCTCTGAATTTGACCAGGGATGAGTAAGAGATCATCAATCTCCAAGTGGAATCAAGAACTATCATAGAGAAGACACTAATCAAATCTCAAAAGCTGACTCACCTCCCTTGCAGAAATCTATATATGTATCCCTCATCCCAGAGATCCAGAGGCTGGAATTTTGTATCTTGTAAGGAAGTGTTGTTGGTTTCTGGGTGCAATATCATAGTATTGGGTGATCTAAGCTTTTCGTGAGGTGAAGAAGGGATTTCTTGTTGAGAGGATGATGCTGGGTCAGAACAATTGGTTGTAATCCTCTTTGCTCTTTCTTGATTATCAATAAATCTATTCAAGTTTTCCTCCACATTCTTGTATGGTTGATGATTTATGCATTTGTGTGGTCAATTTACATCTGATCCTATATTGCTTATGATAATAGATCTATGTTCTTAGATAGTGTTATGATGCTTTGATTCTACAGGTACTCTTTGAAGCTGGGTAAACAAGGAAACGAGTGGAAAAGACCTACCAAAAGAGAGAGGAATCGAGCAAGGAACCAAGCGCAAGATAGAGGTTGGTCTCCTTATTCTTCTCTTATCTATTTCTCATAAAGGAAAACGAAAGTAGTTTTTAGTGTGTTTGTTCCTAAGGTAGCTACCAGCCTTAGTGGGACTAGCATCTTTGTATAGACACTAGTTTTCCCGATAACAATGTTTATTGACAATTTTCATTTTCAACGTCAATATTTAAATAAAACTTCAAAGCATTACACATAGGAGCGGTAATAATATTGTAGGTTGTCATATCTTGTTATGAAACCAGCTCAAGAAAAATATAGAAAAGATAGATCAACGCCTTAGAATTTAGCCTCTTTGAGGGGGCAACCTCCTTTACATTACATAAATGAACAATTCTTGGATGATACAAATGAAAAGACCTCCTTTCTATATATAGGAGTCTAAGGGGTCACAGCGTAATCATAGCCGACATAACAATAATAATGTAAGGTCACAAAAATAACAATAGTGGGCTTCTATGGGGCACAATAGTAACAATATGGGCACTACATGGGTACATCAATATAATAAGTGGGTTATACTAATAACAATAAGGGGTTACACTAGTAGTATAGGGGCCTAACATGCCCCTCTCCTTCAAAAAGCGTTGTCCTCAATGCTTGAGTAGTTCTTGATGCTTCTGTATAAAATTCTTGTCCTCCCATGTGGAATATTCAGCGAGTAAGTTCTTCCACTTGATGAGATACTCTGAAATTGATCGATTTCGTAGCTGTCGGGTTCTTGTTTTTGTGACTACTCCAGGTTCCGATATGATTTTTCCTTCCTCTTCAATTTCTGGCAATATTGTTTGAATTGGGATCTTTTGAAACTTTTGAATAAGTGGCCATACTTCTTCTTCCTTCTTCCATTCATCCCTTGCTTTGTTTATCCAATCTGGTTGGATAATATAAATAGCACAAAATAGTGCTCCCACATCCTCATCCTTGAAGAGTCTTCACGTTCGGTAAGGTCGCCATTTTTTAAGTGAAAGTAGTATTGTGAACATTTCCTTCTCATAAATAGCTTGCTTGAGATGTAACAGTAAAAATACCCAATCAAAACATTTTTCACTACGATGTTGATCTACTTGTTGTTTCATTTGATTTTGCGTCGAAGTGGCGCTATCCTTTAAAAGTTGGAGAACTTTTTGTTGATGCTCGATGTGATCTTTCACTGCTTGAACCTTTTTCTTCTTGATATGTCCTTATATCTCTATAGTTTGAGGAGTGGTAATTTCTTTCAATCCTTTAAAAGATATGGTCGGATTCATTTCTTGATGCTCGATGTGATCTTTCACTTCTTGAACATTTTTCTTCTTTATATGTCCTTCTATCTTGATAGTTTTAGGAGTGGTAATTTCAAACAATGAATTACAAGATATGGTTGGATTCATTTCTTCTTTCTCGATGTGATCTTTCACTTCTTGCACCTTTTTCTTCTTGATATGTCCTTCTATCTTGAGAGTTTGAGGAGTGGTAATTCTTGCCAATTCTTTACAAGATATGGTCTGATTCATTTCTTCTTTCTGTAGGCTTTGTTCTTGGAGTGTATCCTCTTCTTTTGACATTTCTTGCTCCTTTTCTTCTTCCTCTTCACAATCTATGTAGAATAATTTATTCTTGGCACACTTATGACCTTTAGTGTATTTGCTATCACGACTGTAACAAAGCCCTTTTGCTCTTTTTTCTTCCAATTATTGTGGTGTCAACCTTATAGGTTGTGGAAGACTAGCGGCAACAACACTTCCATCTTTATAGTTGTGAGTGGTATGCTTCTTGGTTGCCATAATTTTTCTTCCCATTTTTCTTGCTAACCTGAATGCCTTCTCTAATGAATCAGGTTCCCAAAGGCGAACATCATGTTGATTATTATCCTTTAAAGACCCTATGAACACATCAATCCTATGCTTCTCTCGAATATATTTTACCCTTATGTTCAATTTTTGGAACTCCTCAATGTGCTCCATTATTGAACCCTTTCGTTTGAGACTTATCAATTGGCTAAAAAAGGTGTTGCCTTTTGTATCCTCATAATGTGCTATCAATTCTTCCGTAAAAATTGCCCAAGTGATAAATTGTTTACAAGAGTAAAGCCATTGATACCATACAAACTGATTTGGTTCCAAATATAAAGTTGCAATACGTACCTTTTGTGTGTTTTGCACATTATTGAGATCGAAAAATTGCTCCATCTGTAATATCCATGTTGTGGGATCCTTTCCATCAAACTTCCTCATATCGATTTTTGGAATATGGTGGGTCTTTGATCCAACATTAGAGTCTACGGAATCATGATTAACATTTCTTTTGTTCTCATCATGAGTTTCCTTTACTACCCTTTCACCATTAGTGACCCTTTCATGTAGCAACTTATTCATATTTATCTTCAATTCTTCCATGTCTGTCTTCCAATCTATCTTCAAATCATCCATCTTAGCTTCCACGTCACTCATCTTAGCTTCTACACCTTTCTTTAAACAATCCATCTTAGCTTCTACACCTTTCTTTAAACAATCCATCTTAGCTTCTACACCTTTCTTTAAACCATCCATCTTATATTTTGTTCCTTTTTGTGTAAGGGATAGTTGTTGCACTTGGTCTTGTAATTTTGATATATCATGTTTCATTTCTTCCTCTTCTTCATGAGTCATGCTAGAGCTTTTAGGTTCCTTACTAGGTGTTTGCATTTTCTTTCCTCAGGGCATCAATTACCGATAATAATGCTCTACTATGCCCTTTGAATTCCTTCAAAATAAATTTTCAAACCAAGCTTAAGCAAAAATTTAAGAAAATCTACACACCTTTTTTTCACTTTGTAGGAGCTCGATATTGCCTCTGATGTATCTCTTTACTTTCTAATCATCTATATCTAAATTTGTGATCTACATTAGCCCTATGCGTCCTCTTTCCAATGCACAAGTCTAACCCAAATTGGATTCTCAGATGAAGATATATGCGAAATCTCCCACAATGACTTGATTATAGACTAGTTCAGTAGAGTGAACTTGTACGACGTGCCACGAGTCACTGTTTTGACCTTTGGATCTGAAAAATGCATACAAGAAACTACAGTCCATCCTCTTTCTATACCCTCTTACGAAAGTTCAATCCGATCCCCTGAGAGAAAGTTAGGATACTTTTCCCCAGGTCACTTGTTTGGAATGTAATTCAGGAGTCTGCAAAAAGACCAACTTCCTTAGATCATATCTCCTCAAATATAGTGTGAACGGCTCTGAAATTCGTACTCAGGGTTCAGTGTGATTTCTTCTCAAATGGGTTTTTTTTGCAACTTTTGAAACGTCGCAGAAAAGAAGTTATAGCGAAAATTCCACGATGACCTGTTTGGAGCAGCAAAACCCTAGAATCCAAATCTCTGATACCAAATGTTATGAAACAAGCTCAAGAAAGAGATAGAAAAGATATATCAACGCCTTAGAATTCAGCCTCTTCGAGGGGGAAACCTCCTTTACATTACATAAATGAACAATTCTTGGATGATACAAATGAAAAGACCTCCTTTCTATATATAGGAGTCTAAGGGGTCACAACATAATCAGAGCCGACATAACAATAATAATGTAAGGGCACAACAATAACAATAGTGGGCTTCTATGGGGCACAATAATAAAAATATGGGCACTACATGGGTACATAAATATAATAAGTGGGTTATACTAATAACAATAAGGGGTTACACTAGTAGTATAGCGGCCTAACATATCCACCTCTATAGCTATATCAGCCTCGCTATAGAAATTTATTTTCTTTCTCATGTTTCCCTTTCGGGACACATGTTATGTTTTCGTCAAGATCAACATTCATATTCATTTAGAGTTAGATAAGCCATATTGTATGAAGAACATATGGGATTCTTCCACCTACCAAATAAAGAGGAGCTAGAACCTTCAATCAGAAAAGAGGACTATATCTTTCTGCACAATAGTCATTTTGACTCAAATTTGAATAACCACTTTCAAAACTTTCATAATGACATGTGTGCTCCTTAATAAGTTATTTCATAACAAAGTGATTCCCCTACATTTATAATTCCTCAATAAAATATGACACCCTTTAAGTGACAAATTTTAAGTTCTCAACACCCACAGACAAAAAATTGAATCAATAATTATACTGCCTAGGTATCCATGACAACTTTAACCTTTACTATAATACTATGAATATATATAAAATAATTTCATATTTCCCCTTTCCCCATCATATCCATTTGATCTTGAACATTTTCATCTTAGATATTTTAGTTGTAACCACTATTTTTCTTTCAGGTCTGATCTATCTATTAATCATTTTTGTCTTGCAGTGGCAGATTGGTCATAGGCTCGCATAAAACCTTGTTATATTCAATTTACCATTCAATGAATGGTTTCTTACATTAGATTATTATGCTAATTTTCAACTTTAGTTTTTTTTATAAGGCTAGAGTATCATATCTAGCATGTTGTTGTGTTTATTATCAATAGATATTTCCTTATGCTTATTTATCCCCGAATTTAACATTTTGGTTATGTAACCACTAGTATAAGCTAACATTATTTAGCACAACCATTTTAATACATATTACTCTTTCTATGTGTGTTCCATGCACGTACATTATTAATCTTATTTTGATTCACAACTAAGCTTGAAGTATGGTCTCCTATAGTAACCAATCTTTATTGCTGGTGAATTGATAACTCTACATGTCTCATATTTTCCTTACATGTACCCATACTCCTTTATGTCCATTAGGTCTAAAAGCTGAGTCTAAGCCTTTGATACCATCTGTCATGAGCCTCCATAGCCAAATTTTTATTTTTATTTTTATTTAATAGAACATACTTCAACATAGGTTATATGTATATATTCTAGCTGTGATTGAAAATATTTATCCAACAAAATATTAATATCCAACCTAAGTTAGAACTATTGATTTATTTTTTGGAACCTTTATTAAACTTATAAGTGTCCTTACTTGTTTATCTCTAGTGATATGTCAAGGTTATTGTTGTATATTTCTAAATTCCTAAATCAACCTACTTGTTTTTCCGCCTTAATTGTGTTATATGCAATACCATTAAGTAAGGTATATAATGGCATGAAATTGGCTAGGCATGAGTATATCTAGACGTGACCACTTCAGTTAAATACTTTATATCTCAACCTTCTTATTTTTCTTGCACCTAACTTCTGATACTTTACATTTTTTAGTGAAATGTATACATTCTCCCTTTTCCCTAACTCGAGACTTCATTTATGACTTCTGTGTAATTAATGAACCAAATCGAGTGCCTTGTCTTATGATGCCACATTTTCTCACCAACATGAATTTCCTCATCCTTTCACATGGGCATTTCACAATAATCCAACACATGGATGGTTAGGATTTTTTCCCATTGATCCAAAGGTGTTGGGTGTTTTTTTAACCCTAATATTTCTAAATCCCTTCTCTTCCATATTCGAAAGGAATCTCTGTGGGAAAATTGTAGGTTGTTGAACCCTCAATGAAGCTTTTCCTCCTCCAACAAGCACCTAGAGAAGACATGGCAGTGCACCGCCTCGGGGTACCAGAGGGAGCTAGGTAATCTACACATGAGTTTAAAGGTTTAGTTATTTTCTTCCCTTACTCTTACTTTCATACGGTATTCTTGACGCAATATCTATGCTTGTATTTTTCATGGGAATGGTGACCAAGGCGTAACACAGTTAAAGGAAAAACCTCACCTAGTTCCTTCCTCAGGTGAGATTACGGGTTTCCCAACCTGTTCCCTTATTGTCAAGCGCTATGCCCCCCCAATTCATTTTATTTTTGTTTCTTTCCTACGAAAGGACTATTCTTGAGATTACCCATTTGTTTGGTTAACCAAAGGAAGTGAGAAAGATTCGTTCTAGTATTCTAAAGGGATTTCCAATTATGGCAATTTTCTTATTCTTTTCTTTGTGTAAATTCTTTGCACAATTTTCTGTTTAGTATAAAATCTATGATTTATCTTATCTCCCAGTACGTTTTCCTTAGAAACCACTCTGTACTGCTACACCCAAGAGTGGACGAGACTATCACCAACTAACTCAAGTAAGAATACCTGATACTCTGTGGCCAGGGTTTTAATTTGTTCCAATTTTTTGTGGTTTTCTTCAATTCTAAACTAATTCTAACTTTGTTCATCATGGTTTTTTTTTCAAGGTATGCATCTTGCACCCATGGTAGGCTTTGAATAGATACATCCCATGGTTTTCGACGAAATCTCCTGACGTTAATACCCACCTCCATGTTGGTGGTATGTGCCTACCCTTAATAGAGTCTTATGGTTAGTGAGCCAGGTTGTCTCATAATTAAAAGAAATTAGGTATTAGATAGTGTTACCAGGGTTGCAGAAGATGTATTCTTCTATTTCATAAATTCCTTCGTCTCCCAATTTTCAGAGTAAAGTAGGTTGTATCGAACTGAAATAATATGGATAGTCAGGTGATCACCTTCTATGAATGAATTGTATTATTTTATCGTGAAGGATATGTTCTTAGTATAATTTTATTTTTAAGAAGTCTAGCTCAATAGGGCGGTTCTTAATAATCGTATGTCATTTAAAATATACTCCTTTCTCTTTTATTAATTGGTCTTTCCTTACAGACTATGAAAGTATGGTTATTAATTATGTGGTGATCGATTTTTTCCAAAGAGTGTAAATTTAATTCATTCTTCCATTCCTATTGGTAATAATGGTCTGAAGTGGGTTTGGGTACTCATTACCCTTATCAGTTATGGAATTCTTATTGATATTATCTTAGAAGTTGAAGGGTTTACTTATCATATGTCTTTCTTGTTGTAATTGGCTTTTAGGTGTTAGAAATGTATACTCCTTTTTAGTATATAAGTAAAATATATTAAAGTTCTTGTTTGAGTGGAACATCTGCAACTGTAAAGAATATAATGCATACTCTCAGAGCCTATCCATATATTTGATTTTACTACCTTTCCAGACTTTCATTGTATCTAGATTAGTTTAATTCACTACATGGCCCAATAATAATGAATCATATAAGGTTAATACTTCCTTAGAAGTTCCACAATTCACAGTTTCATCCCTTTCTTCTCTATCAACTCTAGTTCAAGTGTTACTACCCATATACTTATATTTCTTCCCAATTTTATTCCCAACATCCTTCAGACTTGTGAAGACCCTCTAGGTTGTTGTAATATCTAGCATGATTTTACTTAGTTCAAGTGTTACTAATCATATACTTATATTGCTTCCCAATTTTATTCCCAACATCCTTCAGACTTGTGAAGACCCTCTAGGTTGCTGTAATATCCAGCATGATTTTACTTAACGAAGGGCTCATGATCATTCATTCTAAGCATGTTATTTATATTTTGAATGAGGCATTCTATAATTTCTATGTTTTAGTTTTGGCAAGATATATTTCCATTCTCTAGAACCCTGTAGAATCACATCATGCTTACTAAGGATTTATAGAAATCCTATGTTTATGACGTTCAATTTTTTTCACTTGTTTTTTTTTCAAGATATAGGTCAATATGATGTATATATACTTCCATTCCTTCCATGCATTATTTCCATATCACATATTGTTCCTTCTTAAATTAAATTTATGTACATGCCTAGTTATTGAGTTTTCTATCTCGTCATATGTTATCCTTTACTTAATTCTTCTTGTTAAAATTGATAAGGAAATTTACTATTTGAGAATGCAAACTATTTAAAATCATATTCCCTTATAAAACCTTATGTATTTAGTTCATTTTCCAATTCTCTATTTAATTCACTGCAAGGAGGATTTTAGCTTTAGAAGGATTACTTCTGTTAACACGTAGATTACAGTGAATCACATACCCCATACATCACATGGTAATATCTAGTGCAATACTGGTTGAGTGTCGTTGTTAGTCATAACACATTAATTGATTTCAATACTTAATCCCTACTCTAGTTGTTCTCTCTCCCATAAAATACCAGGGTTAATTAATCTCTATAGTGCTCGGATATGTGATCACTTGTCAACCCAATTTATGACAACAATTCTATTATATTTTTCCTAAAAAATTCTTATTTGGTGCTTTAGTCCTGTGCGAGATTGAAAATTTTCTGTTACACCTTCTCCATACTGAAAGGAGAAATAAATTTGTTGTAGGTAGAAATATTACAATTATACTAACTAACTCTTTCTCTCATTCTTATATTTATGTTCACACTATCTAACCATAATAAATTCCGTCATCAAACCATTCATAATACCCGCATATGAATGTAACATTCATTACTACATATTATATTTTCTATATCCACTTCCTTGAGATTATAATGTATAAATATATATAAATCTTCACTTAATACCCACATACATTCTTCCTCATGTTTAAATGAAAAACACCGAATTCATACACACTAAAAACACTTGTAGAGTCTATATACATAATCTAGATGTTAATTTCAAAAATCTATGATCCTCGAAGTTCATAGAAAAATGTGTACACATTAAAGTAATGGAAGAATTTATACACTTTAGAAGTAATGACTTGATTTAGAGATACACTAATACTTCCAGAATTAATCGCATAAATAATACTATACCAAATTGTACTTCGTGAGCACCCACTCACCACACAACTATGAAGGTTCATAGAAAAATGTGTACACATTAAAGTAATGGAAGAATTTATACACTTTAGAAGTAATGACTTGATTTAGAGATACACTAATACTTCCAGAATTAATCGCATAAATAATACTATACCAAATTGTACTTCGTGAGCACCCACTCACCACACAACTATGAACTGTACCACTAGTTCCCCACAAGATGAGAATTCTCGCCAAATGATCCCCCCTTGTTGATCCCTTCAATAGGTATTTAATACATTTCTTTCATAATAAAGTTTATTTTAGCAACGTCCCTCTTTTATGGATCTATTTTATCCACTTGCATAGGTTTTTCCATAAAATCTCGCCTTTCTCTCTCGTGATGCCTTTACGCTTATTCAATCTTAGCATCTTTCTCGAGCTAAGAAACTTAATGGATTTTTCTCTCCCATCCATTAAGCTTATCTATAATTTCATCTAGAATTCTTATCATGAAAGAATTTCTCAATCTTATTTACCAATAAAATTTTATTTGGAAAGAGTCTCATTTCTAGGTGTGTCATTCCCAATTACATGAATCTCATCTATTTATTTATTAATAACTATTCATGTAAAAAATTATTCATTTAAAAAATTATTCCAATATTTTTCATGGCTTTTTGAGCCATTCTATCCAATGTATCTTATTCTAACCATAACAATATTATAGCGACGAAGGGATATTACAATCAACAACTTAAAAATTATCCTCTTGAAGGGGGAAACCTCCATTACATGACATAAATGTAAAAAAATTGGATGATACAAATGATAATACCTCCTTGTTATATATATAAGTCTAAGGGGTGATATTATAATTAGAGCCTACATAAAAATAATAATGTAAGGGCACAACAATAAGAATAATGGGCTTCTATGGGGCACAACAATAATAACATGGGGGATACATGGGCACAATAATAACAATAGGGAGTTACACTAGCAATATCAATAAGGGGGATACACTAGTATTATAAGGAACTAACATGCCCCTCTCTTTCAAAAAAGTGGTGCCCTCAACACTTGAGTAGTTATGGATGCTTCTGTATAAAATTCTCATCCTCCCATGTGGAATATTCAATGGGCAAGTTCTTCCACTTAATGAGATACTCTAAAATTAATCAAATATGTAGTTGTTAAGTTCTTGTTTTTGTGACTGCTTCACGCTCAAATATGATTTTTCCTTCTTCTTCAAGTTTTGGAAACATTGTTTGAGCTGGGAGCTTGTCATTGATAACCTTCTTTAAGCATGAAACATGGAAAAATGGGTGTAGTCCAGATGATGCAGGAAACTCCAATTTGTATGCCATAGTACCAATCTTTTGCAACACCTTGAAAGGATCATAGTACTTGGGTGATAATTTATTATCCTTCTTAGATTTCTTCAACGACATTTGTTTGTATGGTTGTAGTCATAAACATTCCTAGCTACCTACACCAAAACTTTTTTCACTAGGATTTTGATTTTCTTATTGTTTCATATGATTTTGTGCCACAGTGAGGTTATCCTTTAAGAGTTGGAGAACTTGTTGTGATATTCCACAACTTGAACCTTAGAATTTTCTCTTAAATATTATGTGATGGACTGTGGATGATATCCATAAAGTTCCATAAATGGGGTCATTTTTGTTGTAGTGTGGAAGGAAGTGTTATACAACCATTCAACTAGAGATAACCACTTGACCCATTGTGTTTATTTATCAAATACAAAGCAATGAAGATATTGTTCCAAACATTTGTTCACTATCTTAGTTTTCCCATTAGATTGAGGATGGTAAGATGATCTATAAACTAATTGAGTACCAAGACAAGAAAATAATTCCTTCCAAAAATTTCCTGTGAAAATGGGATCTCTGTCACTTACAATAATATTTGGGTTTCCATGTAGCTTTTGAATTATTTCCATAAATGCAGTAGCAATTGTACTGATTTTCAAAGGATGAGATCAAGCACAAAAGTATACATACATGGTAATTCTATCAACTACCACCATGATGGCACTCTTTCCTTAAGACTTGGGTAAACCTATGATAAAATCCATTGAGACCTCCCCTCAATGGTTAATTGGAATGGATAAAGGTTGTAAGATACCTCGGGTCTTAATTCTCTAAAATTTATTTTGTTAGGAAACCAAAAATTCTCCCACTAACTTCTGAATATCGGATTTAAGGTCATCCCAAATAAATTCCTTCTTGACCTTATGGTATTTTTTAAAAATCTTCTTCTAAGAGGGAGGTGTGCAATTCTAAAAGAATATTTTTCTTGAGTTTGGAATTCAAACAAAGATATAATTGATTTTTCTGCCATAATGAATAAATTTTCTAGTTAAAAGTCTCAGATGTAATGAGATCTTGATATTTGAACCAAAAAATGATATACATGCTTTACTATGCCCTATGAATGATTTCAGCCTGATTTCTTCAAATAAAACTTAGGAAATTTAAAAAAAAAACACACACACACCTTTTTCTTCTTTCTTTTTGGAGCTCAATATTGGAACTATTGTATCACTAAATTTTTGGCCTCCGAATGTATGAAATTGGGTCTTGTAGTATCACTCTCATTCTTCTTTATAATTCCACAATTCAGAGCAATATTGGATTCTTCAATATAAGGTTATTCCAAATATCCCACAATGGCCTCATTATGAACTAGATCAGTCGAGTGAACTTGTACGGTATGCCACATGTCACAGTTTCAACCTTCGGCTCTAAATTAATATAAAAGAAACTATGGTCTTTGTAATTTTAGATACATTTTATGAAATTCAAATCCAATGCTCATAGATAAAGTTATGTCAGTTTTCTGTAGGTTACCTTTTTGAGATTGAATTCAAGAGTATACAAAAATAGTAACTTCTTTGAACGATATCTTAGAAAATAGAGTAAACCAAGGTTTAAAATTTCTATATGAATTTCAACAGGATTTCAAATCCATGTTGTTGAAATTTAAAAATCTTAAGTCTTGTATGAAAAACATTTATAGCAAAAATACCACGATGACCTATTTGAAGGAGAAAAACATTAGAATCCAAATCTCTGATAGAAAATGTTATAAAACTAGCTGACAAAACATAAGAAAAGATAGATCAATGACTTATAAATTATACTCTTCAAGGGGGAAACCTACTTTACATTAGATATATGAAAAATTCTTGGATGATACAAATGATAACACCTCCTTGGTATATATAGGATTCTAAGGGGTCACAATATAATTAGAGCCTACATAACAATAATAATGTAAGGGCACAACAATAACAATAGTGGGTTTCTATGAGGCACAACAATAAAAACATGGGGGATACATGAGCACAATAATAACAATAGGGAGCTATAATAACAATAACAATAAGGGGGATACACTAGTATTATAGGGACCTAACAACTAATCTCCAGAGCTTTCCTTCCTTATTCTACAACCTTTAGAATAAAATGTGACCTCATATCCTCTATCAACAATTTAACTTAGAATATTTTTCTTTAAACCTTGAACAAAAAAGACATCTTCAACTTTATCTTCTTTTTTCATTTTGGAGGCTCGGATTTACCACACTTAATTGGTAGGAATGTCTACGTTTTGGGTCCATAGGTGGATCCATCATCAGGAAACAAATTCTTGAGGAAATAGTGCTGAGAGAAAAACAAATTTGTAGGAAATGAAAAGATGAAAGTAAGTGACTAAATGTGGGCTCAATAATTAATAAATACCCTAATTAAAATGTGGGAATTAAACCCAGGTTATGACATTTCTTCAAAAATTGAAGATTTGAGGTGTCTTTTTGTATCTTAATTCTAGTTCTCTCTAATAGACACATTTCCTTCCATACATCCTCTCCGTATAGGGAAACAATAATGTATTTTAGATTCATATGGTTGTAATTTTCATTCTATAGGCTCAAATTTAACATAGTAATTTTATAGGAATGTTTATGCTTTGGGTCCATAGGTGGATCCATCATTAGGAAAAAATTATTCAGTAAATAGTACCGAGAGAAGCTAAAAATAAGTGAATTGCTTTGGCTCAATATTTAATAAAAACCTTAATTAAAATGTGGGAATACAACTCGGGTTATGATATTTCTTCAAAAATTGAAGATTTGTAGCTTAATTTTGTATCTTAATTTTGGTTCTTTGCAATAGACACAATTCCTTCCAGAAATCCCCTCTGTATAAGGAAAAAATAATAGATTTTAGATTTATATAGTTGTAATTTTCATCCTTGAGGCTCAGATTTACCAAAGTCAATTTCTAGAATGTCTACATTTTAGGTCCATAGGTGGATCCATCATCAGGAAAAAAATTTCTTAGGAAATATTGTCGAGAGAAATTTCTTCTTATAGGAAATTAGAAGCTAGAAATAAGTGAAAAAATTTTGTCTCAATAATTAATAAAAACCCTAATTATAATGTGGAAATTAACCTCGGGTCACAAAATTTCTTCAGAAACTAAAGATTTGCAACTTATTTTCGTATCTTAACTTTTGTTCTCTCCAATAGACACATTTCCTTGTATACATCACCTCCATATAGGGAAAAAATAATTAATTTTATCTTTTTTATTATTATCAAGAATAATTCCTTTGCGCATTATTCTAGATAATCTATTTCCTCCAAGAGTGGCATTTCCACCTTTGAATTCTTTCAGAGAGAGATTTGGTTTTATCTCTTGTCATATTCCTTCAATATCCACTGTATATATACCATTTTCTATCTTTTGTTTTGAACACATAGAGATAGAGCACATTCTTCCTACTCCTCTTGCTTCCTTCTCCATACCGTTGTTCATTTATTTCTATCTCTGAAAATAAATTCTTCCTTTTGTTTATTTGGAAGCCTCAATCACTACTTCTATAATCATTATCCTTGTGCCCAAAATTATTGCACTCGAAACATTCAACATGATCTAATAAAGGGGAAAATGAATTGTAATTTTTACAATATTCTCATTTAAAATTCTAGGATTGTTATTCACACAACCATTCCTTGAGGACTTATATGATCCCCTACACCTATTCATCATATATTAATTTCTTATATATTCTCTAATATCTATTTCCTTGCAACCAAATTTATTACGTGAGAAGCATTAGCCATAAAAGATATTTTGATACTTGAAAGTGAAAGCCCTTCTTGCAAATATTATTCTTGTGAATCCATTCCGAGCTCCCAGCTAATCTTCACATCCTTTCCTAATGTTTCTTTCTTTCATTTTAGGATTAGATATATGCTAGTGCTATCCTTATTTCCTACTTATGTTTTCATTGATAGATATTTTTATAAAGTTAACATAGCTTTCATGTTCCTTTTTGGATTTTTGTTCTGATGACATTGATCTTGATTCTCCTTTGGAAATTTGATGATACCCAAGGTATGTTTTAATAAGAGGATATCCATGGAAATTGATAATTTTATCTATTGATATAGTCCCTTTTACAAAATTTAAGTTTAGATTCAACTAAGAATTTTCCTTCTCTATATCCTTTCCTAGGGATACAATCTCTACTTATATTTTCTCACAATTTCTTTCCTTTTCTTTCAACTAACTTATCATTGTATCTACAATTTCCTTAGTCCGCTAGTTCCTTTTGAGATAAACTAAAAATATTTTTTATTTGACACATTGTTTGGGTAACCACAATATTTGAATTCTTCTTTCTTATTTGAATCTTTGGAGGCCACTTCCTTTAAAGATTAATTTTCTCATCTTCATTTCATATGCGGTGTGAATTCCATCTTCCTCATAGATTATTTGTAGCTCATTCAACATTTGATTTTTTATTTCATAATGAATCATGTTATAAGAATATGATTTTGATAGGTTACTCAATATGGCACTCGCGACTTATTCATTATTATTATCATCCTTCCTTCCATTTACTATAGAATTCCAAGCATTAGTACCAAAAGACATCATATATCCCCTCATCCTTATGCTCTAGGGAAATAATTTGATCCATCTAATACTAGATCTTGGTTTGGATATTATCCATCTACACTAACCATGGTTCCTTTGATATCTTCCCTCTAATGGTTAAACTAATTTTTAAGCAATGACGCTAGTTGTTGAAATTCACAATTATATTAAGAGGGGGGTGTGAATCAAGAAAATGACATTTTTTACATAATTAAACATTTGAACATCATAAAACAAAAGTCCTATGAACTGAACAAGTAACACAAAATATATGTGGAAACCCTTACACAAGAAAATGACAAAACTTGTTTATAAGAGAGATATTGTAGACACCAACCTATAGGAGACACCAATCCCCTAGATTAGTTTGTAGGAACAAACATATAGGAGACACCAATCACCGTCATTTCTTTGTAGGAACCAACTTAAAAAAGAAACCATTCCCCTTTATTGTTATATAAGAACCATGTATAGGAGACACCAATCCCCACTGCTACAAATATTTATAGGCTCCAAACTACATCATTGATTTTGGTTTCTTATTCACAATGTATGTTAGTATCTTCTACTTTCACCAAGTTTTCTTGTTTCTTTTACCTTCACTAGGCCTATTAATTACTTATGCCTTCACCACCTACTAATTCTTCCCTCGTCGGGTCTACTTCTCCCAAAACTTGTTTCCTTTGGCTTCTTCCCAAGAATTAATTTGAACAACATCCCACATATCCATTTTTGCAAATATGATTATGATATTTCTACCACAAGGACCTAGAGATATATTCTCTATCTCATCCAAATTTCATAGTCTGAAATATATTATAAAGAGAGAGTAAACATTCCAAACTTACCTATTTGAAGCATGTTTTAGGATCATTTAGGAACACTAACTTCCTCATATCATATCTCTAAAATTATATAAAAAAATAGTATAAAATTTCTATCATGGATACCTTGAGATATGTTCTCTGCCTCATCCTATTAAAGCTACTGCAACACCATCCAAAATTTTGGCCTACATTCAAATTTTTGAGACTACTATGGATCCTATGATTGGTTAATCCTTAGTCACTTATTGGTCAGTTGATGATTTCAAGCTCCATTCTCGGATATCAAGAGTCATTCACACTTTTGCATTTATATAGTAAGTGTCATTTTTGGGCATGGGAATTATCGCTTGTCATGCAAAGGGGAGTTTTGGTTTGCTTCAAGGGGAAATATTTATGAAGGTGAGTTTTTCTCATCATATAGACATTTTTCTCATTCATTTCCAAAGTTTCACACACCATTACACAGGTGTCGTCATTACCCTCACAAGGTCTATCGTTAGAGCTACACTTGTCGTAAGTTACCAAAAAGTTTTTGCACCAAGAGAAGTATGTTTCATATGTTTTGGATGATATATTTTGTATCATTGAGTGTCTAAGTGTGTGGTCACAGTCATAGTTCTATCACTACAAACATTGGTTCCACTGATCCCACACTTGGCTAGATTCCAAAGGATTCCTAGCAACCTAGCCTCATCTAGCCTCCCTAAACTATGCACTTCGAATCTACAACCTTCAATCATTTTCCTTTCCTATTAGAACTGCACAACACATAGAAAGTATAACCTTCCTTGGCCTCCAAAACTATGTAAATGCTTCCTCTAGTGTCCTTCCCTCCATTGGAGCTCTCTGCCTCTAGAAATTATGCAGTGTTGTCTCTCAAGACTCTCAGTTGCCCAATCCCCCTTGCCTCCTAAAACCATGCAGTTTTTCATCCCATGGCCCTATCCTGCAACATCCACTTCCTAATTGAATTGTGTAATTTTTACCCTCAATGAGAACTCCACAAAAGTTTTCATTAGTGGGCACTGTGCAAAAATTTCTCTTAATTTGGCCTGAGTTGTGCACTATGCAATCTATGTGATCAAGCTCGAACCTTGGCTGTGTGAACTGCATAACTGAGTAGTCACTAGGCCTTCTCCCCTAACCTTTCACTCAATCCCAACCTAGTTCATGAATCAAAGTGCTCTATATTAGGCTAGGGGTTTTTCAGATTGATGTCGTCTCGTCATGAGTGAGTTACAGATGCAAGTACTCTCTTACAGTATGGAAAGATGATGAAAAAGGAGGACATGCTAGATCACACTTAAGGAGTTGAGGAGAAAAGATAATCATTAGATAAAAAGACCAAGGAACCCTGAGGTATGACTGAAGATCAGAGATCATGACCACATGAAGACTCCATCTGATTTAGAACCCTTTGGAGAGTAGGTATGAAAAAAAAGCACATCTTTAATGAAGTTGAAATGCACCTCTTAGTGTAGTATGAAGGAAAACTTACCATTGTCATATCATTATGTCTTCAATGACATGTATGGTCACAAACAATGAAAGTCATTCCATTTGTTTTCGCTAAATGTTTCACTCCCTTTTGCAAGATAAGAAAGATGTCATGTTTTCCATGCTAACTGTTGCACTTTGTGCATAAGCTCATTTTGGTGGTTCTAAGGGCTCATGTTTGTGTTTATGAGTTTTCCTAACCATGTAAACACTTTTCACACTCATTAACAAAAATTTTAGCACTGCCGAAAATGTGTTGTCACAGTCGTCATAAAGTCTATCTTGGGTGTTTCACTTGTTGCAGCTGGTCATGAAGAGGTCACACACAAGTGGAAGTGTTGTTCATGTGTCATGGGTGATCAATTTTGTTGAATCATCAAGTATTCTAAGTGTTAGGACACAGTTGAAGGTTTACCACTTCACTTTTCAATCTCACTGGTTCAACATTTAGCCTTTTCTGAAGAAGCTCCTTGGCCCCTCAACTTGGCTTCACCCACCCTACCTAGACTATGCATTGTGAATTTCTAGTCAATAGGCTATGAACTTGACCCCTTCATTTGTGCAATGCATAGTTCCTGTCCCCCAAGAATACTTCATTGTGCAATTCCTGAGCTCAAGGCTAACCTTCCCTTTAAGAACTAGGCAATCTAATTAGTCAGTGTTCCCTTCCAAAACTACACAAAATATTCCTTCAGTGGTCCGCCCCTCATGTTGACCCACTATCTCCAAAAAATGCAAAGAATTGAGTCAAGCTTTCTCTCCAGAACTCCATAGAATATTCCATAGTGGCCCCTCCTTTAGTCAAACTCACTGCCTCTCAAAATTGTATAGATAATTCCCCTTAGTCTAGCCTGAACTTCGCATTTCATAGTTCCAAACCTCAAGCCTCATCCCTAACTACTGGGACTATGCAATGCATAGTCATTGTGCCTCTTTCCTTGACCTGTAACTCAATTCCAACTCATTCTTTGAAGTCAAATGCACCATCTTAGGCTAGGAGGTTTTTAGGCTGATGTTGTCTCGTCCTGATTTAATTGTAGATATAGGAACCTAGAGGGATGATGAAGAAGGAGGTGAATGAGGAAGAAATGCAAAGGATATTCTTGTAGTTTTGCATGCAATATGATCTATCAAGGAATAGAAAAGGGACACCAACTCGTGAACACAACCCAAGACTTGAGATCATTTAAGACTCCTATCACCAATCCATGAGGAGGTGGAAGACAAGAGTATTCTCAAGAGAACATCACTCACAACAACAACAGTGGCCTAACACTGTCATAGCATCCAAGCAATTTACATCAGTAGTACCATGTCATGTCTTATCATGAGATGTCATATGCGACATCATCATTGTGGAGCATGTATATTATATTCGGATGTATTGTAAAGTGGAAGTCCAAAGGAAACACATGAATATGGAGAGCCTTGTAAGTTGAAAGGTTATAGGAAGTTGAATAGTCGTGAGGGTATTCAAAGACTCACTAAGGGGAAACAACATTCCTAGGTTATATATACCCTATAATTGTATAAGCAAAGGAATTTTCACCTTGGCTCGTCTCACAAGGCATTAGAGATATCAACTAGTTCTTTGAGGAGCAAGGAGTGGCTCTAATGTCCCACTAATGGGGCTAGTGGTGTACAATATAAATATTTGTCTAGTAACTTTTTGTTAATAACATAAGCCTTTTAAGGCCAATGCATTCTTCACGCATGGACTATGAATGTTTGTAAGACTATTCTGTGGACATTTGTATTTCATGTTTTCTTTCACATGTACTACGATAATTGAACTATTTCAGTTATTTTAGTGCTCATCTTATTGAGAATGAACTATAATATTTATTATCGTTCTCTCGTCCTTGTGGACTATTCTATGGGATACTATACAAATCATTCCTTGCTTGTTGGTTGTAACGATCATCACACCCATTGTGGACTATTCCGCTAGATGTCAAACATATCTTTCCTTGTTTGTTGGTTGTAACGACTATCGTATCCATTGTGGACTATTCGACTAGATGTTAGACGAGTCCTTCTAATTCATGTGTGTCTCTTCTTGGGTGGTACTATTAAATGTCACTTAGAGGCTCAATTTTCTCACCCCCTTTATAGTAGAAGAACCTCGATACAGTTTCACTGCACACCCACTAGGCACACCTCCCTTTCTTTTTGAAGACAACAATGCATCATTCTCCTGTGCTAACAGCTAGAGCTAATGTAGATATTTAAGGATTTGGAAACAGGGCCTTTATACCAGATGGGACTCCTACACCAAATGGTGTGAGGTATAATTGGGACTTCATATCAGGGAGATCCCCTTGGTTGACAAATTTCTTGCACCCTCAAAAAATGGCGCTAGAAGGAGGGCGAGACAACAGGCTATGGACATTGAGTCTAGCTTGAATATCTTATTTAAAATCTATATTCCCCAAATCATAATCCCCAGATGTTTTTCTAGAGAGCTTAGCTATACCATCCTTATGGAAGTTATTCATATCATCTCTGAATTTAAGTTCGATGGTGTCGATAAATCAACTTTTCATGAACCTCTATTTCAAGTTGTCCATCTTTTTATTTCTAAAAAAATACGCTCCAAAGGTTTCATGGTTAGATTACTCACACTCACATTCGAAGGTTGTATTAATATATGGTGTCATACATTACCCATTGCTTCTATCCATTCACTCAACCAAATTTCCAAGAAGTTTCATAGAGCTTTCGATAAGTATAACTATCGATATGTTTGGGGAAGAATCAAAATTTTAAGAGTGTAGGTTGATGAATTAGTTGAGGATTTTTCTAATCGATTCCTTCACCTTTGTTATGAAATTCCTAAAAGAGATTTAAACTCAGATTTCTTGAAACTCAAGTTTGAGAGCTTGGTTCTTGTCTCTTCATATGGTGAACATGAACCTCCTATTTTTTCCACTCCCCCAACTCTTGCGAATCATGAGACACCTCAAATTTCAAGGGAGGAGATTACTGCCCCTTTTTTTATTTATCTTCCTCCCTTTCTATTCTCGATGCAGGTGCCTCCTTGCAGTGGTTGTAAAACTGGGAAATATACAAATCAAATCTTGTTGCGGGTGGAAACACGCTAGGGTCTTGGGTTGAAAACTCCAAAAGAGAGGAGGGCACACAACATAAAGAAACATGGAGACAAGTAGTCTAAAATCTTAAACTACTGAAGTAATAAGAAGAGGTATTACTCGGAGGTCCTACATTTGATGTCAATCTTGCATTCCCAAACCTTCTACTCCTTCCAATGCATTTAGAACCTGTAACTTATCCAAGAAAATCATATAGAATAGCAGTAATAAAAAGCATGTTCATGATATAGGTGTTAAATCATATAAGCATGTGAGAAAATGAGCATTAACATAAGATTTCATATGTAAATCATAACATAGATTAATGCATAAACATAATAAATATCAAGAATAGAAAAACATTTCTTTATTGATGCAAGATAAATGAAATGTGAAAAACAACAACTTGAGTATTCCTCTAGCTCTAAGCGGAACCGTCCTTCGGATCCGTCTTGCCCAGGCCTCAGCAGTCCTCCTCCATAAAGGTACACTAGGATGTCATACAAAGATGATAGACACGGTTCAAAGTTCAAAGTTCCCAAATAGTGATTTTAATTACCTTAAATCTATGTTGTTTATGGATACCAACAGAATAAAAAAAAAATTAATAAAAGAAATAAAAGAAATAAAAAAATCAATTATTTTTAAAGCTAATAGCAAAGTCATTTTAAATCTAACTGAAAAAAATAATTCTAGAAAGCAACACTAGAATTAATAAGGGAACACACTTATATTTGCTTAAAATACACTCATGTCAGTTGAACATGCATGATCCTCAGTTGGAACTTCATTATAATACATATTATGAGGCAAAATAAAAATGTTCTAGATTTCTCCATCCTACAAGAGGGTTTACTATCTAACATATACATTGAAAGCTTGAATCACATTAAATCGTGGAAATTAAATTCATATCCAATTGTTAAATCCATAATTTCAAGACTCTTGTATAATAGAAATTAGCTTCCTTGATAACAAAGAATTGTAATAATGCATATGCATTTGAATCTACAATTGATTCCCAATCCTATCTTCATGAAGGTTTTACAAAAGATGGGAAATTGACATAGGTCCTGACAGCATGATATAGTCCAATTCTCAATCTATTGGTGACCTAGAAAGTTATCTTCTCCACTACTCACTTTCATAATTAGAGTTGGCTCCATTTCCTATTTGCAGCCTGAGAATTGCTGCAATTGGTATCCAAATTGTTGTTGATCTAGTTCCCGAGGAAGCTTCATATCTAATGAATCTAATTTAGGTAATGAACCATTCTGATCGACTTCATAACAAGTTGCAGTTGCAGAGAAGTCTCTATCAATAGTTTTTTTCTGCGCAGTTAATCATTTCTTGGAGGCACACCAAACCACCCATCCTTCTTCCTGTTAAGAATAAAATAATAAATTCCTATAAGGAAATTTTTATACCATTTCTCAACCATTTCCAAGAGAGCTACCTACTGAAATAAAATAAAAAAATATAGTTCATACTTGAAATAGAAATGTGTGCACTCTTAGTATTTCTTCATTATCACTTGCTTTGCCTTGCCTGATTCCCCGAAGCACCTACAAATGCAAGAGTAGAGTCATTTCCAGGCTACCATGGAAATATTAGTTTTGAGATATATGTTGGGTAAGTGTCATATCTGTTCACAATAAAGCCTATTTAATCTTATATATAGTCCATGTTCAAAAATTGAAATTAGCATACGAACATAACAAATTCTAGGTTGATCTGAATCTGATAAATAAACAATTAGTTGTGTATTTATGTGAAGATTAAGAAGAGAACCAAAGGAAGAGAAATTTTCTACTATTTTTTAATACATAATCATTTTACACTAAAAACTAATATAACAAGATGGGCTGCATAGCAGCTAGTCCCTGCCTTAGGTAGGGAGCGAGGGTGGGTGGTTGAGTGGGTTGGTCAGTTACAGTTATATTTAGTTTTTTACAGTTTCAATGCATTTAGTTTCTTACAGTTTCAATGCAGTTAGTTTTTATTTCTATCAATCAGAGAGGCTACATCCAATGGTAGAAATTCTATAAATTCATACTTTTGTGTTCCTAAAGAGATGAAGCTTAGTCTGTAGTTGGTAAGCATTAAAAACAGTGGTTCTGCCACTGTAGTTCTAATTTCATAATTGTGTGTATATCAATATATTGAGGCAATTATTATGCAAACCAAAATTTGTTTTGAAGTGATCAATAAAATTGGATGCAATCCATCAAGGCAAAGGCTAATAATGTCCTCACAAGGATTTCACTGGTGTTAGATTAAAGAAATTCATGTCTTTTCACTGGTGTTAGATTAAAGAAATTCATGTCTTACCTAGGCTTAGTCTAAGCACTTAGCCGGTGTTGCCTTTAAACTTGGAATGCATTTACCCAACTTATTATCCAAAACTCCATTCACTACCCCACTTTCTGTAATAAAACATCCTACGTGATGATATCATAATTGAAAAAATCACATGCATATTTGACTGGCATCAACAAAGAATTAAATGATGATATAGATGATCCAATATCCTTGAAAGTTTCATGGACTATAGTTGCTTATGCTCCACTGATTGTACAATAGGAAGGGGATGGAAATTATTTTGGGGGATACAAGTTTGATGTAGATTCGATTGAGAGACCCTTGGTTGATATCCAGGGCATAGACCATGAAAGCTTGCATGAGCTATTTCTTGTCCCTGGAAGTGGGATGAGGATATTGCTGCATGGGGGACCAGAGCATTGGAGGCAGGGGGTAGAATTTGTTGAGTCTTCAAGTGTAGTTTCTTATGATGGAAAAACCCAGGTGAAAGAGAGCATTGTTATTACTCAGTTGAAAGAAGGTGGAGGGAGACTACACTGGATTTCATGCCATTCTTTGGGGAATTTTGTAGGTTTTATAATACAACCCACATTGTCCTTCATGTTTACTGTTTATCCTTGAGTAGAAATTTTATTCAGGATATTCACAATAATTCCAAAATAATGAGATTGACATAAGATACATATCTAAAACACCTTTTTTGTTTTCATTTGCTTGGATAGACACTTACATTTAAATGTGGTAACTTAATTGGAGAGGATCATCCATCACCAGCTATTGCAAAAGTTGAATTGCCTATTGTTTGTAGCATTCCATCATTGATCATAGTAATTGTTGATGAACCTGGTATGTTCAGATTTGAGAAGCACTATTGTTGTATATTCTTAAATTATTTGTGAAGAAAACTCTTTTTAAGATGTGACAGTTAAGTCTTTTAACATATGAAACAATCCTTTCGACTACATTCTCATCTTGCACTAACTTATTGATTCTGTTGTTCGTTGTCTAGCAAACACATTGGCTATAATTCGGGCTACATCCCAAGCTGATCATTTTGCAGACCATGTTCATGTGACTCCCATCACTGTGACTAATGGTCGTACAATCCGTGTACCTGTCGTTGGAATTCATCATTCTGGAAATCCATTTGCCAACTCGTCAACATTCTTGCTGAATTTGGAACTCAGTGGTTGTGAGCAAATGGCTTATTGGGATACTAATGATAAAGTTGAAATAAAGATAGATTTTGGTTCTTGGGAGAGGTTCCTTATTCTTTGAAATGTATCAGGAAAAGTAAGTGGAGTCAAATTCAGCAATGAAAATATGCTTCTTTTTTCTCTCTCAAGGTTTTAGGCTATCCAAATATTCTATTCATGCCTTACCTTATTCCAGTAAGTATTTCAGCTCTAGAGCTGGAAGCAGAATATTATGTAAAAATTTAGTACAAGGTTCCAAAAAAACCAATGGTGGTGCCTTACCAAAAAAAGAAAAGTTTCTATTGTTGAGGGTAGTTCCTTTCATATTTTTTTCTATTTTGAGTTGGTGAATGTTATGAAACTAGCTCAAGAAAAGATAGAAAAGATAGATCAACACCTTAGAATTCAGCCTCTTCGAGGGGGAAACCTCCTTTACATTACATAAATGAACAATTATTGGATGATACAAATGAAAAGACCTCCTTTCTATATATAGGAGTCTAAGGGGTCATAACATAATCACAGCCGACATAACAATAATAATGTAAGGGCACAATAATAACAATAGTGGGCTTCTATGGGGCACAATAGTAACAATATGGGCACTACATGGGTACATCAATATAATAAGTGGGTTGTACTAATAACAATAAGGGGTTACACTAGTAGTATAGGGGCCTAACATGCCCCTCTCCTTCAGAAAGCGTTGTCCTCAACGCTTGAGTAGTTCTTGATGCTTCTGTAAAAAATTCTTGTCTTCCCATGTGGAATCTTCAGCAGGTAAGTTCTTCCACTTGATGAGATACTCTGAAATTGATCGATTTCGTAGTTGTCGGCTTCTTGTTTCTGTGACTGCTCTAGGTTCCAATATGATTTTTCCTTCCTCTTCAATTTCTGGCAATATTGTTTGAATTGGGATCTTTTGCAACTTTTGAAATAGTGGCCATACTTCTTCGTCCTTCTTCCATTCATCCCTTGCTTCATTTATCTAGTCTAGTTGGATAATAGAAATAGTACAAAACAACGCTTCCACATCCTCATACTTGAAGAGTCTTCCCATTCGGTAAGGTCGCCATTTTTTAAGTGCATGTAGTATTGCCAGCATTTCCTTATCATAAATAGCTTGTTTGAGATGTAGCAGTAAAAATACCCAATCACCTACTTCAAAACATTTTTCACTACAATGTTGATCTACATGTTGTTTCGTTTGATTTTGCACCGAAGTGGTGTTATCCTTTAAAAACTGGAGAACTTGTTGTTGATGCTCAATGTGATCTTTCACTGCTTGAACTTTTTTCTTCTTGATATGTCCTTCTATCTCTAGAGTTTGAGGAGTGGCAATTTCTTCCAATCCTTTACAAGATATGGTTGGATTTATTTCTTCTTTCTCGATGTGATCTTTCACTTCTTGCACATTTTTCTTATTGATATGTCCTTCTATCTTGAGAGTTTGAGGAGTGGTAATTCTTGGCAATGCTTTACAAGATATGGTCTGATTCATTTCTTCTTGCTCTAGGGTGGGGTCCTGGTGTATATCCTCTTCTTTTGATGTTTCTTGATCCTTTTCTCCCTCCTCTTCATATTCTATGTAAAATAATTTGTTCTCATCACACTTATGACCTTTAGTGCATTTGCTATCACAATTGTAACAAATCCCTTTTTTTGCTTTTTCTTCCAATTGTTGTGGTGTAACCCTTGTAGGTTGTGGAAGGCTAGGAGAAACAACACTTCCATCTTTATAGTTGTAAGGGGTATGCTTCTTGGTTTCCATAATTTTTCTTTCCACTATGTCATAAAGCCATTTTATTATTTCCAATTGTTGTGGTGTTGCTCTAAAGAAGGTGTTGCTCTTTGTATCTTCATAATGTGCTACCATTTCCTCCATGAAAATTGACCACGTAACAAGTTGTTTATGAGAAAAAAGCCCTTCATACCATAAAAATTGATCCGGTTCTAAATATGAAGATGTAATACATACCTTTTGTAACAGTGGTACAACATGTAGAACAAAATATTGCTCCATCTGAAGTAACCAATTTACCGGATCCTTGCCATTAAACTTCCTCATCTTGCTTTTTCTTGATTTTAGGAGCTCGATCTTGAAACGACTATAACTATATACTTTCGGATCTTTCAATTCTAAAATTGTGACCTATAGTAGCCCTATATACCCTCTTTCCAATGCCACTATTCTGATCCAATTTGGATTCTCCAAGAAAGAGTTATGCACAATCTCCCAAGATGACCTGATTATAGAACTTTCCAGAAGAGAAAACTTGTATGAAGTGACACATGTCACTATTTAGACCTTTGGCTCTGAAAAATATCTAAAAGAAACTAAAGTTTGTCCTCTTTCTGTACCTTCTTATGAAATTTCAATCCGATGCTCAGAGAAAAAGTTATGACTATTTTCTCAGGTCACTTGTTTGGAATGTAATTCAAGAGTCTGCAAAAAGACCAACTTCCTCAGATCATATCTCCGAAAATATAGCACGAAAATCTCTGAAATTCGTACCCGAGCTTCAGTGCGATCTTGTCTCAAATGGGTTTTCGTTTAGATTCTTAAACGTTGCAGAAAAAAAAGTTATGGCGAAAATGCCACGATGACCTGTTTGGAGCAGCGAAACCCTAGAATCCAAAGCTCTGATACCAAATGTTATGAAACCAGCTCACAAAAAGATAGAAAAGATAGAGCAACGCCTTAGAATTTAGCCTCTTCGAGGGGGAAACCTCCTTTACATTACATAAATGAAAAATTCTTGGATGATACAAATGAAAATATCTCCTTTCTATCTATAGGAGTCTAAGGGGTCATAACATAATCAGAGCCAACATAACAATAATAATGTAAGGGCACAATAATAACAATAGTGGGCTTCTATGTGGCACAATAGTAACAATATGGGCACTACAAGGGCACATCAATATAATAAGTGGGTTGTACTAATAACAATAAGGGGTTACACTAGTAGTATAGGGGCCTAAAAGTGAAGCTCAAGGCTCATACATAATTCTATGCTTATTAGGCACCAACGTTCTTCCCATGGCTTGGCAATTATGCACCAGAAAGTGTTTGGGTTTTTTCTATTGAAATCCAGATTTATGTAATTCTGTTATTACTCTAACCCCTCCTAAAATTGCTCTTAGATGCCCTATACATCTTGAAATCCTCTTTAATAGTCAAATAATGCAAAAAAACTACAAGATATGTGACCATCATTTAGCCAAGAAGCGACTGGATCTTCTACAATTTTTAACAAATTTTGCTAAGGATTTTTTTTTTGATCTGGCGAAGAGCACAACTCATACACAACTATATCGTTTGAAGCACCCTTTTCCTAACCATAGGTTGGAAGGTTCCAAAAATGGAGCATACACAACTCAAAATATTGCACTATTCAAGGCCACTATCAGAATTTATTTCAATAGACTAACTGAAGAAGGGTGAAATTACAGTCAAATAAGATTTTAACAGAAAATGAAATGTCTGGAAAAATGTCATAGATTGGAAAGTATCCAAATCTAAGAAGCATCCCTATGAAAAATCTAATGTATTTTAAAGCTTATCTCCAACATAATATTGACTTAAAGGTCCAAGAGGACAATATTTCTCCATCAGTCCTCGATAAGGACCATTAGCTAAGATCGGAATTCCTACTCCCTCATATGAAACCCTAACTCATCCTATAAGAAACGTTCCCTAACTTTTGAGTAGACATTCATATGTTCATGGTTTCAAAATTTATCATTGCGTAAATATGAATAAGTGTTTTAAACATTTCATTTTCCAGTATTTTCAAAGTGCAAACGTGAAATGGTTTATAGATAGGTTTAGCGGGTGTATAGTGTAAAGAAACTTTTGAAACTAACAAGATGGGCCAAACCCTTAATTTCTTTGAAGAAGAGATTTTTCATCCCCAATTTCCCAGAAACGCTAAGAATTTGTGGCAAAGGATCGGAAAAATACATAAATTAACATTAAAACCCTCCACGGAACCCAAAATTCAAACTCTGTAATGCAATTCCCAACTCAAAATTCAAAATCTAATGCTGGAAATTCGTAAGAATTTTACCGTGGGAATGAAAGGCGTGTTGTTCCAGCCATTTGCACCAGATAATTAATATTTAGCAGGCACAACAATGTAATTCCAAGGCGAATGAGTCTTCTTCTAAACCTCTCAAATTTCTCACTAAAAACATCCAGGATTTAGAGCTTTGAGCTTTTCCTCCTTATCCTCGGCCTACAGTCTCTCGGCATATACTATTAAAAGTGGTTGGTCATAAAGGGGTGAGGATGGGATAAATTGAACATGTTTTTCTCTTATACTAATCGTTAGAAAGAAAAAGCCTTAATTCTGAGCATTGTTCATAGCCCAAAGTTGAGAGTGGATTTCTGTAGCCTGTTCACTACCAAGAACCTCGAAAGAGAAAGTACTTCGATCAGTTCGTGAACAGTGCGGTGACACATACTGCATAGGAATTGTTTCTGGAAGTGTTAATGCAGTAGATAAAATGAATCCAGGAGATGAAAAGTTGCTAGCAGAACAAACTGCATTCATAATCTCTTGCATGATAATATCTTGTCTACTAACAAGGGCATCCAATGCAATCACAAATAGATGCTTTCTTCTCCTGAGAAGTAGTTTCCCTGAAGAACCTAACCTATGGAGGAAGAACAAATCTATCACATAAAAATAGACTCTATCATCCCCATATCATTAACAAAACTATATAATCTTTGATCTCTGCATGCTTCAAGACTAAATGTTCAAGTTCTGAAGTGTTTTGATGAAGCCTTGTGTGGCAATCATTCCTTATCATTACTGCACAACAAATGTCCCACTTTTGGCTGCACTATTAATGGATCAAGTGTCTGCTAGAGATTCTTCCTAAACCCAAATCTCACAAATGTATCTAATAGAGTTGAGATTAGGGTTCCAGTTTTATGGGGTTTCTTTTGTAATCTAGTATACTCCTGTATTAATATCTTAGAAAAATGGTTACATTCATGGTTGTCAGGGGCCTGTCAAAGCGGAAACCAGGCCTCAGACAGTTTTTAAAGCTCAACACTATGTTGTCTGGGAAAGTCCAAGTGTATCTGCTATAACCTAAGACCTTTTGAAAAGCATCCCTATATTTTAGAAACAACAATACTAACAAGTAAAAGCATAAAGAAACTGAAGCCAACAAAGTTAACTAGGAGGTGGTTTGGCTAGCCCAACTTGGCTAGAGATCTCATACAAAGATCGAGTTGGAGCTTGTTCCTAGGGATTCAATAGTGCCTACAACCACAACTGAATTATCCTTAATGGAAGGGTCCCAATCCACCACCTGAAACAGAACCCAAATGCTTCTCCTACTAACCCCATGAGTGCTTGATTCTAGATTATTCTTGGCTGTTTTGCTAGCCATGGAAAAAGTGGTGCCAAAAATGTAAAGGTAAGACTACAAATAGAGTGTGTGAGTGTGTTTATTTTCAATTGGGCCTAGCCCAGGCAATTGAGAGGAGTGCTAATTTTGGAGATCAATCGTGTCAAAGTCAGAGTAACTCATTTCAGCCTAAAAGTCAACATTACAAGTCAAATGATTTATTTGAATTTGGGCTTAATGTTAAATCAGTCTAGAGCTCAGGCATGGTTTTCAAAGATGTATCCCTATAGCAGCAACATTTTGTTTTGAACATTCAAATATTTGGCATATCAAAAGTACTCCAGATATTATGGGCTTCAAAGTCAAACCTTTAGAAAGAAGGATGTCGAAATTTAAGAATGAGGCGACCCTCCAGAGCCTCAGAACCTATGTGTAATGTAAATATTTTTAGCTATACAGGTTACAGTAATATAATTATTTTATACCAAAAACAAAAATATTAAAAATAAAATAATAACCAAAAAAGAAACATAGTTTTAGACTTTTTACTAGACAAACATATGTTGACTGTTTAATTGCAGTTTATCAAATTAAAACATTCAATTGTTTGATGTGACATCCTAACTACGATTCTACAAGAGAGACTATGAAGTTCACATTAAGTGAACTTGCAATGAATAGAAAAAATTGGGAAAAGGTCATTATATATCTGTTTCAAGAAAGCATGAAAAGCAATTATCACTCTACTAAATTTCTTGCACAGTAAATAAATTTAACCATACTAAATTATCACATATATCTCAAAGTAGATGACTGGAGCATAATAAGGATTCTCTAAAAACAACCAATGAGTCAATTTACAGAATCAAAGAAGGTTGTCCATTACAACACATGTTCAAAAAACAAAAAGAAAAATAAAGATGGGGTTAGCTTATAAGTTATAACATTGCATCCACCAACAATGACACAACCAAATCTACGAAATAAAGAGCATTGGCATAAAATAGAAATTCAACATGGAATCCTTCTAGTGGGATGAGGAAACAAATTAGAGGAAGGGGAGAAAGGGGCATGCCAATTAACCTCCCAATATTTTCATTTTTGAGCTATCCATTGCTTGTTGTCCACTCTTCTGCCAGCCTATACACCATACAGGACTTGTATCCTGCTACAAAATCAAATTTAGTTTTAGATCAGTGGTTGATTTACTCTCCCATTATTGTTATTTACAATTGAAAGTTACATTATAATAGCAAGGGTTGGTTAATGGTGGCACCTATGCATGTAAACTATGTAATGTATCTTGAGAGCTAATATATATATTGAATGCTTCTACTCAAAATACTCCAGAACTAAACATAATGGTCATAATATTAAAACTTGATACATATGTATCTTCTAGATTTAAAAGAATATCATTTCTTTTTCATTTAAGCGCGTGATATATGAAAGACTGCTTCTATGACTGTTATATTTTCTTCTAAATAGCGTTGCAGTCTTGAAAATTTTTATCTTGAAGATCATAATAAAAAACAAAAGCTGGTCAAGCTACCTCAATGAGAGTCAAACCAAAGGGTTCCACCAGGGCCGAATTAATAAAAACACACTGCACACATCCAATATGATCAATGATGCTTACTTGTTCACAGTTGATGTAACCCTTATCTACTAGTTATAACATCATACATCAATGATACTTATGGTATTTTCTCTATGTAATCACTAGTTATAAGTAGTTAAAGCAAGCATGTCTTTAGGTATATAAGTAATAGTCACAAAGGCAGGATAAAAAAGCATAACCAGTACCATAAAAATATTTCCTTTCTCCTTTCATGAGCACTTGCTAGCTTTGTACCTACACTAGGCTTTGTTACACCAGGCTTTATTTCCTTCCTTTCATGAAGCCCTTGGTGATCGATATAAAGATGTTCTAGATCGTGAGCGATACCCAGCCAACTCTGCAGCAATAAGAATTAGCTGAAAGTTAAGGTCCACAAAGTCATTAAAGTGCTTTAGAAAAATAAAAATAAAAAGAACTCCATGGACCATGTGGGCCCTCCCATGAGCGCCACATGCCTCACCTCCTTCTCCATAACATAGCATGTAGGGCGTAAACCATGCCACTTAACATTGTATAATGGTAATATGTCTACTAATATGTCAATATGTCAATACAAGAGGCAGAAGGATAATCCAACTGCCCACTACAGGTGCACCAGTTTCAACATTATCGTCTTCTAGCATTTTATAATGATAGGCTTTCCTATTCAAACATATCAAATCTGCAGGATATGCAAACTCAACTGTGTCTAATTGTACCACTATATTTATGACATTGTGCTAAGAAATGAAAGAAAATATGAAGAAAAAGAAACTAGAAGAAAGTCGATCAGACCCTCATATCTGTTCATAGCTATCAGTGTACTTGCTTACAAGTTCTCATTGGTGTGCAAAATTGCAAACCATGGGATATGTGATTTTGGAGGATAAAAGGGATATATAAACCATAAATTATTTCATTTACATGGTCATGAAAATCACATAGAAAGGTTTCCAAAAAAATGGACCAAATAAAGTTGGCATCCATCATTTTGAAGCTAGATTCTTACTAGAATGATGATTGAGACATTTCCATTACTACTTAGGATGTTATGATCATTAATTAAATTTAAGTGTTCATAGATTTGGACAAAAGAAAAGTTGACATGCATCATTTTGAAGCTAAATTGTTACTATAATGATGATTAAGGCATTGTCATGACCACTTAGAATGTTATTTTCATAGATTAATCTTGAACGCTTAGTATAGTAATTGTGATATAATTATAGGATTGGGTGTTGGGTTCTAATTGAAGCCTAATGGAAGTTGAGAAATTTGAATGTTAAGGGACAGAGAAATATATGGACTTGTTTCTACATAGTTGTCTATGAGATGGATCTATGCACTACCAAAAAATGATGTGTGATTTGGAAACAAATGAATTAGAGCCAACAACAAGGGAAATTTTTACAATACTCCAGAGACTAACCATGCCTTGTTGACTGAAAATGAAAAGTCCAAAAGAAAGAAGATAAATAAAATTAAAAGACAATAAAATACCTCCTTGGGGCTTGTTTCTCTTTTAAGAAGACTCTTTTAACACATGGATTTGTTATCCAAATGATTTTGACACTTTTTCAAAGAAGAGAGGGCTTGTTTGCTACTCTAAAATTAAATCTATTGTATAGCTTTTAAGAAATGATAACTCACAATAAATATAATCTGAAACATTTTTCTTTTGTAACATAGGATGTCGAACAACACAAAGTAACGTGGGAGAAACGACTTACCTGCGATGGTGTTGAAGAGTACTTGGACATGGAAGAACACGCCCTAAACAACTTTCTTCCTTACCAATGTTCACCACAAATGTTCACCATGTCTAGTCCTCCAATTTCCTATGCTACGATGTTTGGAGGCCTCTCGTCTCTTCATCTACCAATCATATAAATTTAAGTGTTCATAGATCTGAACAAAAGAAAAGTTGAAAGGCATCATTTTGAAGCTAAATTATTACTAGAATAATGATTAAGACATTGTCATGACCACTTAGAATGATATTGTCATAAATTAATTTTAAAGGCTTAGCATAATAATTGTGACATAAAGATAGGATTGGGTGTTGTGTTCTAATTGAAGCTTAATGGAAGTTGAGAAATTTGAATGTTAAGGGACAAAGAAATATAGGAACTTGTTTCTACATAGTTGTCTACGAGATGGATCTATGAACTACCAAAAAATGATGTGTGATTTGGCAATAGACAAATTAGAGCCAACAACAAGGGAAATTTTTATAATAGTCCAGAGAGTAACCATGCCTTGTTTACTGAAAATGAAAAGTAAAAAAGGAAGAAGATAAATACAATTAAAAGACAATAAAATACCTCCTTAGGGTTTGTTTCTCCTTTAAGAAGACTCTTTAGCCACTTGGATTTGTTATCCAAATGATTTTGTTGATTTTGCAAAGAAGAGAGGGCTTGTTTGCTACTCTAAAATAAATCTATCATACATAAGAGAATATGTTGCAACAAAATAAGAAAAAAAGAAGCAAAGTAAGCACAAACACATCTGTTGAACATGACAGCTAATGTTGATGATGCTCCCATTCTGTATAATGATAAAACCCTATGTGCGGAACGATTACCATTGGTGAGTGTACGATTTTTTTTTAAGTTAAGAAAATCTATAAGCCATAATGCAAACACCTTGCAACTACTTAAACCCACTAAAATTTTGATAATGAGCTATAACGTTTCTTCTCATATAGCTTTTAAGAAATGATAACTCACAATAAATACAATTCAGAACATTTTTATTTTGTAACGTAGGACGTGGAACAACACAATGTAATGTGGTAGAAATGACTTACCTGCGATGACGTTGAAGAGTACTTGGACATTTGAGAACACACCCTAAACAACTTTCTTCCTTACCAATGTTCACCACAAATTTTCACCATGTCCACACCAATTTCCTATGCTTCGGCGTTTGGAGGCCTCTCGTCTCTTCATCTGCAAATCATATAAATTTAAGTGTTCACAGATTTTGACAAAAGAATAGTTGACACACATCATTTTGAAGCTAAATTGTTGCTAGAATGATGATTAAGGCATTTTCATGACCACTTAGAATTTTATTGTCATAAATTAATTTTAAAGGCTTAGTATAATAATTGTGACATAATTATAGGATTGGGTGTTGGGTTCTAATTGAAGCCTAATGGAAGTTGAGAAATTTTAATGTTCAGGGACAGAGAAATATATGGACTTGTTTATACATAGTTGTCTATGAGATGGATCTATGAACTACCAAAACATGATGTGTGATTTGGACACAGACCCATTAGAGCCAACAACAAGAAATTTTTTTAGAATACTACAAAGACTAACCATGCCTTGTTGACTGAAAATGAGAATTCCAAAAGAAAGAAGACAAATAAACTTAAAAGACAATAAAATACCTCCTTGGGGCTTGCTCCTCTTTTAAGAAAACACTTTTAACACTTGGATTTGTTATTCAATTGATTTATATGCTTTTGCAAAGAAGAGAGGCCTTGTTTGCTGCTCTAAAAATAAATCTATCGTACATGACAAAATATGTTGCAACAGAATAAGAAACAAAGAAACATAGTAACCACAAACATAATTGACCTGAACAAAAGTAAATCAGATGAACATGAAAACTGATGTTGATGATGCTCCCATTCTGTATAATGATAAAACCCCATGTGCAAAACAATTACCATTGGTGAGTGCACAACAATTTTTAAGTTAAGAAAATCTATAAGCCACAATGCAGACAACTTGCAACTACTTAAACCCACTAAAATTTTGATAATGAGCTCTAATGTTTACTCTCATATAGTTTTTAAGAAATGATAACTCATAATAAATATAATCCGAAACATTTTTATTTTGTAACATAGGACATGGAACAACACAATGTAACGTGGGAGAAACGACTTACCTACGATGTTGTTGAAGAGTACTTGGATGTGGAAGAACACACCCTAAACAACTTTCTTCCTTATAAATGTTCTCCACAAATGTTCACCGTGTCGAGTCCTCCAATCTCCTACGCTCTGGCGTTTAGAGATGTCACGTCTCTTGATCCACCAATCATATAAATTTAAGTGTTCACAGATTTGGACAAAAGAAAAGTTGACATGCATCATTTTGAAGCTAAATTGTTACTAGAATGATAATTAAGGCATTGTCATGACCACTTAGAATTTTATTGTCATAAATTAATTTTAAAGGCTTAGTATAATAATTGTGACATATTATAGGATTGGGTGTTTGTTTCTAATTGAAGCCTAATGGAAGTTGAGAAATTTGAATGTTAAGGGACAGAGAAATATATGGACTTGTTTCTACATAGTTGTCTATGAGATGGATCTATGCACTACCAAAAAATGATGTGTGATTTGGTAATAGAACGATTAAAGCCAACAAAAAGGGAAATTTTTACAATACTCCAGAGACTAACCATGCCTTGTTGACTGAAAACGAAAAGTCTGAAAGAAAGAACAAAAATAAAATTAAAAGACAATAAAATACCTCCTTGGGGCTTCTTTCTCTTTTAAGAAGACTCTTTTAACACTTGGATTTGTTATCCAAATGATTTTGATGCTTTCGCATATAAGAGAGGGCTTGTTTTCTACTCTAAAAGTAAATCTATTGCACATGATAGAATATATTGCAACATAACAAGAAACAAAGAAATAGAGTAACTACAGACACAACTGACATGAATAGAATTAAATTGGCTAAACATGACATCTAATGTTGATGATGCTCCCATTCTATATAATTATAAAATCATGTGTATAGAACAATTAACATTGGTGAGTCTACAAAAGAATTTAAGTTAAGAAAATCTATAAGCCAAAATGTAGACACCTTGCAACTACTTAAACCCACTAAAATTCTAATAATGAGCTATAATGTTTATTCTAATATAGTTTTTAAGAAATGGTAACTCACAATAAATATAATCAGAACATTTTTCTTTTGTAATGTAGGACGTGGAACAAAACAATGTAACATGGGAGAAACAACATCCTTGTAATGTTGTTGAAGAGTACTTGCATGTGGAAGAACACACCCTAAACAACTTTCTTCCTTACCAATGTTCACCACAAATGTTCACCATGTCCACTCCTCCAATTTCCTATGCTCTGGCGTTTGGAGGCATCTTGTCTCTTCATCTGTCAATCATATAAATTTAAGTGTCGACAGATTTGGACAAAAGAAAAGTTGACAGGGATCATTTTGAAGCTAAATTGTTACTAGAATGATGATTAAGGCATTGTCATGACGACTTAAAATTTTATTGTGATAAATAAATTAATAGGCTTAGTATAATAATTGTGACATAATTATAGGATTAGGTGATGGGTTCTAATTGAAGCCTAATTGAAGTTGAGAAATTTGAATGTTAAGGGACAAAGAAATATGTGGACTTGTTTCTAGATAGTTCTCTATGGGATGAATCTATGCACTACCAAAAAATGATGTGTGATTTGGAAACATGCAGATTAGAGCCAACAACAAGGGAATTTTTTACAATACTCTAGAGACTAACCATGCCTTGTTGACTAAAAACAAAAATTCCAAAAGAAAGAAGATAAATAAAATTAAAAGACAATAAAATACCTCCTTGGGGCTTGTTTCTCTTTTAAGAAGACTCTTTTAACACTTGGATTTGTTATCAAAATGATTTTGACGCTTTTGCAAAGAAGAGAGGGCTTGTTTGCTACTCTAAAAATAAATCTATCGTACATGACAGAATATGTTGCAACAAAATAAGAAACAAAGAAACAGAGTAACCATAGACACAACTAACCTAAACATAGTTAAATTGGTTGAACACAATAGCTAATGCTGATGACGCTCCCATTCTATATAATGATAAAACCTTGCATGCAGAATGATTACCATTGGTGAGTGTACAATTTTTTTTAAGTTAAGAAAATCTATAAGCCACAATGCAGACACCTTGCAACTACATAAACCCACTAAAATTTTGATAATGAGCTATAATGTTTCTTCTCATATAATTTTAAGAAATGATAACTCACATCAAATATAATCCGAAACATTTTTCTTTTGTAACATAGGACGTGAAACAACACAATATAACGTGGGAGAAACGAATTACATGTGATGTTGCTAAAGAGTACTTGGACGTGGAAGAACACACCCTAAACAAATTTCTTCCTTACCAATGTTCACACAAATGGTCACCATGTCCACTCCTCTAATTTCGTACACTCCGGCATTTGGAGGCCTCCTATCTCTTCATCTACCAATCATATAAATCTAAGTGTTCACAGATTTGGACAAAAGAAAATTTAACAAGCATCATTTGAAGCTAAATTTTTACTAGAATGATGATTAAGGCATTGTGAGGACCACATAGAATGTTATTGTCATAAATTAATTTTAAAGGTTTAGTATAATAATTGTGACATAATTATAGATTAGGTGTTGGGTCCTAATTGAAGCCTAATGGAAGTTGAGAAATTTGAATGTTAAGGGACAAAGAAACATATGGACTTGTTTCTACATAGTTCTTTATGAGATGGATCTATGCACTACCAAAAAATGATATGTGATTTGGCAATGGACCCATTAGAGCCAACAAAGGGACTTTTTACAATACTCCAGAGACTAACCATTCCTTGTTGACTGAAAATGAAAAGTCGAAAAGAAAGATGATAAATAAAATTAAAAGATATTAAAATACGTCATTGGGGCTTGTTTCTCTTTTAAGAGGACTCTTTTAACAATTGGATTTGTTATTCAATCGATTTAGACAAGTTTGCAAAGAAGAGAGGGCTTGTTTTCTACTCTAAAAATAAATCTATCATACATGATAGAATATGTTGCATCAGAATCAGAAACAAAGAAATAGAGTAACAAAAAACACAATTGACCTCAATAGAATTAAATCGGCTGAACATGACAGCTAATGCTAACAATGCTCCCATTCTGTATAATGATAAAACCCTGTGTGCGGAACGATTACCATTGGTGAGTGTAGGAAAATTTATAAGTTAAGCAAATATATAAGCTACAATTCACACTCCTTGAAACTACCTAAAGCCACTAAAATTTTGATAATGAGCTATAATGTTTCTAAACATATAGTTTTTAACAAATGATAACTCACAATAAATATAATCTGGAACATTTTTCTTTTCTAAAATAGGACATGGGACAACACAATGTAACATGGGAGAAATGACTTACCTGCGACGTTGTTGAAGAGTACTTCGACGTGGAAGAACACACCCTAAACAACTTTATTCCTTACCGATGTTCACCACAAATGTTCACCATGTCCACTCCTCCAATTTCCTACACTCTGACATTTGGAGGCCTCCCATCTCTTCATCTGTCAATCATATAAATTTAAGTGTTCACAAATTTGGACAAAAGAAAAGTTGACATGCATCATTTTGAAGCTAAATTGTTACTAGAATGATGATTAAGGCATTATCATGACCACTTAGAATGTTATTGTCATAAATTAATTTTAAAGGCTTAGTATAATAACTGTGACATAATTATAGGATTGGGTGTTGGGTTCTAATTGGAGCCTAATGGAAGTTGAAAAGTTTAAATGTTAAGGGACAGAGAAATATATGGACTTTTTTCTACATAGTTGTCTATGAGATGGATCTATGCACTATCAAAAAATGATGTGTGATTTGGCAATAGACAGATTAAAGCCAACAACAAGGGAAATTTTTACAATACTGCAGAGTCTAACCATGCCTTGTTGACTGAAAATGAAAAGTTCAAAAGAAAGAAGATAAATAAAATTAAAAGACAATAAAATACCTCCTTGGGACTTGTTTCTCCTTTTAGAATACTCTTTTAACACTTGGATTTGTTATCCAAATGATTTTGACACTTTTTCAAATAGGAGATGGCTTGTTTTCTACTCTAAAAATAAATCTATCGTAGACGATAGAATATGTTGCAATTGAATAAGAAACAAAGACACAACTGAGTAACCACAGACACAACTGACCTGAACAGAATTAAATCGACTAAACATGATAACTAATGTTGATGATGCTCCCATTTTGTATAATGATAAAACCATGTGCGCAGAACTATTACCATTGGTGAGTGTACAATTTTTTTTAGGTTAAGAAAATCTATAAGCCACAGTGCAGACACCTTTCATCTACTTAAACCCACTAATTTTTTTGATAATGAGCTATAATGTTTCTTCTCATATAGTTTTTAAGAAATGATAACTCACAGTAAATATAATCCAGAACATTTTTCTTTTGTAACGTAGGACGTGGAACAACACAATGTAACGTGGGAGAAATGACTTACCTGCGATGTTGCTGAAGAGTACTTGGATGTGGAAGAACACACCCTAAACAACTTTCTTCCTTACCAATGTTCACCACAAATGTTCACCATGTCCACTCCTCCAATTTCCTACGCTACGGCGTTTGGAGGCCTCCCGTCTCTTCATCTGCTAATCATATAAATTTAAGTGTTCACAAATTTGGACAAAATAAAAGTTGACAAGCATCATTTTGAAGCTAAATTGTTAATATAATGATGATTAAGGCATTGTCATAACCATCTAGAATGTTATTGTCATAAATTAATTTTAAAGGCTTAGTATAATAATTGTGACATAATTATAGGATTGGGTGTTGTGTTCTAATTGAAGCCTAATGGAACTTGAGAAATTTGAATGCTAAGGGACATATAAATATATGGACTTGTTTCTACATAGTTTTCTATGAGATGGATATCCTATAATTACTAGATCCTAAAAAAAAAGAGAATACTTGAAAATTACTTGAAGTGCTTCATATTTTACCCTCCAGAAATCGAGGTGATTTCTTAGATGATCCCACACTACTAACATTCTCTGTATGAACCAATGGATATCAAGAATGCAAAAATTTCCAAAAGGGATAGAAGCTCGATGGATCCATTGAACTCTAAAACGAGGAAAAAAACTACCAGAGAAAACCCTAGTAGCCATAGAAGGATATACAAATTATATACAAGGATATATAAAGCATGTAAGGGAATGAATACTACTGAAAACAACCAAGAAACAACTACAACGAAGAAAGAAAAACAATAACAAATAGTGTGTTACCTGAAAATATAAGGACTACGATGAGGTGTACCGATTGACCCCATGAAGGCCACGTAAGCAGAGGATTTAGAAAAAAGGGCATGCCTATGGATTTTTATCTTGTAGCAGTGAAACCCAAAAATCACATTAATAAGTAATAACGCTAATGAAGGTTGTAGACGCAGTAAAAAAAGGGAAATAATAAACAAAATGAATCCCTCCCTAACATGATAGTTGGGCTATCTCTTGGAAACAGAAATAGTAAGCATTTAATTAGAATCCCTCCCTAACATGATGGTTGGGCTTCCTCTTAGAAACATAAACACAACAACAAGCATTAAATTCAAAACAGGTCTCATCTGAAATATAATTATCGAAAAAAAAAATTCAATTATGAACTATCATAAGTATACAAAGTCGTATAGTCTAGAAGATTGTTGTAGGAGTGCCATTGAAGGCAACTATTGCTAACCCAAAGTCAAAATATATTCAATTCATCATGTAGAGTCAAGGAATTTTTTTTTGTGACACTCACATAAAAATAGTGCTGCAGGAAAACAAAGTACCTTCAAAAAACAAAGTACCTTAAAATTTTGTTTTGTTCCACAAAGTTCAAAAACCAAAGTATATTCAAAATTTGTTTTGTTGCACACAAATTAGTTTATGTTTGGACCCTCACAACCTAGTTCATTCCTTAGAAGCTAGAGCAATGCACATTCAAGTTGTTAAAACTTAACACATATCAATCCTTTTTGCCATCTTTTTGTAAGGCGCTGCATTAATTGTGGTTGTCAAATGATCATCACATTGAACATCCTCCTCATTATTTCTGTCTCCCATTTGCTGAAATTCAACAATGATTTCCTACTGAGGTTCATGAATCACAATTGAATGATTGTGTGCAACAAATGAATCATCATGTTCTTGTATCTCCTCCCCATGCTCACTCCTAGATGTTTCACCTGATTCCTGTATGGAACACACTTAAACTTGTTAGAATAACATTGTACCTCCAATTGAATTATTGCATTCTTCAAAAAATAATATAAACAACTAACCTAGGATTCATAACCAGTAATTATTTTTCCCCTCAATCTATCATGTGTTGTTGAAGACGTTGGGAACCATGTAATAAAGCATAGTTTAAGTCTTTCTCTAAAGCTTCCCTTTGAAACCGGTGAACCTACATTAACAAATATAATCATATTTATAAGGTAAAATAACTAATAAGATACAATTAACTCAATGTGACCATGGTTATTTTGCCCAAAATAGAAAATATAATATTTGGAAATATCACTTACCATGCCACCAGGAATACTATTATATCCACCAACGTCTAATTTGTGAGATCTAATTTTTGACACCGTAGCTTGGGTTGCTTCTGTTGTATCTTGAAGGCATCTCTTAGCTCCCCCTTGTGTAGATGGCCTGTAGTTTGGATTATTGCAAAATTTCCTCTTATACTTGGAATCTTTCATAAGTTCGTCCCATGTCAGTTGGTCTATGATCCAAGCTAGACATGGATACGTCAAGTTTTTTGTCAACTTTGACCTTAAATTGGACCTTTTTGAGTTAATGTATTTACTTGCAATCTCTAAAATAATTTCCTTATCAAATCTAGGATTACCAAATGCTATTACGACATCTTTAAATAGTTATTCTTTTTTGGCATTGATTTGTTTCCTCCAATCTATTTGGATGGTATTTCTAAATAATTGTTTTGCACAATGAAAAATAAAGTGATAAAATTTCAACCCCATTTCATACTTCAAGACATTTCCTTCTGAAGTGAGCAAGATTGTAACTTCTTGCATTCCTTTTGTGGTCACCGATGATATTTTAGTAGTCTTGGGGGTTGAGGTAGATGCCCTTATAGGTACATTAGGCACTTTTTCAATTATTTCCAGCATTTACAATGAAATTGTGGTACTGTTAAGAACCCAACAAAAATATGAAACTATTTTTCATTTCTAAAATAATTATCCTAAGCGTAATAAATGGAATTATATAAAAATAAAAAATATTACCTATTGATCTGAGGTAGGAGCTACACTCTCCAACAATGGCATTTCCCATAACTAAATTTGTTCAATTATTTCATCTCTGATTTGAAAATTTTCAGGAATAGCTGGTAGGAGCCTTAACATTCTCATTTGTGAGTCTATAAGACTCCTCAAAGAAACTTGTTCTGGTCCTAGTGGGAGAATTTCGATAAAACCCACATTTGATCTAAAGGGAATTTTATGGGGTTTTGGTCTTGGTGTAGAGGGCATAACATGACCCTCCATACCAACAGATTGTATACTTGTTGTAGTTTCCCTAGAAACATCATGCAAGGCACACATATAAATAATAAGATGGAATAATAGATGAATAATGTTGAAATATGTAACTAGGTTCGGTATTCATAATGACATATGTAATCACAATTTTATGTAATTTATGTAAAAAAAGGAAAAATAAGATTATTTTTGTTATGCTTGAGGCATGGGTTTCATGCTCAAGGAATTGTATTCTAGATCAAGCTCCCATTGTGAGCTCTTAGGATTGGTCATTGAGTTGTTGTCATAAAGACCCATTTGGGCATGTTACATATTGCACAGAAGATTTTTGTTTGAGTCAAATAGAGTCAAATGATCCTCCAGGACCAAGTCGAAATGTTCCATAAGAAACCATACTATAACTTGATGGAACACATGAATAAGCAAGTCCCATTATAGAATGACAATATCTCGGAAGACTCATTAAAAGAAGGTCATGAAGATGGAAAATGATCAATGACATGTACAGTACCATTGCAAAGAATCATGGCAACCAAAATAATAAGCACTATAAATAGGTGTCCATGAGGTATGTATAATAATTTTCTTTTTAAGGGTCCATAATAAGATGTAGTAGGGTTGAATTTATGGGTTTATATTTTAAGAAAACCCTAGTATTTAGAAACCCTAATCTTAAGGTATTTGTTCCCTATGATTTGATTTCTAGTGCATGGGATAAACTCTAGAATGACATAAAGGGAAAATAGTATGATCTAAGGTTTGAATTTAAGAAGCCCTAAAATGACCTCTTGATTACATAAAATTCTAGAAAAGTAACTTGACATCATGTTTTAGTATAATATATTGCTTGGGTTACTTGTTAAATAGTATTGCAGGTACAAGAAGTAAAAAATGGATGGGGTGATCCATTGAAAGACATGATGAAAGAAGGGAACTATACAAACCCTTAGAAACTATTCATAATATAGATGAATAACAAGGAAAAAGTAAAAGTTGAAAGACCTTTTCCATGGTTTAATGCATCTTAGAAAGAAGGTGTCATGGTAAGCATGCAAATTGGAGAAAGAGCTCATAGCTGAAGTAAAAGTCAACATACTGGTAGCAGTCATCATAGGACAATGTAGCTCTTGGTAACCTCATAAATCATGGAGTCATTGTGCAAAAAAATTATTAAATATATGCAATCTAAAGAAGTAAAAATACATCAAAAGCAATTATTAACAAGTGAAATCACCTTCATTGTTATGCCCTAGATTTCTCAACAAATAACATAATCAAACTCACGCAAATAAATGGTTAAATATTACATTTTTCATAACATTGGATGTATATGGGGGAATTAATGATCCCTGCATGCCAACATTGGGTGTATTGTGGGGCATAAATTATTCCTGCATGCCAAGAAAATGCGCGCTTAGAAAAACACAAATATTAGTAAATAGATATAGTGAAATACGTTAATTAAATGCACAAAAATATTGATCAAGTTTTACCACTAGCATTACCTTAGATGTATTAAAAGGTGTTATAGGGATTGGAATGACTTTAGAGATTGTGTGCATTCCACAAACATAAATTAGCATAATATAATAAGGAACATAAGATAATTGAACCTATAAAAGACAATATTCAAGCTTACCTCATGCATCATTATAGGAACGTCTTGCCCTTGTGTATTTGTTAACATTTCCATAAAAGTGGTTAATATCATTGAATTCCCCATAGTAGAATCTGTAACACCCATGGGTACATTCTTAAAAAAACATATAATAACATAAAAATAAGAGAACCATGATCAAAAAACCGATAAGAAAATAAAATCGGTAACACCAAATATATATGTCTTTCAAGCAAAACCTTAAACATTCAAATTACTTAATGTTCATTACAATTAAAAGCTCAATACTTAACTTGTAAAGAAAAATTATATTGTACTGAATCCTTACAACTAACTTAAAGTAAACATAGTGATCAAAAAATGTCATCCTCACATGTAAAACATTAAACATTCAAATTACTTAGTGTTCATTACAATTAAAAATGCAATGCTTAACTTGTAAAGAAAAAGTATATGGTAGTGAATGCTTAAAACTATCTTAAAGTAAACATAGTGATAAAAAAATGTCATCCTCGCAAGAAATCTCCTCATCTGATAGCATATATACCCCATCATTAATAGACCCTAAATCAACAAATAAATTAATACCATCATTTTCATAGTCTTCATCACCTTCAACTACAGTTAAATTAAAATCAATAAATTCATCATCTTCATGGATTTGATGCCTATGTGGTTGCTCATGTCCTTCAGACACTTCAATAAACTCATCCTAGTCTTCGTCTTGGTCATATGAATCATTGAAAATAAATTCTTCATCATCTCCATCTTGGCCATCTATGCCTTCAGGGGGAACTTCTGTCAAGTGAATGGTGGTCCTCTACATCTTGAAAAAATATTACTCTTCATCCTCTTGGATCATAATCAATCACGAATGACCAACTAGGTTGTTCTAAATTTGGAATGAGAAAATTTTGGCCACATTGACTTGGAAACACATAAGGTTTAGAAGTGGCTTCAAACATAGGTGTATTGATCATATGGAATCCACTATTATGGAGCACGATAGTTTTTTCTTCTCCCACTTCGATAAGCTTGTACCATTCAACATGAAAAATAACTTTCTTGAAAGACATAAAATCAAGCTCTATAATGTCCTCCAACACTCCATAGTAGTGAAGTGTGCTTTTGATTGGTTGTCTATCATTTGCATGTGAACGACATTCCACCTCAAATGATGTTGAATGTCCACAATCTTAGGTTTTTCTCTTTTCATCAACTTTTCGGATTCGAAAATGATCACCAAAATTCTACATTCCTTTGTAATATCTTACCTAAATTCATATAAATATCAACTAATTAGATTCAAGGATATGAAATCTAACAAAAACTTTATTAAATATATGCAATATATTAATATATATCACCTCCCCATTTATAGATCTTTTAATGAAATTCAATTGTTGTTGTGGTACTCTATCATTCCCTTTTGTTGTCTCGTGTTCAATATTGGTCTTTAGCCAATTCCACGAGCATCTCTCTGACCACTTTCTTTTATGTCTAGCAGGAAATCCTCGAGTAGTGTTTTCACCATGTCTATTATATATTTATCGGTTCGTGCATTTTCATCTTCTAATTTTTTTTTTTTTTTTTTTTTCAGTGTACTTCTCCATCCATTCCAACACAAAGTCAGAATTGTATGCAGCATACAAATGTAATGCCTCCCAATCCTTAGCATCTACAATGAAAAATGTATTTGTTCAATGATTATAATTAAAGCCATGTAATATAAAATTTAGGATAAAAATAACTCCTAACATTTTTTTTATACCTTTTATCTTATTTGAAGTCCCTTTAACCTCTATTTTTTCTCCTTGAAATGATTGAGATAGGTTATAATTCCATAATCGCGGAGCTTCAAGATGTGATTGAGGTAAGTACTCACTCAAATCAGCCATTGCATAGAAAACCACGTACCCCTTAACTATGGACCCTTGTGGTGGAGCCTTTTGCCTCACAAATTGTTTTAAGACCTTCATATATCTCTCCACGAACCACATTGTTCGAATATGAATAGGACCACATTGTTCAATCTCTTCTACTAGGTGTACAAGGTAGTGCTCTTGAGAATTAAAGAAGCTTGGAGGGAAGCACATTTGAATATCACACATCAAAAGTGAAACATTCATCTTCCAATACTTCAAGTCATCCTGATGTATCTCTTTAGATGAGACCCACCTACAAGTATTACCATGTATTACAATAAAGACTTGTGATTTCTTGTAAACTAAAAGTAGAAACTCATATAAAGGCATAACCAATGATGCACTAAAAATGATAAGAGTAGTGGAAGATTATGCATGATGGATAGAAAAATACCTCAGATATTTGCATAATTTATAAATATTCAAAGTGACATTGTTGACAAAAGTACTTGGTATTGCTACAGGCAACAAATACTGCATGAACATTAACAAATAACCATGTTCAAATATGCATGAACTGATTTTATCACTATACTGGCATGAATATTAACAAATCACCATGTTCAATTATGCATGAACTAATATTATCACTAGGATATACAATTTTCTAATTAAGTTTCCAACAAATATAACATGTGACAACATTACCTTTATCCAATTGTGCCAATCATGTGTTTTTAGGCCCGAGAAATTTGATCCATCTCTTGTGAATAAGTTTTTTAATGTCACACCAAAGCCAGAAGGAAATATTATGCTTTTCATAGTAGAAATGATGTTTTCTTTCTCATTTGATGTAAATGTCCATGGAGCATGAACATATGAGTTGTCTTCGTGCAACCACATGTTCGGTGTGATATTGGCAACTCGAAGGTCCTTTCTTAACTTTATTTGTGCTTCAAGGCTATTTCGATTTAGATGTTTCCACAAGGACTCTGCCACATTTTTCCCAATGTGCATAGTATCAAATAGGTAGGCTATTGACAAGCTCTCATAATATTCTAATTTATAGAAAATAGAGAGTCTTTTCTTTCTTGGGGGAAAACCTGTCCCTTCTTTTTTTTCATACATCACTTTCCACCTACCAGGGTTCATCTTTATTGGCTTCCTCATTTCCACTTCCTTTCCATTGAATTTATTTTTATCATGCACCCAATAGCGATGATTTTGTTGTAAGAATTGTCAATACTCATAATAGATTGTTTTATTGAGATCCCTTGACTTCCTATGCAACAATTTTGGCCCACATTATGGACAATCATGTTTCCCCTTTGTTTGTAGTTCTAAAATAAGATTGGAAACCATATTTAGTAAATGAAAAAATGAACACAATAATTATAAATGTAATTTAAATGATATTACCACAAAAAATAGAGAGCCTCGGGGCATCATGAATTGTCCAGATAAGAATCGCATGAAATAGGAATTTTCTATCATTGATATGTCTTGATACATCAAACACATTTACACCATCCCATAATTCATGAATCTCATCAATGAGGGGCTCCATGTATACATCCATATCTGTTACTTGATATTTCCCTAAGTAAACAAGGAGTTATTTATTAGGATTAACTAAATTGAAATATTTTTATATAATATTCTAGAGAGCATTGCATTCATATGTTCTAGTACCTGGTATGATAAGAGTTAACATTGCATTTTATTTTTTCATTGCCATTCAAGGGGGAAGCTTGTTGTTTATAATTAGCACTGACCAAACAGAATATGTTGTTCTAAGATCTCCAAAAGTATTGGCGTCATCCATTTCTAGAGAAATTCTTGTGTTCCTTGGATCATTTCTTAAATGTGGTCATTTTACCTCAATCACTTTCTAATATTTACTATTTGCAATAATACGCATGAAATCATCTTGGCTCCTCCCTTGTGCATGATAATCCATATATTTTTCCAACTCCTTGCATTTGAATATTCTCTCAAACCTTGGCTTTAATGGAATGGGTTGTAGTACTTTATAAGGAACCTTCTTGGATACTTGATCTTGACGATACCTATTTGTGTGACACATTTGGTATTGTTGTAAATTTTCATTATCTCCATAGTACAATATATGGTCATTTGGACATGCATCATATGTCTTGTACTCCATTCCAATGTCTTTCATTATTGAAGATACTTCTCTATGAGAATGAAGCAAGTTATTGTCCTTTGGAGGTATTTTGTTTTCCAAAATTCTGCATAGTGCAATAAATGATTTTTATAAGTATACACAATATTCAAACCTTTTAAGACATATAGAGCATTAATTTATAGGAATATCAATCCAACCTTAATATATTAGTAAAGCATGTGTTTGTCAATCCATGTGTAACCTTCAAGTTCAACAACAACATAAGTGTCACTAATATAGAAGATTAAACGTTTGCATAAAGAGGTGTCCTAGCCAACTAAGCTAGGGGTGAATCAACAACGTGAGATAATTGGCCTTTATTGTTACAAATTAGCAATCGCATATGTAGATCTGAGCTCTAACTCCTCCAACTCGAATTTACTGAGTAAACTAGGTGACATAGGCCATGTCACACAAGTTAATTTCATCCCAGTTCTCTGTTGATGTGGAAATTCAAATTTCTTCAATATAATCAAGGAAAAATCAAATTGAGAATTTCTTGCTACTATTTTCAACACATAGTTCATTTGAATGTATTACTTTCACTATGAACTTGGCATATTTCACATGTTGAGTTCATAAGGTTTTGGGCTGATGTGGTTCTATGTGTTGTGTATATAAATAATAGGTGTCCATCTCTTTCTATTAGAAACAAGACTCCCTATGCAATGTGCTATGGCCACATTTCTTCAGTGAGGCATCTCAGGGTATTGAGTTCCTCTTGGTATGCTTTCATACCTAAGGAACATATAAAAAAACTCAGTGCAAGGAGTCACAAATGTATCTTCTTTGGGTACTCATACTTCCAAAGCATACCATCTCTATGATGAAGTGAATAAGAAGTTTATAATATCTAGAGATGTGATCTTTCTTGAGTCTTCCAAGATTGACAATGTTGTTGAGTGGCAGCTTAATCATTTGGATAGATTTGAACATGCAAAGTATTTTCAAGAGTTTGATAGTGATATTCCACATCTCCTTCTCTTAGGTCTATACTTTCTATGAAGAACCTTGAAGAAATTAGGTTGAAGTAAATCCCTTCCCCTTCTTTGTCAGGAAAGAGCTAAGAGACTACTGGTAGTAGGTAGTCGAATCCGACAAGAAGTGAGGGTACATGCAAGATACAAAGCAAGGATTAATGCAAAGGAGTAATGCAAAGGAGTGTACTGACTATATGCATATCATAAAACATCTTTCATCCCACTTAGGATGCCTTGCATCGTGCCTAGTTAGTCATAAGATCATGTTGGTCATAACGTCTACAGCTTAAATAAACAAGTGGTAATACTCTTCATCTTCTAAGATATATAATAAAAAAGTGAAATGGAGCAAGACACATAGAGGAAACACATGGAATGACTTTTAGTTCTTGCAGCCATGCATTTCATAAAAGACAAAATGATACGACAATGATGAGAAAACTTTTAAGCTATAGTAAGAGGTGTATTTTAAAAGATATGCTTTGTTTTCCATACCTAGACTCCAAAGGCTTATGCATGAGATGGAGTCTTCATGCGGTCCTGATATTCTATCATACCTTGGGTTCCTTGTTCTACTTGTTTTTCTCCTCAACTCGTTGAGAGTCATCTATCATGTCATCTTTCTTCGTGGCCCCTGAGAGACATAACTGTGTAGTTTGAGCTGGCAATGGCTATTGTGGGATGAGGCCCTGGGAGGACACATTTACATAGTTTTAGGATGAAATGCACTGGTATGGGATGAGGCACTAGGAGGACACATCTACGCAATTTCAGGATGCAAGGAAGAGTAGGTAGTCAAGAGACAAAACTGCATAATTTCTAGAGAGAGTGGATTCTGACTAAGGGAAGGACATTGGAGGAAACCACTGCATAGTTTTGAATGCTTAGTGAGGTTGGGATTTCTACAAATTTCACAATTCCAACAAGAAAGCGAAAAGCTTGAGGGTTACATATGTGAAGTGCGCAGTCCAGGAAAGTTGGATGAGGCTATGTTGCTAAGGAAACTCTGAAATTTGGCTAAGTGTGAGATGAGTGGAACTGATGTGAATAGTGATAAAAATTGACTACAATCACACACTTGAAAACTTAGCGATACAACATAGACCATCCAGAACATATAACACATACTTCACTTAATGCAACAACCTTTGTGGCAGCTTACAACAAGTGCGGCTCCGATGATAGACTTTGGGAGGATAAAGGTGACACTTGTGTAAGAGTGTGTGAAATGAGTGTGAAACATGTCTATGTGGTGAGGACAACCCATTCTCATAAATATTTCCCCTTGAAAGAAAACAAACCTTTGTTTGCATGACAAGTGATAACCCCCATGCCTAAAGATGACACATTCTATGTAAATATAAAAGCATGAACGACTCTTAAGATCGAAAAGGGGAGCTTGAGATCATCAACTTACCAATAAGTGACTAAGGAATGATTGATCACAATATCCATAGTAGGCTCTGAAATTTAAGTGCAGGCCAAAATTTTGGTGGGTATTGTAGCCACTACAATAGAGCCTTCACCTTCTTGCCAGCTTCTTTTTCAACCAGTATCTTGAATTCTACGAACTTGGAGAATGTCTCATATTTCTTCCACGTGAAGAAGATCCAACACTTACGTGAGAATTGATTAATAAAAATGACAACATATTTGTGTGTGAAAGTGTAGCTTGTTGAGAAAGGTCCATAAACATCATAGTGGATCCTTTCTAGGGCGGCATGTGCTTTGTTGTCCCAATCATGGAATGCGGATTTTGTGTACTTCTGCAATGTACATCCTTTACATACATCCTACTGCTTAAGTGCTCCTTTAAGGAGGCCAATGGTTATTTATTGTATAATATTCAAGGTATCATGATGCAAATGACCAAGTATTTTGTGCCAAAGTTCATCGACATCATGACCTGCACTTTCTCCGCCTTAGTGTTTAATGCAACATAGTCTTCTACATCTAGCTTACACAGGTTCTTCACACAAACCTTGATCTGCTTCACCTGTCTAGCAGCGATGTGTCTCAAGAGTGTTTTTCCTTTGTTGAATATCACTTCACAACCATGGTAAACCAACCCCTTGGTGAATACTAGTAAATGGACCACTATTCCTTTACCTTTACCTTTTTTCACTAGTGGCTCGTATTGAAAATTTTAAGAAAAAATATTTCATTTCTCTTAATTTATTTTCTTAAAATCCCCCTCCATGTAGCAGTGCCGAATGCAATGATAAACAAGTTGTCTCTATTCATATCAGTAGATATGAAAGGGACAGAAGAGGAATTGATGTCCGAGAAATCTTGTTAGGAAAGGTTGTCGCGTTCTTCTTAGTCGACTACCCTCACAAAACAAAGAGCCCAACAAATAGTTGTCTTTATATAAGATAACGTGAATGGTATGTAAAATAACAACCTCGGTATAGGTGCAAGACAATAGTTGTTAGCAAGGTGGTGGACTTAGGGCTTATTGTGAGAGTCAATTTTGTAGTTGTTAGTTAATATTGTCTTAAATTGATATGTTTGTGTCTTAGTTGTTATTTGTATTAAATAAGTTTCATCTAAAGTGGTCATTGTCTTAAATATAAAGTTTTGTCTTAAAATATTTTTGTCTCAAACTGTTTTTGTCTTAAATATAAAGTTTTGTTTTAAAATATTTTCATTTTAAATTATTTTTGTCTTAAATATAAAATTTTGTCTTAAAATATTTTTGTCTCAAAGTGATTTTGTCTTAAACTATTTTTGTCTTAAATATAAAGTTGTCTTAAACTATTTTTGTCTCAAACTGTTTTTCTCTTAAAGTTATAATTCAATTGATATTAAATTTTAGTGTAAAATAACTAAAATAAAAAGTGATTTTTTAAGACCAAAGATGTCTTTTGTATTAAGTTCCTTGGTGTAGTAATGTTCTTTGAGGCTAAATACCTTCTATAAAATTCTATAGATTTGTTTAGATGAATAGTTGAATAAATGGACTTGTCAATAGATGTAAGAATAAATATATACCTCAAGTTTGGAAACACAGTTGGGAAGAACAGGTACCCCACGGATCGATACCTTTGCATAACCGTCGTATTCAAATTAATGCGATCTAAAAAGTTAGCTAAATACAATGATGGGCAAGAGGACGAGGGAACAAACGCATATAGTTCCAAGTGCATAAAAACGATTCCCTAAACAGGATGTATTGCATGACCAAATTTCCACCAAAACCTATACGCCAAATATGCTTGGGACAAAAAAATAGGTTGCCCGCCTTGCAAGGGTGCATAAAAGGCACAAACTCTCTCGGAAGGGAGTTTAAGACATCAGATTTTGAATTTTTTTTTTTCAGGTAATTGACTTTTTAACTTGTAAGATATTACAAGTTCAAAATTAAAAGAGTAATGCATGTATATTTATTTGTCAAATCTTTGTATGGAAATGGGTTTTTTTGTCCCGAAATTAAAAAAAAAAAAAAAAAACATCTCATATACCAATTTGAGGTTTGACTTAAAAAATATATTATTAATTTATTATTATTATGGCTATTAAAAAAATATTACACATTTACTTAGTAATAAATACCATCCCATAAATATTAATATTGTAGAGTACTATGTAGATTGATTAAATATAGTACTAATTAACCTAAAAAATGTACATTTGTGACACAATATGCATTACATTGTATTATACTAGCATAGATCTATTTTAACTCCGGATTTACCAAGAGTTGAGAGGGATCAAATCTATCAAAATGTAAACTTATTTTTTAGTGCAAAATGTGAGGAAAAGTTTATAGCTTGAGAGATTTGATCCCTCTAAGCTCTTGGTAAATATTTAGTTTACATGGATCTCAATGATTAAATCTACTAAAATGTAATACTCTTTTTTTCACTTCTTTTTTAGTGAAAAACTTGAGGAAATGTTTGCACCTTAGAGATTTAATTCCTTTAGGCTCTAGGTTTATATCTTGAGAGATTTGATTCATCTAAGAACTTGGTAAATCTCTAGTTAACATGGATTTCTATGATCCAATCTGTAAAGATGTAAACTTCTTTTGAGTGCAAAAATTGAGGAAAAGTTTGCCCCTTAAGATATTTATTTCCTCTAGGCTCACCCTAAGAGATTTTATTCCTTTAGGTTCTTGGTAAATCACAAGTTAAGATGGACCTCTATACTAGTTTTGAGCAACTCACTAATAAGGTGTTTTAACTATATTCAAATATTCTATTCATGATTCTAATTAAATGCTAATATATATCCCTTATATTTGGAAATAGAAAACATCTATATATCTATCTATATAATTATTTATATTATTAATTTTTTAAAAATGGTTATAGATCAACTCTATATTAAACACTAACCTAATTACGAATATCATTCATACCTTGAATTAGAAAAAATCTATTAATAAATATTGAAATATTTGATTTTGGCTACATTTGTTTTTGTAATTAATATTTTTAAATGATATATCAAATCTATATAAAGAATGGAATAAACTAGAAATATCTTTTTGCTGAAGCAAGAGTCGGTCCTTCTATTTAATTATATCGTAAAAAAATTACATAAAGTACAACATACCAAAGGAGATGTGAGCCAAATAGTTATCGAGCCACACAAAGCCTTGGGAGCCAAGCCAAAGGCCAACAATCTGGGCCAAGGGCCCACAAAACATTACATCATTACCATAATTCAATCTTTCGCTAAGACCATGCGATCTGCCTCCTGAGATCTTACAGTCAAGGATCTATTTCAGAAATCTAACATGCAAACCCTTTAAGTTTTGAATCGGATCTGATAAGGATATAGAGACAACAATAAAAAGATTTCGGGTCTGCCTAGGAGGATAACCCTCGAGCATGTAATCTGCCCGAAATCCACCGATCCCAACCTTGCTAAGTAACTTGCACGGTGATTAACAACGCCCCTGGACCCGAAGTCTAATAAAGCCACCGCTTAAGTTAATTTCGGGTCCGTTTGGCATGGTAACTGCCTTGCTATTTGCCATGCGAAATTCCTAGGATTGCCTCTATTTTGCCTATCTGCCAGCACGTTAACTAAGCTCTCAGCATAGTTAATTCAAAGGCGATCTTTAGTGAATTTCGTTTTCATAAAAATACTTGTCCTATATATTGACTCCCGCCCACGAACTTTGGGTTTGTAGAGTTCTAGGTACATATTCCCACCCAAAGACTGGATATCTTGTCCGCATATTTCCATGCACTGCTTCACCGTATAGACCAAAATTCCTCTGTTTCCATTAGTCTACCTCCTGCTAGTTTCCCTTGCTCTGATAGAACTCCCTGTCCGCATTCACCTGTCTGAGACACTCTTCCCTCAATCTACCTTGGGGGATCTCTATCCAGTCATATTTTTTATTGCTCTTAGCACAGAGTACACCTTCATTAGCTAATATATCTGCTAATTTTTTGGTTGTTCGGTGCACATGAGTAAAACTAAGGGTTCTCATGTTCTGCAGGTGGGATTGAATCTGTTGATAAACTTGCAGAAGTCGCCAATGTATTGATACTTTATCTGGAGCTGAGCCATAGCAAATTTTCTTAACCGAATTAATAATCAATTCGGAATCAACTTCAATTATGGTATTATGAAGATTTGAATCGCTCAAGATTTCTACGCATTGCTCAAGGGCCATGAGCTATGCCATATTATTATTAGCTTTCCCAAAATGACTATGAAAGATGGTTTTTATGAAACCCTTTTCATCTCTTATTGCTCCTCCATACCCAGCCATACCTGGGTTTCCTATTGAGGCCCCATCTGTATTGCATTTCATAATACCCTAAGGGGGAGGTTGCCATAAATCCTTATCAGTGAGTATATGACTTACATTCATGTTTCTGCCATATGGGACAAGCCCCTGAAGACCCAAATGTAGTAGTATATGCACATCTGTATCTTTTGGTTCATCGTCAAGGGGTTTTTTAATGAGGGTTCCTACTGTCTCATTGAGCTGTCTTAAAATCTGAGCCATGATGCTCTGGGAAGAACCTTTCCTATTCTTGAATATTTTGTTGTTGTGTTCTTTCCAGACATCCCAAATTAGAAAGCCTAGAATTAAAGCCCAAGCTTTGTTGATTATTTCATTATCAGAGAAATTTTTCCTCCTCTTCTTCAAAGTGCTGGTAATGCTACCCATGTCCCTGTCTGTTTATTTGAATATTGAAGCTACCCATTTCCACAAGGTGGATGTAAATGGGCAGAAGTTGAGTGGGTGATCCATAGTTTCTTCTTGTAATTCACATAGTTGGCATCTGGATGGACCACATACCCCTCTTTTCCTAAGGTTTTCCCAAGTCATAATTTTTTTATGCTACACTAACCATGTGAACAGTTTGATTTTCATCTAGTTTTGGTTCTGCCATAGGTCCTTCCATACCCAATCAAGGTTTGGAAAGTCAAGCCCAAGGGTTATGCGCTTTGCCTCTTTGAGGTTAAAGTTTCATTCATCGTTTTTACCCCATCCTAGCTACTCTAAATCTGTTGATGTCAGAATCTTTCTCTATTCCAAGATGGTTGTTAAAGCTTTTGTCTGTGTTTTTAACGGGGAGTCTCATTGTATACCAAGTTCTTCCATATTCTCCATTTTCCCTCGCTTATTTCCTGATCCCAAAATTCATTTACCCTGAGTAACCCTTTGTTGTAAATATCGTTCTTGAGATTGGCGAATTCTTCTCTTAACAACTTAGGTTCCTATTGCCAATTATCTTCCCAAAACCAAGCAAGGTTTCCATCTCTTAGTTCCCAGAAACAGTGTTTCTGAACAATGGCTCTATTCTCCCAAGCTTTGTTTCAAATGTGGGAGCCTTTGATGATCCCAGACATTCTAATGTGATCCCCTTCTTGTCAATTGTTTGCATATTTCTATTTCCAAATTTTGGCCCAAGGTGAAGCTGAATCTTTTAGCCATCTCCACCATAGTTTTTCCCCCAAAACTTTGTTAAGTATTTCAGGGTCATCAAGTTCCAAACCTCCATGTGTCTTAGTTTTATAGATCTTTTCCCAGGCTACCAAAGCCAATTGGTTTTTCTCTTCCCCTTTTCCTGAAAGGAAATCTCTTTGGATATTTCTGCATTGTTTCATAACTCCTTTAGGAGCTAGAAGGGCTGAAAACATAAAGATGGGGATAGTTTGTAGGATAGCTTTTGGGAGCACTAGTTGTCCTGCTAAATTCAAAGACCCGTTTGTCATTTCCAGATTTTGTCCTGGAGCTTATTAGTCACAGGCTCCCAAACTGCCTTGCTCAGAGGTTTGTTTGCTAGAGGTACTCCCAAATATTTAGAGGGTAGCATATCTCTTTGAAAACCTAGAATTCTAGATATATTTCTCTGAATAGCAATGTCAATATTAAAAAAGAAAATCTTTGATTTGGTAAGGCTTACCTTTGTACCCGTAGCCATTGCAAAGTCATTCAGTATTTGTTTGTAGGCTAGAGCTTCCTGACCGTGGGTGTACCCTACAACATGGTATCATTCACAAATTGTTGATGGGTCAAAGCATCTCCATTCATGGTGGGTTTGAGACCATGGATTTGGCCTTCTGCTTTGGCAAATTTGATAGAATTGCCTAGCCCTTCCATCATGAGAATAAAGAGGAAGGGTGAGAGTGGATCTCCTTGTCTGAGACCTCTCGAAGGTCTAAAGGTTGTGGATGGTGAACCATTTAACAGGATTGAAAAATTGGAGGTAGTTATAAGGGCCATTACCCATCTTTTCTAGTTATGGTCGAAGCCATAAGATATTAGAACTTCCTTGATGTAAGCCCAGCTTAGCTTATCATATGCCTTTTCTAGGTCAAGTTCTATAATCATTCCCACCTACCTATTTCTCTTAAGTGAGTGAACCACCTCATGAGCTTGAATGATATTGTTGAGAATTTGCCTGCCTTCCACATATCCAGTTTTCTCCTCAGACACGAGAGTTGGAAGAAGGGGCTTAAGCCTGTTGGCAATTATTTTGGAAATAATTTTGTACACCACATTGCATAATGCTATTGGTCTAAATCTATCTAGTGTCATAGCATTATCCTGCTTTGGAATCAAGGATATGAAAGAGGTATTGAGTGCCTTCAAAACTGTTTTTTTTTCCTTGAGTCCTCCACCACATCAATGATATCGTGCTTGAATATTCCCCAACATGCTTTAAATAAGTCAACATTGAAACCATATGGACCTGGCACTTTTCCATTTTTCATCTCTTTGATGATTCCACTGACCTCCTCTTCATTCACTAGTCTGTTTAGATTATAATTGTCTTCTCTTGTCACAAGCTTAGGAATGTGCTTTGTAAAGTCATTGATGAATTGTGATCCATCTAATAGAGGTTCCTTAGCTATGCATTGGAAATGTTGAACCAAAGCAACTTCTATTTCTTTGTGGGTATTGAGTTCATTTCCTTAAGAATCTTTGATTTTTGAAATCCTGTTATGAGACCTATGATCCATGGTAGATTTGTGAAAAACCATGTATTCCTTTCTCCTTCTTTTAACCATTGTACCCTTGATTTCTATTTCTAGAATACCTCCTCTTGCTTGCATAATCCTTCCCATTCCTGTTGATGATGGTCATCTTGTTCCTTTCTCTCCTCGTTGAAGCCATCTGTGATGAGGATCTGGTTAATTTCTTGTAGCTTCCATTCAACTACTTTTTTGGCTTCAAAAATGTTGCCAAACTCATTCTTATTCCAATCTTTAAGCCTAAGTTTGATGTGTTTCAATCTTTTATTCAGGAGGAACATTTTGGTGCCCTAAAATTGGATATCCTCTGTCCACCATTTTTCAATATTGCTGATAAAGTTAGGATGGGTAAGCTAATGTTTTCAAACCTGAAAGGTTTGTTTCTTGGGGTTCCTATAAAGGATGTTTCAAGTTGAACAAGCCAGTGATCCGAGCCACCAAAAGGGAGTATCGTAGTTGACAAGTCAAGGTCTGTAAGGATGAGGTCCTCCAAGATAATAAATCTATCTAGTTTTGAGGCGATTTGAGACTCTCCTCCCCTTTTATTATTCCAGGTCAAGATAGCATTACTTGTATCTGTATCTACTAGCCTCATGTTGTTTATGAAGTTTTGAAATGCTATGGAATCTCTACCTAGTGATCTGGTTCCACCTTTTTTTTTCCGATAGGGACGTGATCATGTTAAAGTCCCCTCCCAGAATATAGGGGATACCCAAATGTCTGTTTCTTAATTCCTCCAGTGAGGCAAGAAGCCCAAGTTTGTCTTCAGAATTTTGTGGACCATAAACATTTGTGATTAAATAAACTTCCTTGTCCCCCAAAGGTTGGATGACCACTGATAGATAGTTCTTGGATGCTTCATCATCTAGGATTCCTATTTTTTGAGGGTTCGAAAGTTTGAAAAATCCTCCTGCTATTTTATTTGCTTTAACTTGTAGATATTCATATTTAATCAACCATTTTTTTGTGTATTTCTCTTATTTTTTCTATTGAACATTTTGTTTCCTCGATAAATATCATATCTGGTTTTTCTTCTTTCATTCTATTGTTGAGATTTCTTTGTTTCCTTTTTCTTGCTAGACCCCTAATATTCCAGGTTGTAAGCTTCATTAAGAAAGATTTGTAAATGAGTAACTAGTTAGGTCTTTCATCTTACCTGAGTTGATCATAAGTTTTCCACATTCAATCAACAACTCATTCTGTTTTTTTCTTCCTCTTTTCCTTTCTGGGTTCTTGGGAGCTTGTCCCCTTGTTGCCTACATAGTTTTAACCCCTCCATTATCATGACTATCATAGTTTCTTTTGACCCCTGCACCCTTTGCCTGCATTCTCCAGAGGAAGAGCTATTGTACCATGGAAAATTTTAGGGGCAAATGTTCACCCTTTGGCGAAATTAAGAGGTTTTAAATTTTTAGTGGGAAAATATTTTGTATCATAGTACATTTTTACAAATTGCCTCAAATAGCCCACCTTATTTTAAGGGAGAGGGTAAAAAAGGTAAATTTAGCCCTTGAAATTAGTAGTTACAACCTTCCATTCGCCTTAATTTTCAAGAATAGGTTTTATTTAAGTGAATCCTATGGGCCAAATACCATATTTATAAAAGAGGTATGGTAAATTAATAAAAATATAAATAAATGAGAGGTATGGTAAATAAATAAAACATTTTTTGTATTCGCTCCATAAGTCACCTTATATACATGCAATGGTGTAAATAAATAAAAATATAAATAAAGTGGAGGTATGGTAAATAAGTAAAACCTGTTTTTATACTTACTCAAAAGGCATGGTAAATAAATGAAAAATATAAATAAACTAGACGTATGGTAAATAAATAAAACCTCTTTTTATGTTTAGTCCATAACCCTCTCTCTATTTATGAAGGATCAAAAAAGAGGTTTTATTTAAGTGAATCTTATGGGCCAAATACCATATTTGTAAAAGAGGTATGGTAATTAATAAAAATATAAATAAACGAGAGGTATGGTAAACAAATAAAACATTTTTTATATTTACTCCATAAGTCACCTTATATTTACGAACACATAAAAAATGCATTATATTTAGGTGAAACCTATGGGAAAAATACTATGGGCCAAATACCATGGGCTAGATTATTATTAATACCATGCAAAAAACATTATTAACCCTAATATTAGTATTGATAAAAATAAAAATGGCACATGGTATTGACCCATGGTATTCACGTGGAATGTAGCCTATTGAAATGGGGGAATTAAACCATCATAGATCCATCTTTACTCTAGATCTACTAAGCCCCGAGAGGTATCAAATATCGTGATATGCAAACTAGGATAGAGTGAAAAAATATTTGATCCCTCTCGGGGCTTGGTGGATCAAGAGTAAAAATAGATGTTGTAAGTTAATGTATGTTAAACATTTTAACTTGGTTAAAATAAAAAATAAATAAAAATCAATTATTCATTTTTATAAATTACTAATAGTAATTTTTAAGCTCGAGGTTTATGATAAGCCATGGTATTGACTCATGGTAATACCATGGTATTCATGTGAGAGTAGACTATTTAAAGGGAAAATTCTATCATCTTTACGAAGTGCTCAAAGGGATAAGTTAAGATGGATATAGGCTGGTTTTATGATAATGAAGATATTAAATAGACTTAGGAAATTATATTTTAAAAATATCTTAAGGTGAATGGTTAAAGCTACATTTAGTCACTTCACAAAATTTAGTAAAAAATACCAATATCTCCATTAACATCGGTTTTTAACTTTTTCTGATTTAACAAAAAAAAATTCAAAACAATGAAACATTATCACTCTTTCCGCATCACCCTCGTAGAAGATTTCTCACCATTTTTCAAACTTTCTCAATATGATATCTTCATGAAAATGTTTAGGTACTGATATTGGATTAGTTGTTTGAAAAATAAGTTGGTTTGTACAATCTTTCATCTTTTGTGCTATTCTTAGTTTGTCCTAATGATTTGTAGGGGTTGGAGCCACTGCACCATATTTTCCTCAAAGGTGTAGATTGTTCACCAAAAAGGAAATTATTCTACATGTTACAACGCTGTTAAAAAATGCGAGACCTATGAGGGTAGTGAATTATGCTAATAAGTAATTTAGATTGGGAGAGATGTAATTAAATTTTATTATTTAATTCAATATTTCCAATTAAAATAATAATAAATCTACATTTATATATTCATATATTGATTGGAAGGACTCTCACAATGGTCACTTCTTTCAATTAGATCCCCTTCAAGCCCTTGGGATACCTAATACTTTCTTATATAATATAGTTGGGGCTTGCTACTTGTTGGCCTGTTGGGGTAAACAAACTTTATGTGTTTTTTTTATCTCGCAGTTGGAGTCTATGGAATAAGAAAGAAATTTGATAACTTGAAAAAAGTAGTAGCTTGACAAAAGTTGTAGAGAAAAGATTAATCTCTCCTACCTTGACAGAACTCATCGTTAATATCAACAACTACAAGAACTTTGTTGTGGAATATTATCAAAACTGATAGAAGGATATGAAAGAGTGTATTGTAAGAACCTTGAAAAACACGACCACTCAAAACTTGGAACATTGTTTGTAGGAAGAGAAAATTATGTTTCTTTTTCCAAACATGTATGTTAGTATATTACAGTTTAATGAATATGTTTTCTTATTATCATATATGGTTTCATACTTTAACAAAACATTAGCCAAGACTTCACAATGTTTTATTATTCAGTAAAAGATTTTCCAAAATCTTACAAGATTTTATAATTCAGTGAAATATTCTCCATCACTGTACAAGATAATATAATCTGGTAAGAGATTTGCCAAAAAATTATATATACATATTATATTATTGATAAAATCACCTCCCATTTTTCCTATGTATCATGGGGATTAGCCCATTTATTATACATATAAATTTAGGGTGGTTCTTAAAATTTTCCCTGTATTGTACTCTATTAAATTCATCTTGAGGTAGCGAATCCACTCCTTTGGTTGTTCCTTCCTCCAGTGACTTTTCTAGATTGAGATGCTCCCTTTACAGTATGTCCTGCAGTTCATGATCCTCTATACCTGCTTTTCTTGGGGTCATTTCTTGGTCCCTATCAAGTTCCATAGTGCTTGGTTGTTCCTCCCTTTGTTGGCTTTTATCAGATCTATCCTCCATGCTCTCATCCTTTTCCTTCTCTACAGGATTGTCCTTCATTACTTGATTCGTTCTTTCATCCCCCTCTTCTTCCTCTAATATCTTGAACCTATTATGACTCGGCTATTTTTCCTCATACCTTTTTTTTTTGTTTTTTCTCCCTCCTTTTCCTCTGCCCCCCACCTTGGTAAAGATTTCCATCTCTTTACCTGAGGTTGCTTTGATACTGCTCTCCATTTTACTTAAAGGGTAGTCTCTGAAAAGGTGCCCGTGTTCATGGCATTTGCAACATCTGAAAGGTACATGCTCATAGTCCACCACATGTACCCATTCTTCATCATATACTCTAGAATTATTTCATCCAGAAAAGCCCCAGAAAGGTCCATTTCCATGCATATTATGGAAAATGAGGTATTTTTTTGTCGCAGAGTGGCTTCTGATATTTTTAAAAACTTCCCTAGTTTATTCCCTATGGCTTTGAATGATTCTGACAGCCAGTAATCTAGAGGTAGGGAATATAGTCTTACCCATACCAACACTGAAGTAAATGTTTCTCGCTCTGGAACAAAGTTCGTTAACCATGGCCTCATATAGTGGCCTACAGCCGCATAGTAGTAAGGTCCTCCCTCAAACACCCTATGTTGGGTCCCTATAATACTAGTGATTACCCCATTACTATTGTAGTTATACCCCTTATTTATATTGTTGTGCTCCTATTACCCCCATATTGTTATTTCTGTGCCCCATAGAATCCCTCTATTGTTATTTTTGTGGCTTTATATTATTATTGTTAGGTCGGCTGGATTATATTGTGACTCCTTAGACTCCTATATATAGAAAGGAGGTTTTTTCATTTGTATCATCGAAGAATTGTTCATTTATGTAATGTAAAGGAGGTTTCCCCCTCGAAGAGGCTGAATTCTAAGGCGTTAATCTTTCTTTTCTATCTTTTCTTGAGCTGGTTTCATAACATTTGGTATCAGAGCTTTGGAATTCTAGGGTTTCGCTGCTCCAAACAGGTCATCGTGGAATTTTCGCTATAATTTTTTTCTATGACGTTTCAGTAGTCGAAAAAAAAAACCCATTTGAGAAGAATTGGCGCTGAACCTTCTGTCTAAATTTCATAGCTTTTCGCGTGATATGTTCGGAGATATGATCTGAGGAAGTTGACCTTTTTGCAGACTCCTGAATTACATTCAAAACAAGTGATCTGGGGAAAATCGTCATAACTCTCTCTCTGAGGATCGGATTAAAATTTCGTAAAAAGGTACAAAAAGAGGACGAACTGTAGTTTCTTGTGAGTGTGTTTCAGATTCAAAGGTTGAAACAGTGACTCGTGGAAAGTCGTACAAGTCCGCTCTACTGAACCAGTCTAAAAGAAAGTCACTATGGGAGATTTCACATAACTCTTCCTTGGAGAATCCAATTTGGCTCAAACTTGTGGCATTGGAAAGAGGACGTAGAAGGCTACTACAGGTAGCAATTTCAGAACTGGATGATCCAAAATTACAGAGATACATTAGACTCAATATCAGGCTTCTATAAAGTGAAAAAAGGTGTGTAGTTTTTTTTTTTAATTTTTGTGTAAGCTTGTTTTAACGGAATTGAAAGGGCATAGTAAAGCATTATTATCGGTAACTGATGCCCCGAGGAAAGAAAATGCAAACACCTAGTAAGGAACCTGAAAGCTCTAGCATGACCCATGAAGAAGAGGAAGAAATGCTACATGATATATCAAAATTGGAAGAACAAGTGCAACAAATGTCACGCTCACAAAAGCTAACAGAAGCTAAGATAAGTGGCGTGGAATCTAAGATAAATGGCGTGGAATCTAAGATAAAGGGCATGGAAGCTAAGATGGATGATTCGAAGACAGACTTGAAGAGAGACATGGCAGATTTGAAGATAGATATGAAGACAGACATGGAAGAATTGAAGAAGTTGCTACAAGAAAGGGTCACTAATGGTGAAAAGGTAGTAAAGGAAACTCATGATGAAAACAAAAGAAATGTTAATCATGATACCATAGATGCTAATGGTGGATCGAGGAATCACCATATTCCAAAAATCGATATGAGGAAGTTTGATGGCAAGGATCCCGCTACATGGATATTACAGATGGAGCAATTCCTCGATCTCAATAATGTGCAAAACACACAAAAGGTACGTATGGCAACTGTATATTTGGAACCAAATCAGTTTGTGTGGTATCAATGGCTTTGCTCTCGTAAACAATTTATCACTTGGGCAATTTTTACGGAAGAAATGATAGCACATTATGAAGATACAAAAAGCAACACTTTTTTTAGCCAATTGATAAGTCTCAAAAAAAAGGGTTCAGTAATGGAGCACATTGAGGAGTTCCAAAAATTGAACATAAGGGTAAAAGATATTCCAGAGGAGCATAGGATTGATGTGTTCATAGGGTCTTTAAAGGATAATATCCAACATGATGTTTGCCTTTGGGAACCAGATTCATTAGAGAAGGCATTCAGGTTAGCAAGAAAAATGGAAAGCAAAATTATGGCAACCAGGAAGCATACCACTCACAACTATAAAGACGGAAGTGTTTTTGCCCCTATTCTTCCACAACCTATAAGGTTGACACCACAAAAATTGGAAGAAAAAAGAGCCAAAGGGCTTTGTTACAGTTGTGATAGCAAATACACTAAAGGTCATAAGTGTGCTGAGAAGAAATTATTCTACATAGATTGTGAAGAGGAAGAAGAAAAGGAGCAAGAAAGGTCAAAAGAAGAAGATATACTCCAGGAACAAAGCCTAGATGAAGAACAAATAAATCCGACCATATCTTGTAATGCATTGGCGGGAATTACCACTCCTCAAACCATCAAGATAGAAGGACAAATCAAGAAGAAAAAGGTAATAGTGTTGATTGATTCAGGAAGCACCCACAATTTTATTCATTGTAGGGTAGCAAAAGAATTGAATTGCTTCCTATATCCAGCACCAGAGTGTCAAGTGATGATTGCAAATGGAGGAACAATAAATTGCTCTGGAAAGTGCCATAATATCAAGCTATCCATGGGAGAATATGTATTGACTAGCCCAATGCTTTCCATTCCAATGGGAGGTGCGGATGTTGTACTAGGAGTCCAATGGCTACAATCCTTGGGTACAATAGCTTTTAATTTTCAAGAACTTTTCATCAAATTTTCTGCGGAAGGAAAGGAAGTTGAATTAAGGGGTATTGCAGGGAAACCAGGAAAGATAATCAGCTCTCATGGTATGACAAAGCTTCTAAAAAAGGAGCAAAGAGGTGTAATTGCACAATTATGCTCGCTAGATGTTTCCACATTGGAATCATCTATTTCTCCAGATCTCCAAAAAGGCTTGGACAATCATTCCAAGGTATTTGAGACTCCCAAGGGTCTCCCACCTATGCGTGATCATGATCATGCTATTCATCTGATTCCAGGAAGTGTTCCTCCAAACATCAGGCCGTACAGATATCCCTATGTCCAAAAAAGTGAAATTGAACGTATGGTTGCAGAAATGCTAGAGGCTGGTATAATTCAACCGAGTCAAAGTTCTTTCTCAGCTCTAGTAGTATTGGTGCACAAGAAGGATGGATCATGGCGCATGTGTCCAGATTATAGGGAGCTCAACAAGCTCACTATTAAAGATAAGTTCCCCATTCCTGTTATTGATGAATTACTAGATGAATTGCATGGATCAATTTACTTCACCAAGTTGGATCTTCGTTCGGGATATCATCAAATCAGAATGAAGATTGAAGACATTCCAAAAACGACATTTAGAACTCATGAGGGTCATTATGAATTTTTGGTCATGCCTTTTGGCCTTACCAATGCACCTTCAACATTTCAAGGTTTGATGAATTCAATTTTCAAACCATTCCTTAGAAAATTTGTGTTAGTATTTTTTGATGATATACTAATCTACAGCAAGTCTTGGAAGGATCATGTTGAACATGTTGACAGGGTGCTACAACTATTGGAGGAGAAACAATTATATGCAAAAAGATCCAAATGTTTCTTTGGAGTCCAGGAGGTGGAATATTTGGGTCATATTGTATCTCATGAAGGAGTTAAGGTAGACCCTAGCAAAATTAAAGCCATTAAGGAATGGAAAATCCCCACATCCATAAAGCATCTGCGAGGATTTCTTGGGTTGACAGGGTATTATCGCAAGTTTGTTAAGAATTATGGGAGAATAGCAGCACCTCTAACAACATTATTGAAGAAAGATTCATTTTCATGGACTCCGGAAGCAACAAAGGCCTTTGAACATCTTAAAGAGGCAATGTGCCAAGCACCGGTCTTAGCTACACCGGACTTCACAAAAACCTTTATTGTGGAATGTGATGCTTCAGGAAATGGAATTGGTGCTGTTCTAATGCAAGATGAAAGACCCATTGCTTTTGAAAGTCGTCCAATCAAGGGAAAGTTTTTAAGCAAAGCTATTTATGAGAAGGAAATGTTGGCAATACTCCATGCACTTAAGAAATGGCGACCCTACCTAATGGGAAGACACTTCAAGGTAAAAACGGATCATGATAGCCTTAAATACTTTTTAGAACAAAGATTATCCTCTGAAGAGCAACAAAAGTGGGTCACAAAGATGTTGGGTTATGACTTTGAAATCATCTACAAAAAAGGGAAGCAAAATGTGGTGGCAGATGCACTCTCAAGAAAGGATGAGGATGTGGAAGCATTGTTGTGTGCCATTTCTATTATCCAACCAGATTGGATAAACGAAGCAAGGGAGGAATGGAAGAATGACGAAGAAGTGTGGGCACTTATTCGAAAGCTACAACAAGATTCCAGTACTTCTGATACATTTAGCTGGAAAAATGATTCGTTATGGTACAAAGATCGCTTATACCTCTGTAAGAATTCCCAGCTAAAACAAAAGATTCTTATGGAATTGCACACTTCTCCCTTAGGAGGGCACTCAGGATTTTTAAAAACTTACCACAGGGTTAAGAAGGAATTTTTTTTGGATGGCCTTAAATCAGATATTCAAAAGTTTGTGGCGGAATGTTTGGTTTGCCAGCAAAATAAAGTTGAAACAATTAAGACACCGGGTCTATTACAACCTTTATCCATTCCAAGCCAACGTTGGGAGGAGGTTTCAATGGATTTTATCACAGGTTTACCCAAGTCTGAGGGAAAGAGTGTCATCATGGTGGTAGTTGACAGACTTACCAAGTATGCACACTTTTGTGCATTATCACATCCATTTAAAGCCAGTACAGTTTCTACTGCATTTATGGAAACAGTTCAAAAGCTACATGGAAACCCAAAGATTATTGTAAGTGACAGAGATCCCATTTTCACTGGAAATTTTTGGACAGAATTATTTTCTTGTCTTGGTACTCAGTTAGCTCATAGCTCATCTTATCATCCTCAATCTGATGGGCAAACTGAGATAGTAAACAAATGTTTGGAAGGATATCTTCGTTGCTTTGTATCTGATAAACAGACACAATGGGTCAAATGGTTGCCTCTGGCTGAATGGTGGTATAACACTTCCTTCCATACAGCAACAAAAATGACCCCATTTATGGCACTTTATGGGTATCAACCACCATCCATCACATCATATTTAAGAGAAAATTCTAAGGTTCAGGCAGTGGAACATCACATCGAACATCAACAACAAGTCCTCCAACTCTTAAAGGATAACCTCGTGTTGGCACAAAATAGAATGAAACAACAGGCAGATCAACATCGCAGTGAAAGAAGTTTTGATGTAGGTGATTGGGTATTCCTACGGCTACAACCATATAAGCAAATGTCCCTAAAGCAAGCTAAGAAGGATAATAAATTATCACCAAAGTATTATGATTCGTACAAGGTGTTGCAAAAGATTGGTACTATGGCATACAAATTGGAGCTTCTTGCAGCTTCTCGATTGCACCCAGTCTTCCATGTTTCATGTTTAAAGAAGGTTATAGGTGACAAGCTCCCAATTCAAACAATATTGCCAAAACTTGATGAGGAAGGAAAAATTATATTGGAACCGGAAGCAGTCACAGAAACAAGAACTCGACAGCTACGAAATTGATCAATTTCAGAGTATCTTATCAAGTGGAAGAACTTATCCGCTGAAGATTCCACATGGGAGGATGAGAATTTTATGCAGAAGTATCGAGAACTACTCAAGCGTCGAGGAAAACACTTTTTTGAAGGAGAGGGGGACGTTGGGTCCCTATAATACTAGTGATTACCCCATTACTATTGTAGTTATACCCCTTATTTATATTGTTGTGTCCCTATTACCCCCATATTGTTATTTATGTGCCCCATAGAATCCCTCTATTGTTATTTTTGTGGCTTTATATTATTATTGTTAGGTCGGCTGGATTATATTGTGACTCCTTAGACTCCTATATATAGGAATGAGGTTTTGTCATTTGTATCATCGAAGAATTGTTCATTTATGTAATGTAAAGGAGGTTGCCCCCTCGAAGAGGCTGAATTCTAAGGCGTTGATCTTTCTTTTCTATCTTTTCTTGAGCTGGTTTCATAACACCCTATCTCTATCCACTAGGTTTGTAAACACAACTATGAAGAAACCCTTGGATCCAAGGTGTAGATCTATTTCTCCCTTAAGTTTCCAATGTTTCTTTATCCATGCATGTAGTGCCTTCTCTGGTGGCCAAAATCCCATGAATTTACATATCATTGCATAAGTCACCATGTGCTCCCTGTGTGCCTGTAGCGTTGGGTCACTTAACACCACTCGGGGTGTGATGGATGCCTTAGGTTTACATGGTCCTGTCTTACTGCTGGAGTTAGCCTTTTGATTGTCTACTCCTATATGCTTCTCTCTTCTGACTTCCTCCTACATTTCTGCTTTCCTCTATGCTCTGTTGTTTTCTTGTTTTCCTCTGTATGTACTCCGGTTTCCGCTTCCACGGGCTTCTTGAAGCGGTTTGATACAACATGGTTATAGGAGGGAGTGGAGCTCCCCCCTTCTCACCCTTCCATGGTGCCTAGCTCTGAAATCCTACTGCAAACCTTAGTTCTACACGTTTTTAGAACTCCTCCCTCTCAAAAAATATTTCTTTTGAAAAAATTAAAAATATCACACTCAATGAAAAATGAAAAAATACATTATTTATTTATTTTTGTTTATTTAAATTTGATTTAAAATTATGTTATTTAATATAATTATTGATATATTACATTAATAATTAACATTAAAATATGTTTTCGTTATTATTTTTTTTTTTATATTTCAAATATTACATGTGAACTAAATATAAAATAAAATACACACAATATAATGTCTATAATATTATTTTTATATGTTATCAATCAACTATTTAGTAAGTAGTAAAATAATTACATATTACATATCCTAATTACATATTACATATCCTTGCCATATTAAAAAGTATATTATTTTTTTTTACTTTTAATTATTTTATCTTTTATAATTTTATTTATGGTGAATTCTTTTTAACGATCACTAATTTATTAATGTAAGTATGATTTTATTATTTTTAATATAATATTATCCTTATAAGACAATATGTTGCACGCCTTCTACCATAATAACATAAAATTTTAAATAAACTATAATGTTAAATATATAATTATTAATATTCTATTTATGAGTATATAACTATAAAATATATAGATTTTAATAATGTAAAAAATAAACATTAAATATAATATTTTGAAATAATATATATATATATATATATATATATATATATATATATATATATATATATATATATTACATTAAAATTTAAACATATTAAATAGCCTGGGGCTAATCGTTAAAAGTAAAACATTGTTAATAAACAAATAAAAATGAATTTTTTTAAAAGCATCAGATGGTATTCACTGACTATTCACCGGTAGGTTCATTAAAGCGTTATATTAATGATTATTATGAAATTATTACAGCTTGACGTTAGGGAATATCATTAGCGATCATACTTCCTGACTGTTCTAGATACTTGCATTAAAGATGATTTAAATTTGTAACTGACATTTACATAGAAAGACAAAGAGAGGGGCATGTCGTTATCGCATCGATATCACGATCTGATCGTATCTCCATCGTGATCTGATTGCATCTCAGTACCTCTCCTTTATCTCCATCACGATCTGATTATATCTCGGTACCTCTCTCTCTCTTTATCAAATTTTTATCTTTAACCTCTCTTTTTCCCAATTAGGTAGAGTTCCTTCTTTTTCTTTATCACACATATATTTTTACAATTAAATTAAGTTAAGCTAATCAGAAATTTATCTTTATCACATATATTTTTATAATTAAATTAAGTTAAGCTAATCAAAAGTTTAGTATTAATGTGAAAGGAATGGAAAAACACTTTACTGATATATAAAATGCTATAAAATACTGTCATCAAAATTGTATGATATTCAGTAAAAATACTTTTGGGACCATTTTTATACCAACAAAATCTCTACGAAATTTGAATCACTAATATGATAAAACTAAACCCTACACAACTGCCCCATAAAAAGACATTTGGCCACCAATATAAAGGCCCACCTAAGTTTTACACTAGCTTTACCATCTAACCTGGTTTATGGAAATTATATTGTATAATGGCAGTCTCACTCCATCCCAAATCTCTTATATAAACACTAAACTCTACCCAACTGTCCACTTGGAAGGCATTTGCCAAAGGTCCACCTAGATTTGACACTCATTTACCCATCTAACTAGGCTTGTGCTGGTTGCACTAAATTCAAGTGCTGCATTTTTTTTTGAATCTAGGATAATCGGTAATTGGTGAGAGTTGTCCTGAACAGATCTTTTTGAATTTAGGATAATCCGTAATTGGTGAGAGTTATCCTCAACAACTGGCTGCCACTATAAACCTAAACCTAGGCTTCATGCAACAACCTGCAAGCCTCACCATAGCAGGAAACTTATCCCTCAACAAGTGCTTCACCTACTCTTCTAGCCAAGACACAATAGGTCAAATATATACTCAATAAGATTTGAACCCTCATTTCATGAGTTTCACCCAGCTAAACTCACCCCTAAACCCGATATCACTGTATAAAGGCCATATTCTTACTAATACCAAATCTCTTCCATGACCAGCAGCAAATATACTAAAAAAAACCAAACAACTTATCTCCACCTCACAAAATTATAATTATATCTCAATATGCTTCATTTGTTTATTCCAACAACAAATTGGCTATGCACAGCATAGTTTTCGCCTTCGTTGTTACTAAGCTGAAAAAGATGTGTAAAATCGTCGATCCAACTGATCAGGGTATTTGGTGGAAAGACGATACCAAGTGAGCCTATCATTTTTAGTGAGGATGCAGGAAAATTTCTGGGGAGCAAAGAATTATGGACACTCAAACATTACGTTGCGGTCTGTTAAATCTGCCAAGATATCCTTCAGGAAAGATGCCATATACTTGGTCGCCATGAAGCAAACCAATGTAAACAATGACTTCTCCAAAGATATCAGAACCATTCATCCTGGCCTAGCGATGATCGGGGGTGTGGATAACCTTAAGCTCTTTTGGGTAGACGTTTCTGTAGGAATTTACAGGTGTTTTGTTAGGATCTTGAAATAGGAAGATGTAGAGTCTAATGAAGAAGTGAATTTCTCGCATTTTGTCATCCTGTCAAAGCTCGAGGGATTAACTAAAGCAAGGGCTCTGATAAGATTGTGAGGATGTTACCTTCTGTCACTATAGACCGTAGAAAATTGGCTTCTCAATGCCCCCAGAAGGACGAGTGCGTTCAAGTCTTAAAGCTTTCCAGTACTGCAGCGGCTCGATTGGATCTCATCAATTCACTCAGCAAAAGCTTATGGCTCATAAAGATTGAATTCATGTTTGCAATTAATTTTCTCTTAACTCTGTGAGCTGAGTAACAACTTTAGAGTTACACAACAACTTTGGAGTTACAGACTCTGGAGTTGCTGTTAGAGAAATTTACAATGACTTCATAAAGAATGTGTAAGGCATAAGATGTAAAGCAGAGACTTTTGATGTGGTATCTTCATAAAGAATGTGTAAGGCATAAGATGTATCTCTACCATGTACTAGGCCGAGTGGATGACACCTGTATAACGGTCGTTTTCATACCAACTTTTTAAGATGGCAGAGGAAGATCACCTATTTGTGGGTAAGGAGGATTGATACCATCTAGAAATCCAGCAATATATTGGAATATGAAAAAATGTCCAATTTGTTACTGAATTACTCTACTATTAATTGCAGATAATCTTTTCAGCATGACAGACAAAAGGGGACAGTACAAAAGGCGACTTAAATATGTGTTTAACAATATTGTTTTTCCTATTAAAAGTAAGACTGCACTGCAACGACAATTTATTAGAGTGCTGCCAATATACAGATGTATAAGGCTACTTTATGAAAGCAACGTGATCAATATCCATGTGAACCATAGGACTGACTGTCTGTGGAAGCATTACATAAGCCATGAAAGTATGCACAGTAAGTAGGTTGAAAGACTTTCGAATTGTGTAAAACTATGCAACAACTATATAAGGTGTTATAATGAGTTGTAATGTGATTGATAGCTATCTGAACAATGGCACTCTTAGTAGAAGCATTATATGTGGTTTTATCAAGAATATTAATTAAGGAATGATATTTCTAATGCTCCTATCACTTTGGCTGTTATGCAAATATTCACAACATTATAAAGATTTACAATGTAATTCATATGCACCAAGTGATGTCCTTGTCTTTAGTTCTTTCACTGTTCCTAAGCCCATTGCTACTAAGCTGCAGGTTCTTTCCGTGCCTTTAACTCATGCTATTCGTAAACCGTTGGCTACTAAAATAGAAATCTATTTCTATATCTGTATCTATATCCCCTTTCTTTATTCCCTTCCCTGGGCTTCGGCACAATTGGATGTCGCCAGCTATATGACAATGAATATCTAAGCCGGAGATGTATGGTGTAACAGATTTTTTAACATATAACCTTAATAGTGTAATATATACCTGTGAAATAAATATTCATTTATATTAACAGATTAAAAAGTTAATAGTACAGCAGATTAAAAAGTTAATAGTACAGTGAAAAATTATATTTCCATATTCTATTATAATTTATTTTATTCTTAATATGCAGTTGATATATAAAATTTAAAAAATATTAATAACAAAAAATAGTTTAGTGTAGATTATAAATCAAATATTTCTATATGTTTGAGAGATAATAGATGAATTTTATTCTATCCTAATTCTATATATATATATACAAAGAGACAAAAAAACCTGTCACGTTTTAAAAAATATTTATAACTAAAATAATTTATATAGAGAGATGGTATCCTATGGATAAATGCTTTCTACTTTTGAATATGAGGTTGCATGTATTAACAATTTAATGTGGAGATTCTCAATCATAAATTAAATATGTCAATGTAACTATTTATATATTATATAAAACAAGGGAAAATAAAAGATTTCTTATAGTTAAAACTTATTAGCATCTTGTTCAAAAACAACATCCTAACTTTGCATGTGTCAATATAGTGAGGATAGTAATAGAGGGGGTGAGACTAATGCATGTATCCTTTTATGTTTGTGGTACCAGACCTCAATGAGGTGGGGGAGGCATACCCATACCCACCAAGATAACTTAGTATAAAAATAATGGTTCGCCCATAATTATGAAACTGAGCAATGAAGTACATGGTGAATGGTACATGACACACTGGCGTAACAAACCCAAAAAATAATACAATGTGTCCCATATACATAATGCACCTGATAAAAACACGAGTCAGGAGTGAATACAATAATATTTGAGTACATGAGAAACAAAGTCCCTTCCCTCAAAAAATGGGTAGGAGAAGGGGTAGAACAACCAAAGAAGCCCTATTGAACAAGGAAGGGCTCTGCAAAATTGAATGGATCATCTGGAGGAGATATGCATGCTATGAACACTGCGATCAATAGGAACCGAACCCATCAACTCTACGGAACTGCATCTAAGGCTGTAGCATAGTAGGTATGCATCCAAGCATGTGAGGGGATACCTGAATGGCCACCCCCTCATGAGGTCTGAAACATCTCACACATACCCGAGAGTCACTAGTACAATTTGCTACATCACTGGACCATCAAGTGTATGGATCATGAACATGAAACAACTAAGTCAAAGGGAAATAATGAGACTCTCTGCTCGATCCAAGGCGCCAAACAAGAATGGAAGTTGGAACCCATATACATCATCCTCTAGGCTATTCTTCTGGAATAAATGAGTTGATGTTGACATAATAGGGCCCGCGATAGACAAGGCAATGAGGATCCTCAACTGATGCACGAGGGAAAATTGTAATGTGACTCGTGGACTGACATGAGGGATAATGAGGAAATGGGACTGAGGGACAAACAAATGACTATCCTTGTGAAAGCATAAAGTGCATGGTTGACTTGGCAGCAATTGACTCAATTCCAGAGGGGATGGAGACAGTATGACTAGAGGCCAAAATGGGCAACACAGGATGAACAATATGCAAATATGGATGGAATACTATGACATGATATGATGGGACATGAGATAGATTCCAAGAATGCAAGGGTGACTCATCGCAGATGCTCTGAACAAGGGTGACTCGATGACGCTACCACAGAGACTAGGCCAGGTGGAGACCATGAAAACATGAGTAAATGATGGTTACTCATGATGAAAATCAACATATGGTACGACAAGTATTAAGAGGAGGTGGACCTCAAAGTACAAGTATCACTTTATGATCAAATTCGATTTTGAGAGATGATGAACTGACCCTTCTTGGAAAAATGGCTTCCTAGTGAAGTTTCAAATCATCAAAACTGAGGAAGACCCATTATAGAGATCAGTGAGAGCTTTCCAATGGTGTTGACAATTCGTCAAATTAAGATATGGTCTAGTCGCAATGGGCAATAAAAATATTGTGGATTTTTCTATGAAAGGATGTTTTCCCTCCAATTTGGATTCATTTGCTAAGTGAGTTGTGGTGAATTTGGGGAGGAGGAAAAAGCCCTAAATCTTGTGGATATCGTAGTGGAAAAACTGACCAATAGAATCAGGATTTGTGACTTTCAGGTAGGTGGCCTTACTTGTTTAAAGATGGCCTTAATGCTTCTTGGAACAATGGTTCCTAGTGAAGAATTAAGGGAAGACAAAAACGAGAATAAACTACTAGAGGAGGTCTAGAATGATCCTCGCCCACTAAGTCAAACATGGGGACTATGTGGACATAGAGTAGAATATTTGAAGATGTGGTATCAAACATCTACGATATGCAATGTGCATATGGCTCGCCAGAGAAGCTGGTAGGACAAACTATCCAAGGAATGGGAGGATAATCGGCCATACCTAGATTCTGTGGGATCTAGGTTGAGACTCAATTGAGAAGACAGCCAAGGGAAAACCATCATGCCCCCAAGTATGGGATGCTGATCTGGTATGAAAAGGTGGGAATGATGCCCCCCTAGCAGGAGGAGTTTGTAGAGCGCCATTGTGTTTCGAGTGCTCATAAAAGGGATTCGATCATCTTAGACTAACTTGGCATGAAGTCCTCCACAAGATGATACGGAGATGTAGGGTTCTATGTTCCCCCCCAGTATACTATGAGTGTACTGGATGTATTTAGAGGTAAGGGCTCAAAACACTTATATGATACATAATATCATTATGCATTTTATATGACGATGATGGTTCATCATTTGTGTGGTTATCTTTTGTGGTATACATGTGATAAATGCCAATCAAGAATATTGTTTGCAATGGTATCTACTGTTAGAGGCTAGATTGACCTCAGGTTGAATGGAGGCAATCCTAGGATAACCACAAACCATGCTTAACTTGGTAGCTAGCCCTACCAGGTCGGGAGAGGGCTCTCTCCTTGTCAATTTTAGTTGAGATGACTAAATCAAATATGGATTTTAGGCTAGGTATAGTAGCTCTAGGGTTTGGTTGATTTTGATGGTTTTGTTGCTAGATCAAATGGAGTAGGCACCTTTGGGTATGAGAAATCAAGTTAGAATTGCAAGGTGTTCTATGGGGCGAGGTGGGTAGGTGTTTTGGCACTTAGAATTGAGTGAAATGGTAGGTCTAAGACTGGTAAGGGGCTAAGGAGGGCACACAAAGGTCATGAATCCTCTTCAAACAACAGAAAACATTAAAAACTAAATGTATTCCCAAGAGAGAGCACTGATATCAATGTATTCCACCTATCTATCTTGATTCATTTAGTTAAGAAGAAAGAAATAGATGTTGGCACATATAACACATGAGAGAAACTGATAACAAAAAGGAGAAACAATGCCAAGACACGTTACCACAAGAATCCCACAAAAATAGTTGCAAACCCTTGTTTATTTCCTTGCCAGACTACTGTAGTGATGTACAATGAAGCTCAAAGCATCCACAAGTGTCCAACATTTACAAATGACTAAGAAAATACATAATATGGGCACCAAACCACCTGTGCTAGCCATCAGGGGTCGAATGCATGAGAAGAGAGGTGGTTTCAACCATATCTAAACTAACAACATGAATATAGGCAGTGGAATAGTTTGCCTCTAAAACCATAGAAACTGATTCATTCAACCCCAAACCACCTCAAAATGATGAATCTACCCTCAAGAGTCATTTTTCAATTACATTTACATACCATAGCATCATTTACATTCATATATTCATCCAAAAGGAGAGAAAATTTCAAATTATAGAAAAACTAGGCGAAATTTTGATTTTTGAGAAAAACTGGCAAATTTCATCCTATGCGCAGCGCCTTTGATCCTATGCACAACGCTTTTTCCAAGCCAGTTTTTGGGGCCTTCCCCTTAACCAAATTGAGACAAAGATGGCTTGTTGGAAAGGTCTTCCTATCTAGTTTCTGGAACATCTTGAATTTCTGAATTTGGAGGTCATTTGACCCCTCAAAAATGGAATCTCCCAAGACTGCTTCCTATGTGTCAAAAAAGTGGCAGAGAGATCATTTTTTGATGGTTTTTTGGCCTTTAGGTGACCAAGATCTGCTCCAAATTTGATGAAACTTTTCAGGTTTGTTTTTTTTTTTTTTATTCTGAATCCAAAAATGAAAACCATTCTCCCAAAAAGTGCCCGTCAAAAGCGCACACCTTTTGGGATTTCCTGTGTTTCAAAATTCAAAATTTGAAAATTACCAAATTTTATCAAAATTGTCCCAAAATTGGCACAAGGCACCCTCATGCACTGCTTTGATGAGCTAATGAGGGATCAACTAGTATTTCTAATTTGTTTTGCTTCTTTTTCCTTCTCAAAGCCTTCCTCAGTCTTGCCTTAAGATTTCTTATCCTTATATTACATATCTTGTTTCAAGTCATATAGTGATTTGCCATGTGGCGAAGCATTTTATTTTATTTATTAGCCTTCTTAAGCAGCTTCTCAAGGTGAATGTTCACCCTTTCTAACCAAGTTTCTTGGTCATTCTCAATTTCTTACTCAATGGAGGTCATCTTGACCTTTGCCTTCTTTGCCTCTTGCCTCTCTTCTCTAATCATTTGCAACTCCATGATAACCTGCTTGTCAATTAATTTCTTGTTTTCCTGCTCAAGGTAATTGATGATCCACTTTTCCCTTTCCAAATTGACTGACAAGGCTTGAAAGTCAACCTCTTGTTTCTTGATGATGTCCTTAGTTATCAGTGTGCTTTGAGTCTCAACATCAATGACATCAATTCCCGGTGTCTCCTCATGAACAACAAGGTCAAAGTCCCTCTCTTGCTCATCACTAGGATCCTCCTCTTGCATTTTTTCTTTGGCTTTACCTTTGTCCTTGTTGTGTTGCCCAACATGTACCTGTTTTGCTGAAGAAGAAGGCAAAGCCCCTTCCACTCCTTGTGGAGATAGCATTTTCCTGTGGCCTGTAGATGAAGGCGAGACCCCTTCCACTCCTTGTGGAGACAATACTCGCCTGGCAACTACAAAAAGTCTCCTAGTGCCCCTCTCATAACTGACCAACACTGGCACTGCAATAGTTTCAGCTTCTTTAACTTGTTCATGTCCTGAAGGTTCACCTTCCTCCTGATGCACTGATGAAAATACTTGAGGGCCTTTCAACACCTTATGAGAAATGAAGGTTTCCCATGGTATATTCAGTAGATTCAACTGATGTAAGACAATGATCTTGATCACAGAGAAGTGGTAAATGTTATTCAATTTTATAGATGAGGAATGACATGTTATAGAGTTTTGTGAACCCAATGTTTCGGACTACCAAGTGATTCCATCATCAGGGGATGCGTCAATAGATATTCACTACATTTTAATGATTTATCCAAGACCTCTATTTAGGGTATATATAGGTTTTTAAAAGAAAGATATATGAAATTTAGTCGGCCATTATCTTATTAATTTTTCATTTTATTATTATTATTATTATTATTATTTAATTAATTTATTAATTTGTTTAATTAATTAGTTAATTAATAAGATTAAAGGGATTAATTAATTAATTAATTTTATTCTCTATTGAATTGGTTATTATGTTTATTAATTTTATATAAAATTAATTATTTAAATAATTTGTTTATTTAATTCATTAATATGCTTAGCTGATTAATTAATTTATCTGATTAATTAGTTAAAAGAATAGATTAATTAATTAATTTTATTATTTATATGTTTATTAATTATTAATTTATTAGTTTGATTAATTAATTAATTAATTAATGAGGTAAAGGGATAAATTAATTGATAAATTTTTATTATTTATTGATTTAATTAATTTTTTTTATTAATAATTTTATGTAAAATTAATTTGCTTAAAAGATTCATTGCTTTGTTCGATTAATTGGCTAATTTATATGATTAATTAATTAAAAGAATTAATTAATTTTATTATATTATTTATTAATATGTTTATTAATTTAATTTTATGTATTTATTTTCTTATTAATTATTTATATATTTTATTTGATTAATTAATTTAATTAATTGTTATTTAATAAATTAATCAATTAATAACTTAATTAATTAATTAATTGATTGATGAATTAATTGATGAATTAATTAATTAATTGATAAATTAATTAATTAATTAATGACCTAATAATGAGTTATTTATTGATTTTTTAGGATTTCAAGTAAAGGTTTCCACGTGTTGCTTAGCTTTAATCCATCGTCCCGGTTTAGGTTATTCTTCCTTTTTTCTATTTCAATGGCTTCTTTGATTTTCCTTTTAAGATAGTGATCTTCTCTTCTAACCAGCTTGACTTCTTCCATGCAGATGTAATGAGAGGAAGAATGAACATGTTCTGCTAAGGCCGATTTTGAGGTCCTTTCTCTTCTTAAGTCAGCAGTGTGTTCTTTAATTCTAATATTAAGAGACCTACCTGTTTCACCTATGTATTCCTTACCACATGAGCACGGAATCACATAAACACCTTTTTGAAGGTTAGGGTTTATGGGATCCTTGACTGAGTTGACTAATTGTCTAATGGTGTTAACAGGGGTGAAGGCTACATTAATGTTATGTTTATTAAGAATTTTAGTAATTTTATCAGTGGTGCCTTTTATGTTATTCAGTTGTTGGGGATATGAATTTTTCTTAACATAGTGTGCCATCTTTTCAATATTCTGGAACATGAAGTAAGGAGTATCCATCATTCTCACTCTAGCTAAATGCATCAATAATCTAATGTGGTAGGCATACAACCATGAAAACCTACCTTCAGAAGTAAAATATTTAATGATGATCTCCATGAGTGGAGCAAACCCGTCCTCCAGGAATTTGAAGGGAAACTCTCTTTTCAGTTTGCCAAGGTATGTAGCCTTGATGTAAGGTTCGTAGAACTCCCTGTCAATGTATTGTCCTTTGTTCCATTTTTCACCTACATTAGGAATGCCTGTAGCCTCTGAAATGATAGTAGGTGACAAAGTGAAGGTAACTCCAGCAAGTTTTACTTCATTATTGTCCAGGTGTGTCACAAATAGTCTTGCTAATTCAAGATGGAATTTGACCCTCTCCACCATTTCACAGAAACCATAACAAGATTGATGCTTGAAACATGAGATGGCAAATGGAAAAGAAAGTAATTCTCTCAGACTAATGGGCTCCTCACTAGTTATATTTCCCCCTTTGTGAGGTATCCTCTGATACAAATATATTTCCCTGGAACTGTCACTGAGGGTCTCTTCCCCAGTTTCATAATCACTGTCCATTGGTTTTAATGACTATAAATGCTGGTGAGGAATGAAGGAGTAGTGTGGGTGTGTGATGAGTATGAAGAGATTTCAAAAAGAAGGAAAATGAGTGAGGTGAAATAGGGATATAAATGGGATTAAGGGAGTGAAGGGTTTGAGGAATTAGGGAATAAGGGGAGTGAGTAGGGTTTGTATATAGGATATAGGGTTTCAAGGATTATGCATGTAAGTAGGGTTTGGGAGTGTTATGTGTGGGAATGGTAAACCATGAAGGGAATAATCTTTGGGGAAAGTTGTGTGGGGCTTAGGTTTTTAGGGAACAACAACAAAGTAAGGAGAGATCAGATGGCAAATAAAATAATGGACTGTGGAAATGTTTAATGATAGCTAGGGTTTATTTTTTAAGAGACAAGCTCCCCACAAACCAAGTTCATAAATTCTTCTTGAGAAAGAGTGGCAATAATACTTACTTGTAAAGGGGATGAGCTTTGAATATTTGAGGAGGTTTGAGGCGATTTTGAGCATTTAGCAGTGTTTTGGGAGCGTTCAATAGGTGCACAGTGCTAGTGTTATTTTACACTGGCAGGTGCTCACAGGTGCACAATGCTAATCCAATGTGCAGCGCTTGCTGATAGATGTGCAATGCCTATCATTTTCTTGAAAAACACCTAGACTTGCTTCCTTGTGCCCTATGACAATTGAAAATCGCATTTTGAACCCTCTTTAGCAATTCAAACTTCAACAATGAGGTGGCATAAGATATGAATGGCCTTTTATAACTTTTCAACCCTTTGATTTTTCATTTATCAAAACCCACTTTCTAATGTTTATTTTCTTTCCTGAAATACTTTGTTTTTGCTGATATTTGATTTTTGGCTTTTGACAGGTGGACTAATGCTGATCTCTTTGACTTTTTTGCAGTGGCAGGAGTTGACCAGGTCACCAGGTGACCAAGAGTAGCTTATGAATATTTATTACATATAGATATAATAAAATTACATTAAATTACATGGAAATAGTATAATAAAATACAAATGCCCTATTTTACCTCAAAACTTAAAGAGATTTATTTAGCTTACAATAGTAAATTATGATCTTTTGAACTTTTTTAGCCTCCTCATGTGTTTGCTGACCATTTTTATTCATTTTAAATGACCACAGCAAAAAACCCTAAGACCTAGTGTTATAGACATATTTGGGCACTACAACCACAATCGCATATGTCCATAAACCAAGGGCTTCTAAACCTCTAAAATTGTTGTTTCATACCCTAAAGGAACAAGGTCAGCTGATTACATCATTTCCTAGAAGTTCTCCCTGAAAAACTGCTCAGAACTGGTCAAAACTGGACCATACAAACTGCTCCATGCTAAGGGTGTGATGCATCTCACCTATTACACACGAGGGGTGCGATGCATACCGAAAATCCCTTCTGTAGGGTGCGATGACCGAGAGCAGACAAATGGCAGAAGCATTTTGCTAGGTGGAAACTTAAAGAATCTTCTAGAAACTACTCATATGACACTTGCATCTCTAGATTCGCCCAGGGATGAGTAAGAGATCATGAAATCTCCAAGTGGAACCAAGAACTATCAGTGAAATCACACTAATCAAAATCCTAGAAGCTGACTCACTCTCCTGCAAACGTCTATATATGGATCCCTCATCCTAGAGATCCAAAGGCTGGAATTTTGTAATTTGCAAGGAAGTGTTGTTGGTTTCTCTTTGAAGACATTGTTGGGTGATCTTGCTTTGTATGAGGTGAAGAGGGCTTTCATGCTGGGAGGGTGATGCTGGATCAGATAGCTTGGTTGTAATCCTCTCTTCTACTACTTCTATCAATAAAGTTATTTCATTTTTCCTCCATATGGTTGTATATCTCTAAATATTGTATTTGTATATGCATTTATATGGTTAATCTACATATGATCCTAAATTGTTTATGGTTATAGATATCTATGCTTTGATGGTATTTTCCTGCCTTAACTATACAGGTGTTCTTTGAAGAGAGACAAGTGAGAAAGGAGTGGTGAAAGCTCTGTCAATGGAGAGAGGAAACAAGCACGGAGACTAGCGAAAGACTGAGGTTGGTACTCTCTTCTTCTCTCTCATATATCTCCCATAAAGGAAAACACAAGTAACTTTAGTTTGTTTTTTTCTAAGATAGCTACCTGTCTTAGTGGGACTAGCAGCTCTGAATGGACACTATTTTTCCTGATAACAAAATAGTGACTCCACTGGGGAGTGAATAGTTTGTTTGCTTTGTTACTATTGTTTTCTTTATAAACCACAAACGGAGCCTAAAGTTAAGCCAACAATCCTTCGAACTAATTTTGTTATGCAACTACAAAGTAGATCAACGCTGCTTTAGTCAATCTCTGGGTTGGTTTATGAATTGAACATCTAGCTTGCAAACATCCTAAGTGCCCTGGTGGTAGCTCAAATAACCTCATTAGATCAGCCCAAATACTTTGTGTTCACTAACAATCATTAGCTTAGCCTAAATCCCTGAACTTAGCTGCAAACTGTGAGTGAAAACCAAGCTTTGTCTCATCCTTGTACCATCGCATTGTCTCTCATTGGTAATCTGGATGCATCGCACCTCCCATGTGTTGCAGGTGAGATGCATCAAAGTTTCCATGTGTTACAGGTGCAATGATTGAATGAGACTGTTTCTACCTCTAGATTTTGGTTTTTTCTTCATTGTCTTCAGCTTTATTCAGTAGTTTTGTTGTCTATGATCAGTATATCACCGTTGAAACCATCTTCCTTTGCATTATTTTAGCGTCCATCATAAGGAATTGTGAATGTGTTTTTATGTATTTTTCATCATTTACAGTTCTCCTTTGCAAATAGTAGCTTAATGGAACTGTCGTATTTTGATTTGAAAGTGTCGCAAGTGTCGTTTTCAGTCAAGAAAAAGAGTGTTGTAAAGAATTCCTCTTTTAAATAGCTGATTACACTTTTTCCATCATATTTGATTTGAATTAATAGTATTTCAAGTGTTGAAAACAATTTAAATTCGAAATCACAAAGTGTCATCTTAGCCTTCCTTTTGTTTTTTGAAGAGAAAATTGTTGGTACTGTTGCTTTGAAAGAAGATAATTTAGATCTGCAATTAGTTTTCTTTTAGACATTCTCACATTAAGGAAACTGAAAAACAATACATGCATGTGCATTTTGATTTAGACTGCATGCTGAAATTGATTAAGGAAAAGTGCATCTAGTGTGTGCTCTCTACTCTATGTTCAAAGAATTTCATTTCTCTTTCCTTAGTAGCTAGGATTTTCATTGCAAAAAGAAAGTAAATGATTGTTTATTATCTTAGATTGCATATTTAGGAATTGTATATCTACATCAAGCGGTGAACCTTAAAGGTAAACTTCTTAAGAAAGATAAACTATAAAATAAACCTCAATGAACATAAAAATTCTTTGGAACCTAACGCACAACATTTAGAAGTCTAGGCTAGAGACATATTCCGACGTCGTAAAGCCTGGTAGCTATCACTTTCACCATAGGTTGGGTGATTCCTCCTCTTTGAGATGACAAGTTCTAGTACAGACTTCTGCTCCCACGTACCATTAAGTATATATTGGGAGACCACAATATGCTACATCCTTTATCCTTAGGGAGCCTTGTCTGCCACCCTATCGATCACAATACACTGAACACAACATTTTGGAAGATTGACTGGCGTACCATAAAAAGCATTCTGTAGTTTTGCAATTGGTTTAGTAATCCCTCTGTCTAGATTCCTAGAGTAGTCACTTTCATTCCTTTTTAGACTCCTTAAAAGAAGAAGTCCATCTGATCACTTGTCACTTCAGGATCATTAAAAATCGAAGGCGACTAGAGTCTTCTTTACCTTTTTCTTGACTCTTAAAAATTGAAAAAGCAAGTTGTGTCAAAGAGTCATAAAATTTATTTTAATTGGAAGAATGTCATTGTTCCATCATTGGTCTTAGGTTGAGAAAATGGAGTCTACCAATCAAGGATTTCCCTTTGGGCGAAATCCTAGTCCTTTCTCCTCTTGGGGGGATGTGGGTGCTCCACACATGGCTACATTGTCCCTTCCAGGACTCACAATTGGCCTGCCAGTATGGCTTTTCTCGACCTCTGTCATTCAAAACACCACAATTCCTCAGCGATCAAATCAACAACCAGATGATACTGAAGTTTCTCCCCCACCTTCTACTTCGTTTGTTTCTCCCTCTCCTTCTTCCTCCTCGCTTGGTGAAGATAGTAACGCTAAAAACCAAGTAACTAAGAAGAAGAAGAAAGGAAAGGAGAAGAAGAAGAAGAAGCCAACGATGAATGGGGACAACCATGCACCATCTAGTGAAAATCCACAGACTGCACTATCCAAACATAAATCTCCATGTGTCATTTGCAAGGGAGACCACTATCATCGAGATTGTCTCTGCATCCCATGGATCCTGAGGGACTAGTCTCCCCGCTTGCACAATCCAGTGTCTTCAACCTCTGAAGATCATGTTGAGAGCACGCCATCAACTAATGAAAACGAAGCAAATGGAAAGAAAGGAAGATCTAAATTTCCTTGTAGACTGTGTGAAGGCAATCATGTCCTCCACTGTTGTCCTTTCCTAGATGAAGCTAAAAGAGTCTTGGATAATCGTCCTGCTTCACTGTAGCGACTTCCTCCTAGATACAAGAAAATCTTGCCGAGTCCATCGCTAGTTGAAAATTCGACAGACACATTGTTGCTGTCGGTCGAAGTATCTATCATTGAAGATAAACCCTCTGAGTCCACATCGAACCAAAGTCAATAGGTCGAGACGGTAGTTGACCCAATCTTGTCTTCAGAAGGTCCACCTTTAGATGATACTATCACCAAAGAGAATGAGAATGACACCATTCAAATTCTTTTCATTAACACAGAATCCGATGAACATGGGGGAAATCTACCCATTCCTTTACCACAGGAAGGAAGTTTGTTAGAGATTTATCCAGTCATTTATTCGGTCCTACCTCCAAGCAATCTAGTCATTTCCTTCGATTGGAATCTACTAGGGAGACCCCGCCTACCATCTAATGTACCATTTTGAATCATAGTACAAGCTTACAGAATGATCATGGTTGGTACTATCATAGATGAGGGGGCTTCTGTGAGTATCCTTTCCACAACTTCTTGGAAAGCGCTTGGTTTGCTATCGCTTCTGCCTGAGATTTGAAATTTGACAGGCTTCAACAAAGGAACTAGTCGACTGTTAGGGATCATTCCAAATTTGCTTATAACTTTGAGAAGGAAAACCATTCATCTAAACGTGATGGTAGTCCAAGGACCTCTAGATTACAATCTACTCCTTGGGTGATATTTATAGCATGGGAGCTATTGTTTCCTCACTCTTTCGATTGATGTGTTTTCCGCATGAAGGCAAAATGGTCAAGCTCATAGACCAGCTTTCATTCCCTAGTTCAAAAACAGCTACTAGTCAAATGCCATCCCTAACCGGTCTTTTTGCACAAGGAATGTCTCATCAATCTCCAGTCCATCCACTTGATGAGCGTGAGTGATTCGGTGATTGTGACTGAAACCCAGGAGGCATGCACCCTGGTCTGCTTTGGCAGGAAAACACCAGATATAAGGTAGGTTTCCACGTAGGAATATGACTAGTCTGAAAATCCTGTCCATTTAGGAAAATGGATCAGTCTGGAAAAGGATTCCCCCGTCAAAGGTTAGGTGATTAGAACTTGAATCACCTTCGTCCATTTCGATGGACAAAGCTGAGGAAGTGTTTTACCTGCTACGCAGGTAGAACAATCTTGTTAATGCAAGAACTTTCGTATGGTAACTTGGAAGCTCTATTTCATTATACCTGGGGGCATGCAAACCTTTTTGCATGCAAGTGAAAAAAAACCATTTATTTTCTTAGTTTGTAAGCTCTCAACCCTTTAAACTCGTAGGTTGGTCGTTCCTAGCTTGCATAACAAAAGGCTTCGAAGCAAAGTTTCGAATGGGGCAAGTTCACTAAAAAATGAACCTATCAATGAGACATCCTTATTATACGACTGGCACGAGCAGTTTTACATGAAGTTCAAGCTCATTAAAAAATAAACCTAGAAATGAGCAAATGTTCCCCCAGAGTTTAAGCTCATTAATTAATGAACCCACCTTCGGCAAATAATCTTTGCAATCGCATAATTATCAGCTTTTGAGCCTTGGTTGTGTTCTTACCATCACCTCGTCTCTTTCTTAGCCTATCATATGTCTCCATTTGATTGTTTACCCTTTTGAGGAACAATTTCGACGAGTGACTCTATTAGCCACCTTCTTTACATTGTCGTGATTGAAAAGTTCCAAACCTTACATGGAACCAGATGCTATCCAAAAACATCACTCGTTCCTCAGAAAACAAGTCTCCTTTAAGCTCTTTTCATCTGACTCGTAGAATATGAAAAGATTGCCGAGCAATTGGCCTCTCCAGCTCGTTAATGCGATTGGAAGTGCCATCCCTCCTCTAAATTTTAATCTTTTTTGACCTGAGGGATCATTACACAAAACAATCGAGCGCTTGTCTTGTTCAGTTCGTTAAAACTATCAAAAAGTCATCCCTTTCGTATTATTTTATACTTTTTTGGACTTAAGGGATTATATTACGAAAAAGGACTACTGGAGTTTCCTTTACGTCTCTTTTTAAACTCTCTAAAATTGAAAAGGACTGAGTTATCTTTGTCATTAAACTCGTTAAAACAATAGCGAAAAACTTGTCCATGCAGACAAGAGCGAGTTTCACTGTCGCTATGCTTGTTAAAACATAGCGACAGGTTTGCCCGAAGGGAAAATTATAGAACAAGCATATGTTATCCTCCTCAAGCTTGACAAAAATAGAGAGGTACTGGTCAGCAATGACTGGGGAAAAAGGGAAGAAAACTTGAATAATTTCATTGGTAGCAAGTTGCTCTTAAACATGACACTTTCACTCCATCACCATGATTGATTCGGGTTGGGTTATTCCATTCACCAGCCATATCACCATTGGTCCGCCATACCTCCATTTTGGGGTTAATGCTACCAATCCATTTCAGTGTCATCGATATGTTCAAGAGAAGTCACTCAGAGAATTCACCAACCTAGCTAACACGTCATCCGCTACAATACCTTCACTCTCCATTTTTCATGACTGCCACCCTGAACCTTATATCATCATATTGTTTTCACCTCCACAAAATCATTTGCTCTGTTCCGTGTCATAGATGTGGGATTCATTAAGGCCCTCCTACGATGGGTCACTTCTTGTCAACATCAGCTCATTATCCAAGAAGTTGACTTAGGAACAACCCTTTCAGTACTTTGAAGCTTGCATGCCTCAATGGCAAGTTTCTCACTTCTGGCAACAGGTTTACATCAATGGCCTTTGACTGAAATATTTTGCGTGGTGTTTGACATCAACTCATGTATTCACACCACGTGAACTATATGGTAGTACCGTGAGGGTCATTATCATTATCAGTGATTCCTCTCGCACTTGTTAACTGCTTACATCATTGGCTGGTAATCAGGCAATGTCTTTCCATGTTTGACATTAGAACATCTTTTCACATGGATCAACTTGTACTTCGGGTGAAGATTGAACGAGTTTGAAGACCCTGGATCTAGTTTCATCCATTCGGGCTGTCATATATTTAGGAAAATAAAGACATCAAATGTACATCATTACTGCACAGATAATCATTCAAGCTAAGGGATGATGGCTCTACCAGAATCATCAGTCTGCCACACAAACGATTGTCTATCCTATGTACATGAAAATGAATTTATAAATCTGAGCATGGGAATGCCCGCCTCAGCTAGATCATGAAAATATTATGAAGATAATGTATTGTATTGTATCTTATTACAGGTCACCTTCCAGTTCGAAAAACCTTAGATCCTCATTATAAAGCATTTCACCCGACATCAGAAGATTTACAACCTCATGCTTTAGGGGGCAACTGTTGCAGAAATATTTGGGCATTGCAACCCCAATCGCATATGTCCATAAACCAAGGGATTCTAAACCCCTAAAAGTGTTGTTTCATACCCTAAAGGAACATGGTTAGCTGATTACATCATTTCCCAGAAGTTCTCCCTAAAAAACTGCTCAGAACTGGTCAAAACTGGACCATACGGACTGCTCCATGCTAAGGGTGCAATGCATCTCACCTATTACCCATGGGGGGTGTGATGCATACTAAAAGCCCTTCTGTAGGGTGTGATGAGTGAGAGCAAAAAAATGGCAGAAGCAGTTTGCTAGGTGGAAACTCAAAGAATCTTTTAGAAACTGCTCATATGACACTTTCCTCTCTGAATTCGCCGAGGGATGAGTAAGAGATCATGAAATCGCCAAGTGGAACCAAGAAATATCAGTGAATTGAAACTAATCAAAATCCCAGAAGCTGAATCACTCTTCTACAAACATCTATATATGGATCCCTCATCCTAGAGATCCAAAGGCTGGAATTTTGTAATTTGCAAGGAAGTGTTGTTGGTTTCTCTTTGAAGACATTGTTGGGTGATCTTGCTTTGTATGAGGTGAAGAGGGCTTTCATGCTAGGAGGGTGATGCTGGATCAGACAACTTGGTTGTAATCCTCTCTTCTACTACTTCTATCAATAAAGCTATCTAAGTTTTCCTCCATATGGTTGTATATCTCTGAATCTTGTATTTGTATATGAATTTATATGGTTAATGTACATATGATCCTACATCGTTTATGATTATAGATCTCTATGCTTTGATGGTATTTTTCTTCCTTGACTCTACAGGTGTTCTTTGATGTGGAACAAGTGAGAAAGGAGTTGCAAAAGCTTTGTCAAGGGAGAGAGGAAACAAGCAAGGAGACTAGCGAAAGACTGAGGTTGGTACTCTCTGTTTCTCTCTCATCTATCTCTCATAAAGGAAAACACAAGCAACTTTAGTTTATTTGTTTCTAAGATAGCTAGTCATCTTAGTGGGACTAGCAGCTCTGAGTGGACACTAGTTTTCCCGATAACAACTAGTGAAACTAAACCCTAAGGCTGGTTTTTATAAATGAAATGAACTGGAATGACTACGAATGACTGAAAGGATACATGAAATAGGTTAGCAGGTTTATGGCATGAGGGACAAATGAAATGAAACCCTACCATCAGTTGATCCATGACCTAATGGAGTGCAACTCATCAGGATGTGACACCTAATATGAAATGCAAAAGAGAAATTTGATCACTGATGGCAGTGTGAAAGCACTGACACTAACATCTACATAGTTATTTTGGGCTCTAGGCACATGATTGAATTTAATGGTTTCAAAGACATGTACCAGTATCTTCACTTGTAGGTATTTTCTAAATAGGACTTGGCTATGCACATGATACACACCATTCAATTGCATGAGAAGTAGCAAGGAATCTAAACAAACATGAAGATGAAGGATGCGATGAGCAAGGGCATAGACTAACAAACCTATCACTTCATCATATTAGGCCTGATTATTGGTGGCAGATCCAATGTACACGCCATTTGAAAGGACTAATGTATGTAAGGGCATAAAAATGGCCCAGGTTGTTGAGGCTAGATTTCGAGAGAAGTGACTCGCACCATCAACATGACCGATATACGGTGTGGATGATGGATCCATATGAAAGGTGTAAAAGAAAACAGATGAGATGATGTAATCTACCTAACTATATGGCAGAAATAAAGACATGCAAATCAAAGGGATGTGATGTGTGCAACATTTCTAGAGGTAGAGCGCAATGGGAGAACTAGGAAGGAGATGGCCTTCGAAATCCTCGTGAAGAAATGCTCCCTTACTCAAGTGTAGGGGTAATCAGGGGTAGACATAGCTTCCATGGTGTCCTTATCAGGTTGGGAGATGGTTGAATGGGAGGAACTCTGACTACATGATGTGGCAGCATTACCTTGTGCATCAACCTGAGAAATAAGGTTCACATATGCATCGTCTTGGATGGTAGATGACGGGCTAGTAGACAGAGGGTCTACTGATGTTGAGACCTCGAATTCTGTCGAAAAAGGTTCAATAGAAATGCATGCAGCAACCTCAGGAAGGTTTGTCAGCGAGGAACTCAAGGATGACGACAGGTAAAGAATGGGGCCTGTAGTGTCCATCATCTCGACATCACGGGGAGGGATCGTAATAGAAGGGCCAGAGTTTCCCTGTTCTGGTTGACCAGTGGTATCAGAATCCAAAGGTAGAGGAGCAAGGGTTCCACTGTGAGTGGCCTTGTAGTCACAAATTTCCCCAAGGCAATAAAAAAACTCATCGAGACAAGGGAAACAATGGGAATAGTGACCATGAAGATCACGTAGGGCACAAGGGTGGTTTTTTCATAGCGTTCCAAGTTCCTTGGGTGGGCTCGACAAGTTAACATGGAATTCCAAAATATTTGACTCAGGGAATGCTTCATGAACCAATGGTTTAAGTTGAAGAAGCTTAGGACAATTGCTGGTAGCATGCCCAATGATGTCACACAAAGCACACGAGGGTGTCGGCTTTGGGGCCATAGGGGCTTAAGGACGTTGGGGAGCCTTGTCCTTTAAATATTTTCTTTTGGCTTTGCCCTCTTAGCTAGATGCTTTCACAATAGGAGCTCGTTCCTATTGAGGTTGTGATGGAATTGAAGCAGTGGCAAGGGTCATGGGGACCGGTTGAACTAGGATCAAAGTGTGATACAATCTTGGCTGACTATGTAAAGTGTTTGCTGGGGGATCAATGTACCATACTGGGATCCCCAAAGTCACATTAGGAAGGACTAGCAAAGCGATGATAGGGACAAAAAATACTCCCGGAGGGGGGAATAAGAAAGGTATTTGGCCTGTAGGGTAATGTCTCCGTGGAATATCTCCTGGATGGTTGAAACCTACAAGAATAGTTCCTAGTGGAAACATAGGAGAGGCACCGAAAAATAGAGGAGGTCCTAGGTGTTTGGATCTGGATGACTCGACTGAGATGATAATAACAAAGTGTTGAGCAGATGGCTATTGATCAGAGGTATTGACCTCGTCAGAATCCATCATGAGGATCTGGTAGTCACCTGGACTAGAAGGTTGGGGGAGATGGGCTACTTGACCTGGCCGAGGTTGAGACACAACAAATCCTTGCGGAGGGAAAGGATTTATGAGCATTGTCGGTTGAGATGGAGCAATATTCTGAGGTGATTTTTCACCTCTAAGAGATGCTTGAGCTTCCCACATTTGGTGCATCTAGGTTAAAGATGACACTCATATGTATAGTTGTCATGTACACCATAGCATGCACAAGGAATTTGCATACGAATATCCTTATTCTACTAGGGTTGGCCACCTTGTTGTTTGTTTTTGATGTTAGACTGGTTCCCCTGGGGTTCACTACGTTGGCTGCCTTGGTTACCTTGGTTCCCTTGGTTTCCCTTGTTACCTTTTCCCTTATTCTTTTTCTTCAAATTTTGGGGATTGCTATCACTCTGCTACGCAAACACCTGGCCCTGAGGGGGCGATGCCTACTGGGGCTGACAATGCATGGGATGTTGCAGTGCTAATTCTTGAGGGGATGGAGCACCATGATGTGCATAAGAATGAGAAAAAAATTTGTAGATGGGTTGGGGCCTTGGAAACATGTTGCTAGCAGGAGCGACATAGATGCTGGAGGAATTGGTGCCCCCCTATGGGTAGCCATAACTCTGCTGAGTCTATGGTGAAGAGTGTGAAAGGGATCTATTGATGGCATTGGACCCACCAACATGTCAAGGGGATCTCCTCATTAAGAAGTCCCAATTAGACCTCATACCATTTTGTGTATGAGTCCTAGTGGGTCGTAAGTTAATGCCTTGAACGCGATGTCGCATAGAGGCAAGTAAGATAAATTTATCAGTAGCAAGGGTGTGACTGATGCAGTGAGTCAAGCAATGAGTATGAGAGGTTCCAACACTTCAAAGGGAGGGGATAGTGGAGGTGAGTTCCAGGTTGAAAGGGATCAATCCCAACTCAGCTAGGAACACATAACACAAAGGACATGCACGACTTTTGGCAGAGCAGTTGACACGGATGCGGCAGTCCAACATACAAGGTAAGATAACTTGAACAACACTCACGAATTAGTCCGAGATGGGTGTGACAGTTGATATAACAACGTTGAGAGCAAGGTCTGTCCAGTGTCCAGCGGAGAAGTTAACATGGATGGTGACAACATTAACAACATATGCAACATAGTAACAACAAGATTCTTATAATTGCATGTGAATCAGTTCATACACAAGTACGTAAGTTAAATAACATATATCATTAAAGCAACTCGAGTAGCCCAACTACAGTAGTAACATATGCATGAAAATGTGTTGGTTTTATTATATAAAGAAGTGTAAGTCACAATCATACAATACACCATGTAAACCTACTAGCCCTATTAGTAGAACGTTATAGTCACGTCCGCCCGCTCCTCCAAAGAGATGTACTAGTTCCGTGTAGTGGAGAAGCCAAGGCGCGTTACAATACTGTCCAAATCTTCTTCAAGATAGTCTTAGTAGAAGCTTGGCTAACCAAAAGCCCATACAATGAGTTATGAGGGACTATTTATAGCAAAGGGTGGTGTGACCCTTGACATTCCGGTTTGTGATAGTTCAACTACCCTCATGACTCTTCACCTACTTTATGACTATTACATCCAACTGTTGACACTTGACTTACACTTGACATGACTTAAAATTACAATGCACATGTAATCATGTGAGACAACATGGTGTGAGCAAGCCTTTGCAAGACATCAATGAAACTTGGTCCACTGTGGTGAGACCAACTATTTGACATGCTTGTGATGGTGAAGTCGATGAGTTGATGCCAAGCTTGGTTGTCTATGAGGGTGTGCATGCACCTTGTGTTGACATCTTTCTGAAGCAAACTCTTGTCTCCGTTGCGACCAGTGCATTGGTTCAGCCTCTTCATTCAACTTGTCTACTAACATGCACATGGACTTCTTGGGTACGGTTGAACCAGAAACAGACTGATGCATAATGTTCGTGTTGATCTTGAAGTGTGTGTTGGTGGTCATGTGCATCAACGTGCCAAAGTGCATGTTCAGCCTCAGTTGGACTTATTTCTTGTCTTCTCCTTGGTGAGTCTGTTGAATGGGTTGAATTGCATGTGTGTGCTCAATGACATGCATGCTATTGGATCCTTTGCATGTGATCAACAACACTACTCACCATGTTTGCGCTGTGTCTGCTACTGGGATGGATCCTTAACTTGTACTGGTGTAGTTTCATCCATGAATGCATGTTGCGCGCACTGTTGTTCATGTTCCTGTTGCAACTCATTGTTCTATCTGTGTAGCTTCATGTTCTTTCTAAGTTGCTGCTTCGGCACATGGAACTCCTTCTTTTTTCCATCTTCTGCCTTTGCGTGATCTTCATATCATGTCATCACTTCATTGTTTGAGTCTCCAAAGTTTCTTTCATTATCAATGGATCTACTTGATCTTGCAAGTTTTCTTCGCCTCTATGTTGTCAACAACCTTCCTCTTGGATCCATTGCATTCATTGCATTCGCTGCGTTCGGTATGTTGCCTTCAACTATTGTTCATTATGTTGCTCACTGTGATGCTACTGCTTGAAGTCCTTGTCCATGAACAACTTTATGTCTTTATGAGTAGGTAAGCCCATGGACACTTGATCGATTGCATCCCCAAGTGTGTTATGAACAGTGTCTTCGTCTCTGCTCTTTTGGAAACCATTGTACTTGTATTGCTGGGAGGTAGATGAACACCTGTGATACTTGGATACATGGCAACACTCATAGCAAGCAATATGTCAGTCGAAAACCAAAATGAAAATGAGAACTGACCTGCAACATACCTGGATGAATGATCGTGAAGGTTGCACAATTTCGATCGGGAGGTCGGGAGACTGACTATCAAGAATGCACAAGGCATAGTCTGGGCTGCTGGGAGACTAGTTGACTGCTAAAACTACAAAATGTTTAATCGAGTTAGGAATTTGGATGTTGGGGTTGTGGAATGCGCAATTCCAGTTGGGAAAGGCTGCTGGCCCAGGGACAAATTTGCACAAATTTGGGCCAAGCAGCCACTGACCCTTAGAAATATGTAATTCAGTCCAGGAGGTCAGTGCTAGGCCAGAATGTTCAAGTCTGGAGAGGAAGATGAGCCTTCCTTCTCCAAATTCCGTGATGCATCCTTGCTGAAGGCAGAGACCAAGCCAAGGTTGGCCTGACTCGCCGACGAGTAACTGAAAGCAAGTTAAGTCAATGAAATGCATGGGGACACTAAGTGATAGTAGAAGTGATGAAAAGTGCATGCAAAACATGAATGGAGGATTGAGAAAATAGATCAACATGCATGTGGGTGAGGTCATTTGCCGGTTGGGTGAACATCCATGAAAAACAGTTTCATGCATGCGACAACAGTGATATAGCAATGAAAACTGAAACAGAGCTAGGACAAGCTAGAATATATGTAAACAACAGTAGGCATTCAAAGAAATGAAGAAAACAACACTCCCACAAGCGAAAACACAAAAAGTGACTGAAATGCAGCACAAGGCATGGGAAGAAGGCTAATCCCAAAATATCTAAGTTGAATGTGCCAACTACTCCTAGATGTGATGTGGGATGTTAAAGATATAATTTTGATGTGAGGAATGAGATCTATAGCATCCGGTTGATGATTTTTGATAACATCGAGGTTATGACGTGCATGCCAAAAATCTAGGGAAAGCGACACTTGGAGGGAGGTTTCTGAATTGTTCCTTGCATGTAACCTCCAACTACTAAACATAGATTCCAACAACAAGGGATTCCTTTGCATGCTGGCTTGGGAGAAGCAACCTATGAATGCAAGTCTATTTTTCTTGTTCCCATAGGGAACCAGTCAACTTAGCTGTACGTGCAAGTGACTACTCGAATCTTGGAGAAAAATATGCATTTTTTACTTTCATCTAGGCTGACTACCTAAAGGGGACTGTGCAATTTCTGGGCCCAACAGCTAGCTGTTGGCCAGATTTTCACAAATCTTGGGCTGAAATGCCTGTTGATGGGAAAAATTGTGTAATTCCTGTTGGGAGGGCAGACAAGATTGCGTAATCCTGGAGCCCATCAGTAGACTTTCAGAAGGAATTGTTCAATTCCTGGAGGGAACTGCTAGTTTCCCTCCAACATTGGGAGGCTGCTCAGCCTGCAGCTGGACCAAGTCTGGATGAACAACCTACGAAAGGAAAAAATCAAACTGTCATCAATAGGCTGCCTTTGAGCAAGAATGACAGTAAAGCTTGAGGACTTGACGCAGCAAGGTAAGCTACTATGAAAGTTAGTAGGGAGGCTCCAAAACAGGCTAAGGAAAATTTTTGGAGGTAGCCGCTACAACACTTGGCAACACACTGGTAGAATTGCGCCTCTCTGAATGGAGCTTGTTCATGGAAAGAAAGTCTAACGCCTCCTAAAGTATTGTTCAGTTCTTAACTCATCTTGGTTTCACACTAACTTGATTTTAAGATGTAGCATCTGCCAGACTCTTGGTCGACTGATAAACATTCCAAGCCAAGGAAACATAGTTGTTTTGATTGGGGTTGAGAGGTATATAGGTGCACAAGTAGTATAGTTTTCATAGTTTTAGTTTCATCTCTGGTGGTTCTCCACTACCAGCAGGCCTAGATAGTACCCCGGTGGAGTCACATAGGAGCACAAGCATGTCTCCACTTCCAGCGAGCCTAGTCAGTACCTCAGCGGAGTTACTTGCATCACCTCCCTGCATAGGAAGCCTTTCTCTTCTTTTGGCTTATTCATTTCTTTCATTTTCAATTTTTTTTTACATTTTATTTTTAATTTTATTTTTAATCTTTTTCATTTTCATTGTGCATAGCACTTATTCATTTCAGAGGCAGAAGAGGGATCCCAACTTATTGAGATCATAAGAGGATTGTTCAAGTAGTTTATTGTATCTTTGATGGGCCCGTTAAGGTTTTCCCCCTCACCTTACTCAACTTGACTGAGCTGACAAGGGTTAACCCAAAAGCAATTGACTAGAGAGGGTGACACTAGTTAGTGCCCAAGCGTTGTGTTTACACCAAGGTTCACTTCAAAGAGTATATATTTTCCTTTGATGTATCATGGACTAAGAGTAACAAGTTCATCATGTAGAGGAAAGATGATAGATAACCAAGTAGTGATAGTTGTAAAATCCCTCTTGTAATTTAACCAACTTGTTTCATGAGCCACACATGGTTTCATGCAACTAACCTATGGAAAAAACAAGTGAACAAACTAACAATCAACAAGGCGAACGAGAGAAGAAGTAAAAGTGAAGGCAAAATAGGTAAACAAACAAGCAAACAAACAAACAAGAAAACAATTCTTGTAAGCAAACAAGCATGCAAGAAAACAACTGAATGAAAACACTACTCATACTCCTAAACTAATCGTGCATGGGCCTGATCATGTGAAGTGATACTTCAAATGCAGCCACCGATGCATTGGTAGACCCATGTGTGTGAAGGCTTGGTCTGCGAGTGACCCAATCATGCGGACCATCATACAAGAAAGATATGACATTGAAGACAACCACACTTCGTGCTTCAAAGTGCCCACATGACATAAGTGAGTGCATGTATATGACAGACAGCCCATGGACCCATCATGGTGCTTTGTGACACTATGTGCAACTTTGAAACTTAAACATGCTCTTCACTGATACATGTAATCAAATGAAAGAAACAAATATAACTCGCGTTGCACACAAGTGCTTGCAATGTAAGATTACACCAATGCACGAGAAATGGGATTATGTAGTTTGGGTGGAGGAAGTGTGATCTCTGTGTGAGATGGATCTTCAATGCATGTAGATGAGTGATGAGGAGCCTTGAGTGTTTGGACAATTTCCTGATCAGAAGTGAAACCAACCTCAGGACAACAAGGGCCTAACATAACCATCAGCTCAGGTTGAAGTGCCTCGACGGTCTGCGGGGTTTTGACTTCATTGACATATAGATCTTCGTAGACCAGTGGTTTAGATGGATTAACAATGAGTGAATCAACATCATGATCAGATGATGAGGTGAAGGGATCATGACAACCAAGATCAACAAATTTAGGATGTTGGTCAGCATCCTCATGATTTGAAAAATCACACAGAGGGGTGGATGAAAAGAAAATGAACTCATCCTATATGTTTCTGGAAAAGAGAGATGAAGGATCAAGTGGGTCTTCAATTAATAACTTATCCTCTCCATTTTAGAATGAGGGACTAGCATCCGGTGAGTCTTGTGAGTGATCAATAATGGGTTCATATGTGGATGAAGATACACATGCAATGTCATGGATGGTAAGCTCACCAACGATGTTAGGAAAGAACGGGGGGGCTCGGAAGGAAGGGAGTAATCCTTCACCGAGTGTTGATGTTTAATCTCCCACTCATGGTCTTCATGAATGACAACGCATGTTGGTTGTGCAACACCAACTTCGTTAGTGAGTTGTTCCTCATTCACAACAAGTGAAGAGTCTGGAATGGACAAGCGCAAGAGAGCATCATCTGGAGGAACACTTGGGTGTGAAGATGGAGGTCAAAAGAAATAATGCACATGATAACTTGAAGGACTCACAACCAAATCTATGTGAAAATTATGTGGAGTGATCTTGGGAGGGTGTGAAGGTTAAACAAGTGTTTGAACATGATCCTCAACATCACAGGGCGATGGTGGAACTATTGAATGAGAGGGAGGCTGATAGTCCATTGAGTCAGTGCCTGCTCCCACATGAGATTGTCTAGTTCCATCAATGAAGAATGTTGAGCAAGGTTTGACATCAATATTCCTCATAGGATGGGAATATTTCTTAAGGCAGTACTCAAATCTACCCAAGAGGTAAGCGAACATCATCTGGCTCTTTAGAGCTTGAAACTGTAAGTCATGGAAGTGCTGCCGAAAATCAATAACAAATTCATGCGGAGCTCTCTGTTGTTGTAACAATTTCCGATCAAGATGGTCTAGATCAAAATGATAAAACATGTCTCCAATAAGATCACATAAGTGCTTAAATGAATGCACAGTGTTAGTTGATAGGTTGACCACCCAATGAAATGGATCTTCACAAAGTGTGAATGCAAATAGCAAACTGGCCTGCTCATCAGTAAACTGATATTCCTCATGAATCATGGAAATAAAGTTCTGTAAATACTTAGGCCAGGCCACTTCACCTTCACCATCGTACATGTGAGTAGAAAAGATATCAAAAATATTCCCCAAGATGAAGACATCTTCATGATTCAAAAAACACCTTGGGGGAAGGAGAATGCAAGAATCCATTGAAAGATATGCAAAGGTTCAAACCTGGATGAGAGAGCATTGGTTGTCATTAGGCCCTCCTTCTAGTGCGAGAAATGTTGACAGTGCTGGACCTGCCAACATGTCAAGGGGATCTCCCCAGTAAGAAGTCCTAATTAGACTTCGGAATGTTTGGTGTAGGAGTCCCAGCAGTGGGTCGTAAGGTAATTCCTTGGCTACGATGTCGCATAACCGCAAGTAAGATAACTCTATCAGTAGCAAGGGTGTGACTGATGCAGTGAGTCAAGGAATGAGTATGAGAGGTTCCAACACTTCAAAGGGAGAGGAAAGTGAAGGTGGGTTCCAGGTTGAAGGGGATTAGTCCCAACTCAAATAGGAACACACAACACAAATGACATGCACAACTTCCAGAAAAGCAGTTGACACAGATACGATAGTCCAACATACAAGGTAAGATAACCTAAAAAGCACTCACGGACCAGTCAAAGACGAGTGTGACAGTTGATATAACAAGGTTGGGAGAAAGGTCTATTTGGTGTCTGGTAGAGCAGTCGACACAGACGATGACAACATTAACAACATATGAAACACATTAACAACAAGATTTGTATAATTGCATGTGAATTAGTTCATACATAAGTACATAAGTTAAACAACATATATCATTAAAGAAACCTGAGCAGTCCAACTACAGTAACAACATATGCATGAAAATGTGTTGGCATTATTATATAAAGAAGTGTAAGTCACAATCATACAATACACAATGTAAACCTGCTAGCCCTATCAGTAGAATGTTACAGCCACATCTACCTACTCCTCCAAAGAGATGTACTAGATCTGTGTAGTGGAGAAGCCAAGGCACATTAAAATATTGTCCAAATATTCTTCAAGATAGTATTAGTAGAAGCTTGGATGACCAAAATCCCATACAATGATTTATGAGGGACTATTTATAGCAAAGGGTGGGGTGACCCTTGACATTCCCCTTTGTGACAGTTCAACTACTCTCATGACCCTTCACCTACTCTATGACTGTTACATCCAACTACTGACACTCGACTTATACTTGACATGAATCAACATTACAATGCACATGTACTCATGTGAGGCAACATGGTTTGAGCAAGCCTTTGTAAGACATCACGGACACTTGGTCCACTGTGGTGAGACCAACTCTTTGACATTCTTGTGATGGTGATGTGATGATGGTGTGCATGCACCTCATGGTGACATCTTGTTGAAGCGAACTCTTGTCTTCGTTGCGACTGGTGCATTGGTTCGACCACTTCATCCAACTCATCTGCTAACATGTGCATGATATTCTTAGGTACAGTTGAACCAGTAAGACACTAATGCATAGTGTCTATGATGATCTTCAAGTGTGTGTTGGTGGTCATGCAAATCAACTTTTTGAGGTGCATGTTCAACCCGAGTTGGACTTGTTTCTTGTTTTTGCCTTGGTGAGTGTGTTGAATGGGTTGGATTTCATGCTAGCACTCAATCACATGCATGTTGTTGGATCCTTTGCATGCGATAAACAACACTTCTCACCATGTTTTATCTGTGTCCACTGCTGGGATGGATTCTTAACTTGTACTAGCACAGATTCATCTGTGAATGCATGTTGTGCCCACTGTTGTTCATGTTCCTACTACAACTCATTGGTCTGTCTGTGCGTCTTCATGTTCTTCCTGAGTTGCTTCTTCAGCACATGCAACTTCTTCTTTTTTCCATGTTCTAGCTTCACGTGATGTTCATGTTGTGTCATCACTTCTTAGTCTGAGTCTCCAAAGTTGATTTCATTATCAATGGACCTTCTTTATCTTGCAACTTTGCTCTGCCTCTATGTTGTCAACAACCTTCCTCTTGCATCTGTTGCTTTTGCTGCATCCGGTATCCTACCTTAGCTACTGTTCATGGTCTTGCTCGCTGTGATGATACTGCTTGATGTCCTTTTCCATGAACAACTTGATGTCTTTGTGAGTAGGTAAGCCCATGGACACTTGATTGACTGCATCCCCAAGTGTGCTCTGAACAGTGTCTTCGTCTCTTATCTCTTGGAAACCATTGTACTTGTACTGCTGAGAGGTAGATGAACACCTATGATACATGGAGACATGGAAACACTCATAGCAAGAAATTTGTCAGTTGAAAACCAAAATGACCATGAGAAATGACCTGCAACATACCTGGGTGAAATATCATGAAGGTTGTGTAATTTCGGCTGGGAGGTCAGGAGACTGACTATCAATACTGCACAAGGCATAGTTTGAGTTTCTGGGAGACTTAATGACTGCTAGAACTGCAAAATGTGTAATCCAGTTGGGCAATTGGTTGCTGGGGTTGTGGAATGGTGATTCCAGCTGGGAAAGGCTGTTGGCCCAGGGATAGATGTGTGCAAATTTAGGTCCAAGCAGCCACTAACCTTTATAAATGTGCAATTCAATCCAGGAGGTCAATGTTGGGCTAGAATGTGAAAGTTTGGAGATGAAGGTGAGCTTTCCTTCTCCATATTGCGCGATGCAGCCTTGGTGAAGGCAGAGACTGGGCCAAGGTTGGCCCAACTAGTCGACGGGCAACTAAAAGTAGGTTAAGTTGATGAAATGCATGGTGACACTAAGTGATAGTAGAAGTGATAAATAGTGCACGCAAAACATGAATGGAGAATTGAGAAAATAGATCAACATGCATGTGGGTGAGGCTATTCGCTGGTTGAGCGAACGTCCATGAAAAACAATTTCATGCATGCAACTGCAGTGAAATAGCAATGAAAATTGAAATAGAGCTAAGACAAACTAGAATATATATAAATGATAGCATGTGTTCAAATAAATCAAGCAAACAACACTCCCACAAGCGAAAACACAAAAAGCGACAGAAGTGCAGTACAAGGCATGGGAAGCGGGCTAACCCCAAAACAGCTAAGCTGAATGTGCCTATTGCTCCTAGATGTGATGTGGGATGTTAGAGATATAAGGTTGATGTGAGGAATGATTCTGAAGAGTCTAGTTGATGATTTTTGATAACATCGAGGTTATGATGTGCATGCCACAAATCTAGGGGAAGCAACACTTGGAGGGAGGTTTCTGAATTATTCCTTGCATGTAACCTCCAATTGCAAAACATAGATCCATGAAACAAGGGATTCCTTAGCGTGCTACCTTGGGAGAAGAAACCTATGCATGAAAGTATGTTTTGCTTGGTCCGGGAGGGAACCAGTTAACTTAGCTTCACATCCAAGCGACTGCTCGACTGTTGAAGAAAAATGCACATTTCTGACTGTCAGCTAGGCTGACTACTCAAAGGGGATTGGGAAATTTGCACAAATATTGGCCTGAACTGCCTGTTGATGGGAAAAACTACATAATTCCTGCTAGGAGGGCAGACATGATTGCGCAATCCTGGAGCCTAGCAGTAGACTATCAAAAGTAATCGTGTAATTCCTAGAGGGAATCGTTGGGTGCCCTCCATAAATTCACAAATTTCACTGGGAAGCTACTTAGCCTGTAGCTAGACCAAGTCCGGGTGAGCGGCCTATGAAAGGAAAAGATAAAACTATGATCAATAGGCTGCATTTGAGCAATAAAGACACTGAAGCTTCAGGACTTGATGAAGCAAGGTAAGCTGTTGTGAAGGCTGGTAGGGAGGCTCCAAAATAGGCTAAGGAAAAATTTTGGAGTGTGGTTGTATCCGCTACAACAGCATCTAGATATCGTCGGCAATGTGAGATGCCGCTAGTGCATTGGCACTTCCATGACGAGAGAGGTCTAGAATGACAGTATAGACTAATCGGATTGAGCATAAATCAGATCATATCTCAAAGCAGTCTGGAGAGATTCTTCCTCTGTTTGGGGAAAATGGGATGCGACATATTTCCCAATGGGAAATAAAAGGTTCTTGAGAAACCAATCTAGATAAACATAGTCTTCAAAAGGTGGGGCACGACATGTTCTCCTCCTTCGACGCCACTCTTGAACATGGTCAGAAAGGCAAGTAGTAGAGGATTGATGGAATGTGGTCAAAAGCTGAGTACAAGTGTCGTACCAGAGAGGTAACTAGAAATAAGACAAAAACACTTTAGAAAGTGTCGCAAAAATGGAATGAGAGGTGGTGGGCTAGTCTACATACTATTTTGTAGTGTCTCCAGTGAGTGTGCATTGGAAGAGTCGAAGACGAATGGAGTCATCGGTTATGGAGTTGGATGAACACCACATGGAAGGAACAAACATGGTTGGTAAGATCCTCTCAAGCATACCCTCGAACTTTGGGATGTCTAAGGGAAGCTTAGTCGACATAGAGGGGAAACCAGCATCATGGTGTATGGGGTCATTTATCAACTGGTTAAGATCCGGTAGATTTAACCCAGCCATAAAAGGGAGCATGGGAGCTACCGAAACGGTTCCTGAGACTGTTCTGCCTGATGTGATTATCGGCGTAGAATTGGAACCACCACCGTGTTGGGTTCCTGTACCAGCTGTGGGTCTAGACATGGTGACAATATGCAGTGAAGGAGGCGCAGAATCAGAAGGATCAAGAGAAGAGTCGGGATGGGAACTTGGAGGGCCACGAACTCAAACCTGACGGGGATAAGTAATATGTCCAAGTGGAAACTAGTGGTGAAGGCCTGATAGTCTTCGTGACTCATGCCTTGGTGGTGCAATGATGGAAGGACACACGAAACACATAAAGGGTGAAGGGAAATAAATAATATATCTTTTGTCTCTAATGCAGTGAGATAAATTTATTATGTTAAGTCTTGTCTTGGTGGTGCGAACCAAGCACCCTTCACTTAAGGTGTGCTTATGTGTGCAAGTGTATTAATTAATTAAGCCCAGATCGTGTTTGTGTAAAAGAAAAAACCTTTCTGCAAATAAATTGAAAAAATAACATAAAATAAACAACAAAACAATTAACTAAACCCCACCCAAACTGGGTTTGCAAGCACTGTACTCCTAGGTGGATAAGTCGATGGAAAATACACTAAAATGGCCAAGAGATCTGAATGTCGATGTGACTGGGATCAAGTGACCCTAAACTATTGGAAAGTGGTGCATCAAAAACAAAAAGCTTGAGGGGAAGATCACTACAAAAAGATAGGGAGATGGGTGAAACACCAAGGGAATTTGATGGGACCCTAAGGGAATGACCAAGAAAGTTTGAATGTGAAACTATGGATGGTAGAAACCTATATTATCATATCTGAAACAAAAGGTTAGAGATCTAGAAAATGTGGTTGAAAGTGCTGCAGAAACGCAAACTTCTCACTTAGCTAAACTCCTCCTAGAAAGGCAGAAGTGTGCTAGAAGCCCTAAGGGAGGCTAAATTTGACTTCGATGAGTAAAAAAGAATGGATCAAAGCCTATTCAGGATGAGACAGAGGTTAGACACCCAACAAACAACTCTCAGCAAAACCCAAAAACAGATCTGAGAAAAACCTTAAAACCCAGAAATCGTAGGTTCTGACTTGTCTTTTGATGAAATCACACTTTTTGGGTAGAAAGTTGTGTTTTGGAGCCCAGATCGCACCTTTTGGGCTAAAAACTATGATTTCTACTCCGAGACTTTTGGTCTGCAAATTTCAAAAAAAAAGTGTCGCCTTTGTTGTGATTGGTTCCTATGACATGTGGAAATGACCAGAAAGCTTACAGAAGTCATAAATTTATCAGATCTAGGGTTAAAGCACTAGGAAACATTAAGAGAATTGAAAAAAGAAGAAACCCTAAGCTGAAAACCAAAGATCACCCAGGTTTCTGGATGTGAAGTATAAAAAGCTAGTGGAGTACGCAATTTGTTGTAGTGTTTTCTTCTCAATGATGTACGAAAAGAACCCACTTAATATCATGGATAACAAACAATCTCAACAATATAAATGACTATTAAAAATTGTAGATCTACAACTATTGATAGAAACAAAACTTGCCAAAATTTTGATCTATGCTACAATCATAGTTAAACAGTGAAATAAAAAATAATAACCCCAAAACATCCAATGGAAACCAGATATGTAAAGAATGATTTTATTATGACACCTGTGAAGGGAACAAATATATGTTACCAGTCACCTTGTATGGGATCGGTTCTTCGCAATCCTCAAATGCTTTCAGCTTCTGTATGGTGTGCGATGATGAAAATAATCAGAGTTATAACAGTGAGTGTAACAATGAAAATAATCAAAAGTGAATAATGAATGGAAAACCCTTCTATTTATAACAAAAAATATTGAGTTATCCTCGAATAATGAGCAATAATAAAATATTATTAATCCCATTCTTGGAATAACCACATGGAATATTTTATTATATTTGTTTAGAAGGGAAAAAATATTTAAACTTTTATTTAAAAATAATAAATAAATAAATGATTTATTTATTATCTCAATGAATTAGTTAAGGAATAATAAACAAATAATGATTTATTTAATTATTCCTAAGGGATTTAGTCAAATTTAACAAAGAATAATAATTAATTAGTGATTAATTAATTATTCTTATAGAAAAATAAGATAAATAATGATTTATCTGTTTATTTTTCATGATTGGGTCAAATTTGACAAAGAATAATAGTAAAAGAGTGGTTAAATTAATTATTCCTAAAAGAAAATCAAATAAACAATGATTTATTTAATTATTCTTCATGGGTTTAACTATAAATTACTTAATAAAGGTCGTTTATTAGGTAATTTTTCGCACTGAAAGCAATTTTACTACGGTAAAATTGACTTTACATGGTGTATTTCAATCCATCTAGTAAATTAGGCTAGACATATATTTGAAACAAAAATCTATTAATAATAACTTTAAAGAAAGTATATATGATAGTTTATATTAAAAAATTCTTATATTTCCTCATTCCATTAGGAGGAATATATGTAATTTATTTTATTCTTAATATGCAGTTGATATGTAACATTTAAAAAATATTAATAATAAAAAATAGTTTAGATTCCATTATAAATCAAATATTTCAATATGCTTGAGAGAGAATAGATGAATTTTATTATGTCAATAGGTGCTTCCTAATTCAAGATATAAGCGATGTGTGTGTGTGTAAACAAAGAGATAAACAATGTGTAACGTTTTAAAAAATATTTATAACTAAAATGATTTTATACAGAGAGAGATGGTATCCTATGGATAAATGCTTTCTACTTTTGAATATGAGGTTGTATGTATTAACAATTTAATTTGGAGACTCTCAATCATAAATTAAATATTTCAATTTCAATTATTTATATATTATATAGAACAAGGGAAAATAAAAGACTTCTTATAGTTAAAACTTATTAGCATCTTGTTCAAAAACAACATCTTAACTTTACATGTGCCAAGATTCTAGAGGAATCAACTCTCTCAAGGTGCAAACCTTTCTTCAATTTTTGAACTCAGAAAGGCGTTTGCATATTGAGAGATATCATCCCTCTTAGTGCTTGATAGATTCTAAGATAATATAGATCTATGTTGGTGGTAGTGTCTTGAAAAATCAATTTGAAAGCCCTTCAATACTTAGTAATGTTTGTTTAATAGTTCTTATAATTTTTGTTTAATACAACCTTGATATAAGTTTTTTGTTTTCAATAAAATGGTACTCATTTTGATGTTTTTATTGATAATGTGTTCTGTATTCATAGATATAAATAATATTTTGATGACTCAAACTTATATTTTTATTTTGGATAATATTAATAGACAATATTAGGGTGGCATGAGGGGTAGGAGTCTTATTCAATCACAATGGAACACTGGTAACTAGATACTCTTGGGGATTGGGTCTAATGACTAACAACCAGGAAGAATTGTATGCTTGATTGCTAGGACTGGTTTTGGCTAAGGATATGAATCTTCCAAATATCATCACCCTAGGGGACTCTCTCATTACGATCAAACATATTCAAAAATGCAGTTGGCCAAAAGAAAATGATCCTAAGCTTTTGCTCCAAAAACAAAATCAAGAATCTTGGACTCCCTTCAAAAATCATTTTACCATGTTCTTAGACATTAGGACTTTGAAGTTGATAGATAATCCAATCAAGATTTCCTTTGTAGATTTAGGAAAACTGATATCAAATGAATTTTACGGAGGAGAGGCATCCCTGAACACCTCCCTCCCCCTCCTAAGCATAATATCATGTTTTGTCACATATACTTAATGTTTGTACCATTAATTGGCATTCAAATTATAAAGCGTCGACACATTCATATTGACATCTCGCAAATCTTTGTTGAAAGGTTTCATCCAGTTAAAGTAATTTTAACTCTCCCACACATAGATAGTACAAAGGAGGAAGCCAGCCCTTGGCAGGGTTCTCCCATCAATTTGGTGCTTGTTTCAAGGGAATTCAAATTTATGAAGAATAATGGTAGCTTTCAACGAAAATAATGGGTGAAAACCTATTATAATGCCTAATTTAATGGCCCTTATCCATCCCAACTTTCATGAATTCCCCAACTGAGCCAATTTTGGTTCCATTTCCATTGGCAGTGTATGAATTTCATGCTCCTCTGTGAGAGGCCTATGAAGGTCACCTCATCTCCTTCAATAAGATCATTGTATAGGATTGAGAGCATAAATTATAGTCACAATGGGAATAGTGGGAATAGTATAAGGATCTTTAGCTTTTGGAAATCATGAAATCTTCAGCCATATGTAGCCTACCACATAGAGGCTTCCAAAATTATTATCTTAGCCTCTTTAATTGATCTCCGTCCTTAGCAGGTGCTCAGTCCTTATTTTTTGCAACTATCACCCTAGGACCTCTTCCTATTCGACCTCTTCTTGTCCTACATTACTTTTATCAAAAGATGATTCTAATTTATTGGCCTACTCGCTCCCACTAGGCTGCAATGTGGGCTTCAAGTAGAAAACCCCTAGGAGTATGGAGGAAACCATTGGGTGTGCATTTCACTCAATAGTCTGAGTATCTGCAATTGGACATCATGGACGATATTTTGAAGCTTCAAGAATAGATGCAAACCATTATTAGTCTTCTGTAGAAAATCTATGATCTTAAAATCTAATTGGAATGTTAGATTGATGAAGTGGATGCTCTTTGTCAACAAATTGAGGCCTTCGAAGCTCAACTCTCTACTAGGACAAGCCATAGTTCAGATTCAATCTCCTCAACCATGCATACATGTAGACCTATCCTAGACCCCAACAGGCCTTTAGAAAAGGAAATCCACTCATTTATGTGATGTACTCTCTCTCTCTAAATGTGCTTTTTTTCTTGGTCAGTTTTGTAAGCTCTACTCCTTTTGCCACATAGTTTCAATAGCTTTTCTAGTTAGTATTTTGGTCATATTAGTAAGATTCTCACTAGAGGATTAGTTCCTAGAAGTAATCATGTACATCATTTCCCGAGTAGTTTTTGTGCCTAAGAACATATTTTAATACAAAACCTACTCATTTTTGTAATTAAAAAAAAAACATTAATAGAAAAAAATTATTAAAAAAGAGAATAATAACATCACTTTATTTATTTTTTTATGTTCACCCTGTATAAATGGATAATTTCGTAATTTAATTTCAACAACATCACATAATATTCTATCTACATATACTTAAAGGGACTCAAACCACCACTTTTTGTTCTCATAAATATTCTATTTTACCATATACCTTTTAGAGCATAAATTTTATATTAAAAAAAGTTCTAAACTATTTTTATTTAAACAAATAATAAATTCATTTGTATTTCTATTTATAATACATAGAGAACACTATTACCAAGTTGGAGATTCTTTAATATTGTTGTTATGTTTTCTAAACTCTTCGTAAGTTTGATATTACTTTTTGTGTTGATTCCATATAGCCTTATATGATCATGGCTATGGGTTAATTTTATGTTTATTGCACCGAGAGGTGCTGTACAACCCAGTGTAGTGGGAGACATGTAGGCATAAATGTTTGAAAACATTCAACATTCAATAGTTTATGTCGGTCAATTAAAAAATAATAAAAGATTAAAAGTAGTATAGAGCCCAAGATGGAAGGATGTTGTAGTGTCAGTAGCTGAGTGTAAACATTTAAATTTTGTCTCAATTAATAATAGAAATTTAATAGTAATAAAAATAATAAAATTCAATTTGTTACATTGGTTAATGCTAAATTAATAGTGTGTGATCCACAAATCATCTTATAGTATTTCTTTAGCATGACCTAACAAATTAAGATGTGAACTCGATAAGTAAATTACTTGCTCAGGCAAAAGAACTTGCATAAAATTTGATGGGTAGTAAGCACTAAATAACTCTATACATCTACATGTTTTACTCCTACATAAGTACCAAGAAATGTAAATAGTGGTGGGAAGTAAGTCTGAGTATGTATAGTTATTTACATATTATTCCTAGTTTTTTTTTTTGCAAATACTTTCTTAAATTATGGTGGGGAATAATTTATGGAAAACATGTTATTTACCTGAGTATAAGTTATTTTAAAGGATTTTATTTTCTTGTTCTAAACATGCTACATTTTGGAGTTTTTGGCCATAATTTAGCTAAATGTTTTTTGACCAATTCTTAATTTTTGTTGGTTAAAATGGATTTTTGATTGAATATATGGATTAAACACCCTAAAAACACCTGGGGCACTTAGATTGTAGAGAGTTTACAACTCAATCTTCTGATTCCAAGAAATTTCTACTAGTTCCTAGGCAAATTAGATTGAAAAATGTGTCGGAAAACTGTCCAAAACATACAACATATGTACTATTGATTTTATTTTTGGGTGACTTTCTTATAAAGCTTGAAAATTAAAAATCACTACACAAATATCTAAAAATCATGCATGAATATTGCAACCATATCCATAAAATTATGACATAAAATATGTAAGGCATCTTTTCACATGACATTATATTGTGCAAAGGTCAACTACTAGAGTCCTGCCTAGCTAGGGAATAATAATGATCCGCTAACCATATTTAAATTTAATTAATAAGCACACAAAAACTTAATACATACAATAAATTTACAATATAAAAATATTATTAATCATGGATATTCACCCGAACATTACCATGGATATGATTAACATGCAAATAATTTTTATTACAATACCATGGGCCAATACCATGCCTTATCAATACCACAATCCAAAAAACCATAATAGTTTCACAATGAAAATTAAAATGTAAAATGTGTAAAATATAAGACACAAAATTAGCAATTTGATGAGAAGAAATTGGTTTGTCTATAATGTAAAGTTAGCATACTATTGTTTCTTTAGTAGCTTTTTTATTTATATGTTTTTTTTTTCTCCGTAAGACTGCACTAATTTATATTACAAAAAACCAAAATTTACATCCAATTTTACAAAAAGGGCCGAAGCCTTGTTTCTCCGAAGAGAATTTCCCATGACTATCCATTTAGAATACCTGGCAAAAAGGAACCAGTTTCTTTCAACCTACATAACCAGCATGTAATCGACACAACAGGCTTTTGAGCCAACACAGCGGACATATAACTTGACACGATGGACCCATTACTTGACATAATCGACACGTAAACAGACATGGACGACACATAAGCTTTCGCGGTGGACATTGACCCTTTGACAGACATACAAACTGAGTAAAACAGAAAGAGATGGACCGAGAGTAGCATTCCTGGCCGAGAGAACGGAGAGGCTTCTGAGCTAGTCCTCATCAGTGAGGTAAGGCTCATCTTCCATCGCTAACCCCTTTAGCTTCTTATCTTCCTCCACATCCAGGCGCATCCCTTTCTGAGCGGGCTCGCTGGGACCGGCTTCGACTTCGTCAGCTTGAGTGGGTCGCCTTAAGTCCACCCTGGGGACCTGCATATCCACTCTTGGCACAGTCAGGTTGTCCTGTGGCCTCCGGAGGTCGCTGCAGTGCTCAACAGTAACTGAAACTATGAGCGTGTTGTTCTCCAATGTGCAAGGGATGCGGTATTTAACTGCTGGATGTTCCCGGTGACCACACTCCATGAGTGCTCCCCTGTCTCGCTCAATTCGGTGACCAACTGTTCGACGCGGACTGCTGCTGCTGCCCGGCTCTAGAGGAATATCAACAGAGGAGGAGGGTGAAGTGGCGGGCCTTTGTGTTGCAGGACGGCCCCTCGAACCAATTCTTCTGCTACTCATCCTTTGCCTCTCAGGCATTCTGCACCTACCTCTCTTGACAGAAATCCTCGGTGAAAGCCTGCACCTGGACAGAGTGTGCTCTGTCGCCTTCAGAATTTGCTCAGGTCTCGTTGAGAAATGCAGGAATGCCACATTGTGAACGCTCTTATGGATTTCCATAATCCTTGTACTAGTCTGCGCATTGAATGTCCCCTTAAACCAATTTAACTTCCCAAGGTTAATCCCTATCACCATGAATTGTTCTGGAGCCGAACTGGTCCTTCCGCTGTCTAATTCCTCCTTCGCATTCATTGCTTGGGCGTGTTGGTTTATGGTGGCTCATCCGAGCTGGCAGCTGCCCATGTGACGAGCCACCTGCCGCTCATCCTTCGCATGCACCCGCATCTGGGGGCTTATTTATTTATATGTTATTATTGGTATAATAATATATTAAATTGATTATCATTATTATTACAACAATTTTTTTTCCCCTGGGAAAAAGTCGTAATTCTATTATGTGTTAAGAAATTACATTTTGGCAGATGCCAAAGCATATTCATATGGAGGCAGCATTGCCTGTCGAGATCAAAAAATGACTGTAGTCTAGTGAGAGTAGTCCAAGATGTCTCCACGCAGGGAGCATTTCCAAAAAATACTGGTATGTTTATCAATGATCAAAATTTGCCTATGCTCTTTGCAAAGAGCAATATATATGATGTATATAAACAAAATAGAGTTGAGCTAAAACTCATGTCCAGACAATGTCTATGTACATGCTATAAACAAAAAGTTAACTGAAATAAAGTGTGGGCTTCATAGCCCCTCGTCCATGTGGTCATCGAAAGGTCTGTGGTAGTGCTGGTAGTATGTGTCGTCTATTTCCTCCTGGATCAACCAGTCTTCTCCTTCTCTGTGCGCAGCCTCTTTGGAGAGCTGGTCGACGACGGTGTTCTGTTCCCTGTAAACATGATGGCAAACAAAAGATTCAAAGGCTGCAGTCAATCTCTTTGCTTCGTCAAGTATGTGCCTCAAAGAAAATGCATGACAATGGGATGCATCATTCAGCCAATTGAAAACAATTTTAGAGTCTCCAAATAGTTGTAGGTGTCTGCAATGTTTATGGATAGCAAAGTGGATGATATGTTTGGCCGTGCACAGTTCAACATAGTTATTTGTGCCTATACCAACATTGATTTGTAACTTGAAACAGTGCCTCTCGTCTAGATGGAGGATGGCACCACCCCCACAGCCCGCTTCTTGGGCCGAGCCATCAAAAAAAGCCCATGGTTTTGTTATGTCGATGGGAACAGGTCTGATGATGCGAGGCGGGGCGGGGGGATCCTCTTCAGGAAGCATATTATAATCGGCAACCGTGTGGAGGATAATAGAAGGCCAGAGAGGGGCTTTAAGGTTAAAGATTGACTGATTCTGTGCGATCCAAATGGCCCAGCAAGCCAGTAGAGGCAGGTTAATAGCTTTCCCAGAGTGATTATGGCACCAGGCATTCCAAGCTTCAGAGAGGTTGTTACCATGCCATTCTTTCAAAAGCGGGATCTGTGAGGTAAGAGATTTCCAGAATTGAATAGAAGAGCTGCAGAATAGAAACAAATGATCGGTGCTTTCTTCTGCGTTATGACATAAGTGACAGCGAAAGGGTCCATAGAAGGACCTCTTCATGAGGTTGGTGCCGGTAGGAATTTTATCAAATAGGATGTTCCACATCAACAATCTCGTCCGGGGGGCTGACTTAAGCTTCCAGAGCGCTTTCCAGGTGGGTAGTATATCTGGGGGTCTATAAGGTTCCATGAGCCTTAGATATCCAAGCTTTGGTGTGTAGACACCATGCTTGGCGAACGCCCAAATGATCTCGTCTGGTCCATCAGTGAGCCTGATGTGTGCTTGAGATAGTGCGCTTGTATACTCCGACCATTCGTTAATCCACTGTGCAGGCAGTTCTAAAGCTTGGGCGGATAACCAGGCTTGCTGAAGGAACGAGGAATTTGCATGATCTCCAATATGTTTAATGTGAGTAATCCCTCTGTCTTGGAGGTATCTAATAAGATCAGCAGATAACCTATGGGCATTTCCACATCCAACCCATGGGTCCAGCCCGATGCGGACGACGTTTCCTTCCTTTATGCGCCAAGTGATACCATCTCGCAGCAGAGGTAAGGTGCCGATGACTGCTTTCCAGATATTGGAAATTTGGTGATTGGTGCCATGCTGTGTACAGATCCAATCCAAAACGGTCTGTGGTTTGATGTATTTAGCATATGCGACTTGAGACCAGAGACCATCTGAGGTAAGTAGACGCCATCCGAGCTTAGCAGCCAGAGCCTTGGAGAAGAAATCCAACTTCTTGATGCCCCAACCACCCCATCGCTTGGGCTTGGCAATGGTATCCCATTTTACCCAAGCGAAAAGTCTCCCCTGTTGTTGTCCTTTCCAAAGGAATCTGCAGCAAATACTTTGGAGCCTGTTCAAAATGCCTTTTGGAATCCAGGCTAGGGCCATCCAATAGACTGGTGTGGCTTCAATGACAGCTTTGATGAGTACTAATCTGCCTGCACGTGAGAGGTATCGATGGTACCATACCTGTAGCCTCTTTTCCACTTTTGCTATTAGCCATAACCAGTCAGCAATTTTGTAGCCAGATGGTTTTAGTCTAAAGCCGAGGTACTTTATTCCATCCTTCAGATTCATAAAGACAAAGGGAAAGCGCTGTGAGGCAAAGGCAGATTCATGAATGGAGCAGCCAACCGTGGTGATCGTGGATTTATTTTCATTGATCTTCATTCCAGTGGCTTGCTGAAATAGGAGAAAGGAATTGTGAAGCGAAGTGGAGTCCCCAATGCTGCCATTTAAGAATATCAAGATGTCATCAACGAATAACAGGTGCGTGAGGAAGAAATTGTCCACAATTTTGATGCCAGTCAATTGATGCCTATCTCTGGCGGATGAGATAATTCTGCTTAATCCTTCCATGATCAGCAAGAACAGCAGAGGTGAGAGAGGACATCCTTGTCTAAGTCCTCTCTCAGATGTAAAGAAGGAGGTAGCTTCCCCATTGAGTAATACACTGTAAGATACATCGGTGATACAGCTCATCGTCCATTTAATGAAGCCATAGGGGAAACCAAGATGAGTTAGCAGCAGCCTTAAATACAGCCAGTTAGTTCTGTCAAATGCCTTGGAGAGATCCACTTTAAGAATCATTCCTTTCCGTTTTTTTATCCGCAGGGAGTGCATGAGTTCTTGAGCAATGGCGATGGCTTCATGGATCTGTCTTTGATGCAAGAAAGCGAATTGTTCAGAGGATATGTGATGCGAGAGGATGGGCTTAAGGCGGTTGGCGATAATCTTGGCAATGATTTTGTAGAGGCAATTGCAAAGTGAGATGGGGCGGAAGTCATCGAAAGAGGTCGGGGCATCGGATTTGGGAATAAGAGCGATGAAGGTGGATTTGATAGCAGAGGATATCCTTCCTCTCCTCCTACTATCTTCCACAATCTTCAGAAGGTCATTTCCCAAGATGTCGAAGAAAGCGATGTAGAATTCTATGGTCCACCCATCTGGGCCAGGGCTCTTATCTTTTTTAAACCATTTTATTGTAGCTTCCAGTTCCTCCATGGATACTTCCCTCTGAAGCTCATCCGACTCTTCTTGTTCAACATATCTGGGAAAGAGTTCAGCTACTCTCATGATTTCCAAAATATTGATGTCTCCAGGAGCGGTATATATACCTCTAAAGTGCTCAGTGGCCAGTCTGGCCAGGTTCTGTTGAGATGAAACAGTGTGGCCACGATCATCCTTTAATTCCCAAATAGTGTTGATGGCTTTGCGTCCATTGGCGAATTTGTGATAAAACTTAGTGTTATTGTCTCCCTCAGAGAGCCAAATAGCCCTGCTCCTTAGCCTCCAACTTTCTTCTCGTTCTTTCAGTATTTGGGAGCGTTTTGCGATGAGAGTGGTATACAGTTCCTTGCTCTCCTGTGTGGGGAAAGTCCCAGATGATGTATCCTCAAACTCAGCAATGACCTGTTCCGCCTCTTTCAGAATGTGATTATCTTGGATTCGCTTTTGGTGTGCCCAAGTTTTGGTGATCTGCTTGAGTTCAATAAGCTTTCTAACAAAACCCGCAGAGAGTTCCTCATCTTCCCTGATGGGATTGTTCTGCCAGTAATTTTGGACCAGCTGAATATACGAGGGGTCCTGAAGCCAAGCTGCATTAAATTTGAAAGGGCTCTTGATTTTGTGATTAAGGTCTTCTGCCTCCAGGAAGATAGGCCTGTGGTCGGATATGCCACCGGATCCAACCCATTGGCGGAATCTGGGGAGGCTGTTATACAGGGTCTCCTTAATAAGGAAACGGTCGAGCCTCCTGGCCAAACTCTGATCCCCACTCCTATTATTTGACCAGGTGTATTGTAAACGAGCAGATGGAATGTCCACCCAGTGATGATCCTCTAATAAGGTGGAGAGGGTATCGGAGAGGGTGTCGACCTGTGCCATATGCCCCCATGATTCGCAGAAGTCCCCTCCCAATATGATGTTATCAGCTTGTAGAAGTCCAGATTCCAGTAGGGATCTCCAGTAGTTGGCGCGGTCAGTGCAAGGGCCGTAGACGTTGATGATGCGAATTTCCCTTTCAATAGAGTGAACAAAAATGTCTAGGCCAATGAAACCCCTGCCTCCCCAGAAATTCCGAATATCCACAGCCCTGTTGAAGACCCCAATAGCCAATCCACCAGATCACCCGGACGCATCCAGTGCATGGAAGGTCCAGTTAGGGAGCCAGGAGGAGAGGGTATGAATAAGGGGCTCAGCCAAGCAGAGGGTTTCTTGCAGGAAAATAATGTCCAGATGAGTCGAAGTAAGCAGCCTCTTGAGCGCTAGTTTTTTATTTGAGGTAGCAAACCCTCGGCAGTTAAAAGATAGAACCTTCATGAGGGGAGGGGAAGAGTGCCATCCCTTTCTCTAAGCACCCTAAAGATAGTTTGTTGTCACTCGAGGGTGACCTCTTCATCGGCAGTGTGCCTAGCTTTGGTAATGTGGGAGGGTCGACCACGAGAGGTCTTAAGTGAGGAGGGAACACTCACAGAGTCGAGACCTACGACGTCAGGACCCTTGTCCCTCGACCGGGATCGCAGCGAGTAACGAGGAGATGTCTGAGACGATCGAATGGAGAGGGATGCGAGGGTCGATGTGATCAACAGAGGAGGGGCCAACGGAGGAGGGAGAGGAAGGGAGCAAGTGAGAGATGAGTGAGTGTGAATGATATGAGGAGCGGGAGATGATAAAGAGGATAGAGGATCAGTGCAAGGAGGGAGAAGTGATATGCCCGATGCAGTGCAGGATGCATGAGATATCAATGAGGGGGGAGACAAAGACATACCCGTATTCGCTGAGTCCTCTTGTTGTGGCGCTGATTGCACAGGAGCTGTTGTTGTTGTAGGAGGTGCAGCTGAGACAGTGGCAGTATCAGCGGCCGCAGAAGTGTTCCGGGGGACACCATCTTCCTGTTCGTGCAGTTGAGGCTCTGGATGCTGTACAGGATGCTGAATAGGGGAGGTGTCCAGGGGAGGGTCGACCCCTACTACATTGCCGTTCCTTGGAACTTTCCGGAGGAGAGGGAAGTCCTTGTAGAGATGCCCTACTTTGTGGCACCTACGGCAGCGATAGGGAATGCCCTCATAATCAATGATCTGTCTGCGAGCTAAGTCTCTCCACTGTATAGTAATGTGCTCATAAAGCCCGCCCCTGGTGTCCATGTTGACAAGGATCCTGGCATAAGCCATCATGCCAGTCTGATGATAGGATTTATCGTAGCCCATGTAAGTACCAAGAGCATTACCAATACGTTTGAATATATCTTCAGACCAGTATTGGAGAGGTAACCCTGGGAGCCTAATCCAAACTGGTCCAATACCTATCTGCTCTGTCTCAGGGTCGAATAAAGGTGTCCATCTCTTAAGGAGCACAGGGGCATGCTCAAAATGCCAATAGGAGGACAAAACCCAATTAGTGTGGTCAGCACGAGCAAACCTCAGTGCGAACCATCCCCTCACGAAAGTCTGCACATGAGGGATGTTCACCAAATGATGCCCCCAAACTTCAGTTGCCCAGGTCTTCAATTGTGCCGCCGTGTAGCTGCGCCCCCTGATGCGACCAACCAAGACCCGATCTGCAAAGTCCATCGCTTCTCCCCACTGAATATCCTCTTCCAGTCTGAGGAAAATATCGTCCTCCTTGGATTTGAAGCACTTATATTTCCGTTTAGGGCCGCGCGGAGGTGGAAGGTTCTGAGGTTGACCAGAAGGCGGAGCGGTAACATTCAAAGGAGCCGAGATCTGATGAGAGGCAGGGATTCCGGAGCCAGAAACAAAAGGGGGGCCCGAGAGCGGGGGTACGGCAGTGAAGCTACCGGAGAAGTGACCAAGGGAGACCGCGAGACCGGCAGAGGAAGAAGGCAGAGAAGGGTTATGCGGCGGTCGAGAAAAAGAGCCAGCTTCCGGGAGATCTAAACCAGGGTTAGGGTTTAGGCAACCGGAGACAAAACCGAGGGTTGCCGGAGAGTGAGGGGGCGTAGAGAGGGCTGGCCAGGTAGGAGGTTCATCCGGAAGGACCACAGGCTGAGTCCTCGATGGTTCACCGAAGGAAAACTGTGAGTAATTTCTGGGGAAATCAGAATTGAACATACCTTCTGAGGTGGCATATGGAGTACGCCAGATGGAGACCCCTTCCAACGGGTCAGTAGAATAATCAACGGCATCCAGATCCTCCATGGCCAGCTGCGCCTCGGGACGGCGGACACCTTGTGGAGTAGAGAATCCCGGAGAAAAAGACAGGTTGCAGTTAACGGACCGTGCAGGGTAAAAAATGAACTGTCACAGGTAGAAACGGAAGTCACGACACAGTATAATCCCCCCTGTGCGGAGTTACGAAACCGAAAGAGGCAGTGTAACGGAGGAGAGGTAGGCGGTGACAGCGGTAGCGGCGGGTGGAAAACGGAGGGCTACGCGGTTACTGCAGCATCAGGGTTCAGTAAAAAAAACCCTAACCAAACCCTTCGCGCAAAATAACCCGACCCGACATTTTCATAGCTCTCGGAGACTCCACACCTCCTTCCATTTCCTTATTACAACATATTATAATGATAATCATCTTTATTATAAGTATTATTATATTAGACTTTACATATATTATTTATTACACAAGGTGACAATTCTCTATCATATGGATCGAGGGGAGAGACACGGAAAAAGAGAGATACAAAGAGTGGGGAAGATGTTATGAGAGATAGGGCGGATGGGGGAAGAGAGAATGACAGAGAGAGGGAAATAATGATATAGGTGGAGGGCAGAGAGAGAAATAGAGAGAGAGGTGGGAGAGAGATGCAGAGAGAGAGGTAAGGGGAGAGAGAGAGGGAGAGAATAGGGAGAAAGTCATAGAGTTGGATGGTAGAGAGAGAGAGAGTGATGGAAAGAGATATATAGGGAGCTAGGAAATAAATGGAGAGAGAGGAAGGAAGAGAGAGAGGACTTGCAAGAGAGAAGGAGAGTGGGAGGGAGAAAGATATGGAGTTGGAGGGGGGGAGAGAGGGATAGAAGAACAAATAGATAGAGTGATAGAGATGGAGAGAGAGAGAGAGAGAGAGAGAGAGAGAGAGAGAGAGAGAAGGGAGAGATGGAGAGAGAGTGAGGGGGAGAGAAAGTAAGGAGGGAAAATTTAGAGGAGAGGAGAATTAGAGAGAGAGAAAAGGGGAAGAGAGAGAGAGGGAGACATAGGTATGGAGGGGAGAGACAAAGGGAGATAGTGATGGATTTGGGGAGAGAGAGAGAGAAAGTGAGAGAGAGATTAATGGGGGGAGAGATAGAGGGAGGTGTGGGAGAAAGGGAGAGGTTGAACTTGTGATAGAGAAGGACATATGGAAGCAAAGAGGGATGGAGTTATATGGGTAGAGATAGGGATGAAAGAAAAAATACATAGAGAAAGAAAGGTGGAGAGAGAGAGAGACAAAAAGAGGGAATGATAAAGGAGAGATAGAGAGAGTGTGGGACAGAGGAGAGAGGGAGGGATGCCAGAGAGACAGATAGAGAAAGGGAGAGGAAGAGGGAGGGAGAGAGAGTTAGATATATATCGAGAGAGGTTGTGTATGTTTGGGGGGTGAGATAGAGAGATAAATAAGGAGAGATGAAGGGAGATGGAGATATAGATTGAGAGTGGAGAGAGGGATGAGGAGAGATAGAACAAGTGAGGGAGGGAGAGATAGATAGTATGAATAGAGAGAGAGTGTGTGTGTGTTTTGGGGGTTGAGTTAGAGACACAAGGAAGGAGAGACTGAGGAAGATATAGATATAAATTGTTGGGGGAGAGAGGAAGGGGGAGAGAGAGAGTGTAGGAATTTACAAGGTAAGTTCCTCAAATAGAACACCAAAGGACACTGCTCACAAACAAATCACAGATCAATACACCAGTATCGTTGACGTGGTTAAAACCCTCAAAGAGGGAAATAGTCCACAGCTTGAGCCAACATGGCCACTTCAAGAAATTTATTAATAAAAGAATGAAAATTTACATAAGATTCTCTGATGAATGGTTACCCTACAAATGACCCTCCATGCTCTTTAAATAGAGATCATGGAATCATATGTTAAGCCATAGATCAAGTGTCGGTAATACCGACGAAGGAATGAACCGTCGGATCACTTAATGTCTAGAACATATCGGGACCGTTGGATTGTAAGTTACAAAAGTACATAGTAAAGAAACACACTTGCCTAACTCTACACTAGACTAAGTTATACTTAACTATTTCATATGTGTCTGAATATCCTAACATCCCCCCTTAAGAACAACTTGGGATAAGATTGAAGGATGTATAAATATGACACAATAGGAGAAGGAAGGAGGCATTAGAGCCTATCCCACCTTAGTTACAACTTCCTGAACTCCAACCATAAATTGAAGTTTAGTAAACTTCGCCTCTGTGAGAGCCTTTGTAAATATGTTTGCAACTTGATCATCGGTTGAACAATATTGCACTTCAAGCACATGGTCATGAGTGAGCTTTATGATGAAGTGCATGTATAGTTCAATGTGTTTGTTGCACTGATGTTGGAATAGATCTTTGCATAGTTTGATGGCACTTTGATTATCACACCAAAGTGTAGTCGGATATCGCTGCTAAAAGTCAAACTCTGACAGGATCTAAGAAAGCCACAGGGCTTCCTTACTAGCTTCTATGGTGCCACGATACCCTACTTCTACTGAAGAAAGAGAAATGGCACTTTTTTTCTTGCAAGCCCATGCAATAGGTCTAGAACCAAGAGTTATTGCATAACCTAGAGTATACTTCCAATCATTAGGGTCACCAACCCAATCGAAATCAATGAAACTAACCAATAGAGGAGATGCTTCTACATTGTAATGAATCCAAACTAAACTATACCTCAAACATAACGAAGTATTCTTTTAGCTACTTTCCAATGAATTTCATGTGGGTGTTGCATAAACCAAGCAATAAGGCCAACAACAAAGGAAAGGTCAGGATGATTATGGGTCCGATACAAAAGTTTTCCTACAAGCTGACGGTATAAGGTAGCATCAACTTCAGGGGAAGTACAAGTGATTGAAAGTTTGGCTCTAGACTGAAAGGGAGAAGGGGTTGGCTTACAATCTTCCATGTGAAAGTAGCGTAGAAGATCACAGACATACTTGGACAGGGAAAGGGAAACACCTTCCTTGGATTGCAAGAATTAAAGACCAAGAAAATAATGCAACCATCCTAAGTCTGTCATCTCAAACTTCTTTTTAAGGCTGGAATTGACATGTTTTATAAGGTTGGGATCACTACCCGTAACGATAAGACCATCAACATAAAGAACAATAATGATAAGAGACTTACCCTCTTTCTTGGTGTAGACAGTATTGTTAGAATGACACCTAGGAAAGCCAATATCTAAAAGAAATCTATCGATTTTGGCATACCAAGCCTGAGGGGATTGCTTGAGATCATAAAGGGATTTTTTAAGCCGACATACAAGTCTGGAGTCTCGTTGTATAAATCCGGGAGGTTGTCTCATATAGATTTCTTCATGCAAGTCCCCATTCAAAAAGGCAAATTTAACATCCATCTGAAGGACTTCCCATTTGAAAGAGGCAACAAGGGAAAGAACAAGGCGGGTAGAGTTCATTTTGGAAACAAGGGAGAAGGTTTCAGTATAGTCAATTCCTTCAACTTGTGAAAAACCCTTAACAACAAGATGAGCTTTATGTTTATCAACTTTTCCATCTGGTCCATACTTGGTTTTGTAAACCAATTTGCATCTAACAAGTTTTCATCCCTTTGGAAGAGGAACAAGATCCCATGTATCATTTCCCAATAATGAATGATATTCTTCATTCATAATTGCGTCCCAATCTGGATGGCCTGAAGCTTTTGCAAAGGTGTCAGGATCACAATTTGTTGAAGCTTGAGCCAATAAAGAAGAGGCTCCATCGAATTGCGAATATGTACATCGTTGATATGTAGAATCACCTGCAAGAGCACCTATTGCATCCCGAGTATCACAAATCCATTTTGGAAGCTAAGGAGCTGAAGGGGGATCCTGAGAAGGCGGGGGAGGATTTTCATCCTCGTTTTCATCATCTGAAGAAGAAATATTTTCAGAAGTAGAAGGGATAGAGAGATGTGGCACATCCACAGAACTAGGCTCATAGGCTGATATATTTTTAGCAAACTTTACATCTATTCTAATGATAACATTTTTGGACTTAAAGTGGAATAAGTCTATATCCTTTAGCATCTTCAAAATATCTAGCAAAAATATATTTCTCACTCTTAGGTTGTAAACCTTTATGTTTCTCATCTAGAATATGGGCCCATTTTTCACTTCCAAAACCACAATTGTGACGTACATCTCATTTAATTGAGCTTCATGCTTCTTCTGGAGTTATATTCTTTAAAACCTTAGTAGGAGTGTGACTTACTATTTAATTCGCACAGTTAATTACTTCTACCCAAAAATTAAGACTAGGTCCTTTAGATTGAAGCATACAATTAACCATTTCCTTTAAGGTGTGATTCTTCCTTTCAGGTACACCATTTTTGTGTGGAGTGATGGAGCAGTATGTTGCATTTAAATTCCATGCTCAGTGCAAAATTTGATGAATTTTTTGTTAACATATTCTCCACCATTATCTGATCTTAGCTTAAGAATTTTATGTCTAGATTATTTCTCAACAAAGCCCTTAAAGGCCAAGAACATGTTAAAGACTTCACTCTTGAGTTTTAAGAAGTATACCCAAGTGTGTCTAGAGAAATCATCAATGAAAGTTAAGAAATACTTGTAGCCAGATAATGAAACAACTGTAAGTGGACCACATACATCACTATGCACAAGCTGTAAAGGGGCTGAGGCGTGCCAAGAGGAACATTTCTCAAAACTATCTCGATGATGTTTTCAAAGTACACATCTAGAACAAACACCATCTCTGCAAGTTACCATAGGAAGACCTCTCACCATATTTTCTTTACATAGATTTTGAAGGGAGCGATAGTTTAAGTGACCAAATCACTCATGCCAAAGTTTGCTCACTTCATCATTATGAGCAACAAATACCGAGGGAAGATTTGATGACCCAAATTTGTTAAACTTATACAACCTTGTAGAATCATCAACAATGTTAATAGCTAAAATATGTTTAGGATCTCTTAGGTCCTTAATTACAACATCGTGAGGTGAAAATTCAATGGTTTTACCTTCACCTAAATGAGTTATCTGATATATAGATAGAAGGTTGCATGATAAGGTTGGAGCACATAATACATCATTAAATTGACCATTGTTTAGATGAATGTTCCAGTCCCTACAACACTAAGAGATCTATTATCACCAACATATATATTTTTGGTGTTACAATCATTTAAAGAAGAAAACATGGCTTTGTTTTTGGTCATGTGATAAGAATCTCCAGAACCAATGAGCCACTCATGAGAATGAGAAGAAGAAGACACATTTAGTGCATAACCAGATCGAGATGCTTGACAACAACATGGAAAAAGTGTTATTCCTGAAGATGAAGATGAAGTTGAAGAGTGCTCCAAATGGATGTTATGCTTCTTCATTGATGCTTCCAAGGCTTCCATCTTCTTAAAGCATTTGGATTCTAAGTGACCATCTCGATTACAAAAGTGGCAATGTCTATCATTCTTCTTCCCTTTATTTTTATTTACCTTATCATTTTGTTGAAATGATTTTTCATTTTGAGACTGGAATTGCTTAGGACCCTTGTTTGGTTTAGGACCATTCTTTTTAGAATACTGCTTCTTAGGATTATTTGAATTTGGTTGTTGTTAGGCGGCTAAGACTTTCTTAGAAGAGTTTCCAAGATTAAGAAGACTAAGATGTAAAGAGTTTCTCATGTTCTCTTATTAAAGAATAAAAAAAGGCATCAAAAGAGGGGGACTTGTAGTCTTGTCCTTGAGAAATAAAAGCTTCTCTAGTAGAATGGAAGGTGGAAACAAACACAGAGTAGGCTGATCCAAACTTAGTAAGAATGAAATAGATAAGGCTACCATCTTCTTTCTTACCCTTAACACCTTCCAAGAGAAGTGTAACAGTCTTGAACCTAGATAAAAGATATTCAATGGAAGAAAAAATATTGGGGTCCAATGTAGGCAACCCATTTTCAAGTTGATGGGCTCAAATTTCATTTTTATTTCCATAATATTTAGTGAGTTGTTTCATTGCTTTATTAGGGGTATCAAGTTCTGCGATATGGAATCTAAGGTTTGGAGAAATAGACATCCCTATCAACCCATGTGCTTGATCTTGCCTATTTCCCCATTTGGTTGCCTTATCTTCATCTCTAGGTTTAGTTTCTTCGCCCGAAGCTATTCGGTAAATACCTTTGGTTCTAAGTAAATCCATAATTTAGGATCACTATTGGAAGTAGTTGGCGCTATCAAGAATAAATTGGCATGGAATTTCCATTTTAACAGAAATTGAAGTTGTAGATTTTGAAACTAAGTGTTCCAATGGAAAGAGCTCGAAAAATTAGGCTGATTAAAAAAAAGTGTGCAGAAATGAATGATAATGTTATATTTTAAAAAATTCCCCCCCACCCCTCCCACTTTCAAAACTTAATCTAATTAGCTCACTTAAAAAAAATATCTTATGTGACTCACGTTTATAAATAACAGAAAGTCACTTTTACAATAGCATTTTATGAGCTACCCACTAAATTGTAACTTAAATAAAAGATAAAGAGACTTTAGAATTATAAGTGACTCACTATTTATAATGGGTGAGAACACTTTTACATAAAGTAACTTTAAAACATAAGTTACATGTTCTTTTTGAAAAAGTAACTCAACAAAAAGAGAGACTTTGAACCCAAGACCTCTATTCTCATAAAGTAACTTTGGACCATGTGAACTAGTTTAAAAGGTTTGTAATTTTTTGAAAAGAGGAAGGGTTTTTTTTTTTAGTCACTGAAGCTTTGTGGTACATGTTTACTTGAAAAAACTCTTTTTGCATACAAAACAAAAAACCACACAACCTAACACATACATGCAAAAAAAACTGAACCTTACGACTTGAAGTTAGCTTTCGTCTGAAATTAAATATTTTCCTCAATGTTTCTCATTTTCTGAGATCACACTAAGGTGCAACGGAAAAGAGCATACACATGAAAAAAATCCTTCCTTTCTGTTTCTGATTTTCTCAGATTGCACAGAGTCACAGGGAAAAGAACATACACAGAAATGAAAGGTATAGATCCGGTAATAAAAATAGAGAGTTAAATAAACAGAATTAAACAAAGAGATGAATAGCTAAAACTGCAAAAAATATTGTATACCTTCAGATCTTGAAAATGACGTAGCTAGGGCTACCGAAAACCTTTTCGCATGAAACTAAATGGTTTCTTCACTGTAACAGATGCTCCTAACACAATAGAGCAGTCCTCTCGACTCGAAAGCAATCAGAAACAATATATCTAGGAAACAACAGTCGAATTAAGTTGTACCGGCTTCGGATTTGGATCATCAACGGATGCGGCCCTCGAATTTCTCTGATACCATGTAGGAATTTACAGGGTAAGTTCCTTAGATTGAACACCAAAGGACACCACTCACAAACAGATCACAGTTCAATACACCAGTATTCTTGACATGGTTAAAACCCTCAAAGAGGGAAACAATCCATGACCTTAGCCAACATGGCCACTTCAGGAAATTTATTAATAAAAGAATCAAAATTCACATAAGCTTCTCTCATGAACAGTTACCGTACAAATGACCCTCCATGCTCTTTAAATAGAGATCATGGACCAATCGGGTGTTAAGCCATAGATCAAGTGTCAGTAATAGCGAGGAGAGAATGAACCATCAGATCACTTAATGTCTAGAACATATCGTGACCGTGAGATTGTAAGTTACAAAAGTACATAGTAAAGAAACACGCTTTGCCTAACTCTACACTAGACCAAATTTTACTTAACTATTTCCTATGTGTTGGAATATCCTAATAGAGAGATGGAAGAAGAAAATGATACACAGAGACAAATAAATATACTATATAATATTATTTAATACTGAACAATATTAGCCATAGGCGATGAGGAAGTAAGGCTTTTACAAAAGGTAAAAGAATTTGGATTTGGAAAGCCATGAATATTTTTTCTTTTTAGTAAAATAGATTTATTGATTTCAATGTAGATGTTTATTTTTATCACATGTGATTGCTTGCACTAGATGCATTGAATTCATTGTAGTTGTTGATTTTGAATCCTAGTTGATCACTTGCACTAGATGCATTTATTTCAATGTAGGTGTTGATTTCTAATCCCATTTGATTGCTTGCACTAAATGCATTGATTTTTGTAGATGTTGATTTCTAATCCTATTTGATTTCATTCACTAGATTAATTTATTTTAGTGTATATGTTTATTTCTAATACTATTTTAGTTCTTGCACGAGATGCATTGATTTCTTATTTGATGTAACTATAAGTATGAGGGACATTAATGTCAAAATAATTAGATTAATAGTGCACATTAATTCGAGTTCAAAAACAAAAGAATTATTGATGACATGCATTGATTTCTGCATTACCGTAATTCATCCATAAATAAACTATATAAATATTCATCTTAAATAAAATGTTCACTTACCTTAAATATTTGCTTCTTGAAATTGTTAACTATTTCTAATTGACTACATTCTTCTTATTGCAATTTTCCATCATTCAACATTTTTAGTCACTTTTCATTTAAATGAAGTAAGAGAAAATAATTACCATTGACACTTGGGATTTAACACTTGGTAAGTCATAATGATCCACATTGGAGAAATATACTATTAATATTGAAGAGCAAGAGAGAAAAGGTATGATATTTAGTACAATAGATCAAGTTAAAGATTTGAATCATCTATGATTTCAACCCCCCTTTGTATATGATTTGATAAGAAAATATGGAGAAGGTAACAAGTATGACAATAGGAACAATAGAAGAAAATAGGTTGAGATTGATCACAATGAAGATTATTTTTAATTGAATACATTATTATTATTCACATTTCCTATCATTCAATGGTGTTGCATTCTCACCTTGCACTCAAAATTTGTATTTAAACATTTTTTATTCATGTGAGTTATTAACATACTCTATCATTTCAGCAAACCAAGGTAACTAAGCAAATTTAAAATTAAAATGACCAAATTAATCTTAGACATTTTTAACATATTTAAAATTATTAGAATAATTAGATGTTCAACAATTGTTCCATGGACACACACAATTGAAACCACCCTAGATCCATATTAACCCGGGATCTATCAAAAGCTAAAAAGGATTAAATCCCTAGAGGTTAAAATGTTTCCTCAAATTTTGCACTCAAGAAAGAGATTTTCACCTCAACATATTAAATCTCTCTAGAAACTTTATAAATTTAAGGTTAATATAATTATAGACTAGTTCTAAATCAAATAAGAATGAATTAAAATGGACTACTTGTTAAACCCTCAAAATGTTCCAAAATATATAATTATAAATTAATAAATTCTAAGTTTGTATGAAATTCACTGGTCTTGTAGTTAACATCAATGGGAAAAAATCGTTTGGCTTTAATAAATTTCTAGCTAGATATTTTTGTTTGCTTCGTTAAGTGGGTTTATTCCAATGCTATGCTCATTAACTGTCCTATTGGATCCAAAGAGGTAGCGAATTTTCTTCCTATTTAATTGTTAGCCATAAATGAGAAAAGGTTCAAGATTTTCTATTTTTCTAACAATGGGAAAGTTGATCCAAAGAGGTAGTGAATTTTCTTCCTATTTAATAGTTAGCCATAAATGAGAAAAGGTTCAAGATTTTCTATTTTTCTAACAATGGCAAAGTTTTGGTGAAAGCTAGTAACAAGCATGCCTTAATTCTCATTGCGAAGTTTATTCTCCCAAGTTGGTCTTGTATCCACATTGGGACAAATTTGGATAATGTTACAAGAAACAAAGGCTCCCTCTTGGTTTGCCTCGATGCCAATTGTGCATGGTTATTTTTAATATTTCAACAGGGCCAAAGAGACCCTCTCAGTGCCCTGTAATTTGTGAAGACGATGGTGTTAGTCATGAATGAAGTTCCAATGATGCCTCTAAGAAGAACCTCTACCTTAGAAAAATATTTGCAAGGTTCTATTTACAAGGAATTTCTGGGTGGTGATCCAGATTTAGAAAGAATTTTCATTGTTTAGATATATTGGATTGCAAGGGGATACAAACCGACAACAGATATGCCTTATTTGGTGCATTTGACGTCCATGGTGAAGCATTGTAACTGTAGAACCCTTATTGCCAATTTCGCTCAACGCGTTGATGTCATATAGACTGACATATTTACCCTTCATATAAAACAAAATGATAGTAGAAATCATCAATAAATAACTTGGTGAGATCAATAATCTAAAAACTCATATAGGTCGACGAGATGACAAGCTGGATGCTTTGTGTTGGAAAATAGAGGAGGTAAAGAAAAAGATTAAGCAGTTGAATAGAATTCTTGACAAAGAAACCAACACATGCGCTCAGCAAGCAATGGAAGAATTGGACTTATTCCCTCACGACGATGGCAGGTTTGAGGAAGTTGAGGATCACCTTTCTGAACAGTAAATATGCTATTCAAATGTTGGGGATTTTCCGTAAGGTTTTTACCTACAAAAATTCCGATTTCGTAGAACAGTGACATGTGATATCAATTTTAGTTATCTTCTGATCACGAGACATAGGATTCAAAATTCTAAATCAGAATAGTTGTACTTCGTAGTGCATTTGCCATAACTAGGCACAAATTTACAATACAATATACTCTTTTTGGTTTTATGAAAAAAAAAATATTTTAATCTATTTACCGTGCATATTTTGTTTTTTTAAGGATTGCATAACTTAGTATTTATTTATTTGAATCAGTTTTTTTTTTTTTTAAAGATGGTATAAATCTGCATTTATGTTTGATTAATAAATTTAGGTTTATAACTATATTAAATATTATTAAACTATATATAATTATTTTATAGACCATTATAATATAGGTTTTAAATATTTATAATTTTTTTAAATAATGTATTATATATAGGTGTAGATGGCCCTTTTTACCATAGATTTTTTTGGTTAATTTTAATCAAAATCTAATAGATATTTTTAAAAAGTTGAGTTTAAATTGTTTAATTTGCATAATTCAAGTATCGAGGGGTCTTTCACGGTGCTAATTCTATTTATACATTCAAAAATGTATTTTGAAGAATACAAAATCTTGAAATTGTATTGCCAGATTTTGGTGAATTACAGTGAAAAAAGTTAACTACACTTATATATATATATGATAGTTTTTAAAATAAAGTTTAATTTCATTAAATTTTATATAAATAATATGTATTATTAAAATATAAAACTATATCTTTAATAATTTTTATTTTTTAAGTATATAAATCTATTTTTAATGTAGTATTATTATTAATAATAATGATATCAAGCTTGTGAGTGAACCAGTGTTGAGGAGTGTTTTTAATAGAAGATAGAGAGCTAGGATATAGAGAGCTAAATGACTCTTAGAGATTAAACAAGGTTACAATGGTAACAAATTAATAAAACAAAAATAATCATAAAAATAAAATTGATAAAAAAGTAGATTATTGAAGGACTAAATTAAATAATAGATTAAGTTTAAATTTGACCAAATTCACAAATGAGAATAAATTAATTTTGAAAATTATGAAATCGCAAGTATTACAAATAATTTGAGATATAATCAAATTTTATTTTATTTTTAATTCAATAATTGAAATAAGAGTTAATAATCAAATAATATTTTGACTTAAATGGTATTTAAGTAAATAAATTAAATTGGTCCTATAAGTTAGAATTATGACCAAAATCACAAATACAAATTAATTAAATTTTGAAGATAAAAAAATAATTAAAAATATTATTGGTAATTATTATTAGTATTGTTGTTTTAAAGGATTTCAATTAAGAGTTGGTAATCAAATAGTATTCAATAATTATAAATTAATATTTAAAAACGTTTAAAAAATAAAATCAAATAAAATAATAATAATAATAATTAGTTAAATTTGGCTAAATTCTTAATAGGGAATTAAAAGATTGAGAGATAAGGCAACTAAATTAAAACATAAGACATTACTATTTAGACAATATTATGATAATTTTAAAAATTGTAGATAAGAATTAATTTTTTTTGGAGTAACTTCGAAATTTTTTTAACAACTCATATTAGGAAGTTTATAAATTTTGAGAATGGGCAAGAACAAAGAAATACAAGATAATGCAAACTAGATGAAACTAAAGCATAAATTTAATAAATTAGAGAGTTTTATTACAAGAAAGAAAGGAAAGATAATGAATCAAAAGGAAATGAATCGGAAGAGATGAAGCTTAACCTTTCAAGGGAACGAAAAGGGAAAGAGAGGAGGAAGAAGAGTGAGCATCAATGGGAGATATAGTGGATGAAAGGATTTCGGGATTGGCTCAACCTATATCCATCTTCTCTATTAAAATTATTAGAGGTCTTCTAAATTTGAAGGGCTTCACAAATAATGCGAGAGTTATAAAAGGGAACAAAGGCTAAGATATTTGACTAATCAAAACAAATCAAATGTTTGTACTTGAAGGAGTGCTCAGCGATGACATACATTAATAGATCGTTGTGGTTAGTTTTAACAATGTGTTCTTTGAGGCGGGCTTTCAAAGGGAAACCCATTTGGTGCTTAATCTTCAACAATTTTGGGCTCCATTTTCTCATATTTTAAATATTTTGTTGATTTCATTCTAAAAACCAAAAACATCAAGATTGGTGAAAATGACTTGTTGGTCAACTTTGACTTCATTTCCCTTTTCAGTAACATCCAAGTTCCTAAAGCTTTAGACCTAATCTCATAATTGGTTGATGCTAAAACCTTAAACCTAATCCCAATTTTATTTTCCTCCATAAAAAAAAAAATTGGGGCTAATATTCGCAGGTAGGCTAAATTTCCATGCTTTTTCTAAAAAAAGATTTATTAAATTTCCATTTTTTTTACATGATTCACCCACATTTTATAGAATAAAATTATTTTACCTTAAAAAATGTCAAAAAATTATATAGACTAATATAAAATCACTATAAATCTAAGTATTTTTACAAAAATATTGCCAAACATTTTACAATTTGAATATTAAGGACTAGTAAGATTCACCAATGTTTCTAAACTTTAGATAATCTTCCATCCTAAAAAATTTCCTTCCTCTACTTTCTTTCCTTTTAAACGTACTGTTGTCGCTTCCAGAGACAACCTTCAATTTCTTACAAGACCAGTGCCTGGTAACATCTATCTTTATGTGTCTTATATGACCTTCAAGAAACCAGAGACATCATATACATCTTATACACATAGTAATTACAAATATACAAATAACAACATGGATTGGTTCCTTCATTGAAGGACATAAGCCATGTATTTCTGGTTTCCTTTCACTTAGACAACTCATAGGAATATAGGTATAAACTAGTGGAGGTCGAGTAATTCGAGGACTTATAATTAATAAACTTTTGCAGAAAAATGAAAGAAGAGAGGGAGTAAATGAATTGAAATGACAGTCCTATAAATATCTCCACTCCACTCATCTGTGCTGGCCTCTGGTTGCAACTGTGTCTCTACTAAATTACACCTCATTCTCGGTGGGTTCCCTTTTTCTTTCTGCCTGAACCGATTTAATTCTTCTTTTGTAGGAACCAAGGGTGATGTGTAATGGCCATAATAGACTCAGGTCATAGCTGTCGACTCATCTTCCCTTCCAGACTCCCTCTAAAACACTATTGGATCCCTGAGATGCCCCGTAATACTATTTTATTTCTAAACCGAGGGTTCTTACCATCAGCCTCTTACACTTAAAAAAATCATAAAATAGGGGAGTTCAAATCCCCTTTAGGCCCCGCATGGTGCAACCCCTATTTGAATTCCTTCTCATATGATCGAGGAAGTGACCTGCTACTTAGCTGAATATCAGAGATCGGTGATCGCAACTTTCCTAGACCATGTCTCTAGTTGCACCTTCCTCTCCTTTGCGATTTTGATTGATCAGGGACCGCCAATTGCCGATTTAAGATATGACATCATATCTTTCCATGTGTCACCTTGTGAGTGGTGACACGTGTCATCCTATTTTGGCCCCATTTAACCCCTTAAAATGCCAAATCTGCATGTCACGTGTCCTTTGTACCACCACGTCATGTTGGCATCAATTGCCATGTGTCTTTCTCCGGACCAATCCTGTTCTACCACGTGACCCTATTGGAGGAGAGAGAAAGAGCCTGTTTGCCTTTGTTTTTCACAACAATCCTTTGTTAAATATTTTGCGGCCCTCCCGGTGCTTTCCATTATCATATCGCAACATCATGATATCACAATGTTCTGGAGCTGTAACCACGTTGGTACGGTGGTCGTTGACTTGCAATTCCTTGGACTCGTTGATTACCAATATACATGGATCAAAGGAACTCCAATTGCAATTTACACAGGACCTATGCAATGTGTGATCATCGATATGCGGGATCGCAAGAACCTCAAATTGTAATTTGTGAGATCGGCTATCATTGATCACTGATCTAGCTGCTCTTCCCTCTTTCTAATTTAGAAAAACACAGATTTACAATTGCGATAAGCTCCTGAACCTCCAGTATAGTTTTCTCCTTCACTTTAAAGGCAGCAAAACCCCTGAACTTTAATAGGCAATATCTTCTAATCCAGAAGTCCATTTTCAGACTTCCATATACTGTCAGAAAGCTCGTTTCGAGCACTATGAAATAGAGAGGGTGCGATTTAGCTTTGGAATCTTTTGAAGTTTTAAAAATGGCCTCAAACTTCACTTATATTTGGCACTTGGGACATCTGAAAACTCAGAATGCAGTGAGTGACAACATTGGCTCCAATTGGGGACAGTGCCTTGCTAGAAAAGTGCTAAGAACCTGCAAATGAGTATCCTTCTTTCCATTGGGCATGTAGTCTTCTTAAACAAGTGAAAATTTTGTGAAAGTGGAACTTTTAAATAGAAAACTAGAAATTTCATATGATAATTACTACACACACCAGTATTTACAATGAGTGCAATACAATACCTTTTAATTCTAAAAATAAAGTTTGAGGAACTGATCATTCACTGGTAACTCCAATGATTCACCTTCCAGATTCTCAAGTAAGTAAGTATATTTCCTTTTTCTTCTGAAATTTTGAAAGGGCCAAACCAAAGGGAATCAAACTTTCCATGTTTACCCTTTTCCTCCCGTTGGATTTCCCATCGGAGAACTAAATATCACGGTTGAAGAGGTCAATCCTTGGCCTTTTTTTCAAACATAGATTTCATATTTTGTTGGTAATTTTCCAATTTAACCCCCACTTGTTCCCTGTTTTCATCAATCTCAACCAGCTGGTTTATCCTTCGCGTCAAAAAAATTAGCTCCTCCCCATCTTCTTGCAGTAACTTCACCACTCAAATTGCTAATTGGATTGGGAAGACTACAACCTTACAATTCACAAGCTCGAAAGGTTATTTTCTAGTGGATTGTTTGGGAGTTACTCAGTTGGCCCAGAGTGCAAACTTCAATTGGGTGTCCCAATTCCTCTGATTTTTGGGGATGGTCTTCTTCAACACTCTCACCATAGTTTTATTTGAGGACTTAGCTAAACCATTTCCCTAAGGATAGTAAGTAGTGGAGTGCCCAATGATGATATTGAATTTTTGACAGAAGCTCTTGAATTTTTTCGATTTGAAGACCTGGGCATTGTCAGTGATGATTTTTATGGGGCAACCAAAACACGATAATATGTTCTCCTCCATGAACTTAATTACCACTTAGTCTATAGTGTTTCTAGCTGGGATGACTTCTACCCACTTGGTGAAATAATTTATGGTCATTAATATCCACTTATGCTGGCCACTGGAAGGTGGGTTTATCTCTCCTATGAAGTCTAGTCCCCACTGCCTAAAAGGTTCATCCACATGCACTGGGATCAGGGGAAAAGGAGAGAGTTTTTGTCTCTCAGTAAAGACTTGGTACTTCTGACAAGGCTGACTTGTAAATGCACATTTCCAAACAGTGTAGGCCAGTAGAATCCCACTTTGAGGATTTTGTGAGTTGTGATCTTCCACCTATAGTGACCTCCACAAACTCCCCCATGAAATTCTTCAATCACTTTATGGGTTCACCCTCCACTAAGCATAAAAAAAAAACTCCCTTTGGGTCCTTCCAATAGAGTTGACCATTGGATATGATATACTTTTGAGCTTGGAGTCTCAAAGTCCTATACTTAGATTTATCTATCCCTAGTGGGAACCTTAGGAATAATAGATAATGGATGATATTCTTATACCAGGGTGACCCCTCATATTTAGCATAGATATTTTTCAGTGATGTTTTAAACCTGTTATGTTAAAATTTTATTCTACCTTCCTCTGTTATCAACGTTATTCCCAAAGCTTAGAAATTAGATTCTGATAAAATACTGGTCAACTACTCACCTTTTATGAGCTTAGTAGGATTTATGTCCAATTCATATTCCTATATCTTTTCTATCCACCTACCCCTTTTCCTTCACTATATCCTTGCACAAGGATGTCCTTCACCACTATCGTTCGGACAAATGTTGTGATTTCTCACTGTGGCACATACACTCAAAATTCTTCCAGAGCTTTGACTAGTGAATATGATTATTTCGCCAAGATGTTATATTTCACCTCAACATCCCTCAGGACTTGGCTGAAGAAGGAGATGGGCAGCTCATAACCATGTTTATTCTTCTGTAGTAGAACTACATCAATAGTGTGTGGAGAATCAATCTAAAAGATATAAAAAGGTACAAAGTAGTCAGGGCTCACTAGTACTGGCGCTCCAACAAAAGCTTCTTTGATTCTAGTAAAATACTCTTGAGAGTTAGGCATCCATTTTACTTCATTCTCCTTTTTTAGCATATCAGTGATACCCTTCACTATTTCTACATCATTGGGTATGAAATTTCTTAATAAATTGATTCTCCCCAAGAAGACTTGGACCTATTTCTTATTTATGTGCAGCGGAATTTGACTGATAACTTCAACTCACTTAGGATCCATCTTCACTCCTTCTTTTTCTACTATGTTTCCTAGTAGCTTCCCATCACTCAAGGAAAATTGAGACTTATTTGGATTTAAAGACAACCCACTCCTCCTGCATTTATCAATGGTGAGATTTAGGTGGAGGATGTGTTCATCATCGGTCTTAGAGAAGATTGTGATATTGTCCAAATATACCACTACAAACTTGTCTTTCTCCCCTACAAAAGTTATATCCATATCTCTCTAAAAAGTGGCACCTACATTCACAAGACTAAAACGCATGCAAGCATACATGAAAGTCCCCCAAGGGGTGGTGAGAGCAATCTTCTTTCTGATCATCGGGGTGGACTGCCACTTGGTTGTAACTAGGAAATCCATCAATCATGGAAATTCTAACTGATCCCACCACCTTCTATAATATATAATCCATTTGGGGCAGTGGGTAATTTTCTTTTAAAGATGCCGTGTTAAGGTTACGAAAATATACACATGACCATATTTCCCCATTCTTTTTTTGGATAGGACTAGGTTGGCCATGCACTCTGGGTACCTTAAAGGCACTATGATTTTTTCCTGTAGAAGTTGTTGGCATTATGATACAGGTGTTGTCCTTGATGGGAACTCACTCAGATGAAAGATCATAGTGCATCATGACAACAACAAAGAATTACATATCGGACTACAAAGAATGAAGAAAGAGAGGTATACGCAAGTTCACGTTGACCAAGCTCCGTATACACACAGGTTCACTGAACACAAAGAGCATATACATACACACACACTTTCACAGAAGGAAAAGTGTGTGTATGTTGGAAAACTAAGTTTTGGTCTGAGGTATTTGTTCCAAGGTATTTTGATCCATGCTATTGCAAAATTATGAATTAATATTTACAGATGTGTACGCTAGTTGGCTTTGATAAAAGCGCGTATACACACTGGTTTGACACATGGAAGTAGTGTATACCCTATGAAGTATGTTTCAGTTGTTTTTGTTTGTTTTTGGAGAGTTCTGGATTCTGTTTTGGGTTTTGGTGACTGTATTCTGGTGACAGTGTTTTGAATGATCAGATTCAGGTTATGATTGACTTTAAGTGATTCGTTGATGCATATGTACTTGATGATTGTATTGCATTTATGATTTTTTTGATGGGTCCAGTATGAAAATTGAATGAAATGTGGCCTTCAGATTGTGGTGTTGTGTTCCAGGAGTATCTAGTCTGAAAAATCATGAAATGTGGTCCCTCGTAGAAGAGTGGAGTTTTCTGTAGGCTGGCACCTACGTACTAGTAAACATATTGGCTAGTACAAGAGCTAGGGGGTTGTATCTCCCTTCCAGTAGTAGCTGGAAAATGAGAGAAGGTTGTATCCTTCTGCAGGTGGGTGCCTACGTACTGGTATGATTCTGCACTAGTACAAGATTGTAAACATATTTTCTTATTATTAAAAGAAGACGGAGACAACAACAATAGGTGGCCTTTACCCACATTGGGTTTCCACCTTATATCTTCATGTTCATGTGTGTTGCTTATGTGTGATTCTTTATTCTTCTTTTATTGCACTGTCTAATAAATCTCTGATATATTGATTAAATTTCAATACATGATAAACTGTCTAAATCAAAAGTTCTCTGCATAAATGGTGGTTTCTTTAAGTATAGTCGCGTGTACATGCTAGTTCACTTAGCTGGAGTAGTGTATGTAAATCTGTTTGGGAAATTAAATTATTAATCTGATAATATTGATTCACCCCCCTCTTAGTATTATTTCTAACAATTGGTATCGAAGCAAGTCCTTGAGAAGAAGCTTGATCACTTGAAAGGAGATCCATCATGATGAGTAATCAAGAAAGAGTGGGATCTATCAGACTGCCAATCTTTGATGGGAGAAACTTTTTTTATTGGAAAATAAGAACCACATCCTATATAAAATCACTTGGAACAAATGTCTGGGAAATTGTGGAATGAGGATATACATTTCCAACAATAATTTCTACATATATGGCAAGTAAGAAGCAATATGAAACCAATGCCATAGCGGTCAATACCTTATTGGGAAGTCTGTCACAATCACAGTTTTTCAAAGTCATGCAGCTCAAATCAACCAAATAAATATGGGACAAAATCATTCTGAGCTACAAAGGAGACTCTCAGGTAGAATATGCTAAAATTCTAACTCTCAGAATTCAGTATGAAACTCTTAAGATGAACAGTGATGAAAGTATAGCCAGTTACTTCTTATGTATAGATGAGGTTGTTAATGTATAAAGAATATGGGTGAAGATATAAAGGAAGTTACCTTAGTTGAGAAAGTTTTGAGATCCTTTTCTGCTAAATTTGAATGAAAAGTGTTTGTCATAGAAGAAAAACAGGATCTACAGACTATCAATATGACACATCTTCATGGAATCTTAACTACCTTTGAGATGAGAAAAGGAGGTCCATCAGATATGAGAGAAGCCGCATTTAAATATTTAGCAAAAGGAAAGGAAGAACACAATGAATCAGGACATATTTCAGAAGAAGAAGATGAGGTAAACTTTGTCAAGAAGCTTCAACGAGGTTCTGGAAGATTTAGAGGTAAACTACCCTTCAAATGCTTCGCCTGTGGCAGAGTCCGTCATTATGCTGTTAAATGTCCTCATAAAGATAAAAATGAAAAAGGGAAGGAATATGCAAAATGGAATAGAAAACAAGTTGTAAATAAAAGAAGTTACTATACTCATGAAGATAGCGATGGTTTATTAAAAAGTGATGAAGATGAAAATAGTAATGACTATAGACTTCTAATGGGTTACGATGATAATTTTTGGGATGCTTTAGAAGAAAACGACCTTCATGAAGAAATTTATAAACTCAAAATATGTTTAGAAGAAAAGAATATGATTATAGAAACCTTGACATTCCGACTTGCTGAAAAAGAAAAACACAATGAAAAACTAGAATGTGAAATTGTGGGTATAAGAAAGGATCTTGAGAAAACAAAATCTCTCAATCTTAGATTTGCTAAAGGATTAGAAACCTTAGATGAAATCATCAAAGTGCAGCATTCTCCTCTAATAAATACAGGTCTTGGATATGCTGAAGAAGCATCTCAATCATAGAAGCTGTCAACCTCCACTAAAAGCTATCTTTGCAGCAAAGACCAGTGAACAATATGACAATCGTCAGCAAAGGCATAAAGCAGATCACCAGGTAAATCAGACTCAATTTATTCCAAGGATGAATAGAAGGCACAACTAATCTAAAGTAAATCATACTAAATTTTCTCCAAAGATGAATATCAATATAAACTACAATCACCAGGTCAATATATTCGATAGTGCAGGAACTTCTTTAATGGGCAATGTTTTTCATGTCATAATTTTGGACCAAAGTTGCTCAATGTGTTGCTTACAAAACCATCATGACTAGAGAAGCACGAAATCAGAGGAATGTAGTAGGGGTCAAGAAAATTTCCTATAATAACTTTTCTCTTCTTGAAAATGAAAAAGACTTCTCAATCTGTAACAACTTTAGCCATGAAGAATCTGAATGCAAGAGAAAATTTCAGCAATCATCTCAAAAGGAGAAAACTCTATTAAATCCCGAGATATGGACAAGGAAAGAATATCAAACAGAAAGATGTGGTATAGCCTTGTATGCAGAAGGACGAAAAAATCAGTGGTACTTCGACAGTGGATGCTCAAAACACATGACAGGTGAAAAAGAAAAACTTCACTCATAATGCCTTAGAAAAATAAAAGAATGTCTCATTTGGAAATGACACTCCTGCTATCATAAAAGGTAAAGGATTTTTTTTCTTAAAAGAAAAGTTTAAAGATGGATATGTTATGTATGTAGATGGTTTAAAGCATAACCTGTTGAGTGTCAGCCAAATGTGTGATGAAGGAAATGAAGTGGTGTTTCAATCAAATGGATGTGTTGTTCATGAACTTGATACAGGGGAGACCGTGATCAAATGTACAAGAACTCCAAACAACTTATACATACTCAAGGGGGGACAACAACAGTGTTATCTAAGAAAAAATGATGAAAACTAGTTGTGGCATATAATATTGGGACATCTAAGCTTTTCTCAAATAAGAAAAGCATGCAGATTCAAGGTTGTTCGTGATCTTCCAGATAATAGCATCCCTGGAAATACAATATGCAAACCAAGTCAATTTGGTAAGCAAACCAGAGCTCACTTCATTGAAAAAGAAGGGTCAACTAGTAAGCCTCTTGAACTTATTCATACTAATTTATGTGGACCATAAAGGAAAAAGTCACCTCGTTGAGAAGAATACTTTATTTTGTTGATTGATGATTTTTACAGAATGTGTTGGATAGGTTTTCTAAAGCATAAATATGAAGCATTTGAATAGTTCCAAGCCTTCAATGCTTTGGTTGAAAATGGATCAGATCGAAAATAGAATGCCTCAGATCTGATCAAGGAGGGGAATTTACCCTGGATGAATTCTTTGACTTTTGTGAACAACATTGAATAAAAAGACAATTCTCCACCGCAAGCACTCCTCAGCAAAATGGAGTGGTAGAAAGAATGAATAGAACTGTTCAAAAAATGGTTCGAGCTATGCTAGATGAATCTGGAACTCCTGCAACCTTCTACGGTGAAGCTACATTCGCCGCTGTAACTATTCTCAACCAAGAAAATGTTCAAGTAAATAGCACTCAAACTCCACATGAGTTTTGGTATGGTAAGACTCCTATTATAAAATACTTTAAAGTTTTTGGAGGTAAACGTTATCTCAAAAGGACTAATGAAAAACTTAGTAAGTTTGAGCCTAGAGTAGATGAAGGTATTCTTCTTGGGTACTCGTCCCGAAGTAAAGGATATAAATGTTATAATAAAAGACTTGGGAAAATTGTTGAAAGTATCCCAGAAGCTGACTCACCCCCCTGCAATCATCTATATGTGGATCCCTCATCCCAGAGATCCAGAGGCTCGAATTTTGTATCTTGTAAGGAAGTGTGTTTAGTCAATTTAGTGTTTCTAAATTGATGTCATTAATTGTCAACCCGGGGCTCGTAAGCTGATGAAGTGAAGGTGTACTATATGTACTTAAGCAACCTCTTAGAGCTTTTGTCGTTTGGGGTGTTGTCTGTGGTTAATTTATATTCCTAGGATGGAGTGATGTTTTTATGAACAGATGAGTGATGGTGTGTGTAAGGTGAATTCTAGATGAGTGAGAGTGTGTGTAAGTGGTTTCTAACTACTTGCTGAAAAGGAAAAGCTTGAATGAAATAAATAACTTGAAATGACTTGAAAGCAAAGAACCACTTTCTAATGGCATTAGACACCATTCATGCTGCTGCAAATAAAAGGTAAGAAAATCACTTAAAAGACCAATGATAATGTTTATCTCTTCCTAACTCTCTGCCTCTAACACATAGTACGTGTAAGACACGATTAGGAAGTAGCTAAAGATAAGTCTAAGAAATGATAAAAATGAGAAAAATCTACTTTAAAGACTAGTTATGATGTTCAGCTCTCTCTAACTCTCTACCTCTAACACATAGTACTGTGTAAGACACGATTAGAAAGTAGTTAAAGATTAGTCTAAAAAGCACCCAAAGCCAGCTGCAAGTTATTAATATTCTGATCTCTAAAAGATAGACAATTTATGATAAAGAGATCATTCATATGTTAGCAGACAACTGTGAGAAATAAAACTAAAAATCAGCTATGAAAATAAAGTAAAGGCAACAACTTGAATCTGTCAACTGAAACTACCACTAGATATTTAAGCAAATACACAAACACAAAATCAATCCCGAGCTTAAAAACCTGCAAAAGAACAATGCTGATCAGCGTAAAATAAAGGCTGGAAATGAAATAACAAGAAAGTAAAGCAAGCTGTACATGTTTCAACTAAAAGAAATGCTGAATAGAAATAAGGAAATGTTGCACATAAAATACATAAAATACTTTACAAGGCTAACATGAACAGGGGCCCTCCATTCATATCATCCAAAAGAGACTCAAGGAATTGTAAACTTCAAAACAACACTATTTCTATTACTCCATGTGCAGAAAAATATAGTCGAGAGTGCTAGAACAGCACTATAAAAACAGAGTCTTCGAATGCTCTAAAATAACAACAAGTTTATAAAATGCAGCAACTAAAAAGTAACATTAAGCGTATGCAAACGCTAGTTTTATAGGCATCTGAAAGACGGCCTAATGCGTACAGCTAAAACTGGAAAACTAACTAACTGTCATGCGTAATTAAGGATCAAAACACGTCATAAGTCTGCGTGGATGAGTTGGAGGTTCTGGTCGTTATGGGCATTGAATCTAGAGTTGGATTATGTCCCCCACGGCCTGCATAAGACGGACAAATCACCGTTTGAACTGATGTGACCCAACAACTTACGTATCACCGTTAAGCTGCCTTTGTTGACCGTAACTTGACCCTCGTTGACCGGAGGTACAGATGACGTGGATGGCTGAACAGATAGCACAGGAACCTCGAGCACCTTGATTCCTAAGTGCCCATGTCGCTCATTTGGCAAAATGACACGTGGAACCTTGAGATTAACAAAAAGGCTGCGGGATCATCAGATGGCTGCAGAATCAGCAGATGGCTGCGGAATCAGCAGATGGCTGCGGAATGCCTGTAAATACGTCAAAATCTAAACAAAACAGTCACACATTAGCAAAATCCCTAAGTCATGCTTAATCCCATCATATGTAATGATCTGGGTGAGTTTATGCAGCAAAATAGAGCAAAAGGGAGAGATGAGTGAGGGAAAACTGTAGGAAATGATGGATAACCAAGTGTAAAGTAGAGACTCTACATACCCCCACTGCGAGGGTATTGCATGTCCTCATGCAATCAAAAACATGGTTCAGTCCACCTGCTGGGATGCCTCTGCTAGGACATCCAGCCTTCTCTTCTTTCTCTGTGTGGCCACATTAACTCTTGGTCTTTTCATTAAACACCTGAATTTCAGATTGATTAAAGCTCTGTTTAATTTTCTGCATCTCTTCTTGAGCTTTTTGTTTTCCTTTTGCCACAAGCCCATATGAAGCATGGTGTTATCTTGGACCATCTTGTCCACATTGCCCTGTATCTTCAGTTTTTCATTTTCTTGTTTGATGTGGCGATTTAGTACCTCTAGCTCAAATATTTCCTGCTTCAGTGATTGGACTTGCTGCTCCAAGGGTTGAGCAGTGCTTGGCCCAGCAACTGCTTGTTCCAGCGTCTCCAGGTAATTATAAACTTTTTGTTGATCAGGGTCAACCTTAGGTAACCGCCTTGGGCTATGCTCATACTGAAATTCAGATCCTTGTTCAAATTCAGGCTCATGCTCAAATTCAGGCTCATGCTCAAATGGACTTTCCTCACGTGGAGGACTGGTCTCAACATACTCAGCGTGTGAAGGACTTTTCTCCAAGTCAGGACTTGTAGCACCTTTTTGAGGTGTGCTCAAGTCAATAAAGAATGACTGTTTACCCTTTGTGGCCCCTACTTTTCTGTTTTGTAATCTGCTGCTCCTTCTCACGGAGGTGGTACTATGTTTTTCTTTTTGTACTTTTTGCTTTTGTTTTTCCTCCTTCTTGGAAAGGGCAGTTTCATGGAGTTTGGCCATTCTTTGTGCTAAGGGCTGAGTATCTTCTTCACTAGAGTTCTCAAGAGTAGCGTAAGTTTCTTGAGCTACAACTTTGCCTTTATCTTTCTTTTGTTTCATCCTACTCTCTTTTCTCTTTTGAGCAATTTCTTGGGCAAGTTCTGAAAGAGTTTCTGTGATAATTCCTTGAGCTGTTTGAACAATGTCCACAGCAGCCTCAGGGTCAATCTCATGTTCAGAATGATGTACATCAGTTTCTTCTACAATCTGCTCTTGAACAGTTTCCTCTTGGACAACAGTTTCCTCTTGGTCAACAGTTTCAGGGGTAGCCTCCTTTCGTTTTCTTCTACTCTTTCTAGGCACAGAGGTTTCTCCTGCTTCTTCAAAATGGTTTCTCACAAGAAATTTCTCCCAGGTATCTCTTTTTGCTTTCAACTGTTCCTCAACTAGCATTTTAACAAGACCATGATGACATAGATGTGATTCAATGTTTGTTGGGTTCCTTTGGGCAATTGAACACATTTTTCTAAGACTTGAGAGTAGAAAATATGGAAGGTTGATATCATCTCCTAAGAAATTCATCATGAATTTGGCATGGTAAACATATAAGACTCCAAACCTTCCCTCACAAGTAAAGAATTTTTGCACTAATAACAGTAAAGTTGTCCATTCTTCCTTGACATAAGTAACAGGAATCCCTTTTGTAAAAATGCTGGTATCCATACCTGGGTTCTTCAAGATTTGCTTCCATTGTTGGTCTTGTACTGATCGGTTTTTAAACCATCTTTCTCTAGTTTGTGGAAGTGAAGTGGCTTGTGCTATGCTGCTCTCAGTGACTGTAAACTTCAGGTCCCCTATCTCCACTTGATTGTCTTTATCTCTGAAGGAACGTGCAAAGGCCTTCGTAACCTCTCTGTGGTAACCTTTGAATTTCTGGATGCATTGGAGCCAGTTTGCTTTCTGCAAAGCGTCTTTAACTTGAGGATATCCCTCCAGAAATTTTGAACCCTCGGGTTCTGCCCTTAAAAGTTTACCCATTGGCTCTACGGCTCTGTTCTTAAAAACTTTTGGAAAATGAAGGTTACACGGCTTCAACAGTGACCTTAACACAGTGAAATTACGGCTCTGTTCTAAATCAAAAGGCTACACGGCTTCAACAGTGGCCTTAACACAGTGAATTTACGGCTCTAATGTAACAGCCGTAACACTGATAACCTGAATTAGCAGAGAGGAAGACGTAAAAAAAAAACAGAGTATGACTGAGGTAGCAGCGTAGTGAGCACAGCGGAATAAGGGAAATGAGGAAATGAAACAGCGTGAATGGAATGGAATGATACGAGCGTATGAGGGTTATGAAATGATGGGTATAAACGGTTAGGTCCTTAGGCTTCGGTCATAGGTCTACACTTGGTTGCGGGATTATGACTTAGAGAGATGTAGTACAGCAGTCTACGTCACTTAGGTACGAAAACCTTAATGGAAGAGCAGCTACAATCCAGTTTCAAAATCGTGATGAATCATGACCGATGAGTGGGGAGATACGTGGATTTTTGGTCGCATGATGGATAAAAACTGGTAATCATTACATTAAATGGCAAGAAACATAACCCCGGAAACTTTGCAAAATGAGATAACCGTAAGTTTAGGATTTTAGATCATACCTCAGGTCCGCGCTTGGATTGCCTTTGATTATTTTCCACTAACCCTTCATGGTTTTATTGCTGTTGCATGACTCTTTTCCACTTATTGTTGATGACTTTTGAACTGTAAATTTCTTTTCAAACAGGCTGTGTTTTTTTTATGCAGGTGCAGAGAGCTGCGGAATCGTTAGATGGCTGCAGAATCTTCAGATGGCTGCGGAATCTGCAGTAGTACCCTCCGGCTGCACAAAATAACTTTAGTTGTCTAAAAAAAAAATACTTTATTGATGGAATGAAATGTAATGAATGGATGGATGGATGGAAAGAAATGAGGTGAAGTGAAAGTGATGAGATGGTGAATGAGGTGGATGAAATGGCGAAATGAGATGGAAGAGAGAGAGATTTTTTTTTTTTTTTTTGTTGGAAAACATGAGGTGTCAGGTGACCTTGATTTTTACCTCAGGTTTTCTACATGAGACTGCCAATCAGATATTGGTTTTCAGGCTCATACATTTATTTATTTATTTTTTTCTTTTTTTCTTTTTTTTTTTCTTTTTTTTTTTCTTTTTTTTTTTTTTTTTTTTTTTTTTCAAAAACCAAAGATTAGGCTGATGGAGGAGAAGAATCCTTCTCCACCAACCTGATTGCAGAATCTTCTTTAAATAATTTGACAAACTCTTCTTTTGAGAATGGCTTTTGGTAGATTTTCAAGCGATGGCCATTCACAATAAGAGGAATATGAAATTCATCAATAGTTTTTACTCGAACTACTCCATTGCTAAAGACTTCATCAATCTCATATGGCCTAAGCCAGTGAGTTTGAAACTTTCCTTTGAAGTCTTTGAACTTTGAATCAAACAATAGAGCCCAATCTCCTTTCTGAAACTTTCTTTCTTTGATATGACGATCATGCCATTTAGATCTTTGGTGCTGAACTAGATCGGTCCTTAGAATTGCATCTTGTCTTATTTCATCTAGCTCATTTAGCTGGTCCATTCTGTGTCTTTGAGCTTCTGAGAGGCTCATTCCCAATTGGACTGCCATCTTGAAGGTCTTGATTTGGATCTCAATGGGGAGCAGGAATTCCTTCCCATAAACAAGTTCATAGGGAGAATGCCCTGTTGTATTCCTCCATGTGGTTCGATAGGCCCATAAGGCTTCAGGAAGCCTTTCCGCCCAATCTCTTCTATGAAGATGAACAGTCTTGGTGATAATTCCTTCAAGAACTTTATTGGTAGATTCCACTTGGCCATTGGATTGCAGATGGTAGGGAGTATATGTTCTGTGCTTGATCTTATATTCCTCCATCAGCTTCTCCATTAATCTAGATGTAAACTGGCTACCCTGATCTGTCACAATTTCCCTTGGGACACCAAAACGAGTGAAAATATCCTCAAAAAGAAATTGAACAACTGAATTTTCAGTGGCAGAAGGCAATGCTTTCGCCTCTACCCACTTAGTAACATAATTAGTACAAACCAATATATACTTCTTTTGCTTTGATGGAGGATTAATTGGTCCAACAAAATCTAGAGTCCATTTCTCAAAGGGTTCGATGCATACCTGAGGCTGTAGTGGCATTTCATTTGAAGGAGTTGGTCTCCCAACTCTTTGGCAGCTGTCACACCTTTTAACATACTTCTTTGCATCTTTAAAGAGAGAAGGCCAATAATATCCTAAAGAAAGGATTTTATAAGTTGTCCTCTTGTCCGCAAAGTGCCCGCCGCATGGTTCATCATGACATGCCTTAAGGATGTCAGGCATTTCATCTTCCCGAACACACCTTCTGATTATACAATCTGTCCCTGTTTTGAACAATTCATTAGAAATCCAAGAATAATGTGCACTCTCCTGAATGATTTTCCTTTTCTCATTAGGAACTAAGTGTAGAGGAAGCTTCCCTGTAACAAGATAATTAGCCATATCTGCAAACCAAGGAGTCTTGGTAGTTACTACAAACAAGTATTCATCTGGAAACTTATCTTCTACTGGAGAATCCTCAATAGTGTTTTGGATTCTAGACAGGAAATCAGCTACTGTGTTTTGTTTTCTAGGTCTATCTAACACAATAATGTTGAATTCATGCAAGAGTAAAAGCCATCTTGTAACTCTACCATTAGTGACAGGTTTGTTCATTAAATATCTTATGGCAGAGTGATCAGTATGGAGAAAGGTTTCATAGCCGGTTATGTAGTGTCTAAACTTATTGATCGCATGTACCACAACTAAGAACTCTTTTTCTGTAACAGTGTAATTTAACTCAGTGGGAGTCAAATTCTTACTTGTGTAATAAATGGCATAAGGGATCAAATCCTTTTGTCCCAAAACAGCTCCTAGAGCTGTATCTGAAGCATCAGTAGAGATGTGGAAAGGGAGTTTCCAATTTGGCCCCCTTAAGATGGGTGCTTCAGATATTCTAGTCTTTAAAGCTTCAAAGGCAGATTGACACTCAGGATCCCATTTAAACTCACAGTCTTTGGTAAGCAATTTAAAAAGAGGAGATGCTATCCTAGTGAAGTTTTCAATAAATCTTCTGTAATATCCCGTAAACCCAAGAAAACTTCTAACATCTTTCTGGCAATTTGGAATAGGTAACTTAGAGATGACTTCCACTTTGGATTTATCAACCTTAATTCCATCTCCCGAAATATGATGTCCTAAAACAATCCCTTCAGTAAACATCATAAAACACTTTTCATGACTTAAAGAAAGATTTGTTTCCTTACATCTTACCAGTACTTTTTCCAAATTTTCCAAAGCTTCTTCAAATGTATTACCATAAACTGTGAAATCGTCCATGTATACCTCTACACAATCATGAATCAGATCTGAAAAGATTCCTAGTACAGCCCTTTGAAATGTAGCAGGTGCATTGCACAATCCAATAGGGAGTACTCGGTAGGCAAACGTTCCCCAAGGACAAGTGAATGTGGTTTTATCTTGATCTTCAGATGCTACCTGAATTTGATTGTATCCACTAAAACCATCCAAGAATGAGAAATACTTTTTACCTACTAAAGTGTCTAGGACCTGATCAATAAAAGGTAGAGGAAAATGATCCTTTAAGGTTGCCTTGTTCAATTCTCGATAATCAATGCAAACGCTCCATTTACCATTCTTTTTGGGCACTATAACCAAGGGAGAAACCAATTGGCTGTCTGAAATGGGGTAAATGAAGTTTACCTTGAGCAATTTCTGAAGTTCTTCTTTCACGATTTCCCTAAGGTTTGGATTCATCCTTCTTTGTGTTTGCCTAATAGGTCTGCTGTTTTCTTGAATATAAATGTGATGAATACAAGTCTTAGGATCGATTCCTTTCATGTCAGTGTATTCCCATGCAAAGGCAGTGGAATGTTTTTGCAACAGTTTAGTTAATTCTTCTTGTTGTGGTCTTCCCAAGTTTTTGTTAATGTTCAATGTTTTTCCTGGAAGGATTTCAACTGTAGAACTACCAAACTCTTCCATTGAGAAGAGAGACATCTGTCTAGAGGAGAGATATTCAATATCTGCATCTATCTAAAAATGTGTAGAGTCATATTCTAGAGATACTTCAAAATTTTCTAATGTATTTAGAATTTGACTGTCTTCACTAATCTCAGAGATGGTTAGAACAGGTTGAATAGTATCTTCATCCTCTACCCATTCATCTTCTTCTATTTCTGTTATAGCTTTTGCTGGGGGATACAAGTTGAATTTCTTGGTGGAATTACCATCTGATATATACATGTCTCCAGACCTACAGCTTATGAAAGCATCAGCTGTGGCCAGCCAAGGTCTTCCTAAAATAAGAGGATGTCCTCCTAGATTATTCTTGGGAGTTAAAATCATAAAATCAACTGGATATTCCCAAGAATCTAGAGAGACTGGAATATCTTCCAATACACCATCAGGTTTAATGATTGATCTATCTGCAAGCTGCAGCAAAGTAGGTGTAAAGAGAAGGTTAGGAAGTTTTAACTGATCCATGGTCTGTCTACTCATGATGTTGATCGCGGCTCCTAAGTCAATCAGAGTATTTGGGATTTCAACCCCATTAATATGAGTTTTGACAATAGGGCTACCGAGATCCACATATTTTTGCATGGTAATCTTACCCATCATAATGTTTGCAATTTTTCCAACTAGATGTATCCTTTTGGTATCTCTGGTTCTTTTTCCTGTTTTCTTCAAACTCAACTCCTTTATTGTCTTCGCTAGAATGGGAATTTCCTTAATGGCTTGTAACAAGGGGATCTTGATACATACATTCTTCAATTCATCTAGGAAGCTATAGTTAGGCATCCATATATGCTTTTCCACTCCTTTGTCGATTTGTAGTCTTTCAGGGAAAGGAGGTGTAGCTACAGGTGTAGGTTGCTCAACTATGGGAGTTGTAAAGGTTGATTCTTTTTCTTTTTCTTTTTGGATATTTTGGTTTTGAAGTGATACTTCAGAACCTTTATTGACTTTGAGAGATTCCTCCTCAGAAATGCTTGGTTGTTGAACACTTGTAGAAGGTTGATCTAAGATTCTACCTGATCTGAGTTGTACTTCATTAAGAGGAACAGCCATATAGGTAGGGAATGGTTGACCTTCCATCATGTAAGCATTTTGAGGGTTCCTATTATTTGGATTTGGTAATGGCTGAGAGGGAAGTTGATTTGATTTCTGCTGGGATTGAAGCGAGAGTTGAGAATTTTGATTTTGTGGAGGAGGTTGTTGTTGTTGAGGGTATGGCAATGATAGTTGTTGACCTTGGTTTGGGAGTTGTGGAGCTTGCTGATTCTGAAATGATGGAGGATATTGATAGAATTGAGCAAATCTCCCATAAGGATTTTGCATGCTTTGCATCCATGCTTGGAAAGCATTTTGAGGTTGAGGCCAAGGTTGTTGCCAAGGATTCCAATTTGGTTGGGATTGAGAATTCATAGAGTTGTTAAACCCTTGATTCTGTTGCCCTTGCCAAGGTCTCCTTGCAATGAAACAGAGAGATTCAAGTGTACTTGGATCCTCTTGAAAGACTGCTTTGAGGCCAGGTATTGAAGGACAATCCTTAGTCTCATGAGTTTCTGAGCAAATTACACATGTTTCTACAACGTGTGCCTCTAAGGGACATTCCCTTAAAGCATGCTTTTTTCTACATTTCGGGCAAAAGATAGCCAAAGCCTCAGCTTCTGCTTATTGTTTATTGTGAATCTTAAGGGTATCAAGTTGTTCACTAAGACTCCCTAAAATGTCAGTTTTAAATTCATCAATCATATTGCCGATTTCAGCCCTACTTATTGATCCTGTTGCAGATTTATTTGCCCTAAGGAGAGAAGGATCTCTAGGCCCTTTTTGAGTTTTTGATTTGCCTCTCGAGAGATGGATACAGAGTTCTGCTATATCATTGAGTGAAAGTTGAGAAATATCCCCTTTCCCCATCATGTTTAAGATATCTATCCATTCATCCCTAATGGCTTTTAATAAGAGGGCTTTTAAGGTCTCTTCATCCAAGGTATTCTTTTTTGCTCTTTTTAAGTTATAGTGAAATCTTTCAAGTAAATCTTCTAAGCTCTCATCTTCTCTTTGCAGCATTTTAAAAACCTCGTCCTTGTGATTAGTAGGCATACAATAGTCCAGATACCTATCCAAAAATGTCTGTTTCATTTCATCCCAAGTCCTAAGGGATTGAGTGAGTAACCCCATGAACCACTTCAAGGCTTGATCCTTCAGTGTTGAGGGGAACAATTTTAATTTCTGGGAGTCATCCAGGTAGTCATAAGTTTGACACACCACTTCTAACTCAAACAAAAATGTTTCATGGTCCTCAGTCCTTAACCCATGTAAATTTGGGAGGACAGATGGTGATATGTTCTTCATAGTAGCTCGGGAATCCTCATTAACAATGGGAAACCCAAATGAATTATCCCCATCTCTATTTCCTCCTCCAAGGGGACCTCTACCTCCATTATTATTGTTATTGTTGTTTCCTCCTCCTCCTCTACCTCTACCTCTACCACCTCCTTCTTCCTCGGCCATAATGGTTCTCCTAGGGATTTCAAAATCTTCTGGTTCCTCTACAAAAGGTGAATGAGAAGAGATTTCTCCTTCTTCTTCAGATGATTCCAGTTCCTCAATGACAATTGGTCTTCCTGTAGGAGAAAGAGAAGAGTCTCTTCCTAGTTCAAACTCAATAGAAGGTGTAGGAGAGTCAACTCTTGGCTCTTGAATTCCAGGAGTGCTGGTTGGAGATAAGGGAGGTGTCTCTTGTCTTTCCCTTGAAGCAGATGGACTTGTAAAAATTGAACTTCGAGCTCTAGCTAAAAACCTTCCTCTAGAATCTCTAGCTCTATGCATGACATTTTTTTATTTTTTCTTCAAGTCAAGTTAATAGTTCTTTTTCTAATCTTCCAGTTCACTCTAGGTGCAAGAAGAGAGCATACTCAGGAAACTATCAAATCAATAACTTTCTCTTTTCTGATCCTCCAGATCACTTTGCAGTGCAAGAGGAGAGCATACTTTGATAGGTTATCAACTTCTTTCCTTGAAATCTTTTTTTTTATGTTTTTTTTTTTATAAGAATATGGCTACTTAATTTCACTTCCCCGGCAACGGCGCCAAAATGTTTAGTCAATTTAGTGTTTCTAAATTGATGTCATGAATTGTCAACCCGGGGCTCGTAAGCTGATGAAGTGAAGGTGTACTATATGTACTTAAGCAACCTCTTAGAGCTTTTGTCGTTTGGGGTGTTGTTTGTGGTTAATTTATATTCCTAGGATGGAGTGATGTTTTTATGAACAGATGAGTGATGGTGTGTGTAAGGTGAATTCTAGATGAGTGAGAGTGTGTGTAAGTGGTTTCTAACTACTTGCTGAAAAGGAAAAGCTTGAATGAAATAAATAACTTGAAATGACTTGAAAGCAAAGAACCACTTTCTAATGGCATTAGACACCATTCATGCTGCTGCAAATAAAAGGTAAGAAAATCACTTAAAAGACCAATGATAATGTTTATCTCTTCCTAACTCTCTGCCTCTAACACATAGTACTGTGTAAGACACAATTAGGAAGTAGCTAAAGATAAGTCTAAGAAATGATAAAAATGAGAAAAATCTACTTTAAAGACTAGTTATGATGTTCAGCTCTCTCTAACTCTCTGCCTCTAACACATAGTATTGTGTAAGACATGATTAGAAAGTAGTTAAAGATTAGTCTAAAAAGCACCCAAAGCCAGCTGCAAGTTATTAATATTCTGATCTCTAAAAGATAGACAATTTATGATAAAGAGATCATTCATATGTTAGCAGACAACTGTGAGAAATAAAACTAAAAATCAGCTATGAAAATAAAGTAAAGGCAGCAACTTGAATCTGTCAACTGAAACTACCACTAGATATTTAAGCAAATACACAAACACAAAATCAATCCCGGGCTTAAAAACCTGCAAAAGAACAATGCTGATCAGCGTAAAATAAAGGCTGGAAATGAAATAACAAGAAAGTAAAGCAAGCTGTACATGTTTCAACTAAAAGAAATGCTGAATAGAAATAAGGAAATGCTGCACATAAAATACATAAAATACTTTACAAGGCTAACATGAATAGGGGCCCTCCATTCATATCATCCAAAAGAGACTCAAGGAATTGTAAACTTCAAAACAGCACTGTTTCTATTACTCCATGTGCAGAAAAATACAGTCCAGAGTGCTAGAACAGCACTATAAAAACAGAGTCTTCGAATGCTCTAAAATAACAACAAGTTTATAAAATGCAGCAACTAAAAAGTAACATTAAGCATATGCAAACGCTAGTTTTATAGGCATCTGAAAGACGGCCTAATGCGTACAGCTAAAACTGGAAAACTAACTAACTGTCATGCGTAATTAAGGATCAAAACATGTCATAAGTCTGTGTGGATGAGCTGGAGGTTCTGGTCGTTATGGGCATTGAATCCAGAGTTGGATTATGTCCCCCACGGCCTACATAAGACGGACAAGTCATCGTTTGAACTGACGTGACCCAACAGCTTACGTATCACCGTTAAGCTGCCTTTGTTGACCGTAACTTGACCCTCGTTGACCGGAGGTACAGATGACGTGGATGGATGAACAGATAGCACAGGAACCTCGAGCACCTTGATTCCTAAGTGCCCATGTGGCTCATTTGGCAAAATGACACGTGGAACCTTGAGATTAACAAAAAGCCTGCGGGATCATCAGATGGCTACGGAATCAGCAGATGGCTGCGGAATCAGCAGATGGCTGCGGAATGCCTGTAAATACGTCAAAATCTAAACAAAACAGTCACACATTAGCAAAATCCCTAAATCATGCTTAATGCCATCATATGTAATGATCTGGGTGAGTTTATGCAGCAAAATAGAGCAAAAGGGAGAGATGAGTGAGGGAAAATTGTAGGAAATGATGGATAACCAAGTGTAAAGTAGATACTCTACAAAGTGTTGTTGGTTTCTTGTTGGAATATCATAGTGTTGGGTGATCTAAGCTTTTCATGAGGCGAAAGAAGGGCTTTCATGCTGGAGGGTGACGCTGGGTCAGAACAATTGGTTGTAATCCTCTTTGCTTATTCTTGATATTAATAAAGCTATTCAAGTTTTCCTCCACATTCTTATGTGCTTGATGATATATGCATTTGTGTGGTCAATATATGTCTGGGCCTATATTGTTTATGATTGTAGATCTCTGTTCTTCGATAGTATTATGTTTCGTTGATTCCACAGGTGCTCTTTGAAGCTATGTAGACGAAGGAGAAGCGGCAAGGATCTGTCAGATGGGAGAGGAATCGAGCAAGGAACCAAGCAGAAGACTAAGGTTGGTGTCCTTCATTCCACTCTTATCTACTTTTCATAAAGGAAAACGAAAGTAGTTTTAGTTTGTTTGTTTCCAAGATACTACGAGTCTTAGTGGGACTAGCAACTCCCAGTGGACACTAGATTTCCTGATAATAAAATGGTGACTCCACTGGGGAGTGAATAGATTGTTTTTTTGTCTATGTTTTTTTGTTTTATAAACTTACAGATGGAGCCTGAAGTCAAGCCAGCTAGCCTTCGAACTGCGTTTGCTATGCAAGTGAAAAGTTAATCAATGCTACTTTAGTCTATCTCCGGGTTTTGTTTATAAATTGAACAATTGATTTGCAAAATTTCTAATTTCCCTAGTGGTGGCTCTAGTGACCTCATTAGATCAGCCCATGTGATTTCTATTTACTGTACATCATTTTCTCGGCCTAAATCCCTAAACTGAGCTGCAAACTGTGACCAATAACCAAGTAAAGTCTCGTCCTGGTACCATCACACTCTCTCTTCAAGGAAACTAGTATGCATCACACCTCCCATGTGCAGTAGGTGGGATACATCCCTTTTTCCCTATGTTGCAGGTGCGATGATCAGAAAAGGTTAATTTTTTCCTCTAGGTTTTGGTTTTTCTTCACTCTTTCAGCTCTATTCTAGAATTTTTCTGTCTATGATCAGTATACCACTATGGAAACCCCCTTCCTTTCCATCATTCCACCTCCATTGTGCAAAGAGTTGTGAATGTTTTTATGTATTTTCCATCATTTTCAGTTCTCTTTTACAAAGTAGTAGCATAGTCGAACTGTCGTCTTTTGATTTGAAAGTGTCACAAGTGTCGTTTTCAGTCAAAGAAAAGAATTCTATTGTCCTTGATGGTCAATTATATAGTAACTCTTGTATTTGATTTGAATTAGTAGTTTTTCAAGTGTTGAAAGCAGTTTTCAATTCAAAATAGTAAAGGGTCGTCATTATCTTCCTTTCGTTTTGAAGAGAAATTTGTTAATACTGTCACTTTGAAAGATAATTTAGATTTGTACTTAGCATTCTTCTTGTCATTCACACATTAAGGAAGCTGAAAAAAATACATGCATGTGCATCTGCATTTAGACTGCTTGTTGGTTTGATTTAGGATAGTGCATCTAGTGTGTGCTCTCTGCTCTATGTTGAAAGAATACCATCTCTCTTTATTTAGTAGCTAGGATTTTCATTGCAAAAAGAAGATTAAACGATTGTTTATCATCCTAGATTGCATTTTAGGAATTGTACATCTACATCACGCGGTGAACTTGAAAGGAAAATTTCTTAAGAAATATCAACTGTAAAATAAATTTAATGAACCTAAAAACGCTTTGGAACCTAACGCACAACATCTAGAAGTCTAGGCTAGAGACGTATTCCGGCATCGTAAAGCCTGGTAATTGTCGCTTTCATTGTTGGTTGGGTGATTCCTCCTCTTTGAGACAACAAGTGCCAGTACGGACTTGTGCTCCCACGTACCGTCGAGTATATATTGAGAAACCACATTAGGCTATAACCTTTATCCATAGGAAGCCATGTCTGTTGCCCTATCGATCGCAATGCATTGAACACAACATTTGGGAAGATTGACTGTCGTACCGTAAAAAGTATTCTCTAGTTTTGCGATTGGTTTAGTAATCCCTCTGTCTACGTTTCCAGAGTAGTCTCTTTCGTTCCTTTTCAGACTCCTTAAAGGAAAAGGTCCATATAAGCACTTGTCACTTCAGGCTCATTAAAAATCGAAGGTGACTAGAGTCATCTTTTGTTTTTTCTCAACTCTTAAAAATTGAAAAAACAAGTTGTATCAAAGTGTCTAAAATTTATTTTAATCGAAATAATATCACCATTCCCACATTGGTCTTAGGTTGAGAAAAATGGAGTCCAGCAACCAAGGAATTCCCCTTGGAGGAAATCCTAGTCCTTTCTCCTCTTGGGGAGATGTTGGTGCACCTCATATGGCCACATTGTCACTTCCAGGATTGACGATTGGCTTGCCAATATGGATCTTCTCGACCTCCGTCGTTCAGAACACCGTAATTCCTAAACAATCAAGTCAGCAACTAGATGATACTAAAGTTACCCCCCAACCTTCTATTTCATCTGATTCTCCCTCTCCTCCTTCCTCTTCGCTTGATAAAGTCAGTAAGGCCCAAAACCAAGTAACTAAGAAGAATAAGGAGAAGAAGAAGGAAGAGAAGAAGAAGAAGGAGCCGAAGAGGAAAGGGGGCAACCATGCATCGTCTAGCGAAAATCCACACACTACACCGTCCAAGCCTAAATCGCCATGTGTCATTTACAAATGAGACCACTACCACTGAGATTGTACCTGCATCCCTTAGATCTTAAGGGACTGGTCTCCTCATTTGCACAACCCAGTGTCATCAACCTCTAAGGACCATGTTGAAAATACATCATCAACTAGTGAAAGTGAAGCACCTCGACTAAAAGGAAAATGTAAATTTCCTTGTAGACTATGTGAAGGCAATCATGCCCTCCACCGTTGTCCCTTCCTGGATGAAGCTAAAATAATTTTGAATGACCGTCTGGTTTCACTATTACGGCTTCCTCCTGGATATAAGAAACTCTTGCCAAGTCCATTACTAGTTTAAAATCCGACTGGCACGCCATTGTGTTCAGTCGAAGCATTTGTCATTGAAGATAAATCCGCCGAACCCATACTAGATGAAAGTCAAAAGTTTGAGGTGGCAGTCAACCCGGTCTTGTCTTCTAAAGGTCCATCTTCAGATGACACAATCACCGAAGAGAATGAGAACGACACCGTCCACATTCTTTTCGTAAACACAGACTCCGATGAACATGGGGGCAGTCTACCCGTTCCTTTACCATAGGAAGGAAGTTCGTCAAAGTCATATCTGGCCGTCTATTCCGTCCCACCTCCAAGCAACCTAGTCATTTCTTTCGATTGGAATCTACTAGGCAGACCCCGGGTGCCGTCCAATGTACCATTCTGAATCACTGTACAAGTATACAAAATGATCATGGCCGGCACCGTCATAGATGAAGGGGCTTCTGTGAGTATCCTTTTCTCGACTGCTTGGAAATTGCTTGGTTCACCATCGCTTCTGCCTGAGATGAGAAATCTGATAGGCTTTAACAAAGGAACCAGTCGACCGTTAGGGATCGTTCCCAATGTGCTGATAACATTGAGAAGGAAAACCGTTCACATGAATGTAATGGTAGTCCAAGGACCTCTTGATTATAATCTACTCCTTGGGCGTGACTATATTTATTTCATGGGAGCCATTCTCTCCTCACTCTTTAGAGTAATGTGTTTTCTGCATGAAGGACGAGTGGTCAAGCTCGTAGACCAGCTTTCTTTCCCCGGCTCACACATAGCAAATAATCAAATACCATCCCTAAATGGTCTTTTCACGCAAGAATGTCTCATCAATCTCCAGTCCATCCACCTGATGAGCACGAGTGATTCGGGAGGATGTGACTGAAACCCAGGGGGCATGCACCCTGGTCTGTTTCAGCAGGAAAACCTTGGGTATAGGGTAGGTTTCCACAGAGGATATATGACTAGTCTGACACACCCGTCCATTTAGGAAAATGGGATTAGACTGGAATAAGATTCCCTCGTCAAAGTTATGTGAGTGGAGGCGACTGCGCCACTCACCTTTGTCTATTTCAGTAGAGATTGCCAAGGAAGAATTTTGTCTGCAACGTGGATGGAGAGATTTTATATGGTAACCTGGGAATTTTTCACTATACGTGGGGGCATGCAAACCTTTTGGCATGCAAGCGAAGAGCAACCATTTATTTTCTTAGTTTGTAGTTTCTTAACCCTTTAAACTCGTAGGATTGGTCATTCCTAACTTGCATAAAGAAAGGATGCGGGGCAAAGCTCTGAAAGGTGCAAGCTCCATAAAAAATGGCATCTTAGATGAGACATCCTTATTATACGACTGGTGCGAGTAGTTTTTATGTGGAGTTCAAGCTCATTAAAAATTAAACATAAGCAATGAGAAAACGTTCCCCCAGAGCTTAAGCTCATTAAAAAATGAACCAAATTCCGGTAAATAACCATTGTGAATGCATTATCATCAGATTTTGAGCCTTGGTCGTGTTCTCATCATTAGCTCCACTCTATTTTAGCCAATCATTCACCTCCATTTGATTGTTTACCCCTTTTGAGGGACAGCTGTGAAGAGTGATCATGTTAGCCATCCTTGTCACACTGCCATGATTGGAAAATTCTGAACCTTACCTGGAATTAGTTGCTATATGAAATTATTACTCGTTCCTCAAAAACGAGTCTCCTTTAAGCTCTTTTCACCTGACTCGTAAAATATGAAAAGATTGCCGAGCGATTGGCCTCTCCAGCTCGTTAAAGCAACAGAAAGTGCTATCCCTCCTCTAGAATTTAATCTTTTTGGACCTGAGGGATTATTACACAAAAAGATCGAGCGCTTTTCTTGTTCGGCTCATTAAAATTACCAAAAATTCATCCCTTTTGTATTATTTTATACTTTCAAACTTAAGGGATTACATGACGAAAAATTATTATTGGATTTTCCTTTACATCCCTTTCAGACTCTCTAAAATTGAAAAGGACCGAGTTATCTTTGTCGTTAAACTCATTAATACCGAATAGCAACAAATTTGTCCATACAGACAAGAACGAGTTTCACTGTCGCTAGGCTCGTTAAAATATAGTGACGGGTTTGCCCGAAGGGAAAATTATCGAACAAGCATATGTTATCCTCCTCAAGCTTGACAAAAATAAAGAGGTACTAGTCAGCAATGACTGGGGAAAAATTGGGAAGAAAACTTGAAGAAAGTTTATTGGTAGCAAGTTGCTCTTGAACATGACACTTTCACTCCGCATCCGAGTCGGGTTGGGTTGTTCCATTCACTGGTCATATCACCATTGGTGCATCACACCATCCACATTTGGGGTTAACGCTACCAATCCATCATGTCAGTGTCACCGATATGTTCAAGAGAAGTCGCTCAAAGAATTCACTTGTGTCTCATCCACTGCAATACATTCACACTCCATTCTTTCATGACCGCCACCCTGAACCCTATGTCATCAGACTGTTTTCACCTCCAAAATCATTTACTCTGTTCCGTGTCGTAGATGTGGGATTCATTAAGGCCCTCCTACGGCAAGTCACTTCTTGTCGACTTCAGCTCATTATCCAAGAAGTCGACTTAGGAACAACCCCTTCAGTACTTTGAAGCTTGCATGCCTCAATGGAAAGTTTCTCACTTCCGACGACACGTTTACATCAATGGCCTTCGACCGAAATATTTTGCGTGGTGTTTGATGCCAAGTCCCTTATTCACACCACGCGAATTGTACTGTAGTACCTTGAGGGTCATCATCATTATCGGTGATTCCTCTTGCGCTTGTTAACATCTTACATCATTGCTTGGTAATCGGGTGATGTCTTTCCATGTTCGGCTCCAAAACATCTTTCACATGGATTGACTTGTGCTCCGAGTGAAGATTGAATGAGTTTTAAGACCCCAGATCTAGTTTCATCCATCCAGGCTGCGATATATTCAGGAAAATAAAAACATCAAATGTACATTGTTGCTGCACAGATGATCATCCAACTCAAAGGATGATGACTCTTTTGGAATCATCAGTCTCCCGCACAGACGGTTGTCTGTCTTATGTACATGAAAATGAATTTATAAAGCTGAGCATGGGAATGCCCGCCTCAGCTAGATCATGAAAAATATTATGAAGATAATGTATTGTATTGTATCTTATTACAGGTCACCTTCCAGCTCGAAATAACTTCACATCCTCATGATAAAGAATTTCACCCGACATTAAAAGATTACCGACCTCATGCTTTAGGGGGCAACTGTTATAGACATTTTTGGGCACTACAACACCAATCAAACATGTCCATAAACCAAGTGCTCCTAAGTCCCTAAAAGTGTTGTTCCATACACTAAAAGAACAAGGTTAGCTGATTACATCGTCTCCCAGAAATTCTCCATGAAAAACTGCTCAGAACTGGTCAAAACTGGACCATCTCACCTGCCCCATGGTCAAAGTGCGATGCATCCCACCTAATGCACATGGGAGGTGTGATGCATACTGAAAATCCCTTCTATGGGGTGCAATGGGCGAGAGTGGACAAATGGCAGAGGCAGTTTGCGAGGTGGATGATCATGGAATCTTCCAGAAACTTCTCCTGTGACACTTGCCTCTCTGATTTTGCCCAGGGATGAGTAAGATATCATCAATCTCCAAGTGGAATCAAGAACTATCAGAGAGAGGACAATAATCAGAATCCCAGAAGATGATTCACCCCCCTGCAATCATCTATATATGGATCCCTCATCCCAGAGATCCAGAGGCTGGAATTTTGTATCTTGTAAGGAAGTGTTGTTGGTTTCTTGTTGGAATATCGTAGTGTTGGGTGATCTAAGCTTTTCATGAGGTGAAAGAAGGGCTTTCATGCTGGAGGGTGACTCTAGGTCAGAACAATTGGTTGTAATCCTCTTTGCTTATTCTTGATATTAATATAGATACTCAAGTTTTCCTCCACATTCTTGTATGTTTGATGATATATGCATTTGTGTGGTCAATATACATCTGGTCCTATATTGTTTATGATTGTAGATCTCTGTTCTTCGATAGTGTTATCCTACTTTGATTCCACAGATGCTCTTTGAAGTTGTGTAGACGAAGGAGGAGCAGCAAGGATCTGTCATATGGGAGAGGAATCGAGCAAGGAACCAAGCACAAGACTAAGGTTGGTGTCCTTCATTCCACTCTTATCTACTTTTCATAAAGGAAAACGAAAGTAGTTTTAGTTTGTTTGTTTCTAAGATAGCTACCAGTCTTAGTGAGACTAGCAGCTCCGAGTGGACACTAGATTTCCCGATAACACTCATGTGGATCCCTGCATCAAGAACCCTTCCAGATCTAGATGTTACTTATCTATAATTTCCTGAAGCTCATGATCTTCCAGATCTGTTTCACTTTGTGTCATTTCCTGATCCATCTCTAGTTCTATATCACTCAATATAATTTCTTTCTTATTAACCGTCTCTTGTGTTTGGTTACAGTCGACTTTCGTTTCCGTTTCCTTTTCATTAGGTCCATCCTCCATAGATTGGTTTTCATTTTCCATTTCTACATTTTCTTCGAGTACTTGATACCTAATTTCACTGATCTTTTGCCCCTCATTACGAAGTTTCCTTGGTCCCTTTTTGCCTCCTTTTCCTCTACTAATAACTTTCTGGAAGTTGTTTGTGTCCTTCATTTCCTTAGGAGTTCCCTTGTTGTATGCTTGAATAAGAGGGAAATCTTTGAACAAGTGTCCATGTTCATGGCATTTATGACATCTGAATGGGATATGCTCGTAGTCTACTGTTTGAACCCATTCCTCATCAAAAACTTCCAGGATGACTTCATTTGGAAGAGCTCTTGATAGATCCATTTCTACACAGATCCTAGCATAGGAAGTGTATTTGCCTCTTCTTGTGGCTTCCGAAGCTTTGACAAAACGTCCTAGTTTGTTACCTATTGTAGCAAGCAATTCAGTTTGCCAATAATCAAGAGGAAGAGAATAGAGTCTTACCCAGACCGGTACCGAAGTGAAAGTCTCTCTCTACGGCACAAAGTTCATCTTCCAAGGCCGCATATAGAGGCCAACTGCTGCATAAAAGTAGGGTCCTCCTTCGAATATTATGTCTTTGTCTTTGATGTTTGTGAGCACCACCGTGAACAATCCCTTGGACCCTAGATGCAAGTCTATACTTCCTTTGGGTTTCCAGTGATACTTTATCCATAACTGCAAAGCCTTTTCTGTGGGCCATAATCCCATAAACTTGCAGATTATAGCCTAGGTCCCCATATATTCCCTGTGTGCCTGTAGTGCAGGATCGTTTAACACCACTCTAGGAGTAATCTCCATTTTGGGTCTGCATGGTCCCTTTTGTTTATTGTTCCTTGTGCCCTGTCTTTTGTCTTCTTCTTCCTTGTCTTTAGTGTTGACATTTTCCTTGGGCTTGCTCCTCTCTGTTTCCTTTCCATTATTACTTTGTTCCTCTTCCACAGCATCTTTGACTTTGCCCAGAGGGTACTTGCCTCTACTGGCAACAACGCTTTTGTAGGAGGGAGGGGAGCCCTCTCCGCTACATTTCTCCATTGGGAGCAGGTGTTGAACCTCTTGAAACCCTGAATGTGTTTTTCTCCTTTTGTGTGTTTTTGGCGGCTCCACCTCGTCCTTGATTTCTCTCTAAGTTACTATACCAAATATAATTAAATTCTGCAAAACTACTTTCATTTAGTAGTAGAATAGAATAAGCTTTTTCACTTTAAGGTATGTTCATAATTTCAAATTAAGTTATAGAGTATCAAAGGTAATTAAATTCTACCCAACTAAGTTCATTCAATAGTAAACACATGTCCAATCATAATGCTTAAAATATCTTAGCAATACTTTAACATTTAATCAATATTTCAATACTTAACCAACATAATCCATTACAAGAAACATAACATTCATCTATATAAAGAGAATACAATACACATATCATAAGATGACTTATTATTATATAAAGAATGTTATTAATATATATAAAAACGGTTATATCCTTAAATACCTACAACACCACACCACTATAGATGGATTCTAAAGTAATATTACCTTGTGTTTACTATACAACATTACACAATTTAACTAGTGAAACAATGCAAGCCTACTTTGAACAAATCTTAACTTTTTCTTAGCACTTAATGAGTACAATTTTCTTTACCATACTAACTGTAAACTTCATGGAATAACAAATATCATTTATATTCTTGATGAATATGCTCGATGCTTTACCACATGTGTTATACTTACAAACCTAAAAAACCTATATGCCCACAATCCTAACTTCTACTATACCTAATGGTGGGCTACTCCCTTGACCACCTGTTTATTAATAGCCCAATATTCCATCGTGCTGCGCTACTCCCTTCACCACTTGTTTATTAATAGCCAAATGTTCAATCGTGTTGGACTTAAAGTGCCATGCACCTAACAATAGAAATAGTTTTCAAAGGGTTAAAAATAGTTATTAAACTCTTAAAAACTTGTCTAACCTCAGTGCTTTGTAAATCGGTTGTAAAATGGTACATGTTGCATTTGAAAGAAAGTTGGTTGTAGTCATGATCTTGTTGAAAAATCTTCCATCCCTTATATAAGGGATCTTCCATGTAGGTGTGGATGCAGGAGTACTGGATAACCTTAGGTCCAACAGCTTCCATGAGCTTTGTTGAAAAATCTTTCGTCCCTTATATAAGAGATCTTCCATGTAGGTGTGGATGCAGGAGTACTGGATAACCTTAGGTCCAACAGCTTCCATGACCTTTCCTAAACATTCTCCTACAACCTTAAGGGGTTTTCGGTCCCAAAAGGTCTAACAGAAATAGTGAAGAGGAATTCAAACTTGGTTACAATGATTTCCCTCTATAGGGTTGACATATAACGTCTAGTGATTCCTCTTGAACCTATAATGTATGGTTGTCCATAGCTGAACCTTTCAATTGCAACTGGAATATGGAGAACTCAAAAGTTTCCCTTGCATCTTAGGCATTCAATAATCTAATATACATGGTTTACTATGCATTATCTAATGACACAAACTTAGGACACCCGAGTAAACTTACCCGCCTACCAACAGACATTATCAATGGATCAAGTTTATGATACAGCAACATACATTGTGTATATTCTTGTAAGAGTATAAAAATATTCCACAAATAGTGATAGATCATACTACAAATATTAACAATCTTTCTACCAAGAGATCACACAAAATGAAGAACAAAGAGAAATCACTTGATTGTTTGAGAAAATATGTGGTACATAAATCTAATTTATAAGAGCAATATAAGTCTCCAATGATAGTTAGAAGATAAGGCTAACAACTTAGCATATAAAGATAACACTTACAACGATATGTAAGCTTACTAGATTTAAGGTTTTTCCTATTGGAACTTTAATAGACGCCATAAGCTAAATGTGGGGAGGAAATAGAAAAAGAAAAGAAAAACAAAGAATGAGTCTTAGAAGCTAAGCCTACTTATGTACCCCTATACAACCTCTGATAAGTGGAGAAAAAAATTCATAAATTGAAAGAAATAATGAAGGAAGAAAATAAAGAGATGAAGGAAGGACGGGGCAACTTCCTTCATGCCAAGCATATCTCCTACCTTCACTAATGCTCCATAGAATTTCTAGAAATATGTATTGCATCCTGTTTATAACACCATAAAAGAGTAGGTTGATCCTACTAAATGTCAAACTCAAGTAATAATATCACAGCCAAAGAACTTCTTGACTTGCAAGAAGTGAAAGTCTCATACCACTTGTTGATTTTTGCTTAACATTTGCCACAATCCCTTGGATTGTAACAACTGTTGCTTCTTTTTTTCAGAGCTATGGTAATTATATGGAGTAAGAAACTATCGTCCATAATTTCACCATGACATCAAAACCCTTATTTAGATTCAAAATTAGATCAAAAAGAACTCAAAAAAATGTTGCTTCCTATTAGATCAAAATTGATCTAATAAACCTGTAATAGATCTCTAAACAAAAGGTGAGAAGGAGCTTCGAGTGAAGGTTAGATACAATGTAAGAGTATAAAATTATCTATAGATTAGACTGCAAAGCCTAACAATCATTCTACCAAAAAATCACACAAAATGAGAAACTAAGAGAAATCACTTCATTACTTGAAAAAATATATTGTACATAAATTTAAATTATAGGAGCAATACAAAGTTTTAGTAATATCTAGAAACAAGATTAACAATTTAGAAGATAAAGATAAGAATGACAATGTTAATGAAATTTAAAGTTTACTAGATTAATAAGGCTTTTTCTATTGGAACTCTAACAATTATGAGATTATGCCAACTACAAATTACATTATGAGATTATCAAATACATATTTTTGCATCCAATGGGCATGAAACAAAACTCCTATATGTCCATCTGATAGTCTTAGCACCATGAACAACATGTAATTTATGCTTATTTTGGAGTCTTAACTCATAGTTAACTCCTTTTATCTTTTCTACTCTTACTTAAAATTGCTTATATCTAAAATATGAAACTTACAAATTTAGATATGATATTTCTCTCACATATATAAATGGTTATATCTCTCATGTAAATGAATGGATAAGGGGTATTAGAAATTTTACTCGAGATCCATAATGACATAAATTTTGAAATTCTGAGTATTTGATAGTTAAAATTGGAATTGTCAAATTTAATGACAAATAGCCATCATTTCCACAGTAAAATCAGCAATGTCGAAGACACCATAAACAAGCAAAGGAGAGATAGGGAATTGGATGGAATACCTAAATGATACCATCAAAATCTCGAGTCGTGGGAGCCTGATGGCTTGATTGATTGGTTCATGTCTATGCATCACATGACAGTCGATCAAAGTTCGCTGAGAATAACACTGACTCCATAGCTAAAGAGAAACTATAGATTTGTTCAAATCCCAAGGGTGTGTTAGATAGATAATCCTTGAGATTAACTTGGATTAGTTTGAGTATTTATTAGAGTCAAGGAAAATCCAAAAACTAATTCAATTGTTTCCTATATGTATTAATATGTACACATTGTACATCATTGATTGAGACAATATTTAATATATAGTTTATTTGGTTTCCACTTTGATTTTGTTATAGTGGTATCAATGCCTCAGTTAAGTAGTTTATAAACTCCACACCTACTAAGTTTTTTTTAAGGAGGCTTTTGTTTCAAGTTTATGGATATAAGAATGTACAAGTTTCATGAAATGCATTTTGAGGAGCACATTTCTTGCAAAGACATGAAATAAATATTGTTTGAGTGCTATTACATGAAATAAATACTATTGGAGTGCTACTATTGGCACAATCGAGAGAGAGTGAATAAATAGCATTGAATATTACGGAAGGTTTTCAATCATTTTTTTGGAAGTGAATTATTAATTATTTTTAGTGGAATATATTTTTTCATATTTGGCATCTGAATTTAATCCACATATTACTTGAAAGTGGAGAATGCTTCAACATTAATGAAAGTGAAAGTAAAAAAAGATTTACATAATTTTCTCACAGGGATTTGTAAAAAATAAATGAATATGGAGATATTTTCAAGAATATAATCCACATATTAATGGAAAGTGGAGAATGCTTCAAGGTTCATGAAAGTGAAAGTAAAAAAAGATTTACATAATTTTTTGACAAGGATTTGTAAAAAATAAATGAATATGGAGACATTTTGGAGAATATGAGACCACGAGTAAGGTGGATACATTTCCTATGTATTTTATATTACTTTGAGAAACAACATTTTTGTGTGAAAGTAGGGAGAGCCAGAAATTTCAATGCGAACAAAGAAAGAGGTATGACCAGAAAGGTGAAAGTGAACACAGAAAGAAGCAAAGCGAGATAGGTAAAAGTGAACACAAAAAGAATTAAAGAAACGTAAAATTTAAGAGGAGAAAAGTTAGTGAGTGTTAATTGAATGGAAAGTATATCAAATTGTAATTAAAGAAAATGTTTTCCATTTATTTTATCAATTATATTTAAGAAAAACAAAATGGTTAAAGAAAGGTGGAATGAGAAAGTAAAAGTAAAAGTGGATAATTATGAAATTAATTAACTTGGAGTTAAAAGTGGTGGAAATATTTTAAGACAAGTTTGTTTTGATTTGAAATAAGTTTTAAAACTTGAAGAAAAAAAGAAAAATGGAAACAAAGAGATTTGAACCTAGTTCTCTATTGGATTTTTTTTAAGCCCACCATCAAATCACTAAGCCAATTTTTATTTTAAAAAAAAAGGAGAAAGGGATTTATTTTTTCTTTTAGAGGAATACTTCACATATTTGAAAAGGATTTGTTTAAAGAATCTTTTGTATGCTTGGTATATGAAAAAATCGACTATGCCAGCTCATGTGTATGTCAAGTGAAGTTTAAATTATAATTTTTTTGAGTATAAAATCAAGGAAAGAAAATACATTGTGGTTAGAAGAGCTCATTTGGAATTTTAAAGATCACAAGTTCAATTCTTTGTGAAGACAATTTTTTAAGCTATTTTTATAGAAGGACAACATTTTATATTCAGAAATTTGATAAATTTGTTGTTGAAATTATTATGTTGTAAACGGGTTCATTTTCTGTTGAACCCATCAGCCGATTAAATCATTGTAAGTTCATTTATATTGGGTGCATTTTCGGTGGTAGCCAACACCGCTTTTTTAAAGTTAATTGCTGGAGAAAATGGACAAACTTGATGATTTGTTACAGTTATTGAATAATTTAATGTCATCTATTATTCATAACTGTGTCCAAGTCAACAAGGACACACTCTTTGAAATCCAAACATGTTTGCAAAATGCTAAAAACAAAATTGAATTCTTGGAGCTAGAGTCCCAGTTTCAACGAGATGAACTACATGAATTACAAATTATGAACATGTTCTTGTTCAAAAGAAAATTTTGTTTGAGCGTGATCATGAGTTAGAAAATGATCACACTAATGAAGTGATTTCATGATCAAATTTCAGCGAAGCGAAAAGTCATGTTCAAGCAAGTGTATGTGAGAGACATTTGCATATATATGTGAAGCTTCTCATTAACAAAACTTTTATAAGACCCTGGGAATATATTGCTAATAATAAACACATAACTAGTTTGAGATATATTGTCTTGGATGTACTTTTCACATTCCAAATTTTGTTAAACCTATACAATTCTGAAGTGTTGGATTTTTGGATGGTGTTGCTGGAGAACAAGTTGATAGATGTCAACAGTGTAACAGAGTTGGACATGTGAAAGATCAATGTTTTTATCTTCACCTATGTGAAAATTATGGAAAGCGCAATCATCATACAAATAAATGTTTCAAAAAGAAGATTACTACAAGAGAGAATCTAAATTTCGGATGGATTTCTTCTTGGGATTGGAAAAAAAATAGGCAAGAAGATTTACTGGTTATATAGAAGAATATGTTTGAGAGTGATGACCAACCTTGTAGTGATGAAGAATACTTCTCACCCTGTGTCTAACGAGGGGGAAATTGTTGATGGCCTGCTACAGATTTAAGTTCGACATGTCAAGTGAGCTTAAGTTAGAGTTAAGTTGATTGAGTTGTTTTTTAATGCAAACTTCAATATTTGGAATTGTTCGAGGAACTACATTGATTGTTCCAGAGTTTGTGCTCACCTTAAAACCACATTTTTTTTGTTTGTTTTGAGAACTGGTATGAAGGTTCCATAATTGGTGTTGGCTGAGACCTTGATTTCTCTAATATTAGTTTGTGGTCATCCTTAAAAACCATTTCTTCAGACACATTCAGCTCTTGGGTGAGATACATTTTTTCATTTTGAGCTCTCATTCTTGGAATTTGGTACATCCCTACAGATGAAGGGGCGAATGTTAGATAGACAATCCTTGAGATTAAGCTTGGGTTAGTTTGAGTAGTTATTAGAGTCCAAAAGAACCTGGAAACTAATTCAATTTTTTCCTATATGTATTAATATATACACATTGTACATCATTGATTGAGACAATATTTAATATACAGTTTATTTGGTTTCCACTTTGATTATCTTACACGGTGTTGACAATTTGGTAAAATCTCTTTCACTTTTACAAAACATTTCCAAAATAGTAAATTATAAAGAAAGAAAGAGTGCTTCTTTAGAAAAAAAAAGACATGGATATAATTCTTACCCAAGCGAAGAAAATAACCATAACATAAACTACAAACATGGAAATGGAAATTCGGTCTCTAAGAAGGGCACTATGATTTTTAGAGACACCCAAATATGTGTTGGCATGAACCACATCTTGAAAAAATGAAATGCATTTTCTGAACACAAAGGTAAAGAATTTAGATATGTGATATAATGATCAAGACTAAGGGAGAGAAAGATATTTTTTAAGATGAATATTGAAGTTCTCATAGTAGAGCGTACTCAAGAATTTTCACTACAATTTTTTTTTTCGTTTGTTTTCTACATTCTTTCTTCAAAATGTAGAGAATAAAGAGAATAAATTTAGTCAATGAGTTGAAGTGTCTAAAAATCCCTATGTGTGGTATTTATATTGGTTGTGTTCACTAAGCAAGGGTGCTACAAGTAGAGAATTTTATGGAATCTCTTTATAGGAGTTACTAGGGCTACATTTTTTACCTTATGGGTCGATATGGATATAGACGTATGGTAGAGGATTTTATGGAATTTGTTTATAGAAGTTACTAGAGCTATATTTTTTTACCCTATGGATTGATATGGAACTATATGTGTGTAGGGTCGTGTATAATGGTGTTCAAAAGCACATGTCCTGCATAGAACATTGATCAACGTTTATGTCTATCTTCAATGAGTGCATAGGATTCTCTTCTCCAATAAGTGTGTGGGGAATTCCTATTCAAGTTATTTATAGTTCATCGTTCCTTGGGTAAAGAATAAATACTTATTTTCATGGCTTCCTAGATAAAAAATAAATATTTATTTCATTTTAGAGATCTTTTTCTTAGATGAAGATTGGAGAATTTAGAGCCCATTGTATCTCAATTTTTTGAGATGAAGATTGGAGATTTCAAAGCCTAGCGTATCTTAGATTATTTTAACTAAAGGAATTGTTTTCACACTCCTTTCTTTATTGCAATATATTTTTTGACATTCATTATTCAAAATGTTGAAAAAAATTTATTTATTTCAAATTTTAGTAAGGGAAATTATTTATGGAATTTATCATCCATAGACATGGTGTAACAGACAAGTTTATATAATTTTACGTGGACATAAAATAAAATGCATTATCTCAATCATTGTTTTTTATTTATTTATAAAAAAGTAGATATTTATGAGATAGAGATATTTGGAAAATAAAATTAAAGATTTTAAAGTGCATCTTTTTTGAAAATGTACAAATCAAATAAGTGAAAACTATCTATATATAGATTTTCATCTATATAGATGGTGCCACATAAGTTTATATGATTCTATGTAGATATAAAAGGAGAGGAAATATATAAATAATGATTTAAGGTTGTTTTCGAAAATTTGTTTTCATAATGTACCATGTAAGAGGAGTGTTTTCCATTTGTTCACATATGAAAATATTTCTTGCGACTAATGTGTTGCATAAAAGGATTGTTATCCATCTATTCATATCTAAGTTCATATTGTGATTAATAGTAATTTAAAAAAAAAGAGCAATAAAAGAGTGTGAAAAAAGGGATGAACAATCTTTAGGGAATAGCATCAATATTTCATTGGCTATCTCGTGACCCACTGTACTAGATGACCAACCAAAATTTACATGGAAAACTATAGGAGATTAGCACCAACATTTGCATGGTTAATGCACAGTGAGTGGGTTATGGACTATGGATGGATGGGGTAGATTTGGTAAACATTTAGTTGTTATAAAGTAATGGTAGATATACTTCTATCATTACTTGAGTTGGGGAATTATTAATATAAAAATTTATTTAACCTAAGATATTCATAAGACCTATGAGCCTTTGATTTAAGAAGATGTTAAATAAGGCCTTAATCTTGAAACATAGGTTTAAAACATCAAGTCCATGTAAAGAAAATATATAAATTTATGAAAAATTGGCTTAAATTCAAAAAATGCATTGATTTGTGTGATTTTCTTTTTAAGACAATGAAAAGGTAGTTTGTGTTAGAAAAATGTTGTGGAAGAATAATGAAGATATGCTCATATTTTTTTTAGGAAAGTGTAGTATAATATTTGTAACAAAATAAGTTTGATCATGTTATTTGTGTATTTGTCCTACTATAAGGCTAAAAAAAATCCATTAGGATGCAATTATAAAATACGCCTAACATGTAACAATATCTCGAAGTCATTCACAAATTTTAAAACAACTTGTTTTTCTTAATCATGTATAATAATCAAATTATTTGATAAGGATACCCAATTGAGGTTAAACAATCCAACTAATGTAAGATAGATTGAATTTCCCAAAGACACCTAACAATCTCTTATGTATGCTTCTCCCTACTACATGGCTTGTCCATTTTGCATTTAGAGTTGTAGACACTAGATTTCCATACTCACATATTTAATCCACTTGTAGTGAGTGGAGATAATGTTAGTCAATACCTCCACCTAAGTCAACATACAATCAACCTTCGTGCTCAATAATGATGTCTCTATTCTAACATCCTCATCTACCAGTTGATCTTTCTTTCTTGCACTACATTTATTTCCTTTCGTGTCTTCCATTTCTTCTAGGATATATGCATAATTTATGATCTTCCATCCCCTTTCCAAAATACCTTGGACATTCTTATTAATGATATATAAATTACTTTGATGACCTTGCTTGCCTTAGGGACTATTTAGAGTAATTTTTAGTAAAATATAACAAAGAGGTCACTTGCATAAATTACTTCCATGAGAACCTAGAATTCCAAATTGATGTGCGTGTAGGGAGAAGGGATAATATAAAAACGTAACTAATCTAATCCTCCATCACCTTGGTTCTATATTCTTGTTCTATGCTAATAATTTCATCAAATTAGCTTGTACACGAGATTTTTTGAAAGGGAGAGGCTAGACTTGCCTATCCTATGCCATTTGCCTCGGGAAAATCCTCTTTTCGTAGTAGGGTATTCAAATCATAGACATGATTTTTTGGTAACACTTGAAAATTCCCAAGAATTGGAAACATTTTCCTTTGCACTTACTTATGACTCAAATTAACTCTATCACTATTGTCCTAAGGTGGCATGTGATCTCCACATTGACACCACGTGGAACACAATACCTCATGCTTTTTAATTGACTAAACATACCTATTGAACTATGGTATCATTTCCTCCCCCACTGTTCTTTATTACACATGATTAAGTGTTAGTGATAAGGCTTAATTAGCCAACCTATTAACTATAGTGTTGAGGCCTCTTAAAACATGTTTTACTTATGTGATTGGAAATACAAATAAATTTTTCATGATTCTTATGTGAGTATGTTGCATCCCAAAGCCTTATGGAAAAATTCCTAACACAAAATTACATATGTGGTTGTTGGAATCTCCTATTATAATGAAGAACTTGAATAGTATAGATGTAGCTAAAATATAGATTTAAAAAAGACATACACTTTAACCTAACCTAATTATTTGAAACTTTTTCTAAATTTAAAAAAGACATACACTTTAACTTAACCTAATTATTTGAAACTTTTTCTAGGTTCGAATAATAGAATAATTCAATTTATTTTTTGGAACCAAAAGAATAGCTACACCTCCTACCATATTGAATTATTGAAAAATTAATAAAAAATGATGAACGAATCAGTGTATTCCATATTGTTCCAAAAACACCAACTAATAATATAAATTAATACAACCATCCACGAGGAAAGTTAATTAATATATATGCAATCTGTCCATCCAAGCAAACAGTTAATAATTTATATTATTACCAAATCAACGTTACTAATGATATGGTTAAAATTATAAATTATTCACAAATCAATGTTTTTGGTAATATCGTTAATGGATATAATCTATGTCACCTTTTTAAGTCAACAAAGAACTCTTTATTTAAACGTTTCTTTGCATCATTGAGATAGGAAGAATAAAGTGGAAGGTAATGGTATGAATTCAAATTTGTAATTTACGATTGCATCACGAGAAAATAAGTGGAAGGTAAGGATAGGAGTCACGAGAATATAAGTGAAAATAAAACATAGAGAAAAATTCATCCAAATGCATCAAACTAGCAGAGGTTCAAGACTTCTATGTATACCTTATTGTTGGCCATGCCAAGTAGGTTAAAAAAAACCCATGAAAAATTACTATATTTTGTAAATATTTTTAATATATTAATAAAAATATATAACTTAAATAAAACAAAGAGAGCAATTCATCCACATGCGTCCAACTAGCTGGGCAACTTCGAGACCTCTGTGTGTACTTTATTTTTGGCTATGTCACGGTTCCAATTAAGTGAGCGTAGCTCCAATGTTGAGAACATGAGAGTGTATGTCACGGTTCCAATTAAGTGAGTGTAGCTCCAATGTTGAGAACATGAGAGTGCAAGTCTTAGATATACTTCAGCATGTTGGCCAAATTCTATTGAGCAACTAATTTGTGTTTCTTTTCTTTCTTTATAAGGGCATTGGTGTGCCACTAAAGTTGAATCCAATATATGTACTTAATTCCATGGAGAAAATGTTAATTTAGATTTATTTTAAAATACAACAGTTAGAGAGGCCATGTTTTTATCTTTATAGGGGCATTGGTGTGCCACTAAAATTGAATCCAATATCTGTAGTTAGTTCCATGTAGTTAGTTTCACTGTTACAGCTTCCTCCTGGATATAAGAAACTCTTGCCAAGTCCATCACTAGTTGAAAATCCGACTGACACGCCATTATGTTCAGTCGAAGCATCTGTCATTGAAGATAAACCCGCCGAAACCATACCAGACAAAAGTCAAAAGTTTGAGGCGGCAGTCAACCCAGTCTTATCTTCGAAAGGTCCATCTTCAGATGACACAATCACCGAAGAGAATGAGAATGACACCGTCCAAATTCTTTTCGTAAACACAGACTCCAATGAACATGGGGGCAGTCTACCCGTTCCTTTACCATAGGAAGGAAGTTCATCAGAGTCATATCCGACCGTCTATTCGGTCCCACCTCCAAGCAACCTAGTCATTTCTTTCTATTGGAATCTACTAGGTAGACCCCGGGTACCGGCGAATGTACCATTCTAAATCATTGTAAAAGTATACAAAATGATCATGGCCGGCACCATCATAGATGAAGGGGCTTCTATGAGTATGCTTTTCTCGACTGCTTAGAAAGTGCTTGGTTCACCATCGCTTCTGCCTGAGATGAGAAATTTGATAGGCTTTGACAAAGGAACATGTCGACCGTTAGGGATCGTTCCCAATGTGCTGATAACATTCAAAAGGAAAATCGTTCACATGAACATAATGGTAGTCCAAGGACCTCTGGATTATAATCTACTCCTTGGGCGTGACTATATTTATTGCATGGGAGCCATTGTCTCCTCACTCTTTAGAGTAATGTGTTTTCTGCATGAAGGACAAGTGGTCAAGCTCGTAGACCAGCTTTCGTTCACCGGCTCACACATAGAAAATAGTCAAATACCATCCCTAAATGGTCTTTTCAAGCAAGGAATGTCTCATAAATCTCCAGTCCATCCACCTCATGAGCGCGAGTGATTCGGGAGGACGTGACTGAAACCCAGGGGACATGAACCCTGGTCTGTTTTGGTAAGAAAACCTTGGGTATAGGGTAGGTTTCCAGAGAGGATATATGACTAGTCTGACACACCCGTCCATTTAAGAAAATGGGATTAGACTAGAATAAGATTCCCTCGTCAAAGTTATGTGAGTGGAGGCGACTGCGCCACTCGCCTTTGTCTATTCAGTAGAGATTGCCAAGGAAGCATTTTGTTTACAACGTGGATGGAGAGCTTTCATATGGTAACCTGGGAATTTTTCGCTATACCTGGGGGCATGCAAATCTTTTGGCATGCAAGCGAAGAGCAACCATTTATTTTGTTAGTTTGTAGTTTCTCAACCCTTTAAACTCGTAGGATTGGTCATTCCTAACTTGCATAAAGAAAGGATCCGGGGCAAAGCTTTGAAAGGTGCAAGCTCCATAAAAAATGGCATCTTAGATGAGACATCCTTATTATAAGACTGGTGCGAGCAGTTTTTATGTGGAGTTCAAGCTCGTTAAAAATTAAAAATAAGCAATGAGCAAACGTTCCTCCAGAGTTTAAGCTCATTAAAAAAAGAACCAATTTCCGATAAATAACCATTGTGAATGCATTATCATCAGATTTTGAGCCTTGTTCGTGTTCTCATCATCAGCTCCACTCTATTTTAGCCAATCATTCACCTCCATTTGATTGTTTACCCCTTTTGAGGAACAACTGCGAAGAGTGATCCTGTTAGCCATCCTTGTGACACTGCCGTGATTGGAAAATTCTGAACCTTACCTGGAATTAGTTGCTACCTGAAATTATCACTCGTTCCTCAAAAGTGAGTCTCCTTTAAGCTCCTTTCACCTGACTCGTAAAATATGGAAAGATTGCTGAGCGATTGGCCTCTCCAACACGTTAAAGCGACCGGAAGTGCTATCCCTCTAGAATTTAATCTTTTTGGACCTGAGGGATTATTACACAAAAAGATCGAGCGCTTGTCTTGTTCGGCTCGTTAAAATTACCGAAAATTCATCCCTTTTGTATTATTTTACACTTTCAAACTTAAGGGATTACATGACGAAAAAGGATTATTGGATTTTCCTTTACGTCCCTTTCAGACTCTCTAAAATTGAAAAGGATCGAGTTATCTTTGTCGTTAAACTCGTTAAAACCGAATAGTGACAAACTTGTCCATACAGACAAGAATGAGTTTCACTATCGCTAGGCTCATTAAAATATAGCGACGGATTTGCTCGAAGGGAAAATTATAGAACAAGCATATGTTATCCTCCTCAAGCTTGACAAAAATAAAGAGGTACTAGTCAGCAATGACTGGGAAAAAATTGGGAAGAAAACTTGAAGAAACTTTATTAGTAGCAAGTCGCTCTTGAACATGACACTTTCACTCCGCATCCGAGTCGGGTTGGGTTGTTCCGTTCACTGGTCATATCACCATTGGTGCATCACACCATCCACATTTGGGGTTAACGCTACCAATCCATCATGTCAGTGTGATCGATATGTTTAAGAGAAGTCGCTCAAAGAATTCACCTGTGTCTCATCCGCTGCAATACATTCACACTCCATTCTTTCATGACCGCCACCCTGAACCCTGTATCATCAGACTGTTTTCACCTCCAAAATCATTTACTCCGTTTTGTGTCATAGATGTGGGATTCATTAAGGCCCTCCTAAGACAAGTCACTTCTTGTCAACATCAGCTCATTATCCAAGAAGTCGACTTAGGAACAACCCCTTCAGTACTTTGAAGCTTGCATGCCTCAATGGAAAGTTTGTCACTTCCAGCGACACATTTACATCAATGGCCTTCGACCGAAAGATTTTGCGTGGTGTTTGATGCCAAGTCCCTTATTCACACCACGCGAATTGTACTGTAGTACCTTGAGGGTCATCATCATTATCGGTGATTCCTCTTGTACCTGTTAATAGCTTACATCATTGGCTGGTAATCAGGTGATGTCTTTCAATGTTCGACTCCAAAACATCTTTCACAAGGATCTACTTGTGCTCCGAGTGAAGATTGAACGAGCTTGAAGACCCCAGATCTAGTTTCACCCATCCGGGCTGCGATATATTCAGGAAAATAAAGACATCAAATGTACATTGCTGCTGCACAGATGATCATCCAACTCAAAAGATGATGACTCTATTAGAATCATCAGTCTCCCGCACAGACGGTTGTCTGTCTTATGTATATCAAAAAGGATTTATAAAGCTGAGCATGGGAATGCCTGCCTCAACTAGATCATGAAAAATACTATGAAGATAATGTATTGTATTGTATCTTATTACAGGTCACCTTCCAGCTCGAAAAAACTTCAGATCCTCATGATAATGAATTTCACTTGACATCAAAAGATTAACGACCTCATGCTTTAGGGGGCAACTGTTATAGACATTTTTGCGCACTGCAACCCCAATCAAACATGTCCATAAACCAAGGGCTCCTAAGTCCCTAAAAGTGTTTTTCCATACACTAAAAGAACAAGATCAGCTGATTACATCGTCTCCCATAAGTTCTCCATGAAAAACTGCTCAAAATTGGTCAAAACTGGACCATCTCACCTACCCCATGGTCAAAGTGCGATGCATCCCACCTAGTGCACATGGGAGGTGCGATGCATACTGAAAAGCCAATCTATGGGGTGCGATGGGCGAGAGTGGACAAATGGCAGAGGCAGTTTGTGAGGTGGATGATCATGGAATCTTCCAGAAACTTCTCCTGTGACACTTGCCTCTTTGAATTCGCCCAGGGATGAGTAAGAGATCATCAATCTCCAAGTGGAATCAAGAACTATCAGAGAGAGGACAATAATCAGAATCCCAAAAGTTGACTCACCCCCCTGCAATCATCTATATATGGATCCCTCATCCCAGAGATCTAGAGGCTGGAATTTTGTATCTTGTAAGGAAGTGTTGTTGGTTTCTTGTTGGAATATCATAGTGTTGGGTGATCTAAGCTTTTCATGAGGTGAAAGAGGGGCTTTCATGCTGGACGGTGATGCTAGGTCAGAACAATTGGTTGTAATCCTCTTTGCTTATTCTTGATATTAATAAAGCTATTCAAGTTTTCCTCCACATTCTTGTATGTTTGATGATATATGCATTTGTGTGGTCAATACATATGGTCCTATATTGTTTATGATTGTAGATTTCTGCTCTTCGATAGTGTTATGCCGCTTTGATACCACAGGTGCTCTTTGAAGTTGTGTAGACGAAGGAGGAGTAGCAAGGATCTGTCAGACGAGAGAGGAATCGAGCAAGGAACCAAGCACAAGACTAAGGTTGGTGTCCTTCATTCCACTCTTATCTACTTTTCATAAAGGAAAATGAAAGTAGTTTTAGTTAGTTTGTTTCTAAGATAGCTACCAGTCTCAGTGAGACTAGCAGCTCTGAGTGGACACTAGATTTCCCGATAACACTCCTGTGGATCCATGCATCAAGAACCCTTCCAGATCTAGATGTTACTTATCTATAATTTCCTGAAGCTCATGATCTTCCAGATCTGTTTCACTTTGTGTCATTTCCTGATCCATCTCTAGTTCTATATCACTCAATATAATTTATTTCTTATTAATCGCCTCTTGTGTTTGGTTACAGTAGACTTTCGTTTCCGTTTCCTTTTCATTAGGTCCATCCTCCATAGATTGGTTTTCATTTGCCATTTCTACATTTTCTTCGAGTACTTGATACCTATTTTCACTGATCTTTTGCCCCTCATTACGAAGTTGCCTTGGTCCCTTTTTGCATCCTTTTCCTCTACTAATAACTTTCTGGAATCTGTCTGTGTCCTTCATTTCCTTAGGATTTCCCTTGTTGTATGCTTGATTAAGATGGAAATCTTTGAACAAGTGTCCATGTTCATGGCATTTACGACATCTGAATGGGATATGCTCGTAGTCTACTGTTTGAACCCATTCCTCATCAAAAATTTCCAGGATGACTTCATCTAGAAGAGCTCCTGATAGATCCATTTCTACACAGATCCTAGCATAGGAAGTGTATTTGCCTCTTCTTTTGGCTTCCGAAGCTTTGACAAAACATCCTAGTTTGTTACCTATTGTATCAAGAAATTCAGTTTGCCAATAATCAAGAGGAAGAGAATAAAGTCTTACCCAGACCGGTACCAAAGTGAAAGTCTCTCTCTCTGGCACAAAGTTCATCTTCCAAGGCTGCATATAGAGGCCAGCTGCTGCAAAAAAGTAGGGTCCTCCTTCAAATATTTTGTCTTTGCCTTTGATGTTTGTGAACACCACCGTGAAAAATCCCTTGGACCCTAGATGCAGGTCTATACTTCCTTTGGGTTTCCAGTGATACTTGATCCATAACTGCAAAGCCTTTTCTGTGGGCCATAATCCCATAAACTTGCAGATTATAGCCTAGGTCCCCATATGTTCCCTGTGTGCCTGTGGTGCAGGATCATTTAACACCACTCTAGCAGTAATCTCCATTTTGGGTCTGCACGGTCCCTTTTGTTTATTTTTCCTTGTGCCCTGTCTTTTGTCTTCTTCTTCCTTGTCTTTAGTGTTGACATTTTCCTTGGGTTTGCTCCTCTCTGTTTCCTTTCAATTATTACTCTGTTCCTCTTCCACAACATCTTTGACTTTGCCCAGAGGGTACTTGCCTCTGCTGGCAACAACACTTCTGTAGGAGGGAGGGGAGCCCTCTCTGCTACATTTCTCCATTAGGAGCAGGGGCTGAACCTCTTGAAACAGTGAATGTGTTTTTCTCCTTTTGCATGTTTTTGCCGGCTCCACCTCGTCCTTGATTTATCTCTAAGTTACTATACCAAATATAATTAAATCCTGCAAAACTACTTTCATTTAGTAGTAGAATAGAATAAGCTTTTTCACTTAAGGTATGTTCATAATTTCATATTAAGTTACAGAGTGTCAAAGGTAACTAAATTCTACCCAACTAAGTTCATTCAATAGTAAACACATGTCCAATCATAATGCTTAGAATATCTTAGCAATACTTTAACATTTAATCAATATTTCAATACTTAACCAACACAATCCATTACAAGGAACATAACATTCATCTTTATAAAGAGAATACAATACACATATCCAAAGATGACTTATTATTATATAAAGAATGTTATTAATATATAAAAAAAAGGTTATGTCCTTAAATACCTACAACACCACACCACTATAGATGGATTCTAAAGTAATATTACCTTGTGTTTACTATACAACATTACACAAAACTAGTCAAACATTGCAAGCCTACTATGAACAAATCTTATCTTTTTCTTACCACTTAATGAGTACAATTTTCTTTACCATACAAATCTTATATTTTTCTTACCACTTAATGAGTACAATTTTCTTTACCATACTAACTGTAAACTTCATGGAATAACACATCTCCTTTATATTCTTGATGAATATGCTCGATGCTTTACCACATGTGTTATACTTACAAACCTAAAAAACCTATATGCCCACAATCCTAACTTCTACTATACCTAATGGTGGGCTACTCCCTTGACCACCTGTTTATTAATAGCCCAATATTCCATCGTGCTGCGCTACTCCCTTCACCACTTGTTTATTAATAGCCAAATGTTCAATCGTGTTGGACTTAAAGTGCCATGCACCTAACAAAGCATCTAATGAATTGGTCTTCCACAATAAAGAAGAAAATGTATACCCATAATTAAACTTTATAAATGCTTCTGCCCAAAACTACTTCTACCGTTTATCTTAACCTTAACCCAAATCCAAAATCTATGAAAACCAGTTGAATTCTCTATTCAACTTTATCCCTATTCCATAGTGCATGTTTTTGGAAAAGGTGGAATCCATGCCGTGCATCCAACTGCCTGTTATGGAGCAAAGTCAATACCTATTAAATACCCAAATCTGTAATGAAAATAATCTCTCAGTCCATTCGCCATGGAAAAGCAAGATTGATGTCATGGAGTCGTCTATCACATGATCATCTATCAACTCTGTCAATCTATTATTGCCTAGATCTTCGACCCTCAATGATTGGGACAAAATCAAATGCTCAGATTTTGAATATCTTTATCACACCCTTTTGCTTAATACTGCAAATAAAGCCGAAATGCAAATACAATATAATAAACAATGTCGTCTCCATCAGCTTACGGCAAATCAAACGGCGACAAAATCAAATGCTCAGATTTTGAATATCTTTATCACACCCTTTTGCTTGATACTGCAAATAAAGCCGAAATGCAAATACAATATAATAAATAATGTCGTCTCCATCAGCTTACGGCAAATCAAACGGCGAATCAAACAGCTTCGTAGAAATCCATCCAAATAATACTTTACGACTTACGAGTCGATTCTTCCCGAACAGTCTCAATCCACCAACTTGAGGTAAATCAAACAGCTTCTACGAAATACGTTAAATATATTCCTAACAACTCCAGATATTGGTAATGTTTGGACAGAGAGAAGCGAGTCTCACGTGGTGAAATCTCTTCAGTAGAAATTAATTTCGATCCATCTTAATCCACTGATATCGATAATCCACAATAATGAGGATTCTTAATCATAACCCGTTTACAACACAATAATGAGGATTCTTGATGTGATTAAAATCATAACCCGTTTATAGATTATAAAGGAATGTCTGTACAAATTAAGATATATTTAATATTTCCTTATAGATTATAAAGTAACGTATTTAGAAATGAAAATATGTTTTATATTTCATTCTAATTGTGTACAGATATTGTTCAGGAAATGTGTAATTTAATGTAATATTCACAATCTACTTGCATAGAATCAACGATACAATAGAATCAGGCAACTCTGTCCTGCAAACTCATCATAATTGAAGGTCGTATTTGATAATATTTGTTCTTTTATTTTCCTTACACTTATAATAGAATTTATTTCTCTGGGTGAGTGACAAAAGTGGAGCAGAAAAATCAATTAAATAAAATTACATTGGAAACCTCAACCATAAATAGAGTCACACTCTACTTAAACTAGACTAAATAAACTTAAACTAGTACACTTGGCGCTATAGTTTTGACACCTCACAGATGGGATTAGATTCTCCAAAAGTGAGGTCATTTCCCACTTGCTTCATTTTTCTGTCACTTCATTTTGGAAATTTATGGCTCAACCTGGATGTTTTGTTGGTCGAGCTTTTTGATGATTTCAGAGATTACGAGGCTTTTCAACGAAGTCTTTATCTATGAGGTGTGGCTGCTCCCTCTTTTTGACGGAGTTTCCCCTCCTCCTTTGGGTTTATCTACGAGGTCACCTAAAACTGGGATTCGGATAACACTGGACGGGTCGATCTGGGTATCTTTCGGATTCTTGGCTTGTGTCTGTATTCATTTTAACTAGTCACAGTTGCACACATAGTGTAACCTTCTTGTGATTAATTCGCTGGAAACTTTTGTTTTGCTAATCCTTAATATTCTAGAATTTCACAGATGAGGTTAAACATTTGACTGCGATTGATCAAATTTCTAAATATTCCAATCGAGTTAAGATCGACTCTATTTGAATCGTATACAAAGTTCTCTATCCAAGTAGGTCCAGTTCCAGTTATATGTGAGTGCTATACAAAGTTTTAGTTTGGCTGTTTGGAGAGAGATAGTTTTCAAAGGGTTAAAAATAGTTATTAAACTCTGAAAAACCTGTCTAACCTCATTGCTTTGTAAATCGGTTGTAAAATGGTACATGTTGTATTGGAAAGAAAGTTGCTTGTAGTCATGATCTTGTTGAAAAATCTTCCGTCCATTATATAAGGGATCTTCCATGTAGGTGTGGATGCAGGAGTAGTCATGATCTTGTTGAAAAATCTTCCGTTCCTTATATAAGGGATCTTCCATGTAGGTGTGGATGCAGGAGTACTGGATATCCTTAGGTCCAACAGCTTCCATGACCTTTCCTAAACACTCTCCTATAGCCTTAAGGGGTTTCGGTCCCAAAAGGTCGAACAGAAATAGTGAAGAGGAATTCAAACTTGGTTACAATGATTTCCCTCTATAGGGTTGACATATAACGTCTAGTGATTCCTCGTGAACCTATAATGTATGGTTGTCCATAGCTCGTGAACCTATAATGTATGGTTGTCCATAGCTGAACCTTTCAATTGCAACTGGAATATGGAGAACTCAAAAGTTTCCCTTGCATCTTAGGCATTCAATAATCTAATATACATGTTTTACTATGCATTATCTAATGACACAAACTTAGGACACCCGAGTAAACTTACCCACCAACCAACACACATTATCTATCGATCAAGTTTATGATACATCAACATACATTGTGTATATTCTTGTAAGAGTATAAAAATATTCCACAAATACTGATAGATCATACTACGAAGATTAACAATCCTTCTACCAAGAGATCACACAAAATGAAGAACAAAGAGAAATCACTTGATTATTTGAGAAAATATGTTGGACATAAATCTAATTTATAAGAGCAATATAAGTCTCCAGTGATAGTTAGAAGATAAGGCTAACAACTTAGCATATAAAGATAACATTTACAATGATATGTAAGCTTATTAGATTTAAGGTTTTTCCTATTGGAACTTTAATAGACCCCATAAGCTAAATGTGGGGAGGAAATAAAAAAAAGAAAAACAAAACAATGAATGAGTCTTAGAAACTAGGCCTACTTATGTACCCCTATACAACCTCCGATAAGTGGAGAAAAAAAAACATAAATTGAAAGAAACAATGAAGGATGAAAATGAAGAGATGAAGGAAGGAGGGGGCAACTTCCTTCATGCCAAGCATATCTCCTACCTTCACTAATGCTCCATAGAATTTCTAGAAATATGTATTGCATCCTGTTTACAACACCATAAAAGAGTAGGTTTATCCTGCTAAATGTCAAACTCAAGTGATAATATCACAGCCAAAGAACTCCTTGACTTGCAAGAAGTGAAAGTCTCATACCACTTGTTGATTTTCTCTTAACATTTGCCACAACCCCTTGGATTGTAACAATTGTTTCTTCTTTTTTTCTGAGGTACGATAATTATATGGAGTAAGCAACTCTATCGTCCATAATTTTGCCATGACATCAAAACCCTTATTTAGATTCAAAATTAGATCAAAAAGAACTCAAAAAGATCTTGCTTCCTATTATATCAAAATTCATCTAATAAACTTGTAATAGATCTCTAAAAAAAAGGTAAGAAGGAGCTTCGGGTGAAGGTTAGATACAATGTAAGAGTATAAAATTATCTATGGATTAGACTGCAAAGCCTAACAATCATTCTACCAAAAAAACCACACAAAATGAGATACTAAGGAAATCACTTCATTACTTGAAAAAATATATTGTACATAAACCTAAATTATAGGAGCAATACAATTTTTTAGTAATATCTAGAAACAAGATTAACAATTTAGAAGATAAAAATAAGAATGACAAGGCTTTTTCTATTGGAACTCTAACAATTATGAGATTATGCCAACTACAAATTAAATTATGACATTATCAAATACATATTTTTGCATCAAATGGGCATGAAAGGAAACTCCTATATATCCATCGGATAGTCTTAACACCATGAAAAACATGTAATTTATGCTTATGTTGGAGTCTTAACTCACAGTTAACTCCTTTTATCTTTTCTACTCTTACTTAAAATTGCTTATATCTAAAATATGAAACTTATAAATTTAGATATGATATTTCTCTCACATATATAAATGGTTATATCTCTCATGTATATGAATGGATAAGGGGTATTAAAAAATTTACTTGAGATCCATAATGACATAAATTTTGAAATTGTGAGTATTTGATAGTTAAAATTGGAATTATCAAATTTAATGACAAATAGCCTTGATTTCCACAGTAAAATAAGCAATGTCGAAGACACCATAAACAAGCAGAAGAGAGATAGGGAATTAGATGGAATACCTAAATGATACCATCAAAATCTCGAGTGGTGGGAGCCCGATGGCTTGATTGATTGGTTCATGTCTATGCATCACATGATAGTGGATCAAATTTCACTAAGAATAACATTGAATCCATAGCTAAAGAGAAACTATAGATTTGTTCAAATCCCAAGGGTGTGTTAGATAGATAATCCTTGAGATTAACTTGGATTAGTTTGAGTAGTCATTGGAGTCAAGGAAAACCCAAAAACTAATTCAATTGTTTCCTATATGTATTAATATGTACACATTGTACATCAATGATTGAAACAATATTTAATATATAGTTTATTTGGTTTCCACTTTGATTGTGTTACATGAAATAAATACTATTGGAGTGCTACTGTTGGCACAATCAAGAGAGAGTGAATAAATAGCATTGAATATTACGGAAGGTTTTCAATCATTTTTTTGGAAGTGAATTATGAATTATTTTTACTGGAATATATCTTTTTCATATTTGGCATCTGAATTTAATCCACATATTATTTGAAAGTGGAGAATGCTTCAACATTAATGAAAGTGAAAGTAAAAAAAGATTTACATAATTTTCTGACAAGTATTTGTAAAAAATAAATGAATATGGAGATATTTTCAAGAATATAATCCACATATTAATGGAAAGTGGAGAATGCTTCAAGGTTCATGAAAGTGAAAGTAAAAAATGCTTTACATAATTTTTTGACAAGGGTTTGTAAAAAATAAATGAATATGGAGACATTTTGGAGAATATGAGACCACCAGTAAGGTGGATACATTTCCTATGTATTTTATATTACTTTGAGAAACAACATCTTTGTGTGAAAGTAGGGAGAGCCAGAAATTTCAATGCGAACGAAGAAAGAGGTACGACCAGAAAGGTGAAAGTGAACACAGGAAGAAGCAGAGTGAGATAGGTAAAAGTGAACACAAAAAGAATCAAAGAAATGTGAAATCTAAGAGGAGAAAAATTAGTGAGTGTTAATTGAATAGAAACTATATCAAATTGTAATTAAAGAAAATGTTTTTCATTTATTTTATCAATTACATTTAAGAAAAAGAAAATGGTTAAAGAAAGGTGGAATGAGAAAGTAAAAGTAAAAGTGGACAATTATGAAATTAATTAACTTGGAGTTAAAAGTGGTGGAAATATTTTCAGACAAGTTTGTTTTGATTTGAAATAATTTTTAAAGCTTGAAGAAAAAAGAAAAATGGAAACAGAGAGATTTGAACCTAGTTCTCTATTGGATTTTTTTTAAGCCCACCATCAAATCACTAAGCCAATTTTTATTTTAAAAAAAAGGGAGAAAGGTATTTATTTTTTCTTTTAGAGGAATACTTCCCATATTTGAAAAGGATTTGTTTAAAGAATCTTTTGGATGCTTGGTATATGAAAGAATTGACTATGCCAGCTCATGTGTATGTCAAGTGAAGTTTAAATTATAATTTTTTTGAGTATAAAATCAAGGAAAGAAAAGACATTGTGGTTAGAAGAGTTCATTTGGAATTTTAAAGATCACAAGTTCAATTCTTTGTGAAGACAACTTTTGAAGATATTTTTCTAGAAGGACGACATTTTATTTTCAGTAATTTGATAAATATTTTGTTGAAATTATTATGTTGTAAATTGGCTCATTTTCTGTTGAAACCATCAGCCATTTAAATCATTGTAAGTTCATTTGTATTGGGTGCATTTTCGCTGGTAGCCAACACCGCTTTTTTAAAGTTAATTGCTGGAGAAAATGGACAAACTTGATGATTTGTTACAGTTATTGAATAATTTAATGTCATCTATTATTCATAACTGTGTCCAAGTCAACAAGGATACACTCTTTGAGATCCAAACGTGTTTGCAAAATGCTAAAAACAAAATTGAATTCTTGGAGCTAGAGTCTCAGTTTCAGCGAGATGAACTACATGAATTAGAAATTATGAACATGTTCTTGTTCAAAAGAAAATCTTGTTTGAGCGTGACCATGAGTTAATGATCACACTAATGAAGTGATTTCAAGAGAAAATTTCAGCGAAGCGGAAAGTCATGTTCAAGCAAGTGTATGCGAGAGACATTTGCATATAGATGTGAAGATTTTCAATAACAAAACTTTTATAAGACCCTGGGAATATATTATTAATAATAAACACATAACTAGTTTGAGATATAATGTCTTGGATGTACTTTTCACATTCCAAATTTTGTTAAACCTATACAATTTTGAAGTGTTGGATTTTTGCATGGTGTTGTTGGAGAACAAGTTGATAGATGTCGACAGTGCAATAGAGTTGGACATGTGAAAGATCAATATTTTTATCTTCACCTATGTGAAAATTATGGAAAGCACAATCATCATACAAATAAATGTTTCAAAAAGAAGATTACTGCAAGAGAGAATCTAAATTTCGGATGGATTTCTTCTTGGGATTGGAAAAAAATAGGCAAGAAGATTTACAGGTTATATCGAAGAATATGTTTGAGAGTGATGACCAGCCTTGCAGTGATGAAGAATACTTCTCACCCTATGTCTAACGAGGGGGAAATTGTTGATGGCCTGCTACAGATTTAAGTTCGACATGTCAAGTGAGCTTAAGTTAGAGTTAAGTTGATTGAGTTGTTTTTGAACGCAAACTTCAATATTTGGAATTGTTCGAGGAACTACATTGATTGTTCCAGAGTTTGTGCTCACCTTAAAACCACATTTTTTGTTGTTCTGAGAACTGCTATGAATGTCCCATAGTCGGTGTTGGCTAAGACCTTGATTTCTCCAATATTAGTTTGTGGTCATCCTTAAAAACCATTTTTTGAGAGACATTTAGCTCTTGGGTTAGATACATTTTTTCATTTTGAGCTCTCATTCTTGGAATTTGCTACATCCCTTTAGATGAAGAGGGGAATGTTAGATAGACAATCCTCGAGATTAAGGTTGGGATAGTTTGAGTAGTTATTAGAGACCAAGAAGACCTGGAAACTAATTAAATTTTTTCCTATATGTATTAATATATACACATTGTACATCATTGATTGAGACAATATTTAATATATAGTTTATTTGGTTTCCACTTTGATTATCTTACAGGGTGTTGACAATTTGGTAAAATCTCCTTCACTTTTACAAAACATTTCCAAAATAGTAAATTATAAGGACAGAAAGAGTGTTTCTTTAGAAAAAAACATGGATATAATTCTTACCCAAGTGAAGAAAATAAACATAACATAAACTACACGCATGGAAATGGAAATTCGGTCTCTAAGAAGGGCACTATGATTTTTAGAGACACCCAAATATGTGTTGGCATGAACCACATCTCGAAAACATGAAATGCATTTTCTGAACAAAAAGGTAAAGAATTTAGATATATGATATAATGATCAATTACTAAGGGAGAGAGAAAGATATTTTTTAAGATGAATATTGAAGTTATCATAGTAGAGCGTACTCAAGAATTTTCACTACAAGATTTTTTCTTTTGTTTTCTACATTCTTTCTTCAAAATGTAGAGAATAAAGAGAATAAATTTAGTCAATGAGTTGAAGTGTCTAAAAATCCCTATGTGTGGTATTTCTATTGGTTGTGTTCACTAAGCAAGGGTGCTACATGTAGAGAATTTTATGGAATCTCTTTATAGGATTTACTAGGGCTACATTTTTTACCTTATGGGTTGATATGGATATAGACGTATGGTAGAGGATTTTATGGAATTTGTTTATAGAAGTTATTAGAGCTACATTTTTTTACCTTATGGATTGATATGGAACTATATGTGTGTAGGGTCATGTACAATGGAGTTCAAAATCGCATGTCCCGCATAGAACATTGATCAACGTTTATGTCTATCTTCAATGAGTGCATAGGATTCTCTTCTCCAATAAGTTTGTGGGGAGTTTCTATCCAAGTTATTTATAGTTCATCGTTCCTTGGGTAAAGAATAAATACTTATTTTCACAGCTTCCTAGATAAAAAATAAATATTTATTTCATTTTAAAGATCTTTTTTTAGATGAAGATTGTAGAATTTAGAGCCCATTGTATCTCAAATTTTTTGAGCTGAAGATTGGAGATTTCAAAGCCTAGCGTATCTTAGATTATTTTAACTGAAGGAATTGTTTTCACACTCCTTTCTTTATTGCAATATATTTTTTGACATTCATTATTCAAAATGTTGAAATTTTTTTATTTATTTCATATTTTAATAAGGGAAATTATTTATGGAATTTATCATCCATAGACATGGTATAACAGACAAATTTATATAATTTTATGTGGACATAAAAGAAAATGCATTATCTCAATCATTGGTTTTTTTATTTATAAAAAATATATATTTATGAGATAGAGATATTTGGAAAAGAAAATTAAAGATTTTAAAATGCCTCTTTTTTGAAAATGTACAAATCAAATAAGTGAAAACTATCTATATATAGATTTTCATCTATATAGATGGTGCAACACGTAAGTTTATATGATTTTATGTAGATATAAAAGGAGAGGAAATATCTAAATAATGATTTAAGGTTGTTTTCGAAAATTTGTTTTCATAATGTACCATGTAAGAGGAGTGTTTTCCATTTGTTCACATATGAAAATATTTCTTGCGACTAATTTGTTGCATAAAAGGATTGTTATCCATCTATTCAGATCTAAGTTCATATTGTGATTAATAGTAATTTAAAAAAAATAGCAATAAAAGAGTGTGAAAAAAGGGATGAACAATCTTTAGGGAATAGCATCAATATTTCATTGGCTATCTCATGACTTGCTGTACTAGATGACCAACCAAATTTACATGAAAAATTATAGGAGATTAGCACCAACATTTGCATGGTTAATGCACAGTGAGTGGGTTATGGACTATGGATGGATGGGGTAGATTTGGTAAACATTTAGTTGTTATAAAGTAATGGTAGATCTACTTCTATCATTACTTGAGTTTGGGAATTATTAATATAAAAATTTATTTAACCTAAGATATCCATAAGACCTATGAGCCTTTGATTTAAGAAGATGTCAAATAAGGCCTTAATCTTGAAACATAGGTTTAAAACATCAAATCCATGTAAAGAAAATATATAAATTTATGAAAAAATGCTTAAATTCAAAAAATGCATTCATTTGTGTGATTTTCTTTTTAAGACATTGAAAAGGTAGTTTGTATTAGAAAAATGTTGTGGAAGAATAATGAAGATATGCTCATATATTTTTTAGGAAAGTGTAGTATAATATTTGTAACAAAATAATTTTGATCATGTTATTTGTGTATTTGTCCTACTATAAGGCTAAAAAAAAATCCATTAGGATGTTATTATAAAATAGGCCTAACATGTAACAATTTCTTGAAGCCATTCAAAAAATTTAAACCAACTTGCTTTTCTTAATCATGTATAATAATCAAATTATCTGATAAGGATACCCAATTGAGGTTAAACAATCCAACTAATGTAAGCTAGATTGAATTTCCCTGAGACACCTAACAATCTCTTACGTATGCTTCTCCCTACTACATGTCTTGTCCATTTTGCATTTAGAGTTGTAGACACTAGATTTCCATACTCACATATTTAATCCACTAGTAGTGAGTGGAGATAATGTTAGTCAATACCTCCACCTAAGTCAACATACAATCAACCTTCGTGCTCAATAATGATGTCTCCATTCTAACATCCTCATCCACCAGTTGATCTTTCTTTCTTGCACTACATTTGTTGCCTTTCGTGTCTTCCATTTCTTCTAGGATATATGCATAATTTATGATCTTCCATTCCCTTTCCAAAATACCTTGGACATTCTTATTAATGATATATAAATTACTTTGATGACCTTGCTTGCCTTAGGGACTATTTAGAGTAAATTTTAGTGAAATATAACAAAGAGGTCACTTGCATAAATTACTTCCATGAGAACCTAGAATTCCAAATTGATGGGCGTGTAGGGAGAAGGGATAATATAAAAACGTAACTAATCTAATCCTCCATCACATTGGTTCTATATTCTTGTTCTATGCTAATAATTTCCTCAAATTAGCTTTTTACACGAGATTTTTTGAAAGGGAGAGGCTAGACTTGCCTATCCTATGCCATTTGCCTCGGGAAAATCCTCTTTTCGTAGTAGGGTATTCAAATCATAGACATGATTTTTTGGTAACACTTGAAAATTCCCAAGAATTGGAAACATTTTCTGTTGAACTTACTTATGACTCAAATTAACTCTATCACTATTGTCCTAAGGTGACATGTGATCTCCACATTGAGGCCATGTGGAACACAATACCTCATGCTTCTTAATTGACTAAACATACCTATTGAACTATGGTGTCATTTTCTCCCTCACTTTTCTTTATTACACATGATTAAGTGTTAGTGATAAGGCTTAATTAGCTAACCTATTAACTATAGTGTTGAGGCCTCTTAAAACATGTTTTACTTATGTGATTGGAAATACAAATAAATTTTTCACGATTCTTATTTGGGGATGTTGCATCCCAGAGCATTATGGAAAAATTCCTAACACAAAATTACATATGTTGCTATTGGAATCTCATATTATAATGAAGAACTTGAATAGCATAGATGTATTTAAAATAAAAATTAAAAAAAAAATAACAATTATTTAAAACTTTTTCTAGATTCGAATAATAGAGTAATTCAATTTATTTTTCGGAACCAAAAGAATAGCTGCACCTCCTACCCTATTGAATTATTGAAAAAATTAATAAAAAATGATGAACGAATCAGTGTATTCCATACTGTTCCAAAAACACCAACTAATAATATAAATTAATACAACCATCCACGAGGAAAGTTAATTAATATATATGCAATCTGTCCATCCAACCAAACAGTTAATAATTTATATTATTAACAAATCAACGTTACTAACGATATGGTTAATATTATAAATTATTCACAAATCAATGTTATTGTAATATCGTTAATGGATATAAAGTCAACAAAGAACTCTTTATTTAAACTTTTATTTGCATCATTGAGATAGGAAGAATAAAGTGGACGGTAATGGTATGAATTCAAATTTGCGATTTACGATTTCATCACGAGAAAATAAGTGAAAGGTAATGATAGGAATTCAAATTTTGTGAACATGGCAATTGAGATTATATATTTCTAAATTGTCCATTAGACGTAGGAAGTCGAGTGAAAAGTGTCTTTAATGATTTAAATTTATAAATGCTACGAGCTGCATTGTAATGAAGAAATGAACCTTTGTGAGCATATTTTAATTAAAAAGTTGAAAATTTATTATGTCAAATAAAATTAAATATATTATTTTTAAAATGAGATTATAACTAATATGTTGAAAATGTTTTTTTTAATCTAATATTTTTCATTAATATATCATAAATATTTACAAAAGAGAGTGATCTTCCCGCATAATATTAAAACAAAAAATGGATTTGAGAATCAACTATTAGAGAAAGAATCTAAAAATCTATTATACTTTAAAATATTAGACAAATATTTAATAATATTTTCCCTTACACTTCTATAAAATCATAGACTAAATAACAAAATATAATTTATTATAAATTAAAATACATAACTAAAGAGAAAAATTCATCCAAATGCATCAAACTAGTGGAGGTAGTTCAAGACTTCTATGTATACCTACCTTATTGTTGGCCATGCCAAATAGGATAAAAAAAAAACATGAAAAATTATTATATTTTGTAAATATGTGTAATATATTAATAAAAATATATAACTTAAATAAAACAAAGAGAGCAATTCATCCACATGAAAAAACCCCATGAAAAATTACTATATTTTGTAAATATTTGTAATATATTAATAAAAATATATAACTTAAATAAAACAAAGAGAGCAATTCATCCACATGCGTCCAACTAGCTGGGAAACTTCGAGACCTCTGTGTGTACTTTATTTTTGGCTATGTCACGGTTCCAATTAAGTGAGCGTAGCTCCAATGTTGAGAACATGAGAGTGTAAGTCTTAGATATACTTCAGCATGTTGGCCAAATTCTATTGAGAAACTAATTTGTCCTACTTTCTTTTCTTATAAGGCCATTGGTGTGCCACTAAAGTTGAATCCAATATATGTAGTTAATTCCATGGAGAAAATGTTAATTGGTGTGCCACTAAAATTGAATCCAACATCTGTAATTAGTTCCATGTAGAAAATGTTAATTTAGATTTATTTTAAAATACAACTGTGAGAGAAACCATGTTTTTATTGAATTTAAAAAGTTTAAAATTTATTTATCTAAACAAATTAAATATATTACTTTTAAAATAAAATTATAACATAATTTTATCTTTAAAAGATTTTTTTAGAGTAATATTTTTTTATTAATATATCATAAATATTTACAAAATATAGTAATGTTCTATGACACATAATGTTATGAAAAGAAACCGATTTGAGTACAAGATGTTATAGAGAAAAGTCTAAAATCTATTATACTAGTCCAAAAGACTTAAAAAAATATTTCAAAAATATTTGCCTAAACCAAATAACAAACTATGAATTCATTATAAACTAAAATGCATAACTAAAATAAAGCAAATGGAGAAATTCATCGAAATGCATAACTAGCCGGACTACTTCGACACCTCTATGTGTATCTTATTGTTGGCTATGCTAGCTGGTTTGCATTAGTTCTTTCCTTTGAGATGCGACTTGAGATGTAATGTTTGAGATTTAATGTTAGGTTTATAATGGAATTTGCCATCCCCATATAACAGGTTATCGCTCAACTATTTAACACTAAAAGGGAAGGAAGGCCCATGCTCCAATTAAGTGAATTGAGCTCCAATGTTGAGCACATGAGAGTTTAAGTGTTGGATATATTTCTGAATCTCCCTGAGCATGTTGGCCAAATTCTATTGAGCAGCTAATTTGTGTTACATCACTTTCCATATAAGAGCATTGGCGTGCGAGTAAAGTTGAATATGTTAGATATATTGGTTTCTTTAGCCTTTAGCGTGTCGAATGTCAAACACTTATATGGAAATCTCATTAATTCGATGTAGAAAATGTTAATTTAGATTTAGTAAATTTAATTTTTTTATATTAGTATTTTTTCAAATATTATGTATTGAAATACAATAGTAAGGGTAGGAAAGATAATATTTTTATTAAGTTTATTTTAAGATTGTTTCAATCTATCATAAATATAGAGTATATATAGGAGCAAATAAATATTTTAACGATAAAACTTAATTTTTTCAGATGTATACATAAATAAATACTCAATTAACATTAAAATATTTTACATCACATGTATATCTAAATATCTTATCATAAAAATTAAAATATTTTTTTATTATTAATATATTTTTAAAGTATATGTAAATATTAATTCTTATTAAAATATTTTTTTGATAACTTAGATTAAATATTTTTTCATATAAAAATTAAAATGTTTTATTTTAACATTTTTTTCTATATATAGATATATATATATATATATAAAGTTGATATCCACATAAATTAGTTAATATAGATCTTTAAATAGTTTATTGAAATCTCTTTAAAATATTTTTTAAAAATGTAAGATTTAAACATCTCATACATCTTTTACTTTTATTCAATTTTTTTTTATTATAAAAACATTATTTTTCTATTTAAAACTTTACTTTCTAATTTTTTATTTTATTTAAGACAAAAACAAATAAATATACAAACTTACCCTAATACCAATTATTATAAATAAAAAAAACTTCAACTTCAACTACAAGTAAAAAACAATTATAACCCTTATCAATTGGAGATCGAGTTGGATCTTCGTCAAAGTTAAAAACCATAACAATTGGAGATCGAGTTGGATCTTGGTCATTGGGTCTTGGAGGATTTGTAAGATTTACATCTACACTAGAAATAGTTCTCGAAGTGGGATTACTAAGTATCCAATCTCTCCAAACATGAATAATACTAACATGAGACACACTTAATATCATTGAAAGTGGAGATAATATCATTTTCTCCCATGTTTCTGCTTTAAAATCCTTCCCATAAAGTTTTCAAAATTAAACTGAAATGTAAATACTTTTTTAGCATTATATATTTATATTTGTTCTATATTAAAATTAAAATAAAATATAAATATAAATTTTAATATAAAAATGTTTATTACAATTAAAATCCAATGAAAAAATATTTAAAAAAACACGTCAATAAATTTTATTTTATTAAATCTATTTATTAGGTTTTTTAATAATATTTTGTGAAATCTTATAATTATTTTAATTTTTAAATACCCTCCATTAAAATCCAATGAAAAATATATCCAAAAAAACACGTCAATAAATCTTATTTTATTAAATCTATTTATTATGTTTTTTAATAATATTTTGTGAAATCTTATAATTATTTTAATTTTTAAATACCCTCCATTATGTTATTTCATAATATTCTGTGAAATTTAATAATAAAATTTATATATTGTGATGTATTTAACTTTACAAAATTTTGTCAAATTTCCCAATAAATATTATAAAATAAAAAATAGTTTGTACATTTTTTTATAATAATAAATGTTAAGTGTTTTTTATTTTTATTTTTAAATTTGAGTTTCTACCAAAATTGTCACAACGCACTAAGTTATAAAAAATTCTCTTATATCAACTAATCTTACACTACGGCTCTTTACTTAATGTACGTTCATAATTTCATTTTGAAATATTGTGTAATACCAATTAACCCCTCCTCAAAGAATCAACTAATCTTACACTACTGCTCTTTACTTAATGTACGCTCATAATTTCATTTTAAGATATTGTGTAATACACCATTAACTCCTCCTCAATGATTTTTAATCGTATGTATGCTAATAATTTTATTTTAAAATATTGTTTCAAACACAACTAACACCTCTTCATTGAATTTTGTTCAAATGTAGAGTAGAGTAAGTCTCTTAAGGTATGTTTATGATTTCATATTAAGTTATAAGTTTTAAATGAAATGTTTGTAATTTTATATTAAGTTTTAAGTTTTAAATAGAAGTTAAAGCTTATTAAAAGTAGGATTATTTAATTGTATAAACACATGTACAACTATGATTTAAAATGTTTCAATATTATTTTAACAATTAATTAATAACTCAATCTTTATTCAACATAATAGATTACAAGAAACATAATATTCATGAGTAAAGAGACTATAACACACATATATGTGGCGTCGAAGGATGTGTTAATGTTATTATATGAAAAATGTTATTTATATGAATGGGGCCATAGCCTAATATTACCTTTTGCCTAATACCCAATAGTGTTGCAAAATCCAACTCCTCAAGCAATGCAAGCCCTCCTTCAATGAGTGATATATTTTTCTTCTTACTCAACTATCGCAATTTGCTCTACTATGTCAACCCTAAACTTAACATAATAGCAAGACTTTTTTACACTCGTGATTAAAAATGATGAATAATTGATTGATGCTTAGCACTTTTGATGCATCAACTATTTATATAAGAGCTTCATTGCACTTACAAGCCCCCCGAAGACTACGTGGACCCAAGTTCCCACACGATTAACTTCAACTATGCCTAATAGTTTGACTACCCCCTCCATGAATTTGTCATTAATAATCCAATTATCAATGTTGTTGATCCAGGTGGATGTTTGTGGCCACCCACCTATCCCACTTGGACCCCCACAACTATCTCTTTCAGTTTTTCACTTTTTGTAATTGTAGCACAATTTACTACTTTTAGTAGTTTTTTTGGGTCTTGAACTTCCGAAGCTGTTTTGAGGCCCTAAACGACATTTTTTGGGAAATCTAGGAGAAATATGGGTACATGAACCGATGTTTCTCTTCCCAAAGTTGTAGTGCTTGGATATATATTTTTCTAACGAGCTATTGGATGTGTCAAACGAAGAACAAGTGCCAAGTTATGACCCCGGGAAGTTGATGTACCAACTTACCCAAAACGTGGCCCACAATTCGGCGTTTCATCTTCTAGGGTTAGATTTTGGGATGTTAAGGTTTTTCCATTGTTTATCAAAAATAAATAGGCCTTCGAGCCTCATTGTAACATAATTCAAAGGCATGTAGCTGCCACATCTCTTCACAGAGATAAGCTACCATCGCCCTAGCTAGTTTATTTCCATTTCTATTTGTAAGCATATTTCAATATTTTACATTAATGAAATGAAATATTATTTCCATTGCATCTTTATATTTATGGTTATCTATGTAATTTGTTGCGTTCCTGTTTAAATACGAATCAATGGTAACAGATTGGTCTGCTTTTTCTCTGTTTTTCTTTGCATGTCCCCAATGAAGTTGCGATATAAGGAGTTAGGGTTTGAACTAGTCGAACCTTTGCAAGAGCAACCTCGCAAATCCTAATGGCCTCCCATGGTGGATGAAAAGAAAGACGAGGGGGCAGGATATCCTATCAAAATTTTGCTCGAAGAAGCCCTCGAGCGGCAAAGGAACGTGATGATGGATAACTTTGCATAGATCCTTTAGCGGCTACCTAGAGGCGACGCATCGACTTCCAACAACTACTCTAGAAATGCCACACCCTTTAAGGTACAAGTTAATTTTCAAATCCCCGTCTTTGAGGGTCAGATAGATGCAGATGTTGTAGCTAAATGGTTAAATCTTCTAGAAGGGTATTTTTCCGTTGATGAATTTTCGAGTCGGGAAAAGATTGTTTTCGCTATTCTCAAAGCAACCCCCCACACCAAGGACTGGTGGGAAACCTACTGCGAGTAGAAGGATGAAAGCACGGGCTCACTATTTTTAGCCGCACCCACTTGGAATTAATTTCGGGATGCCATCAAGGAGCAGTACTACCCTGTCAAAAGCTATGAGGACAAATACATAAAGTGGACCATGCAGCGGCAGGGAAGGCAACAAGATGTGCTAGAGTTCACAAATATTTTTCATACCCTTCGCACACAGTTGGGTATCAAGGACTTTGAGCTGCATTTGGTACTCAAATACCATGGCTGCCTACATAGATACATCTAGGAAGAGATGGAGTTCCTGAACATCTCCTCGCTTGGCACAACATACTGATACGCTGTAAAAATTGAGGAAAAGTTCAAACAGAAGAAGCGAGACTTTAGATTTGAAAATTTTAAGACCAAAGGACAAAGCCAAGGCGGGGTGACCCAAGAAAACCCATCAAAGCTGCAAGAAAAGAACAACACCATGAAGTTGAAGAAGGACACAGGAAAGTGGTGTGAGTTACATAAGAGCCCCACTCACAACACAAGTGAGTGTCAGACCAAGCAATCGTTGGTGGTTGTGTTGAAGGCTTCAAAATCAGATGCATATTCTGACCCTGAGTTAGAACCCGACAAGGGGAATGGAAAAAGAAAGCAAATCATTCATGTGGAGCGCAACGTCACTGTTTCCATTGCCAAGATCTAGAAGAATGATCCCGAAGATCCACAGGAGGGGGAGCGTATTTTCCACTCACAAATGTGGGTGAAGTGTTCGCCCATGTAATTCATTGTTGATAGTGGCAGCCAAAAGAACCTCATTTCAGCAGAGGTCGTGAAGCGGTTAAGCCTACCGACTACACCACACCTGCAGCCATATAGTATTAGGTGGCTTCATGAAGGTCAAGATCTCCGAGTCCGCCAGCAATGCCACCTTCCCTACAACATCAAGCCCTTCACATATGAGGTATTGTGTGATGTTACACCTCTTTATGTTTGTGATGTTTTATTGGGTCAGCCATACTTATGGAGGCGACATGATGTGTATGTGTCAAGGCCTTGTGCTATTATTATTCTTTGGGTAATTAATTATATCGAATACCTGAGGTAGCCCCACCTACTACCACCTCTTTGATCACTACCAAGAAAGGCAGTAGGATCATCTCCCAGACTAGGAAATTCATTTTCTGTCTAGTTCACTCCCAAAGTAAGGGGAAGATCATCACCACATCGATGACCCCCACGAAGGGTTCCTCCACGTAGCGGCAGCAGCAAAGGGATATGATCATGACAGAACACAGGAACAACTTCTCCTCACCCACAGGGGTATCACACAAGCTTCAGGTGGGCAACAAAGTCTGGCTACATTTGCAAAAATAACACCTTACAAGAGCCCATCAGAAGCTTCGATGACGCCGACATGGTCCTTACACCATTACCAAGGCTGTGGGAAATAATGCTTTGGAGCACAACATTCCTCCATTCATTCACCTGCAACAAGTGTGCAATGTGTACCGCGCTCGACCATGCTTCCCACCATTACTGGAGACATCCAAGATTGCAGAACAGTTCACCAAGGACCAAGTTCAGCAAATGGAGGAACTCAACGCAATGGGTACCATTGCCTCCTAAGGGGCGAGGAATTATCAAGGTGGATGTTGGTGGCCACCCACCTATCCCACTTGGACCCCCACAACTATCTCTTTCAATTTTTCAATTTTCGTAATTGTAGCACAATTTACTATTTTTAGCAGTTTTTCGGGTCCTGAACTTCTGGAGCCGTTTTGAGGCCCTAAACGACGTTTTTTGGGAAATTTTGGAGCAACATGCATCCATGGATTGATGTTTCTCTTCTAAAAGTTGTAATGCTCAATTTCTAACGAGCTATTATATGCATCAAACGAAGATCAGGTGCCAAAGTTACGACCCCGGGAAGTTGATGTACCAAGTTACCCAAAACGGGGCCCACAATTTGGCGTTTCATCTTCTAGGGTTAGATTTTGGGATGTTAAGGGTTTTCCATTGTTTATCAAAAATAAATAAGCCTTTGAGCCTCATTGTAACACAGTTCAGAGGCATGTAGCCGCCACATCTCTTCTCAGAGATAAGCTACCATCACCCTAGCTAGTTTATTTCCATTTTTGTTTGTAAGCATATTTCAGTATTTTACATTAATGAAATGAAGTATTATTTCCACTGCATCTCTGTATTTATGGTTATCTCTGTAATTTTTTTTGTTCATGTTTAAATCTGGATCAGTTGTTAGACCCAAAGTTCCATCCACCCAATGAGTGCACCCAAGTCCACCTAGGAAGGGTGACTGAACAAATGCATTAAATGGATGAGTGTTTGATAGATTGTGCCTATTGGATGTTTACTTGAAAAAAGCGTGCCCAAAAATTATGTCCTATGATTATACTTGGTGAATACTTATTTCCAAATACACATGTACTATCTGTCATAGAATTTAAGTGTGGAACATCAAATTCCTTGAATGTTTGCATAACTCAAATGCCCAATTCTATAAAATGCAAGTATGAGAGAGATGTGTAATTCCTTTTGTTAACATGTGCCCATTTTAGAATTAAAATAAACTACTCTCTAAATAAAAAAACAATATTTTCTATAATAGAAAGCAAAACAAAAATATACATATTCAATTATATTTAATTAGAAGTGTTACAGAACATCAATAATCTCACTCCAAGTAGGCATGTCTAGTTGTTGTTGATATTATAAACATATAAAGGAGATGTAAAAACATTTCACTTTTGTTCTCACTCTCAGATAGAAACCATATAATGATAAACATAAATCCATAAAAGTGTTGCATAGGGTGACATAATTATGGACATCAATCCATAACAAATGTTGCATAGGGAAACTTAGTCCCTACAAGTCAAGTTAAAAATTATGTTATGGGAAAATTTGCATAAAAACTTATAAGATATATAAAATATGTGAAGCCATGATCTACATGGCATTATATTTTGCAAAGATTGCAATAAGACCCTGAAGTTATCATCCAATCAAATGTTTGAAAATTAGTTTTTTTAATAATATTGCAAAATAAATATTCTTTATAAAATTTAAACATTTTAAGTTGCATTGGTCAATGCTAAACTAATACTGGTCAACAAAATAATTCATTGTTAGAGTCTTGCTTGGTAGGGACTAGTAAGCATGAAAAAATAATACATATGATGTTGCTAAAATTAAAAAAATCATAATAACTAAATTATCATTTTATTATTATTATTATTATTATTATTATTATGACTATATATATATATATATATATATATATATATATATATATATCTACATTTTGTAAAAACCATGAAAAAATATTCTAGATATTCTTAATGTAAATAGGCCTTGTTATAATACCATGGGCCAATATCATCACTTATCAATGCCACATATCCAAAAAACATAACTCATTTCATATGGAATTTGTTCATATGATTATTTTTCCAATTAATGAATTTAATTAAAAGGTAATATTTTGGAGGCAAATATCAATCTTTGATTTTTGTATACTACCATGAATATTGTAGAAGATTCCATGGAGCTTAAATCTCTACCATCCACCAAATAATTATTGATAATTAAATTAAAATTATGGAAGCCCTATTGGAAAATAGACACACCTATTGACGTAAATATTTAGATGTACATTTAAGTAGCATAATTTTACATCGGCTTACAAAAAAAAGTAAATAAATAAAAATAGGATGTATAATTCTTATACTTTAAAAAAAAATCATTACAAGACTTTAATAAATTATTTGAATATCTATCTTCAGTAATATATTTCAATATCAACTTCATACGTATAGAGAAATTATTTTAATGTTCATAATAGTATATATTTTGGACTAGGGCTTTCACAATTTTAGTTTAACTATTAGTAATTATTAGGTGTATGGTAGGGATTTAACATCCATTGAATATTCTAGAGTATTCTTAGTATTTTTCACAAATCAAAGATCGATATAATCTACAAAGTAGTTATAGTTATGCCATTTCTACCCTCAATTAAATTGAATAATTAAAAAAAGATATCATATAAACAAGTGTCATATGAAATAAGTTATGGCTTTTTGGGCTTGTGGTATTAATAAGCCATTTTAGATTGTTTTTTCCGTAATGTCACGTGTTAATTTAGGATTGTTATGATATGATATTTTTCTTTCCATAGAACCAGTAATAATTCTACAGATGTACCAATATTATGTATATATTTCACTTCACACAACATTAATCTACATGTCATTTTTTTTGTTTTCCATTACCTCGGGAGTATGAGCTATTTGTTTTTCCTTTAAATTCGATTATATATATATATATATATATATATATATATATATATATATATATATATATATATATATATATATATATATATATATATAATTTAATCGATTATAGAAAACCTTGACTCTAAAGTGTAATGGGTTAAATTATTGGGTTGGGCATCTATGTATATTCCCTGTTACTAATGGTACCCCATAGCACCTAATATATATATATATATATATATATATATAATCATTTAATCGATTATAGAAAACCTTGACTCTAAAGTGTAATGGGTTAAATTATTGGGTTTGGCATCTATGCATATTCCCTCTTACTAATGGTACCCCATAGCACCTAAGGTATCTAGGTATACATCAACATTTATTTATGTGGGATCATATCTCTTATTTTTGAACATGGTGTATTGTTTTATATATATATATATATATATATATATATATATATATATATATATATATATATATATATATAACTTAATGTGGTTAATCACCCTCTAATGATTTGTCTTGATAAATCATGGATCGCTCTCCCCACGGTAATATGTCACGCACATAACTTAAGGTTATGGTACTTAGGTGTAACAGCACCATTACAATGTCATAGGTGAAGGATTACACTTACTTTACCAAGGTATTTTCCATGCATATGGTTGAGCTTCGAAATTTGAGGTGCTAGTTTTCATTTATGATTTGGGGTTTCTCTTTCCAATTTTTGTTCGACAAGTTGGAAGTGCCATGTTATGTTCACATGGGTTGTCAGTCCTGTGCAAGTGAATGGCCAAGATTTCTCCTAGATATTTAACGGTCACGGAAAGGGAACAACAACCCTAAACTCTGTTGGCGTTGGCTAGTTCCTTTCGAAATTGCTGCGGGGTTACTCTTGCGTCCCAATTTCCACTATTAACTCACCACTATGCTTACCTCAGAATTCAGGCAAGATGGACTTGTTTATCACCCTGCTTGTTAAAATCATTTATTTTCAAAATATTAACTTTTATTATAACTTACTTCCATTATTTATCTTGTCTTACGTACATATGTTGGGTTTTCTTCCAGTGTTTACTCCACACGCCAGTCAACTTCTGCGTTTCCTGGCCGATTTCTTCCTAGTTACAAGTCGGTCTCTGCTAGAACTCAGTGTTTCGAAACTTCGTCGTTGATGGTTCTGAATGCACCTCTATATCTAGTTGGAATTTAAATTCCTTTGGGAATCCTCCTCTCATTTGAGGGTTGAGTGATTTTGTAGTTGTGACTAATTAAACGATTTTAGATTAGGACAATGTCTTTTTTGTATTATTGCCCCTCGAAGGGACCCATATGCTACGTAGGATTTCAATCCTTAGGAACTGGTTATTATATTTAGCATCAATGTATAGTGACTAAAATTTTACATAATTAATGCATGATTCTTGGGTTAAATGATTGTATCTATGTTATCCCTATTATGTTGACTTCATTTCTTTTCTACTTGTCGATTTAACCTTATATGGTAGTTATAGGTCTATACACTTCCAATTGTTGGAGAGATGCATGGCTAAATTAAACAACAAATAACACAGCAAGAAAACAAAAGCACATAAGACATAGCTTTTAACGTGGTTCACCCAACCAATCTGGGCTACGTCCACCAAACATAGGCATCAGGAATTTATTAATCAAATTGGGGATTACATCAAGAAATCCTCACACTCTCTTAGCAAACATCCGAATGGTTGCCTGTTATATAGCCTAGAGAATCTAACAGCCTCATTAACTCCCTCACATCAAATATAGGAGGCATTAACTCCCTCCCAACAACCTGGAGCTAATCTAGGAACTGAATCCCTATTGTTGTCATCCTTCAGAGATTTTTTCCTATTTGACTCAAACAGAAAATCTCAACAATCTCCACCTTGACAAAAATTTGCCTGATGCCCTGTTATTATTATTTTATCTTTTCTACAAGCCAAGAGAATCCAAACACCAGCGTAGCTTCTCCAAAAAAACTGGTTTCGTGAACATGTCTGCACAGTTCTCCTTTGTATGCACCTTTTCAAGAGAGACTCCCCTTTCAGTGATAACCTGTCTTACAAAATGGTACTTAATCGGAATATGCTTTGATTTACTATGATAGGCCGGATTCTTAGCCAAATGTATTGCACTTTCACTATCACAAAGTAACCTGATGTTGTCCTGTAACCTACCAAACTCACCAAGCAAACCTTTCAACCAAACCGCCTCTTTGCAAGCATGAGAAGCAGCAATGTATTCTGCTTCAGTAGTGGACAAAGCAACAATGTTCTGTAGCTTTGACATCCAGCTGATAGCTCCACCTGCAAGAGTAAAGACGTACCCTGAAGTTGACCTTCTCTTATCCAAGTCACCTGCAAAATCGGAATCAACATATCCGCAAACAAATTCACTACTCTTATTGTAAGAAATACAATAACTACTTGTGCCTCTCAAGTACTGAAGCACCCATTTCACTGCTGACCAGTGTTATTTACCCAGATTTGCCATGTACCTGCTGACAACCCCAATTGTATGAGAAATATCTGGTCGCGTACACACCATCGCATACATCAAACATCCTACTACATTGGCATAAGAAATTCGAGACATATAATCCTTTTCTTCATCTGTATTAGGACATAAACTCGAAGAAAGCTTAAAATGTGAAGCTAAAGGGATCGACACAGGCTTCACATTGTTCATACCAAACCTCAAAAGTATTTTCTCAACATACTTTTGTTGTGATAGCCACAGCTTACCATTACTCCTGTCTCTGAAAATCTCCAAGCCCAAAATCTGTCTTGCGGCTCCTAGATCTTTCATATCAAATGTCCTTGCCATCTGAGTCTTCAAGCTGTTGATTTCTTCAATGCTTTTGCTTGCTAAAAGCATATCATCAACATATAACACTAAGATAATGAACATGCCATTATTTAACTGCTTAAAGTAAACACAATGATCATATTCACTTCTTACATATTTTTGACTCAACATGAAAGAATCAAACTTCTTATACCACTGCCGAGGCGACTGCTTCAGGCCATATAATGACTTCTTGAGCCTGTAGACAAATTTCGCATTGCGATGCTGAACAAACCCTTCTGGTTGTTCCATATATATTTCCTCATCTAAATCACCATGTAGAAATGCAGTCTTAACATCTAACTGCTGCAACTCTAAATCAAACAAAGCCACTAATGCTAACACAATTCTAATTGAAACAATTTTAACCACTGGTGAAAATATCTCATGAAAGTCTATGCCAGCTTTCTAAGAAAACCCTTTTGCAACCAGCCGAGCTTTATACCTGTCTTCCGTATCATTCACACCTCGTTTCAGCTTGTACACCCACTTGCATCCCACAATTTTCCTGCCTTTGGGAAGTTCAACCAGATCCCACATACCATTCTTACCTAAGGCCATCATTTCTTCCTTCATGGCTGCTTTCCATTTGTCACTATTTGAACCTTCTACAGCTTCCTGATAACACAAAGGTTCATCATCATTAGCGATCAAAGCAACTGAAGTAACATGATCATCATACCTTCTCGGACGGCGTTTGATCCTTGTAGACCTCCTTAAGAATGTTTCTGGTGCTTCCACAATTGGTTGTCTATCAACTGTAGGAATTTCTTCATGATCGCCATCTGAGACCTGTTCATGACCTCCATCTGAACCCTGTTCAAAATCTGATTCTGAAATCTGTTCATGACTACAATCTGAACTATGATCGTTATGACTATCATTAGAAATGCTGTCAAACTGAATATGCTGGAAATTAGATACATCATCCTGTTTCAATCTTCTATCTACATCTAACTGTACAAGAGAGGATTCATCAAACTTTACATCTCTGTTGATGATGATTTTGCGGGTAGTAGGATCCCACAATCTAAATCCCTTTGTTCCAACACCATACCCAACAAAGATATACCTTTTAGACTTTGGATCTAACTTAGTCCGCTGATGTTTAGGCACTAGAGCATATGCATCACAACCAAACACTCTAAGTTTAGAATAGTCACAAGGGTGTCCTTTCCATACCTCTTGCGGAACCTTGCAGTCTATTGCCGTTGATGGAGACCGGTTTATCACATAACAAGCTGTTGCCACCGCTTCCGTCCAAAACTCCTTCGGCAACCTGGCGTTACTCAGCATACACCATGCTCTCTCTAGAAGAGTCCTGTTCATGCGTTCAACAACTCCATTCTGCTGAGGAGTATAAACCGTGGTCTTATGTCTTTCGATCCCTGCATCCTTGCAATAGCTGTCAAACTCCTTGGAGGAAAACTCACCACCATTGTCAGTTCTTAAACATTTTATAGTTCTACCAGTGCTGTTTTCTACCAATGCTCTAAACTGCTTGAAAACTGTAAAAACATCAGACTTCTTTTTCAACATGTAGACCCATACTTTCCGAGAAAAGTCATCAATAAACGACACAAAATACGACGAGTCGCCATATGACGTTGTAGGGGCTGGACCCCAAACATCTGAATGGATATAATCAAGTATGCCTTTACTAGTATGTTTGCCTATTTTAAACTTTTGTTTACTTTGTTTACCAAACAGACAATGTTTACAGAAATCCAATTTTCCAGATCTTAGATTAGGAAGTAACTTTCGGTCAGCCAAAATTTTCAATCCTCTTTCACTCATATGCTCCAATCTTTGATGCCATAAGTGAATGGAACTACTTTCATGTTCAGACACAGACACATGATCTGACCCAGTTCTACCTTCTAACTGAAATAGATTTCCTACTTTCTTAGCCTTCATCACTAGTAAGATACCTTTATAGATTTTCATAACTCCACCTTGAATTACAGTTTTATATCCATTTGAATCAAGTGCTCCTAATGAAATCAAATTTTCCATAAATCTGGTACATGCCTCACATAAGTTAATATTCTAGTTGTCCCATCAAACATTTGTAGTTGTATGCTCCCAATCCCAACAATATTACATGTTACATCATTACCCATGTACACAACACCATCATTAATTGATTTATATTCCTTAAACCATTCTTTATGGATACACATGTGGTTTGATGCCCCGGAATCTAACAACCAATGTTGACCATGATTTGACATATTAACTGACAATACTTCATCACTCATACCTGAACCAGATACTGAACCTGTATCTGTGGTGTTGGCTTCCTTCTTTTCTGTCGAAGAGCCTTCTTTAGCAGCCTGATTTCGCTTCCAGCAATCCTTTTTCATATGTCCAGCCTTGCCACAATGCCAACACTTCACCTTGGGCTTCTTACCTTTGGATTTTGAACGAGAGTCGCTATGCTTTCCCCCGGAGTGTCTCTCTCGTGAGCGACCTCTGGCCATCATTACCTCTGATGTGGAGGTGTCTGCATTCGACCTCTTCCTCGTCTCCTCAGCCAACAAGGCTCCAACAACATCGTCAAACTCAAGGATATCTGATGTACTAAGGGCACTTTGAGTTTTCGCCATTTGTATCAACAAAAACACAATAATCTCCAATATCCAACCAGCAATTAAAAAAAAAACAAACTGCTTATGCCTTTGTTTTTACACAACCAAAAAACCTGCCTATGCCTTTGTTTTTACACAACAAAAAAACAACTGCCTGTACTTTTGCCTTTAAAAAACAAAACTTCCCTATCTTCTTAGAGCTCACCAATCCTGCTGCAAATCTACAGTTTGATCAACCAGCAAATATATATTGTGCCGTCGTTATGAATCCAAACACAAGGATCCAGATCATTTGCGTAGGCAAAAAAGTGCATCAAAAAACCTGTGGTCTCTAGATTCTGCGTTGACAAAGGCCAGTCAAGGAGTTAAACACCGGCATTCTGCCACATTCCTCTTCCTAACGAAGGAATCGAGGATTCGTTCCAGCAGAATATCACTGCGCCGTTTTATATTACATGGTCATGCTGTTGTTAAACTATATACCCACGCAGTTTGCCAAAAACAAAAAATAAAACCACGCCGTTTATCACATAAATCCGTGTTGTGTTTTAAAGGTATATACAGGCATTTGTTAAAGCTTTAACATATAACCATGCCGTTGGTAAAACAGAAAAGCCACGCTCTTTTTAAAAAAATATATCAATGCCGTTTTAGAATATATCCGCATCGTTTTCAATAAACATTCATGCTGTTTTATATCACTGTTTAATCGGATGCAAACTTTGAAACACACCGCACAGCAAAACGCACCTTCATGAGAGACATACCTTCTCGGCGCCTTTTACCCTGGCAGTCGAAACGCATGATGCTTTCCCGTGGACTTTATTGATAATCGCATTTTCAGTTTCCATGGCTATTGCACGCCATCCAAGCACCTTTACTTCTCTGATTTGACTGCTGTTGAGCAGAGCGATTTGCCGTCTTAAGTACTTACATCTTTAAACTGTGCAGCCGGAAGGAAGGTCTGCGCATTCCCTATACGCATCTACCTGTACGTGGTTGGTGTTGTTGATTGTGGACCCAATACGCACCAATGTCCTCCAATCAAACGCACAGCAAGAGTGTTTCACCAGCGCACAGGGATGTAAACGCACAGCCAACTACTCCTCCCAAGTCCACGCCACGCTGTTGGACATTACTCCGAACACTCCCTGCCCATCGCCTTTTATTCACGCAGATACAGCTCCACGCAATACAGCAGGCACCAAACGCCCCAGCGTTACAGCTCGAGCCATCCACGCACAGAACAATCCACGTCTCCAGCGCTCCACCTTCAGCAGTGCGCTCCTCCAACTTGCTCTGATACCATTTGTTGGAGAGATGCACAGCTAAATTAAACAACAAATAACACAACAAGAAAACACAAGCACATAAGACACAGCTTTTAACGTGGTTCACCCAACCAATCTAGGCTACGTCCACCAAACATAGGCATCAGGAATTTATTAATCAAATTGGAGATTACATCAAGAAATCCTCACACTCTCTTAGCAAACATTCGAATGGTTTCCTGTTATATAGCCTAGAGAATCTAACAGCCTCATTAACTCCCTCACATCAAATATAGGAGGCATTAACTCCCTCCCAACAACCTGGAGCTAATCTAGGAACTGAATCCCTATTGTTGTCATCCTTCAGAGATTTTTGCCTATTTGACTCAAACAAAAAATCTCAACACCCATAGCTAACTGTATGTCAAGTTTCATGTATTGTTAACGTTTAAGGTTGTTCAATATGTTAAATTTTTTTTTTTCATTCCTCTAGATATGTTAAATTATTTTCCTTCAATACTATATATATATCCAAGGTTTGTCCTTTTCGTTAAGTTTCATTTGTTTCTTATCGAGTTATAATGTCAGTTGCATGCTCATACTTGATACTGGATTTTTGTATCTATCGCCTAGAGGTATCGTTTTTGAGAATTTCTCTTATGATTCCAAGATCTTAGCCCTTAGGTAGTATATAATGTCTAGGAATTCAATTTTCTTTACACGATTTTTTCAATTCAATATGAATAGCACTATATTTCCTATTCAATTAGTTCTAGAAGTTTATGATACGATTTTGTATCCCATCCTGGGTTCTATGAAATCTATTTCGATTTGCCTGTGTAAATAACTACACCCATCATTGGTATCAACCGTGACAGTAGGCATTCTGAAATTTCATTTTGTCATCCCAATCGTGGTACCAATTTGGTGATTCTGCTTTTTAACATGGACTCTATCGATTTTACGAGTGGTGGCCATGATTATTAATTTCAAAATATATGTGCCCCCTTTGTTCCTTAATTTCTTTATTAATTTTTAAGTAGAGGGAAGGGGTATAGGGTCATGAGCACCCGAATACTAGCCAATGGTTATTAAAGGCCAATATAGACACCTTCATTACATAACTATAATGTTCCCAAGTAAACGTAAAATATACGTATAGAGTTATAACACAACAAACTTAAAGGGTGCATATATATATATATGAAAAAAAACGTGTGGTATGGAGATATACAAATGGTATCAGAGCCCATGTTCTCCATTGGGCCTTAATGAACCACCACAACAGAAAAGTATATACATAGAAAAAGTATTGTAAACTAACAAATGATTGATTGTGGTAAGTGAATAGCAAGTTGATTAAGCTAAGGGGTATACTCTGTTGGAAATAATACTAAGAGGGGGGGGGGGGGGGGGTGAATCAGTATTAGCAAATCAAACACTTTTCAATTTCTTATTTTGATTCATATACGCTCGTTTAGTTAAATATATCCGCGTATCTACGCCACTGTGTTAAAAGCAACTAACGTACATACAGTACAATTTATGATTTAGTTAGTTCATCTTCAGTGAATGCATCAGAACATTATTAACCATATGAGCAGCAAACAGAACAGATCATCACACATAAAGAGCACACATGAACACCAAATCTCATAAAGCATACACTACTTGACTATATCAAAACTGCGTGTATATGCGCTTTCACCAGAGACAACCCGCGTACAGATCTAAAGATAATTACTTATACCTTCGTTGTCATTTCCAACCTGAGCCAAGCATCACAAACCCATAAGCAGCATACTAGATTTTCACACTTCGTCAGACATGCATTCCTTGCTCATCCTCCTTTTCCTAAAGATCTTCTCCTTATATAGGTTTAGGCTTATCTCAATACCATGGTCCAAAACCATGTAGAAACAATACCATGGACCCAGTACTTGGGATCAACACTTTAGACGAGATACCATGGTCCACAACCATAGGTTCAAATACCAAGGACTAAATACCATGGACTAAAACATAAGTTCTCCCACATGTACGCGCTTTTTCTTGCGTGAAAGTGTGTGTATACGCATACGCATCTTCGGAACATCTAACCCACATGTATACGCGGCTTTGTCACAATGAACCTGCGTATATCTCTCTCTTGACCTGTTGTACTAAGATTTGTCCTCTGATTGAGTTACCATCACCTGTATCAACCTCTGAGTGAGTTGCCATCAAGGAAAACACTTATATCATAATGCCAACAATCTCCCCCTTTGGACTTGATGGCAACCACCACACCAAGTCACTCTCCCCCTTTGACATCAAGGGCAAAGGGAAAACCAAGAAGTTCTTTCCCTCTGCTGTCCATACTCCCCCTGAGTACCTGTTGAAATCTCTGATTGGGCTCCCCCTTTGTATATGCCAAGTTGTATCAATCCATCCATGCTCCCCCTGAGTAGATGCAAGTTCAAAGACCAGCAATCCATTCAAGACCATGATAGTCATTAGCCACTATCATATATGATCTGCACCATAAGCATCAGCATCCAAACATGCAATGCTATTCCTTTGATCAAACGTCAAGATGTATTTATTAGCTTCATAAACTTAACCATAATGCCAACAATGAATTATTTGAAGTGTATGCTCCCCCTGAGCCTATGCCAACCATTACATATCATGAATGAACCATTTCTTGAGTCTGTTCTGCTGCCTTTTCTTATGAACTCCATATACGCGACTCTGCAACCTCTAATTTCATATGCCATGAGACTTCTAATGTCTTCACTACCATTTAATGAGTCATTACTTTTAACATGGGTATAATAGCTTCTATTACCTTCTTCAGACATCTTTCCTTTTCTATGGGGGCATCTAGCAGCGTAGTGACCAACTCTACCACATGAAAAGCATTTGAAAGGTAGCTTACCTTTGAACCGTCTAGTTCCCCGTTCAAGATTATTGACAAAATTTACCTCATCTTCTTCTTCTGACATGTATCCTGATGCTTCGAATGCGGCTTTTGATGGTCCCTCTTTTCTTATCTCAAAAGCAGTTAAGATTCCATGAAGCTGCAACATGGTGATTTTCTGCAGATTCTCCTTTTCTTCTATGGCAGACACTTTGGAATCAAATTTAGTAGACAGAGATCTCAAAACCTTTTCAACTAAGACAACTTCCTTAAATTCTTCACCCAAATTCCTCATACAATTTACAATCTCATCTATACACGGGAAGTAATTAGCTATCCTTTCATTACTATGCATCTTAAGATTTTCATACTGGATTCTGAGAGTTTGAAGCTTTGCTCCTTTTACCTATTCATCTCCTTCGTAGCTTAGAATGATTTTGTCCCATATTTCCTTAGCTGATTTGAAATGCATGACCTTCATAAATTTTGATTGTGACAAACTTCCCAATAAGACAATAACAGCTTTGGCATTGAGCTCATATTGCTTTCTCTCTGCTGTATCTATAGGAGTTGCTGATGGGTATTTGTATCCTCCTTCCACGATTCCCCAAACTTTTGCTCCAAGCAATTGTAGATATGTCGTGGTTATTATCTTCCAGTGGGTAAAGTTGTTCTCGTCAAACATTGGTGGCCTGATGGGTGCCTCTCTTTCTAGATTAGCCATTCTGATGGATCTTTCCTCCAAGCGATCAAGCTTCTTCCAAAGGACCTGCTCTGATACCAATTGTTGGAAATAATACTAAGAGGGGGGCTGAATCAGTATTAGCAAATCAAACACTTTTCATTTTCTTATTCTGATTCATATACGCTCCTTCAGTTAAATATATCTGCGTATATATGCGACTGTGTTAAAAGCAACTAGCGTACATACAGTAAACGTTATGATTTAGTTAGTTCATCCTCAGTGAATGCATAAGAACATTATTAACCATATGAGAAGCAAATAGAACAGATCATGACACATAAAGAGCAGACATGAACACCAAATATCATAAAGCATAAGCTACTTGACTATATCAAAACCGCGTGTATACGCGCTTTCACCATAGACAACCCATGTACAGATCTAAAGATAATTACTTATACCTTCACTATCATTTCCAACATAAGCCAAGCATCACAAACCCATAACCAGCATACTAGATTTTCACACTTCATCAGACATGCATTCCTTGCTCATCCTCCTTTGCCTAATGATCTTCTCCTTATATAGGTTTAGGCTTCTCTCAATACCATGGTCCAAAACCATGTAGAAACAATACCATGGACATAATACTTGGGATCAACACTTTAGACGAGATACCATGGTCCACAACCATAGGTTCAAATACCAAGGACTAAATACCATGGACCAAAACATAAGCTCTCCCACATGTATTCACTTTTTCTTACGTGAAAGTGTGTATATACGCATACGCGTCTTCGGAACATCTAACCCGCGTGTATACGTGACTTTGTCATAATGAACGTGCGTATATCTCTCTCTTGACCTGTTGTACTAAGATTTGTCCTCTGATTGAGTTACCATCACCGGTATCAACCTCTGAGTGAGTTGCCATCAAGGACAAAACTTATATCATAATGCCAACATACTCAACAAGATGACTAAGGATGCACCTACTAACCTAGAAGGAGATAGGTTGTATGTAGAACTCGGGGAAGGAGTCAATCCAACCACAAATCCATTCTTGGAAGTCATACTAAATCTAAATCTAAAATGGGAGTTGGCACATATAAGGGACAATAACGAACGATTGATACATGTTAGCGAAGAGAAATAAAGAATGATCAGAAATTTAACAAAGAAATCAAGCCAAAAAGTAGTGGAACCAAAGATAATTAAAGGAGAAGGGACAGCACTTGAAAAATCTGAGAGTGAAGGGGAGTCAAATAAAACTTATTTTTGAAATTCTAGGCCAGAAAGACAGACATAACTCCAAGGAGAATTCCAAAATATCAAACCCCCCATTTTTTATGGGGAAAAGGAGGAGGATGTAGAAGCTTGGTTATTAAATATGACTAATTATTTTCAAGTTTAAAATTACGAGCGTAACTTGAAAGCCAGGTAGCTATTTATAAATTGCAAGGAAAAGCTACCTTATGGTGGGAAGAGGAATATAATGTACAAGTATTGGAGGAAAAGGAAGTATTGTGGGAGGATTTCTGTAAACACTTTAAGAATCGCTACTTGAGTGAGCAATAGTCTTATGACCATGCCAAAGAGTTTCACGAGCTAAGGCTGGGGCAGCTCACCATAGATGAGTTTGCATCCAAATTTACTAATTTATTGATATATGCTCCATATCTCAAGGAGGAAAAACAAAAAGTGAAGCGGTTCATGAACTACTTGCCTACAATGTAAAAGGAACAAAACGAATTTGATAACCCAAAAACCATGGATGAGGTGGTGACAAAGGCAAGGTTATGCTACCAATAGTTGAAAAGAAAAGGGGTAGGATCCAAGACTTGGTCAAATAAGGATAAGACCAGGGTCAAATGGAAGGAGGATGACCAAGACCAGGGTATCTTGAGAATTTTGGTTGGGATCATCAATGGAAAGAATTTGACAAGGTGATTGTAAATTAGCAAGCAACTTCCGAGACAGGGTCAAAAACCATTGATTTGAATGTGAGGAAAGGTAATGGAGACAAGGAGAAGGGATCATTGAAATTTTGGGGATTTGGTGAGCCTCATTTACTAAGATAATGGCCACACAATCCGAGGTCTGTGTAGAATATATAGACTCTTCATAAGGCTACTATAGTCAATGACATGGCCAGGAGCATTCCAATAACAAGCAGAACCTTGGAGGATAGACAATAAGAACATCAATCTCCAATGATTGAGCTAGAAGGTACTCTCCTCAATCACCCTGTGTCTATTTTAATTGACCTAGGAGGTAGTCTAATCTATGTTGGACTGCAAATAGTAGAAAAATGTAAATTGAAAACAGAAAAATAAAAACAGCTTGGATGGTACAATTGGCCACTAGTACCAATAGAAGAGTCACTAGATGGGTAAAATAATGTCAATTAAATTTAAATGGATTCTTGACCACATTAGATTTAAATGTACTTCCCCTTGGGCCTTATGACATATTAATTGGAATGGATTGGCTAGAGTGATCGGCAACACTTATAAACTACCTAGAAAAAAACTATAACTTGTGTAAACCCAAATGGACAGACCCACACCATTGAGGGTGTTCCAAAACCAATTTCGGTAATGAAAATTACCACCCTGCAAATGAAGAGGATTTCCCAGAAGGGATTCCAAATATTTATGGTTCAAATAGAAGAAACTGAACAACAAAGTAAAGAATTGCAAGGAAGTGATGTTTCGGTTATTAAAGAATGTTTAGATGTTTTCCCGAGGATATTCCCAGTTTACCACCCCATTGAGATATAAACTTCTCTATAGAATCCGTACCTGGTGCAACCCTGGTGTCTAGAGCACCCTGCAGGATGATCTCACCATAATTAATGGAATTGTAGATGCAGCTACATGAGGTGTTAGATAAAGGATATATTAGGCATAGGGAGCACATGCACTCTTTGTGAAGAAAAAAAATTCTACGTTGAGGATGTGTATTGATTATCGTCAGCTAAACAAGTTGACTATTAAAAATAAATACCCCTTCCCCGCGTTGATGATTTATTTTATCAGGTAAGGTGATCCACCATCCTCCCAAAAATTGATTTAAGGATGGGATACCATCAGTTGAGGATGAAGAATAAATATATTTATAAAAAAACATTTAGTACTCGATATAGACACTATGAGTTTGTAGTGTTATCGTTTGGTCTAACCAGTGCTTATGTAACCTTCATGTGTCTAATTAACAATGTACTCAACAAATATTTGGATAAATTTGCATTGGTATTTATTAATGATATTTTGATCTATTCCAGGAATGAGGAGGAGCATAATGAACACTTGGTTGGTGCTGCAAACCTTAAGAGAAAACAAATTGTATCCTCAATTTAGTAAGTGTTAATTCTATACGACTAGAATCTAGTATCAAGGGCATATCATCTCGAAGGAGGGCTTAGTACTAGATCCATATAAAGTAAAGTCCATGGTTAATTGTCCTATACCCAAATATGTATTTGTTGTTTGGTCATTTATGGGACTTGTGGGGTATTACTGTAGGTTTATTGAAGGCTTCTCAAAGATAGCATATCACATGACCTCTCTACAGAAAAAAGGGGTAAATTTTGAGTGGACAGCTGAATGGCAGTTAATTTTTGATAAAATAAAGCATTTACTAACCAAAACTCTTATCCTGAAATGGATAGATTTAAACAAAGAATTTACAATGTTTATAGATTCACGTATAGAGGGACTGAGGGGGATTTTTGCTGCAAGATAATTCTATAATAGCATACGAGTCAAGAAAGTTGAAAATCCGTGAAAAGGATTATGTTGTATATGGTCTAGAATTAGCAATTTTTATACATTCCCTGAAAAATTTGAAGGCATTCCTTGTTGGGCAAGAAATTCACATTATTAACATATCATTTTAGCTTAAAGTATTTGTTTTTTCAGCCCGACCTTAATACTAGTCAGGATCAATGGATGACATTCCTTAGTGAATTTGAATTTGATATTAAGCATATGAAAAGGAAGGAAAATAAAGTAGCTAACACTCTAAGGAGACACACTCACACTCTAAAAGAAGTAATTGTTAGTAGTATTAAAACAAACTTCTAGAAAAAATTAAATACTCTATGCATAAGGATCCAAAGTATCTATAGATGCAACAAAAATTGTAGCAACTTCATGTACTAGGATATGCAGAAGATAATACAAAATTATTGACCTACAAAGGAAAATTGTATGTACCCAACATACTAGAATTGAAAGAGATGATACTCAATTAGTATCATAAGAAGCCATTTGCAGGACATCCAAGATACCAAAAGATGGTCAAAAATTTTAAGAAAACCCTCTTTTGGCCAAGAATAAAGAAGTAGGTGGAAGAGTATTTATCGAAGTGTATAGAGTGCCAACAAGTTAAGGTAGAACATCAACACCCTACTGATTTGCTAAATCCACTATCTATTCCTGAATGGAAATGGGAGATAGTGTCACTATATTTTATCACAGGATTACCACGAACAAAAAAGCATCATGACTACTTTATGGTGGTAGTGGATACACTTAGTAAGGCTGCCCATTTAATACTTGTACAATCTATCCATGGAACTTCTCAAATTGCTAATATATTTATGAAGGAAATCTTCTGATTGCATGATGTCCATAAGATCATAGTATCAGATCGAGATGCCAAATTCACCTCATAATTTTGGAGCACACTATTCAGAAGAATGGCTACTAAGTTAAACTTCAGCACAACCTACCATCCTCAAACGAATGGATAGACTGAAAGGGTCAATCAGATTTTGGAGGATATTATTAGAATGTATGTGATGGATAAGCCTACCTAGTGGGAGGAATTTTTACATTTAGCTGAATTTTCATATAATAACAGCCACCAAACCTCCATGAAAATGAGTCCCTTCAAGGCATTTTATGGTAGGTCCAAAAGGTGAAAAAAACAATATTGTGGGTCCATAACTCATAGGATCATGAGATTAGGTCCATATCGAGGTTGAAATGTATCAACCCCAGTTATGTCTATGTAATAGACTAATATCATCAATTCAATCATCAAGTAAAGACCACCCCCCTAGTTTGAATCCATGAATTACCATAAATGAATTGACTAACTGTGAATCTGATTGTCTCGATGGTGCTTCTGATAACATCAAATCCTATCCAACTGGCACATTTTTGATGTTATTTCACCCATGTCTATATTCATGTACTCTCCAGAGTATAATCTTTTAAGCTCAAAGTTTCTTTCCAATTCCAACAAACTAACAACATCGATCAAATTGTCAAGAGTGAACTACATGAAGACACTTCAAGAGTATTATTTCCATGACCTTCTTAGGTATCTCTTGATAGACCCTTTAATAGCTTGAAGATAAGAAGTTGCACATACCATGTAGTTATGGATGGAAATTCTAGTGCTTTGATTGGGATCCATTCTTCCTTGATTTGTAATTCTATTTTTTTGTTGATTCATGGGCCTTCTTACCAAGATATTTCTATTATGAATCACCGTAATTACATTTCCATAGATAAAATTAATGATGCCATAGATATCTACTTCTATATAAAATTGGAAAAGGGAGTAAAGATGTAAAGCATCCTAGTACTCTTTATTAATAGAATGATATACCACCGAGAGGTTTGTGTCTAGTCAAAGTGTCATGACTTGTTGCTTCTGATCTCCCATAGTGTTCTAAAGCATCATTTCTCTCCTAATAAATCTAGTTCCAAAAAAAGCTGCCACACAAAAAAAAGTTAGTTGTTTAGATCACAAGGATAAGATACTTTGAGATTGATAATTGTACATAAACACATATCTATGATATAATCAAAATTTAAGAAAATTGACATCAACAACATAAATTTAAATTGTTACCAAAAGTTTCAGGGTTGAAAGTAGTTATCTAATCTACAATTCCCATGTAGTTCCCATGTAGTTAAGTCAGTTACGGGATATCCAATAGAACATATGGAAAAAAAATATAGTTTCTCTTTTCATTGAGAGAAATTTGTTAGATCACTAAATCAATAAAAAAAATTGGAGTAGTGAATGAATTTCTAGATGATAACCAATATTGTTTAATGACTCATATTAATAAGAAGTATCAATATTGATAAAAAGTGAATATATTAACTGTATATTAAATGGATCTCCAAGTGAGATACCTGGAGAGTATACAAACACTCATACAAGCCCTATTACATTTGAGTCAAATGAGCCTCAAATATATACGCTTTCACAGTAACGAGATGGTTTCAACCACTTCCTAGATATTAGGATCTGAGGTCTAAGATTAGAGTCTCAATCCTATCATCATCATAACAATAATCTAAGTTTATCTTTCTCCATTACTTCCAACACTACCCCTTAATGGAGAAAGGGTACTAAACAATAACATACGCTTGCTGGTCTAGTCTCATCTAGGCTTATAATTAAAACATGAAAAAAAACTTGGTAACAGAGTTTTCATTTTACTGTTCTTTCTTGAGAGTCCATGCTTGTTCATATGTGGATGAAGCTTCATTTTCACTTTCTTTTCCATAAGAAAATGATGGAGCTTTTCCTCCTTTTTACGTTTTCTCCCCCTCTGGAGGAACACATGAACTCTTATCGTCCTCTTCGAATATATACTAACATTCTTTGCATTTCATGTTACAGGTGCTTGGGGTTATTCAATTTCTTCTTCTTGTCTCCCAATATCTACACAAAAAATAATGTTAGATTTATAAATAGGACCACATTTTCTTTTGTCTTCCTGCTCCTTCAGGAGAGCTTTCATTTCTCCATCTCTCCCTACTCCATCCCTCTCTGTTGACATAGTTATGCCTTCAGCCTCTTCACTCAATTCTGTTGCTGCAAGCATGTTCTGCATTTGATCTGTATGTGAAGATATACCTTCCTTCTCACCAAATAGTAATTCATCAATAAGATGTTTTTCAATCATCAAATTGATCCACTCATCATGAGGTATAAAATTCTCATCAAACTTGATTTCTGCATCTGGAAAAATTTCAGGTTCTACAATAATGGATGTGTTTTCATCATCACAAGTTTCAGTTACAGATACACATTCATCACCCATCATTGCATCTTCAATTTCACAATCGAATATGGGATCATTTTCAAGAGCAATGTCTTCAACATAATTTCCCTCATTCAAAAAATATTTCATTTCTAAAACATCCCATAAGAATTTTGCACTAAAAATCTCTCCATATTCATATATTATGATGAGTATGATGTTCTCATCTAATTCAAATGTTATAAGACTTAATGTTGATGCATCTCCACTATCATTAATAACATCTTCAACAATATCCAGTAAATTTATCTTCCATAATACTATATTCATTTCATTTGCCCATATTTCATAATTCATACCTAAAAAAGACGATAAATCTGGCATTAACCATTTAATAATCTCACCAAATTCCAAATCTGCATCTTGATCAGCTATTGGTCCGTCAACGTCAACCTGAAACACATCACTAAATGCAGCAAAACAATATTTTTTATTTCTCCTTTGATACATTCTCCTTAGTTTTCTATGAGGCTCTTTTAGTTTACTTTGAAGACCCATTTTCTCCCCTATCAATTTTGGATCTAGAAATCGATCCACCATGCTCATGGCTGCGCACTTCAATCTGCTCTAATAGCCACACCAAAGCACCACAACCAAAACACCACAGTCAAATGTCACACTAATGCTCTCGATTCTCTCCACCAGCATGATTTGAGTTTTGTCTAGGCAGTGGAAGATGCAACTCGACGTCCCCCTCAGCTTCTTGTGCTTGTCTAAACACATGTGCTCAACTCCTACAACGCTCACACTCTAGCCACACAAGGATGGGCCACAAGGTCAATCGAACAATGGGGGATCCCAACAGCCACACCATAGTCAAATTCTCCACCAGCACTCAGATATCTCCACTAGCTCTATGGCTCCATAGACAGATCAAACAGTCTCCTCTTCAGGCAAATATGCCTCTCTAGAGGAAGTCTGAATGCAAACACCACTCCACACACACAGGCTGCTTCTTAACCATCCATGATGGCTGCTCTTCTGAAAATGGTCCACAACTTCACAATAGCACAAATGAAATAAGGAAATCCACCAATGTCACTTGGTTCCTTCTGACTGACTGCCTTCAATGTTACGTTGATCCACCACCAGTCAACTGATCAATGTTGCCACTACCACTACAAGGGTAGTGTTTCCGATGTCACTAAAATCAAACTCCACTTTCAGGAGTGTAGATGAGGCTAGATGATGAGGATGCCAATGAAATTCTTTATGGGTCTAAGGATCATTTCTTCTAGCAGATGAATTGTTGATTCACCTTGATTGCACAGATCCTCACACAGATCGGATCACACTTTTTTTTCTCAAACCACCACGGCTTCCTCGATAGCTTTGGCCTCTTCAAAAATCAGGCTACGGTAGCTGAATTCGGCCTTCTAAGGTTAGCGGGATTTTGAATAGCCTATATGCCTAGAAACATCTCCTTCTCCTCAATGGAAGATGAGATCATAGATGGGATCGCACTACAACCTCCTTACACAAAGGCAGTCACCACACGGGCTCAAGTCAGACCACAGCCTCCACTTCCTCATTGTGCAGATCCTGCAGTAGTGTTCGGCCTTCAACACGGGCTGATTCCCACAGCCACAATCCTGCAATGATCAAGCAAGTGGTGGTGATTCACGCATTTTACCAGTGACCTCTAATTTTGTTGTTCATGAATGTTACTCCACAACAACCTCGGTCTCCTTCCAGCCTTATCCGCGTAGCTTTCTCCGAATGGTCTCCTTTGCAGGTACCACTACACGGTGATTATGGATTGCCACACTGTCGATGGCAGATCCCTAGAAAATTGTGATGGGATGTAGGTGGGCTTTAGATTCCCAGACAAAATGACACAGATATTTTACGTGCTAGCTTCTTCGAAACAGTTAAATTGACACTGCAATCTCCTGGCAGACGCACCAGTCTGGCTAAGCTCCTCAGATCTTCGGCCTCTTCCACAATTAAAGAAGCATCAAGTGAAAATGTGCCCCTCTTTCCACGCTCGCAATATTTCCGATAAACAAAAACATGCAACTTTTTTTTTTTAAGTTTCCACAGTCGGCACAATTTACTACCGCAGACTCGTGAAGTTTGTCACCCTTATACAACACAAATTCGTGACGATCTAACCACACCCATGCCAAAATGTTAAAATAAAATGCGTGTGAACTGTCATAGTGGGATCGTCATGTTTGTGCACCTAAAACATGCAATGATTTCGCCTCAATCGCGCCCTTCACTCATCATACAGGATTGGCAGCCCCGCAGCTCTGATACAATGATAAAGTCTAATAATGTTGATCATTTCATTAATCAAATGCAATTACATATATACATGCACACACAATCTGTTGGTTGAGAGAATATCTCAACCACACACCAATGTAGGAAATAGATCCTAACTACTAGGAACATACTCCTTAACTTAGTAAGAATCACAACTAAGACAAGTAGGACTTGCATTTTCCAACACTCCCCCTTAATGACTACTTGTTTGAATATCAATCTACAAAATCTAGTTGTGGTCAAACATAAAAATAATATGTTGACGTCCATATAAAGGAGCAACCATCCACCAGAATGCATCGATACTAACCGCTGCAACCACCAGTCTTGTAGGATGTCCTTCGCATACATGGTGCTTTCAACCATTATAACTAACACCTGTACCTATACCTGTAAATCTCCCTCCAATATCATCATGGGTTTTATCGGATTACTCCTAATCATGCTCTGGGTTTTCTTGGATCATCCTCAACCATGCCACCAAGGTCTCTTAGCCACCAAGGCTAAACACAGCCACCAAGGCTAAACACAGCCACCAAGGCTCAACACAGCCACCAAGGCTCAACTCAGCCACGAAGGCGCTCCATCGACTATGGGCCAGAATCTTGCCACTAGGGTATTCCAGCCACTCTAGGCTACAAACTTGCCACTAGGGCACTTCAAAGACCTGACTTAATGAGGTCGAGGGTTTTCTCGGCTAACCCTAAACCATGCCAACAGGAATCTCTATCCCACTTCACTATTACACATGGTTTCTGGCTTACCACAAATCAACACTGCAAATACAAAGTGGTTTTTAGATTACCATGAACTATGGGGGTACACATGCCTTATCAGGCTTATATTTCACAGTCCAACTCTTGGAGTTACCAGGTACATACTTTACAAATACCACTACAAAACATCCTAGACTTGCTTACTAATAAAATGTGTGACTCATAATACAACATAATATGTTCTCACAAACTCACACTAATTCACACTAAATCGACTATCCATCATCCTCTGATCTTTGATGTGGCTCTTCTAATGCCATCTTCACTGTCATATCTTTTGTCTTCATCATACCCTGCGAATTTATGTATTGTTGAAATGACCAGTTCCAACACACATAATTGTGACAATAGTTTGTCAGACCAATGTCACTTCAATGACAACCAAAAAATACCATGACACAATTACCTCGAGCCCATTACTCGTATCCAATGCTTTGTTGCCATTCTCCCGGATAATATCCATGACCTCAGTGGCCTGATCCTTTCTTTCTTCTTTCCATGGCCCAACAGGGGCTCGTGATTCAAATCCTGAATTTGGGTATTATCATACACAGGTAGAGAATCTTTGGGAGAATTAAATACCTGGACTAGATGCGTTTTAGCAGGTTGGGATTTCGATTCTTCCTCCGTCAAGCGATCCTTTTCTATTTGAGGAACACCCACAAGAGGAGCCACAATGCACTTGTAAACAAGACCGAATTCTTTATCAAAACAACACGAACTGAGCCCTTCACAACCTCTGTTCTTCAACAATTTCTTGAACTCATCTCTGACATGCTCGACAAATACAAAGAGTTGCAGTTTCCCGAGTGCGTCATCCACTATGGCACAGTAAAAAAATGAGTCGTCCATTAGAAAACTGTACATTTTTTCTTTTTGTGGTATGCATGAATCGGTTGTGTAAAGGCGAAACCCTCTCTAAACATTCCGCTGCTACTTCCTCCAGGTCTGCATCGCCTTCGCTGTGCTCTGCCAGAATCATGGCGGCCTTCGAAACGCATGAAAAGTACACCAAATTTAGTACAGACCGAGATGCCATCAGATTTAGCAGGATCCAAAGCCTCGGACGATTGAAGAACAACTCACTTGCAAACATTGAACACAGAGCCATGCCATTCACTGCGGTGGATAGACCGCCCCAAATTTCAGCGCACGAGAACACCGCCCACACTGTTGTTGTCGGCAGATCCAAGATCATACACTGCATGTTGTCTTTGATTTGATCCCTATTGGATCGTTGACAACATATTGCTCCATGTTGCTTCACAAATAGGCGTCAATAGCACCAATGCAACTGCTTGCTGGTTTACACTTCGATGAGCCGCAATTCACCACCGCAGCTCCCGCACTTCCTCCAAAAAATTGACTGGAAAATTAGCAACGGATCCTTAACAAAAACAACGATTTGCAGGAGCCTTCGATCTCCCGTCAGTTTAAAATCAACCTTCAAAACTTGTCCACACTTATTCAAAATCAGACCGAATAAATGGACAAACCAAAATAAAATATTGAACAAACATTGTATTTCCCCTTAGCCCAAGAGGGGTTAGGCCCTCAGGGCTCTGATACCAAGATAAAAAGTGAATATATTAACTATATATTAAATGGCTCTCCAAGTGAGATACCTAGAGAGTGTACAAACACTCATACAAGCCCTATTACATTGAGTCAGATTAGCCTCAAATATATAAGCTTTCACAGTAACGGGAAGGTTTCAACCACTCCCTAGATATTAGGATCTGAGTTCTCAGATTAGATTCTTAATCTTATTGTCATCATAACAATAATCTAAGTTTAGTTTTCTCCATTACTTCCAACAAATATGTCAAACTGTAAAGCAAGATAACGTAGTTGGCCTTGAGTAATGTTGACATTTTAGAGTTAGGAGAGATTATGGGTGAGACTAGGACAAATGGCATGAAGGATGAAATAAAACATCAAAATTTTCTCCAATCAAGTGTTTACAAATTAATTTTTTATTTATAATAAAAAAAAGTTATTTATTTCTAAAGTTTAGCATTAGGTTTTGTGTAAATGAAGCCTAAACTAATAAAAGTTAAATTGCAATTCAATTATTATTATGGATTGACAATTATAGGCATTTATGAGTCATAAATGATTGGGCTAGTAAAATATTTTAATGCTCACATAAAATAAGTAATTGAATATACAAAAATACAATTACTTTCTAATTGAAGTAATAAAATAGATGTTTAATGCATTCAATCCATAATATAATATTAATATGTGGCATTTAAAAAATAATAATAACAATTTAAAAATTAAATATCACTCATCAATAAAATATTTTAATATGCAACATTAAGTAATACTCATCTGTATTGAAAAATATATTAGTAACTAAAAAACATTTAACGTAAATAACGTGTTTAGCCACATTTTTCATTCAATTTTGTAACATTTGTTGAAATTGCAAAATTAAACTATAATCTGTGTCTTCAATGAGATTTTCAAGGCTTTGAATCCATTTATGCAATAAAAAAATGCAATTTAAATAATGAGGTAGTATAGGTCTATCTTAAGCATGGATCTACAAGTGATGGGAAGGATCAAATATTTTAAAGTAAAAACCTCTTTCAAACTACAAAACTTGAAAAAATGTTTGCACTTTGATTCCTCTTAGCTCATGATATTTTCGTAAATAAGATAGATACACACACACAAATACACACCATGGGTTGCAATGTGTTGAAAATTTCCTTGGGTACTTGGACTATTTATACTGTAGTTTTAAACTTGCAATTTCGAATAATATTTTTTGTATTTCATATAAAACTACCAAAAAAATATAACTTAAAAACGACGAAAACTACATAAGAAAATTGTCATAATTTTTTTTCTGTTACTTTATATAATAAATGTTGGAAAATTAGGGGACTTAGAGATTATAGATGATTTATTTAACTTGATAATTACTTGTGATATGTGTTGGTCTTGTATTACCTTATTAGTTCTTGTTCATCAATAAATTACTAAAATAATGAATATCATAGAGAGACAAAGTACATAGGATATAGGCTCCAACCCACGGGAAAATCTCCCCAATGGTGAAACCAAAAAAATACTTCTCTTCTTATATAATCTTTTCCTAATAAGACTTCCAAGGCCCAAAGACCAAAAAGCCAAAATCCTAGATCCTCCAAAGCATCAATCCAACCCAAAAACAAGACCTCTTTCCAATGAACCAATTCTTTCAAGATTTGCGAGAATCACCCACCTACAATCCAAAATTTTAGCCTTGCAACTTTGTATTGCAACTTCACACTACAATTTTGGTCCTACAATTTTGGCCCCTACAACTTGCAAACAAACCCTAAGAGACCTCACACGTGTGGATAGAAAAGATAGTTTGTTAAAAGACCTTGCTTCTTCAACTTCTTCCTCTTTCTCCTTGTCTTCTTCACTCTCCTTTCTCCTTCACTATTGTAGATCGACCTTGCTTTAGAGTGTGTTCCAAATGACTCATAGTACTTCTTATTTATAACATCCATAAGCGGTTAAAGAGCCATCCCTTAGGTCGGCTTCACCTTGACTGGGCCAACTTGGTCTTGGAGGAATAAATGGATTTTCTTGAAGAAAAATAAATATTTTCTTTTATTACAAGGAGTCCAAACGAGACTATAGTATGTATGACATAAATTTTTCTTTGTCATATAAAGACCTAGAAAGACACAAAAGCACAAAGAACAAGCTTTTGACCTAAACGTGAGCATGGAACCCATGCTTTAAATAAAATAAAAATGATTTTTCTTTCATTATACATAGTATGAAATTTCATGTTTACAAATAGGTCTTTATCAAGCGTGAACCTAGTTACAATTCTAGGATTATATACATTTTTTTAAAATATTTTTTTAAACCACATGGTTGATATTGAAATATGTTACTTAACATAGTTATTGAAATATGTTATTTATGAATCACATTGTTCTTATTAAAATATTTTTTGTATTAATATATTTTTTAACAAAAATCAATTTTACTTAATCTTGCATATTGTAAAATTTTAACTGTTATCCACATTGAATTGTTTATTATTATTATTAATATTTTTTAAAATGTGATATATTAGTTTTACTTTAGGAATGAGATGAAATACATATATTCCTCTTATTACTCTCATTATTCTTTTTACTATGTTCAACACACACACACACAATATTGAAATAAATTAATTAACATGGATATAGAAATAATTTGTTAAAAAATTATATTGAAATATGTTTTAAAATATAAAAATTATACATCTTTCTCACACTCAAAATGAAAATATAAGAATATTTTTCTATATTCTTTTAATTAGTTTTTCTCTAAAGCTGATGTTACTTCATTTGAACATTAAAATCTTAGAGCGAAATTTTTTTATCGCATGCCGTCTTCATACTAAGTTGTAAGATCAACAACTAACCAAACAGTATTTCATACTGAAAATATAAGTGTTTTTCTTTATTATTTTAATTACTCTCTCTCTAAAGCTGTTATAAAATTTATTAGTTCATTTGAACATTGAAATCTTAGAGAGAATTGTGTTTATCACATGTCCTTTTCAGACTAAGTTGTAACATCAACGACTAACCAAACACTCTTTCACACTGAGTTGTAAGATCCACAATCAAACAAACATGCTAAAAATAAAATTATTCATATTTATAATGTCTATAATTAAAACTAGCCTTGACATATTCATTTCTATATTCTTGGACCCTCTTAAAACATATAGATAAAATAAAAAATTAAAATAAATCCATCTTAATAATAAATCGGTAATTGTTACTCGGATGCGGGTGCTCCCGAGTCTCATTCAATGCAGGCTCATGTTACGCCGGCAGCTGGATATGCACCTGGCGATCCTTCACGACACTCAATATCCTCCCGCGGTTGATATGAAATACGCTCGGTACCGGTAGCTTGTCAAGCATTCGGTATTGAATGCGCTTCCTATTCAAGACTTGGCGTAGGCGGTTGTATTCATGGCTCCGCCTGTGGTTTCGGCGGTCATTCTTATCGTGTCTCTCTTCATTCGCCTGTCTCTATTCCTGCATCCCTGTGTTGCTCTGGTAGCTTGGTGGTTTCTCTGGTGTAAGTTCCTTACCTGGTTTGCCCACCCTCGCTCTTGTTCTGTCTGGTCCTGTTCATTTCTTTCCTCAGGTCTCTCTGTTCTCCTGAAGATGGTGCGTCGCCGTGGTTGCTCTCGCCGTGGAGGCACCAGTGGTAACCGAGGTCGTTCTCAGGCTGCTCCCCAGAATATCATACCTCTGGCTTCGGCTTCCCCGTCCTCTGATCATGGCAAGCCCTTCCCGCATAATTCATTCCAAACCACCCGCTTTAAATTTCACAGTCGGCTCAACAGACCAATTCTCTCAGCTAGCATTACAGTCATTTTAGCTGAGGAAGAAGACAAGCCCAGTAGCTCAGTTCATACCTCACCTTCACAGTCTCAGGATGACAGTGTGCTCCAGGGAGATGTGGTAGGAACTGTGTTTAATTATGATGATTTGCAGGTTGTAGGGAACGTTCCTGAGGTCCCTAAGCCTCCAAAAGATAATGCTCAGAACAATTTGACCGCGGTCGGCACCCATCTGATGGCAATTTGAATTTGGTAGCTCCTCCATGTGGCAGCGACACGTACACGGGCGCTGGGGACAATTTCGATGACATGTGGATGGGCTCTCCTTGCCAGGTGGAGAATGATGCTCGAGACCCTCTGCAAAATGCATGATACCTTCGGTACCGCGCCTACTGATTGCAGCTCCCCTTCTGGTTTTTCTTTCCTATGTGTTATGCTATTCTCGCTTTTGTCAACATGTTTTGTATCAGATATTGGTTAGGTATAGTTATCAGCTATTATGGTCTTATGCTCTGTATCGAGTCTTGGCTCGGCAAGTCTATCACACCCTTATTTTTGTTAAGTTTTGCATATGGTTATGAGGGCAGCACAGAAATTATCATGGCCGTGGTTCTCATCTCCTCTGAAATGTTGTTTACCACTTTGGCCAACATTTTTTGTATGTATGGACTTTGGGAATTATGTCTTCGGTCATCTCAATCCCGGAATTGGGTTACAGGGTTATCTGGTCATCAAGTTATCTAGTCTTATGGTCTCTGGATCAGTGTTGTTGGATGGCTTCGGCCTCCTGTGAGGTCTTAACCTCTCTGTAAATATTTTCTCTTTATTAATAGATTTAGCCTTTACATAGAAAAAACATAAATCGGTAATTGTTGAAATGAATTAAATTCTCCTCAAATTTCACACACTAAAAAATATTTGCAACCCAATGCATCCCTAATATATTGATCCATATTATGGTGCATGTTTATAGACAAAGTTACTTCCTTCCAACTCTGTCATGAAGCAAAGTTAATACCCATTGAATACCCAAATCTGTAATCGAAATAAATTCTGAGCGCATTCGTCATCGAAAAACAGGGTTGGTGTCATGGAGTCGCCATATCACATAAGCATCTTTCGACGCTGTCAATCAATGAATTAATGATTAGATCTTCGACCCTCAATAATTTGAGACAAAGTCAAACGCTCAGATTTTGAATGTCTTTATCATACCCTTTGCTTGATCGTGCAACTTAAAGCCGAAACGCAAATATCATAGAATAAATAACGTCCTGTCCATCAGCTTACGGCAATCAAACGGCGACTCAACCAGCTTTGTCAGAATCCATTTAAATAAGTTTTACGACTTACTAGTACTCAACCAGCTTCGTCAGAATCCATTTAAATAAGTTTTACGACATACAAGTCGTATTACATTCCCAACCGGTCTCCATCAACTTGAGGTAAATCAAACAGCCAAATACGTTACGTATATTCCTAACCACTCCTCATACTGGTAGTATTTGGATTAGAGAAGCGAGCCTCACGTGGTGAGATCCGTTTAGTAGAAATTAATATCAATCTATCTTAATTCTCCTGAAATGCATCCTCCACAATCAACGAAGATTATTAGATGTGATTAAAATTATAACCCTTTCTCCACAAACAACGTCGATTATTAGATGTGATTAAAATTATAACCCCTTTATAGATTGTAAAGTAACGTTCTTAAAAAGAAGATATGTTTTCTATTTCATTTTGATTGTGTACATATATGGCTCAGCAAGTGTGTAATTTGATGTAATATCACAAGTTCCATAAAATCAAGGAATACAATATATTTTTTCTTTTTGAGGGAGTCTATGTCATTATAACCCCTTTATAGATTATAAAGTAACGTTATTAGAAAAGAAGATATGTTTTCTATTTGATTATTTCATTTTGATTGTGTACATATATGGTTCAGAAGTGTGTAATTTAATGTAATAATCACAAGTTCCATAAAATCAAGGAATAAAATATATTTTTTCTTCTCGAGGGAGTCTATGTTTTGAGTTCAGATCATAGTAAGACACTGACACTGTCTTCAATGAAATTTGAGATCATAGTGACATTGTATTCAATAAAATTTGAACTACAATATCGTGGACTTCACCCAACAAAATTTACCATTAAATCACATATCACTAAATTTATCATTAAACCACATATCACTGTATACAAATACAATAAATTTTTCTCCCTCATCCGGAGAAGATCTATCAGGCAACTCTGCCCTGCAAACTCATCATAATTGAAGGTGGTGTTTGATACGTAGGGCAGTGTCTTCCATTTTCCTTACACTTGTAATAGGATTTACTTCCATTTTCCTTACACATGTAATAGGATTTACTTCCTGATTGAAGAAGGTGCTTGATACGCAGGGCAATGCCTTGTCATTTTGCTTACACCTGTAATAGGATTTACTCCCTAGGTGAGTTTAGGCAAGCACAGTTACCAAAAAGAATTAGAAAAGTCGTTGATTCGGTTGGTTCCTGTGCTACAGTACGGATTTCCACTGGATCACAAATTCTATATTTAAATTTTTTCCCAAACACAAATTTCTATATTAACTTTTTTTAAACAAATGCAAATTCTATTTAAAAAAACAAATTTCTATACTAATTTTTTTTAAACAAGTGTAAATTCTATTTAAAAACACTTTATTGCACGAACTCTAAAACGCATCGCAGATAGTGATTACTAAAGTTACAGTCCACTGCTAAACAACCATCAATGGTGTAGATTTTAAATGGAGGGGTCTATTGTCGGTGGTCCACTACAAAAACGTTAGTTTGTTGACACTAGTTTTCGTTATTATTGAATAAATTTGGATTTGACAGGGATGATTCTAGAGAAGTTCTAAACTCATACGGAAATCTCCTTAGTGCAGTATCAAACTTTTATACAACTATGTCAGCTTTGAATTTAATAGTCTGACATTTCAATGCATTTTAGTTTTTGATCTATTAGTAGATAATTTAGCTTTCACGGGCCACTTAAAATCATGAACTAATGTATGTCTTTCTTTTTAGAAAGTAAGGACTTTACTTTTTAGAAAATAATTTCAATCACCTATTTTTGTCTCGCAATCCAAGTGTTATAGTTAGTTAGAGTTTAGTTTAATTTAGTTTAATTTTAAATTTATTTATTATTGTTAATATTTCTTATGTAATTTTATTCACTTGTTACGTCGTAAGGCATTTCTCTTTTAAATCAACTCCCCTAATTGCCACTGTGTATTTGTCTCAACCATTTGATCAGATGTTAGACGATTGAAAAGTTCCAAACCGTTGGATGAATAGTTAAGATAAGAAAAACCCTAACAGTTAGTTTAGGTTAGTTTCTTAGGTTCTTTTCAGCATAGGTTTTCATGTTGCACATAATTGCCTCAAATGTTGCTGAGCAGGCCGCATCTCTGAGCATCCCACTCTACTCGAGGAGCTTGATGATTAACCCAACATTGATCTCGCCATCGATGGCGCTGACGAAGTCGACCCAGAGCAATCTCACCCAGGGCTGCGGTGGCGATTTGCTCCGAGAGAAGATGGTGGAGGCTGCCTCGGCCATGGTCGTGGTCATCATCGATGAATCAAAGTTCGTCAATGGCCTCGGTGGCAGCAGCCTAGCAATGCCTGTGGAGATGGTTCCCTTCTGCTGGAAGTACAATGCTACAATCCCTCTTTCAGGCCGAGGGCTACGAGGCAAAGCTCAGGATGGACGGTGACAAGTTGTACATTACGACTAACCCAAATTACAACGTGGATTTGTATTTCAAGACTCCAATCAAAGATTTGAGGGCGTGGTCGAGCACAAGCTCTTCTTGGACATGGCTGCGACTGTAATCGTTACTGGGGTGGAAGGTGTTAGGGTCAATACCAAGTGATAAATTTTTGGGTTACCATGATGACTTTTGGTGTCCGGTACTTCCAACAAAGAGGTCGCAGATCCACATATTTCTGTCATTTCATTCTCTTTTGGGGTCGAATCCTGGAGATCTACGTTGATTGGGATTGTTTCTTCTCATTCTGTTTGCAAATATGAGTATCTTGGTCAACTAAGAGCGTAGGATTTGTTTACATGTGAGAGTGTAGATTTTTCCTAACTTATAAGATATGTTCGATTTATGGCACCATCTCCATTATAATCAAGTGATCGTAATTGTATGTTCCACATTTTTTGTCTTTGTGATAACATTGTACTTTATGACTAGGTCGAGGCCAGTTTACCTTGTATATTTTGCATGCTATGAGCCCAATGGTGAGAGAAAATGCACTAGAGAAGTTTTTATGCATTTCTCAAGTTTGACTAGTATGTTCTCTAAATCAAGCTTGGATTTTCAGAGGGAAACCCCTGAGCATTCAGGGTTGGGAGAGGAGACATACTTACCTAAGGCAGTTCTGACAGTGCATTCAGGGTTGGGAGAGGAGACATACTTACCTAAGGCAGTGCTGACAGTGCCCCCAAATCCACGCATGGAAAAGGCTAGATAATACATACATTAATGACACTTCATAAAATTATAATCCCTAGATAAACACCATATAAACGATTTTCCCCAAATGTAACTCGTTTTTGAGAATTTTGATACATGCTATTGTTAAAAAAATGCACATGCTAAGAGGTTAGAAGGTTGTGAGCCTGTCTAGGAGAATATGCATTACCACTTGACAAACTTGAAATACATGTTGGAGATGAACTGCAGAGGCTAGATAATACATAGATTAATGACACTTCATAAAATTATAATCCCTAGATAAACACCATATAAATGATTTCCCCAAATGTAACTCGTTTTTGAGAATTTTGATACATGCTATTGTTAAAAAAATGCACATGCTAAGAGGTTAGAAGGTTGTGAGCATGTCTAGGAGAATATGTATTACCACTTGACAAACTTGAAATACATGTTGGAGATGAACTGTTTGTATGCAGTAGTAGAAGACTTGATTATGAGGTGAAATCTGCAGATCCCATTATTATATCTCTGTTACAACAGTTTCTCCCATGCTATGTTAGTGCTTATGTCCTTGTGATAGGTTCCTAGGTGAATTATCAATTGGTGTTGTTGTGCTATATTCTCTTGTTCTCATTGGATTTAAATAGTAAAAATGGGTAGTAAAGGGATTGAGATTCATTATTAAAACTACTCATTATTTTCCTTTTTATGCACATTAGAGACCCTTATACTTTCAAGGATAACTAATAGAGAATATTATTGGCTTAATATTTTAGCGTAGTAGTCTTTGGGAGGGTTTAGCATAGTGGTCTTCCTTAACGGATTAGTGGTCTTCGTGGTGAATGCCCTCATGGTAATCTCATATTCTTTACTTCATAGTCTTGTTTCATGAGTGTTTTATGACGATAATAATTGTAGGTGGTTAAATGCTATGTTGGTGATTATTGATTAGCTTGCGAATACTTTCCATTAGGGGGTCGATTTTGGTATTTTGGTGTTGATGGACAGAGATATCTCAACACACAAACAATGTTAAGATCCTACTACGATGGTATATGCGATGGTTTGTTTTTGAAAACAAAACGTTGCTATGGTATATGGGATGGTTTGGTATTGAAAACCTATATTTTGACTGCTCTTAACTCGGGATTTTAAGTTTTACTGGAATTTCTAGTATCTTAACATAGAGGATAATATATAAAGTGAAAATAAATATTTGGCTCTCTAAGTATTTATTTGATTTCACATTCTCTCACAAGTTCATTTACTTCAATGCTGGAAATTGTGACTAGCAATTGGATCGTGGGATTGTTCCTTGAGTTTTTTTCAAAAAATTGAAACAATCTATGGATTGATGATTTTCATTGGTTTGGATGTGTCCTATCTACAACAGAATATATGTTACATTGTTTTTCTTGGTGCTAGTCTTTTAAATTATTCATAATTTGATGACTTTGTTGTTATGAACTTCACCTTAAACAACAACATTTTTTGCATAGCAGAAGATAGATATATGGCAATAAGTATCCAAGATTTGGTGATTTGATGGGGTTTATACATCCACAAAACAAGCGGATGGTCAAAGCGGATATAGAAAATAATATAAACATGTATAGTCACAATAGATATTTTAGAAGAAATATTTAGGATCATAGATCAATCTACAATGGTCTTTGGCAGTAGATGACCAATAACATTGAACAGTGATTTCTTGGAGCGATCCACGTATGTAAGTTGTAACGCCTTGGAGGATCGTGCAAAGGTGCATGCCCCTCTCGCTTGAAAATCGACTAAGTATTAGTGCGAGCGCTCCATAAAATGACGAAGGCATAAGTGATAATGCGCGCGCGGTTATGGAGGGCGCTCGCCCATTTATAAGGCAGACAGGCAGCTCACCTTATGAACGAGCCAATGAAGGTATGCACGAAGCGTTGGGGCAAGCCGACGGTGTTTTCCATAATTGTTGGGCGTTATGATTATAGAAGTGAAGGTCAGCCACATGGAGGACGACACACCAAGTGAGCGTATATAAGCTTGGAGGCGTACATTCATTTGGACATCGATAAACTCTCATCGCATTCTCTTCGCACAAAGGAGTGTGCGCACAAGAGATTGCGCAAAGACTACCGCAGCTCGCACAAGGGGAATGAGCCCGCCGAGCCGGGCAGAGGTTTCGAGTGCACGGTGGAAGAGTTGTGAAGTTTGTGGTGGTGCGCACGGGCACCCACGCCGGTTACACATTTGGATTGGGTTGAGGTTTGGGCACGGGTTGTGCACGGGTGCGCCCGCCCGCCCAATGCCAAGGTTATGTGTATATTGTATTTCGGTGGATTAGTAAGGCAGACCGTCGTGCGCTCTTGCACGGGCGGGCGCCCACTTGTATTATTAACGCCGGTGGAGCGCGGCTCCCGGCCATTGTAATTCCTCTTATATAATAAAAGATCGCTTCTTTTATATTATTGTCGAGTTATTATTATTCTTATATTGTTGATGGTTTCCGCACATTAATAATATGTAATTCATGTTTATTATGAATTGTTGAAGGCGTAGTTCGCAAAGTTAATTAACGATGGAACAAGTTGTTAACTTAGGCGGTGCCACACCCGGACAATTAAACAAAAAAAGAATTAGGGGCGTGACAGTTGGTATCAGAGCAGGTTCATTGGTGGTGAAGTCGTTGCTTATGACAGGTGAAGCTAATTCAGGGTTGAAGAAGTGTGATGAACAAGGAAAAGTTATGGAGAAATCATGGATGAACAGTCTGGGTTTCGTGGACTTGATGGTTCATGGCAAGACTATTCAAGCTCTAGTGGACATGGGGGCCACTCATAACTTCATGACGACACGGTTGGCAAAAGAGGTTGGACTGATGATCTTCCCATCGAATATGGAAGTCAAAGCAGTGAACTCTAGAGCTAAAGTGGTGGGTTTGGTACACAAAGTACCTGTGCAGATAAAAGACTGGAAGGGTCAGTTGGACTTCACAGTGATGGAGATGAACGACTTTGATATGATACTCGGACAAGATTTCTTGAAGGGAAACAAGGCTATTGTTGTCCCCTTCTGTGATGAGGTGGTGCTGGCTGGACAGACACAAACTTGGACTTTTCCCACTCATAGGCAAAGGAGGGAAGTCAAGGTGCAGCATGTTTCGGCACTATGTTTGGAGAAGGCTATGAAGGAGTCAGATATGGAGACATATGCGGTGATGTTCAAGGATGTCGAAGGTGATGGAGTGGGGACGCCTGTTCCAGCTGAGATACTTGATGTGCTGACCAAATATGAAAATTTGATGCCTGATGAGCTTCCGAAGAAACTTCCACCAAGGTGTGCAGTGGACCATAGCATTGAGCTTGAACCAGGGAAGCAACCCCCAGCTAAAGCACCTTATCGGTTGTCAAGGCCTGAGTTGGAGGAGTTGAAACGAAATTTAAAGGAGTTAACTAAGGCAGGTTTCATTAGACCTTCAAGATCCCCTTTTGGAGCTCCGGTATTATTCCAGCGGAAGAAGGATTTGAATGAGCTACGGATGTGTTGTGATTACCATGCATTGAACAAGCAGACGGTAAGGAACAGGTATCCTTTGCCATTGGTTGTTGATTGCTTTGACAAGCTTGTGAAAGCCCGAGTGTTTTCCAAGCTGGACTTGAGGCATGGGTATTATCAGGTGTGGATAGCTGAAGGAGACGAGAAGAAGATGACGATAGTAAGAAGGTATGGTAGGTTTGAGTTCCTTGTTATGCCATTCGGGTTGTGCAATGCTCCTGCTACGTTTTGCACTTTGATGAACGATGTTCTACGACCATACTTGGATTCGTTCGTAGTAGTGTACTTGGAAGATATAGTGGTGTTCAGTGACAACATGGAGGATCATAAGAAGCACTTGGCGATGGTGTTCGAGGCACTGAGGGCAAATCAATTTTTCTTGAAGAAGTCTAAGTGTGTGTTCGCTCAGACCTAGATTCCGTTCCTTGGACATATTGTTGGTCAAGGGTACATACGGATGGAGCCGAGCAGAGTGAAGACGATCGAGGACTGGGTTGAACCGAAGAATGTCCATGAGATGAAGGTGTTCTTAGGCATGACCAACTACCAACGAAAGTTTGTAGAGGGGTACTCCAAGGTGACATCAGCACTGACAGACTTATTGAAGAAAGACAAGAGGTGGAGTTGGACGAAGAAATGTTAAGAGGCATTTGATGACTTGAAGAAGAGGATGATTACAACACCGATACTGAAGTTTCCTGACTTCGAGAGACCATTTGAGGTGCACACTGATGCTTCGGATTTTGCCATAGGAGGAGTTCTTATGTAGGATGGGCATCCAGTGGCATATGAGAGTCGGAAGTTGCAGGATAGAGAACGGAGGTATCCGGTTCATGAGAAGGAGATGACTGTCATCATCCATTGTCTTCATGCGTGGAGGCATTACCTGATTGGGAAGCCGTTTGTTGTCAAGACTGACAACGTTGCAGCAAGTTATTTTGCATCACAACCGAAGCTTTCTGCGAAGCAAGCTCGTTGGCAGGACTTCTTAGCAGAATTCGACATGACTATCGAGTACAGACCAGGAAAGCACAATGCGGTAGCAGATGCCCTTAGCAGGAAGTGACAACTTGAAACATTGGAGGGAGCAGACTGGGCAGCAAGGAGTAGGAGTTGGGTTCAGATGTCAGAACAGATGCATAATAAGATCAAGGAAAGTGTTGAAACCGATACTTTGGCGCAGAATATAGTGAAGCAGATAAAGGAAGGGAAGACACGAAAGTCCTTTCTACGAGACAGGTTCTTGTTCTTTGGAAACCGACTCTATGTTCCAAAGTCATATGGGCTCATGAGGCACCTTTTGAAGGAGTGCCACGATTCTTCATGGGCTGGCCACCCAAGGCAGCGTCGTTCTTTGGCATTGTTGGAGAGAGGATTCTTTTGGGAGAAGATGCGAGAGGATGTAGAGGAGTATGTACATACGTGCATCATTTGTCAGCAGGACAAATCAGATACTTAGAGGCAAGGAGGACTGTTGCAGCCTTTGCCGATTCCTGAGAGGCCATGGATGAGTGTCTCGATCGACTTCATCAGTTAGTTACCACAGGTTCATGGGTATAATGGGATTATGGTCATGGTTGATCGTTTTTCCAAGTATGCTGTCTTTGTTCCTACAAGGATACCTTGTGGAGCCGAGCGGACTGCGGAGTTTTTCTTTAAGAACATAGTGAAGTATTGGGGAATGCCATTGAGCATTGTGTTGGATAGAGATCCGCGTTTTATAGGGAGATTTTGGACCACATTATTCAAGTTAGTCAGGACAGAGTTGTTGATGAGTTCGAGTTACCATCCGCAGACAAATGGGCAGACCGAGAGGATCAACGCATTGCTGGAGGACTACTTGCGACATTATGTGACGGCTGATTAGAAGAATTGGCCTGAACTCTTGGATATTGCTCAGTTTAGCTACAATATTCAAAAGAGTTCTGCGACGGGGTATAGTCCATTTGAGTTGGTGAATGGACAGATGTTGGTTGCACCGCATACCGTAGTGACGGGAGGCTTCTTGAGAAGTCCTCATGCGAAGAAGTTCATGAAGGCTTGGGAGGAGACCTTGGAGTTAGCACGGTTACGCTTGCACGATGCTGCAAGGAGGATGAAAAAGTATGCTGATCGTGGGAGATGGGAGGCACACTTCAGTGTGGGAGATATGGTGTTTCTCAGGATTACCAGAGAGCAGTTTCAGCCAGCCAAAGGGACGAAGAGAAAATTGACATGGAAGTATGACGTACCATTCCAAGTAAAGAAGAGAGTGGGGGAAGTTGCTTACGAGCTGGAGCTTCCACGCCATATGCACATGAAGCACCCAGTTTTTCATGTGAGTTAGTTGAAGAGATGTAGACTTGATTCAGACCATCCGGAGAGGGTTGAACTGATGAGAGGACCAACTAGGATTATGGACAGACCAGTACTAGAGTTGGAGAAGATTTTGAGTCTCAGAACTACAGGAGTTGGTTGCCACATGTGATGGGAATTTATTTGTAGATGGAAGGATGCACCGAAGGAAGACAGCTGGGAAATGGAGGATTCACTTTGGAGATGGAAGAACAAGATCAAGAAGTAAAACAGGAAGTTGAGGAGAAGAGCAGGATTGTCGAGGGCGACAATGATTTCCAATGGGGGAGGATGTAACACCTTGGAGGATCGTGCGAAGGCGCGTACCCCTCTCGCTTGAAAATCAACTAAGTATTAGTGCGAGTGCTCCATAAAATGACGAAGGCATAAGTGATAATGCGCACGTAGTTATGGAGGGCGCTCGTCCATTTATAAGGCGGACAGGCAGCTCGCCTTATGAACGAGCCGACGAAGGTATGCACAAAGCGTTGGGGCAAGCCGACGGTGTTTGGCATAATCGTTGGGCGTTATGATTATAGAAGTGAAGGTCGGCCGCATGGAGGACGACACACCAAGTGAGCATATATAAGCTTGGAGGCACATATTCATTTGGACATCGATCAACTCTCATCGCATTCTCTTCACACAAAGGAGTGTGCGCACAAGAGATTGCGCAAAGACTACCGAAGCTCGCACAAGGGGAATGAGCCCGCCGAGCCGGGCAGAGGTTTCGGGTGCACAGTGGAAGAGTTGTGAAGTTTGTGGTGGTGCGCATGGGCGCCCATGCCGGTTACACATTTGGATTGGGTTGAGGTTTGGGCACGGGTCGTGCACGGGTGCGCCCACCTGCCCGATGCCAAGGTTATGTGTAGATTGTATTTTGGTGGATTAGTAAGGCAGACTGTCGTGCGCTCTTACACGGGTGGGCGCCCACTTGTATTATTAACGCCGGTGGAGCGCGGCTCCCGGCCATTGTAATTCCTCTTATATAATAAAATATCTCTTCTTTTATATTATTGTTGAGTTATTATTATTCTTATATTGTTGATGGTTTCCGCACATTAATAATATGTAATTCATGTTTATTATGAATTGTTGAAGGCATAGTTCGCAAAGTTAATTAACGATGGAACAAGTTGTTAACTTAGGCGGTGCCACACGCGGCCAATTAAACGAAAAAATAATTGGGGGTGTGACATAAGTGCTTCAACCTTTGCTGGTCCTTTGAAAGAATCTTTCAAATTGTTTAATTCCAAATTCTCTCACAAGTTCATTTACTTCAATGCCTGAAATTTTAACCAGCAATTGGATTGTGGGATTGTTCCTTGTTTGTTTTTTTTCAAAAAATTGAAATAATCTATGGATTGAAGATTTTCATTGGTTTGGATGTGTCCTATCTACAACAGAATATATCTTACATTGTTTTTCTTGGTGTTGGTCTTTTAAATTATTCATAATTTGATGAGTTTGTTGTTATGAACTTCACCTTAAACAACAACATCTTTTGCATAGGTGAAGATAGATATATGGCAATAAGTATCTAGGATTTGGTGATTTGATGGGGTTTATACATCCACAAAACAAGCGGATGGTCGAAGGGGATATAGAAAATAATATAAACATGTATAGTCACAATAGATATTTTAGAACAAATATTTAGGATCAAAGATCAATCTACAGTGGTCTTTGGCAACAGATGACCAATAACATTGAACAGTGATTTCTTGGAGCAATCTTCATATGTAAGTGCTTCAACCTTTGTCGGTCCTTTGAAAGAATATTTCATATTGTTTAATTACAAAAATAATAGATCTATGGATTGTATATTTTTTCTCAACGAATACGTAATAACTGAAGAACGATAAATCTGCATACTTGTCAAGTTTGTTCACTCTCTAACAATGAATTATATATGTATGCTTTTTTTTTTTCAATGAATAGGTAATCACTGAACTTTGTGGGATTAAGAGGCAAGTAATTTAAGTATCCAACATTCAGTAAGCATGGGGATGCGTTATGAAACATCGATAGGAAGTACAGATAAATTAGGGTTCTGCATCTATATGAGGAATGTTTTTGGTATTTTCGACTTCCATGGTATGAGGAACTTTTGTCTTTTAGCAGCTGAAGATGGTTTCCATATCTAAACAATGACAAAAAAAATACATATTTTAGACAAATATGCAATGCGTTCATGATCCATGTTTATCAATTCAAACTAGGGTTATCATTATTTACTTGTTTATTTCTTACTACAAGACTTACGTCAAGTAGCTTTACCTGGTAGAACTCCTAGGAGGTTTTGTTTTATTACAAATTCGGTGATTGCTACAAACTTTTGTAAGTTGTTATATGTGTTAGTTTGCATATTTTTATTTGAATGCTTTGTTTTGAAATTGATATTCGCTTGTAGCATTGATCCGAAATGACCAATGCCTAAATCCTAAAATTTATAAACATAATTTGTAAAACAATATACTTCTAAAAATTCATGAAATTATAATCCCTATATAAACACCATATAAACATTTTCCCCAAAATGTAACTAGTTTTTGAGAATTGTGACACATAAATACGTTGATCGAGACCGTTTCTTCTCATTCAGTGTGCGAATATGAGTATCCTGGTCAACTAAGAGCGTAGGATCTGTTTACATGTGAGAGCATAGATTTTTCATAACTTATAATATCTATTTGATTTACGACACCATCTCCGTTATAATCGAGTGATTGTAATTGTATGTTCCACATTTTTTGTCTTTGTGATAACATTGTTGATATTTGCTAGGTCAAGGCCAATTTACCTTGTAGATTATGCATGCTATGAGCCGAATGGTGAGAGAAAATGCACTAGAGAAGTTTTTATGGGTTTCTCAAGTTTTCCTAATACGTTCTCTGAATCAACCTTGGATTTTCGGAGGGAAATCCTTGAGCATTCAGGGTTGGGAGAGGAGACATACTTACTTGAGGAAGTGCTGACAGTGCCCCCAAATCCATGCATGGCAGAGGCTAGATAATACACAGATTAATGACACTTCATAAAATTATAATCCCTAAATAAACACCATATAAACAATTTTCCCCAAATGTAACTCGTTTTTGAGAATTCTGACACATGCTATTGTTAAAAAAATGCACATGCTAGGAGGTTAGAAGGTTGTGGGCCTGTCTAGGAGTATATGCATTACCACTTGACAAACTTGAAATACATGTTGGAGATGAACTGCTTGTATGCAGTAGCAGAAGACTTGATTATGAGGTGAAATCTACAGATCCCATTATCATATTTCTGTTACAACAGTTTCTCCCATGCTATGTTAGTGCTTATGTCCTTGTGACAAGTTCCTAGGTGAATTATCAACTGGTGTTGTTGTGCTATATTCTCCTGTTCTCATTGGATTTAAATTGTAAAAATGGGCAGTAAAGGTATTGAGATTCATTATTAAAACTACTCATTATTTTCCTTTTTATGTACATTAGTGACCACTATACTTTCAAGGATAACTAACAGAGAATATTATTGGCTTAATATTTTAGCATAGCAGTCTTTGGGAGGGTTTAGCATACTGGTCTTCCTTAATGGATTAGTGATGTTCGTGGTGAATGCCCTCATGGTAATCTCATATTCTTTGCTTCATAGTCTTTTTTCATGAGTGTTTTATGATGATAATAATTGTAGGTGGTTAATGATATGTTGGTGATTATGGATTAGCTTGCCAATACTTTCCATCAGGGGGTCGATTTTGGTGTTGATGGAAAGAGATATCTCAGCACACAAATAATGTTAAGATCCTACTACAATGGTATATGGGATGGTTTGGTCTTGAAAACAAAACATTGCTATGGTATATGCGATGGTCTGGTCTTGCAAACCTATTTTTTTTACTGCTCTTAACTCTGGATTTGAAGTTTTATTGGCATTTCTAGTATCTGAACATAGAGGAAATAATATATAGAGTGAAAATAAATGTTTGGCACTCTAAATATTTATTTTATTGCACATTCTCTCACAAGTTCATTTACTTCAATGCCTGAAATTTTGACCAACTATTGGATCGTGGGATTGTTCCTTGTTTGTTTTTTTCAAAAAATTGAAATGATCTATGGATTGATGATTTTCATTGGTTTGGATGTGTCCTATCTACGGCAGATATATCTTACATTGTTTTTCTTGGTGCTGGTCTTTTAAATTATTCATAATTTGATGGGTTTGTTGTTATGAACTTCACCTTAAACAACAACATTTTTTTCATAGGAGAAGATAGATATATGGCAATGAGTATCCAGGATTTGGTGATTTGATGGGGTTTATACATCCACAAAACAAGCGAATGGTCGAAGGGGATATAGAAAATAATATAAACATGTACAGTCATAGTAGAGATTTTAGAAGAAATATTTAGGATTAAAGATCAATCTACAGTGGTGTTTGGCAGCAGATGATCAATAACATTGAAAAGTGATTTTTTGGAGTGATCCTCGTATGTAATTTCTTCAACCTTTGTCGATCCTTCGAAAGAATCTTGCAAATTTTTTAATTCCAAAAATAATAGATCTATGGATTGTATATTTTTTTCTCAACGAATAGGTAATAATTGAAGAATGATAAAATTTTTTATACTTGTCAAGTTTGTTCACTCTCAAACAGTGAATAATATATCTGTATGATTTTTTTTCCAATGAATAGATAATCACTAAAGTTTGTGGGATTAAGAGGCAGGTACTTTAAGTATCCAACATTCGGTAGGCATGGGGATGTGTTATGAAACATCAGTAGGAAGTATGGAAAAATTAGGGTTCTGCATCTATTTGAGGAATGTTTTTGGTATTTTCCACTTCCATGGTATGAGGAATTTGTCTTTTAGCAGCTGAAGATGGTTTCCATATGTAAACAATTGACAAAAAAATACATATTGTAGACAAATATGCAATGGGTTCATGATCCATGGTTATTAATTCAAACTAGGGTTATCATTATTTACTTGTTTATTTCTTACTACAAGACTTATCTCAAGTAGCTTTACCTAGTAGAACTCTTGGGAGGTTTTGTTTTATTAAAAATTTGGTGATTGCTACAAAATTTTGTAAGTTGTTATATGTGTTAGTCTGCATATTTTTATTTGAATGCTTTGTTTTGAAATTGATATTCGCTTGTAGCATTGATCCGAAATGACCAATGCCTAAATCCTAAAATTTATAGACATAATTTGTAAAACAATATACTTCTAAAGAATTCATAAAATTATAATCCCTAAATAAACACCATATAAACAATTTCCCCCAAATGTAACTAGTTTTTGAGAATTGTGACACATAAATACGCTGATTGGGACCGTTTCTTCTCATTCAGTGTGCGAATATGAGTATCCTAGTCAACTAAGAGCATAGGATCTGTTTACATGTGAGAGCGTAGATTTTTTGTAGCTTATAAGATCTATTTGATTTATGGCACCATCTTCGTTATAATCGAGTGATTGTAACTGTATTTTCCACATTTTTGGTCTTTGTGATAACATTGTAGTTTATGACTAGGTCGAGGCCAGTTTACCTTGTAGATCTTTCATGCTATGAGCCGAATGGTGAGAGAAAATGAACTAGAGAAGTTTTTTTGAGTTTCTCAAGTTTGACTAATATGTTCTCTGAGTTAATCTTGGATTTTCGGAGGGAAATCCTTGAGCATTCAGGGTTGGGAGAGGAGACATACTTACCTGAGGTAGTGCTGACAGTGCCCTCAAATCCACCGATGGCAGAGGCTAGATAATACACAGATTAATGACACTTCATAAAATTATAATTCCTAAATAAACACCATATCAACAATTTTCCCCAGATGTAACTAGTTTTTTAGAATTCTGACACATGCAACCTTATTTATTGTATTGTTAAAAAAATGCACATGCTAGCAGGTTAGAAGGTTGTGAGCCTGTCTAGGAGTATATTCATTACCACTTGACAAACTTGAAAGACATGTTGGAGATGAACTGCTTGTATGCAGTAGTAGAAGACTTGATTATGAGGTGAAATCTGCAGATCCCATTATCATATTTCTGTTACAACAGTTTCTCCATGTCCTTGTGATAGGTTCCTAGGTGAATTATCAACTAGTGCTGTTGTGCTATATTCTCCTATTCTCATTGGAGTTAAATTGTAAAAATGGGCAATAAGGGGATTGAGATTTATGGGTTTCTCAAGTTTGACTAATACGTTCTCTGAATCAAGCTTGGATTTTCGGAGGGGAATCCTTAAGCATTCAGGGTTGGGAGAGGAGACATACTTACCTGAGGCAGTGCTGAGAGTGCCCCCAAATCCACGCATGGTAGAGGCTAGATAATACATAGATTAATGACACTTCATAAAATTATAATCCCTAAATAAACACCATATAAACAATTTTCCCCAAATGTAACTCGTTTTTGAGAATTATAACACATGCTATTGTTAAAAAAATGCACATGCTAGCAGGAAAGAAGGTTGTGGGCCTGTCTAGGAGTATATGCATTACCACTTGACAAACTTGAAATACACGTTGGAGATGAATTTCTTGTATGCGGTAGTAGAAGACTTGATTATGAGGTGAAATCTGCAATTCCCATTATCATATTTCTATTACAACATTTTCTCCCATGATATGTTAGTGCTTATGTCCTTGTGATCGGTTCCTAGGTGAATTATCAATTGATGCTATTGTGCTATATTCTCCTGTTCTCGTTGGATTTAAATTGTAAAAATGCGCAGTAAAGGGATTGAGATTCATTATTAAAACTGCTCATTATTTTCCTTTTTATGCACATTAGTGACCATCTTTCAAGGATAACTAACAGAGAATATTATTGGCTTAATATTTTAGCATAGTAGTATTTGGGAGGGTTTAGCATATTGGTCTTCCTTAATAGATTAGTGATGTTCATGGTGAATTCCCTCATGGTAATCTCATATTCTTTGCTTCATAGTCTTGTTTCATGAGTGTTTTATGATGAGAATAATTGTAGGTGGTTAAATGCTATGTTGGTGATTATGGATTAGCTTGCCAATAATTTCCATCAGGGGGTCGATTTTGGTATTTTGGTGTTGATGGACAGAGATATCTCAACACACAAATAAATTTAAGTTCCTAATACGATGGTATATGGGATGGTTTGGTCTTGAAAACAAAATTTTCCTATGGTATATGGGATGGTCTGGTCTTGAAAACCTATTTTTTTTACTGCTCTTAACGCTGGATTTGAAGTTTTATTGGCATTTCCGGTATATTAACATAGAGGACATAATATATAAAGTGAGAATAAATGTTTGGCACTCTAAATATTTATTTTATTTCACATTCTCTCACAAGTTCATTTACTTCAATGCTTGAAATTTTGACCAGCTATTGGATTGTGGGATTGTTCCTTGATTGTTTTTTTCAAAAAATTGAACCGATCTATGGGTTGATGATTTTCATTGGTTTGGATGTGTCCTATCTACAACAGAATATATCTTACATTGTTTTTCTTAGTGCTGGTCTTTTAAATTATTCACAATTTGATGGGTTTGTTGTTATGAACTTCACCTTAAACAACAACATTTTTTGCATAGGAGAAGATAGATATATGGCAATGAGTGTCCAGGATTTGGTGATTTGATGGGGTTTATACATCCACAAAACAAGCAGATGGTCGAAGGGGATATAGAAAATAATATAAATATGTACAGTCACAGTAGAGATTTTAGAAGAAATATTTAGGATCAAAGATCAATCTACAGTGGTCTTTGGCAACAGACAATCAATAACATTGAACAATCACTTCTTGGAGTGATCCTCGTATGTAATTGCTTCAACCTTTGTTGGTCCTTTGAAAGATTCTTGCAAAATTTTTAATTCCCAAAATAATAGATCTATGGATTGTATATTTTTTCTCAACGAATAGGTAATAATTGAAGAATGATAAATCTGCATACTTGTCAAGTTTGTTCACTCTCAAACAATGAATAATATATCTGTATGCTATTTTGTTTCAATGAATAGGTAATCACTGAAGTTTGTGGGATTAAGAGGCAAGTAATTTAAGTATCCAACATTCGGTAGGCATGGGGATGCGTTATGAAACATCGGTAGGAAGTATGGAGAAATTAGGGTTCTGCATCTATTTGAGGAATGTTTTTGGTATTTTCCACTTCCATGGTATGAGGAACTTTTATCTTTTAGCAGCTGAAGATGGTTTCCATATGTAAACAATTGAAAAAAAATACATATTGTAGACAAATATGCAATGGGTTCATGATCCATGGTTATCAATTCAAACTAGGGTTATCATTATTTACTTGTTTATTTCTTACTACAAGACTTATGTCAAGTAGCTTTACCTGGTAGAACTCCTGGGAGGTTTTGTTTTATTACAAATTCGGTGATTGCTACAAACATTTGTAAGTTGTTATATGTGTTAGTCTACATATTTTTATTTGAATGCTTTGTTTTGAAATTGATATTCGCTTGTAGCATTAATCTGAAATGAACAATGCCTAAATCCTAAAATTTATAGACATAATTTGTAAAACAATATACTTCTAAAGAATTCATAAAATTATAATCCCTAAATAAACACCATATAAACAATTTCCCCCAAATGTAACTAGTTTTTGAGAATTGTGACACATAAATACACTGATTAGGACCGTTTCTTCTCATTTAGTGTGTGAATTTGAGTATCCTGGTCAGCTAAGAGCATAGGATCTATTTACATGTGAGAGCGTAGATTTTTCGTAACTTATAAGATCTTTTTGATTTATGGCACCATCTCCGTTATAATCGAGTGACTCTAATTATATGTTCCACATTTTTTGTCTTTGTGATAACATTGTAGTTTATGACTAGGTCGAGGCTAGTTTACCTTGTAGATTTTGCATGCTATGAGCTGAATGGTGAGAGAAAATGCACTAGAGAAGTTTTTATGCGTTTCTCAAGTTTGACTAATATGTTCTCTGAATCAATCTTCGATTTTCGGAGGGAAATCCTTGAGCATTCAGGGTTGGGAGAGGAGACATACTTACCTGAGGCAGTGCTTATAGTGCCCCCAAATCCACGCATCGCAGAGGCTAGATAATACACAGATTAATGACACTTCATAAAATTATAATTCCTAAATAAACACCATATAAAAAAATTTCCCCAAATGTAACTCATTTTTGAGAATTCTCACACATGCAACCTTCTTTAGTGTATTGTTAAAAAAATGCACATGCTAGTGGGTTAGAAGGTTGTGAGCTTGTCTAGGAGTATATTCATTACCACTTGAAAGACATGTTGTAGATGAACTGCTTGTATGCAGTAGTAGAAGACTTGATTATGAGGTGAAATCTGGAGATGCCATTATCATATTTCTGTTACAACAGTTTCTCCCATGTTATGTTAGTGCTTATGTCCTTGTGATAGGTTCCTAGGTGAATTATCAACTGGTGCTATTGTGCTATATTCTGTTGTTCTCATTGGATTTAAATTGTAAAAATGGGCAGTAAAGGGATTGAGATTCATTATTAAAACTGCTCATTATTTTCCTTTTTATGCACATTAGTGACCATTATACTTTCAAGGATAACTAACAGAGAATATTATTGGCTTAATATTTTAGCATAGTAGTCTTTGGGAGGGTTTAGCATAGTGGTCTTCCTTAACGGATTAGTGGTGTTCGTGGTGAATTCCCTCATGGTAATCTCATATTCTTTGCTTCATAGTCTTGTTTCATGAGTGTTTTATGATGATAATAATTGTAGGTGGTTAAATGCTATGTTGGTGATTATGGATTAGCTTGCCAATACTTTCCATCAGGGGGTCGATTTTGGTATTTTGGTGTTGATGGACAGAGATATCTCAGCACACAAATAATGTTAAGATCCTACTACGATGGTATATGGGATGGTTTGGTCTTGAAAACAAAACGTTGCTATGGTATATGGGATGGTCTAGTCTTGAAAACCTTTTTTTTTTACTGCTCTTAACTCTGGATTTGAAGTTTTACTGGCATTTCTGGTATCTTAACATAGAGGACATAATATATAAAGTGAAAATAAATGTTTGGCACTCTAAATATTTATTTGATTGCACATTCTCTCACAAGTTCATTTACTTCAATGCCTGAAATTTTGACCAGCTATTGGATCGTGGGATTGTTCCTTGTTTGTTTTTTTCAAAAAATTGAAACGATCTATGGATTGATGATTTTCATTGGTTTGGATGTGTCCTATCTACAACAAAATATATCTTACATTGTTTTTCTTGGTGCTGGTCTTTTAAATTATTCATAATTTGATGGGTTTGTTGTTATGAACTTCACCTTAAACAGAAACATTTTTTGCATAGGAGAAGATAGATATATGGCAATAAGTATCCAGGATTTGGTGATTTGATGGGGTTTATACATCCACAAAACAAGCGGATGGTCGAAGGGGATATAGAAAATAATATAAACATGTACAGTCACAGTAGAGATTTTAGAAGAAATATTTAGGATCAAAGATCAATCTACAATGGTCTTTGGTAGCAGATGACCAATAACATTGAATGGTGATTTCTTGGAGCGATCCTCATATGTAAGTGCTTCAACCTTTGTCAGTCCTTTGAAAGAATCTTTCAAATTTTTTAATTCCAAAAATAATAGATCTATGGATTGTATATTTTTTCTCAACGAATAGGTAATAACTGAAGAATGATAAATCTGCATACTTGTCAAGTTTGTTCACTCTCAAACAATGAATAATATATCTGTATGCTTTTTTGTTTCAATGAATAGGTAATCACTGAAGTTTGCAGGATTAAGAGGCAAGTACTTTAAGTATCCAACATTCGGTAGGCATGGGGATGTGTTATGAAACATCGGTAGGAAGTATGGAGAAATTAGGGTTTTGCATCTATTTGAGGAATGTTTTTGGTATTTTCCACTTATATGGTATGAGGAACTTTTGTCTTTTAGCAGCTGAAGATGGTTTCCATATGTAAACAATTGACAAAAAAATACATATTGTAGACAAATATGCAATGGGTTCATGATCCATGGTTATCAATTCAAACTAGTGTCAAAACCCAAAAATCTTATGGAGGGATCTATTGAAATTATCTCGTTGTTCAATTTTATAGTGCAAGCTTTAAGAGAAATTTAGTTGGATATTAATTTCACATATCCTTCGGCTGGCGATCCATGCTTACCCGTTAATTTTTTGTGGGACTGGTTAGGCTATAACAACGATGTATCCCCCAGAATAAAAAGCTTGTGAGTAGTAATTCAAACCCAGATTTTATGGGTTGTCCATTGGTCCAATTTCTAAAATTTTACAAGTTATATATTTAGTTAGTTTATTTAGATCTCAGAAATCTGTTCTACATTTCATTTGATTGATTTCGATCTCAGGAATCTCTCGAGCAAAGGAATTACAAGTATACCTTCCAGTATTACCCATCTCACAGTCCTTGTTATAATGTAAGTGGAAATTCTAGCTTGGTGTTAGAATCGAATTTCAATATATAAATCAACAATGCACTCTAATCACTATGCTCTTTGAAAATTATATTTGTGCAACGACTTGTCTGAAAACAATTTAACTAGACAAATACAAGAATTTCTAGCTAATTTGACAAACTTGAGAGAACTGTGAGTAGAATTTCTCTTTGATAGATGTTATATTTATCTGGTAAGGCTACCTTTGTACTCACATATGCACGGCTTATATTCAGAGATGCAATCCAGGAATTTGGAGAACAATAATCTAACTGGTACAGTGCCGACTATTTTAAGAAACAACAAAAACTTATCGATCAGGTTAATTCTCTTCTCCAACATGGATCATTTTACTGAAAATTAGTATAGTTTTATCATAGAGATCTCTAAATTTGAGATTCAATATTTTGATTGTGTTTTATGTTTGATAAGCTTTCAGGCAATCCACAAAGACACTTCTTTGTGAAGGCGATGCAAATCAATGCACTAAATCAAAACCTGGTATCAGTAAAAGTGTTATAATCAGTTTGTCAGTCGCTGGAGGGATAATATTAATTCTTTTGTCAATTACTATTGCAACAACACTTAGTAGAAGATTGAAATAGGCGAGGGCTAGGGTTGTTGGTATGTATATATGATTTGTGTATTTTTTGATCATTCTCTATTGGCCTACATATTTTGTTAGTGATTTTAATATTTGTAACAACATTCTTCTATTGTTCTTGCAGAGAGAAATCCTTTGAAAGAAGCCACAAAGGGCCATGACTTGTCATCACCTCAATGAAGAAAATTTAGTTATGATGAGGTCAAGGAAATAACTGGTGGATTTGGAAGGAAAATTGGTAGAGGAGGATTTGGGCCTGTATTCTATGGTTGTATACAAAATGGTGCTTAATTCATCAGTGTTTCACATTTTCCTATATAAACAAGAAAGGTTTTTTTAATTAAAGATAAAATATTTTTATCTCTAGAGTAACATTTCAGAATTTTTAAAAAGAGATATGTGCAAAGGGCACTGTGACTCACTGAAAAAAAAGGTATAATATAGGTTACTATGCTTTTGAAAGTGCACCATAAAAATCTTGTGCCCTTTGTGGGATATTCTTGTGAAGGAGGAAATTTACTAGGATATGTCCAAGGGAAACTTGAGGGGAATTCTCCATGGTATGGGTCAAATCCTGGGCTATCTTGTCTTGTGTTTAATCTGGAAAAACAATTTCAATTTGTAGACTGTTCTGTTATGGTTTGTAGTGGTATCTATTATTAGACTGCATTAGTAACATTGTATGGATCAGGTTTACACTGATCTTACTGCTGCAAGTACCCATACCTTTTTATAGTTTTAAGGTGTGGTCCAATGGTTGTCTTTGGTGGTTTGGTCTTACAAGTCTCCAAATCCATTTCTATGTGGAAGGCTATGCACTCACTCTTTATTTCTATTAATAACAAGAAAATTATATAGGAATTGGAATGTTTAGTCTTAAAAGCTCCATTATCTATTCACGCACTTCCAAATCCTTTTACTTTTTTGTTGTCATTGCGATTTAGTTCCAACGATAACATGATGCTGATGTGATTCAATTTGACAACATGGAATCAAAACTGAAGGATGTGTTTTTGGAACGCAGAAGATGGATAGATTTGAAATATCCAAATTTAGAGCAACACAGATGTTGTGTTAATTCATAGTGACATTTGTGGTCCTAGGAAACAAAATCAGTTTGAGGAGCAATCTATTTCATCACTTAGGTAATCTACTCTCCGAAAATTCATCTACAAGTCATCTCTGCAACCGATGAATTTCACTGGCACAAGTCATCTCTGCAACCGATGAATTTCACTGGCAAACACATAGCGAGTTAAATTCTAGCCTCTGATACCCAAGAGTTGACTCGTGAAGCTTTTAAAAATACTAATGCGCCCTTATTATTTAACCCAAAAATGAGTTCAATGTTTCCCAAGTTAGTAATTTTCTTTACCTCTCCAGTGACCATCTTCATCAAGCTCAAAAATTTTAGTTAATATTTAATTGCTTTCTCCAAAACCTCTGAAACATACCCTTCAAAATTATTGGGAGTTTGATTTCAATGGTGGCATTCCTCCCATAGACTCGTTCTGGAAACCCATACAATTTTTCTTTTCAAACGGCTGCATCAACTTTTTGTTGATGACATCCATGCCCAGAGGGAATTTTTCTTACGCTTCATACCATTCCATCAAAATGTTATAAAAAACCCCCCTTAAGTTTAAGAATATATGCATTCCATTCTTTAGTTAATGCACCAAAAAGACCTATGCTTCATGCCTCTCTCTAAGACAATTGTTGAAGGATTGTGCCTCTGTCCATGGAAATATCTTTCAGCTCGAAGAAGCCATTGTTGTGTGGTGCTGCCAGAGTGGCCTACACTGTCAAGCTCTACGGCATCAAGGTTGGACACTGGTTGCTCTCAATTCCACCAACTGTCTTCTTGCTAGAAAATGCAGGTGTCGGAAGACCATGGTGGACTTTGGCACACCGTTTAGTTTTCTTTTGGGCGCTTACACGCCCCTCAGGTATACATTTCTTGCGCATAACTGAGGGACCTTGAATCCGGTTCAGGTGAATTTTCTGAAATTTCGAGGACCCATGGATCTCTGCTTCGCTCATCCTACGGGTGCACCATTTCCAGAGGTTACACTTGTGATTTTGCGCTTTGATTCTGGTAGCCTAACCACACCCGTGATTCTTCTCTTTGATTCTCCTAGTGTTAGGCTAGAAAGCCACTGAGCACTATATCCATTATAATCTATTAATGTAAATTTTTATTGAGAAATTTAAAAAACATTTTAGATGATCAAGAGCTAGCTCATGGGATATAGATGTAAGTGTCCGCTCTATGTATAAAGCATCATTTATAAAGTTGTAATATAATTTTAAATGTGGAAATAAAACCATCAGATAATGTAAATCATTTAGCTTTATCTTCCACCTTTGCATGCATGCAATTTCTTTTATTAATTCTTATTTTCAATGACCATTTATTTTATGCCTTACAACGTTTCCTTTGCAACATCTAGTGCAAATGCTAATTACTAAATAATAAAAATATAGACTTAGCGCCGCACTTTCAACCTTTAACATAGTGCAAACAGCATTAAACTCTTTGAAAAAGCAACAAAGAACACCTCAGAAAATTGGCCATGCCCAAGGTAAAGAGGAGTTGCTATCTTTATTGAAAGCCTAGAGGCCCATTGAGTAAAATATGGTAGCATAGTGTATATGTGGAAACGTGGATGCGGATCCAAATTGTGGATTTGCGGCAGGTTTGGTGAGCTCGAAGAAAGCGGATAGAGTAATGTAACATACGGTCCAGCCATAGCAGCCCATTCTTGTGAGAAGAAAGCGTGTGTTAAAAGAAAATAATTCCAATCAGCCATTTGTGTTTAATAAGACTGTTATAAATTTTAATCCAGCTGTCAAATTCAGTTAGAGTTCAGTTTAATTTAATTGAACTTTAATCTAGTTATTTATTGTTGATGTCATGTAATTTTATTTCACTGTTACTAAGTAATGAGAAACATAGATTGCACTCCACATTTTCAATCTTTAACAATCTTTATATTTTTAAAATAGGAAAAAAAAAATAGCTTAAGAAATGAGTTGAAATCTATTTTTAATATTTAACATTTCATATTTTACATTGGGTTAGAGTTTTAAATTATTACTCATAAATGTTATAAATTTGCAATATCAATAAATTTGATATAGATATCATAGATGAAGGGTCTCCGACGGTGATTAATTTTAATTTTGGAAATAAATAAATAAAACTATTTGTATAATGGAAATCTACTTTTAATATCTAACATTTCATATTTTACATTGGGTTGCACTTTTAAATTATTAGTCATAAATGTTATAAATTTGCAATATCAATAAATTTGATATGGAAATCATAGATGAATGGTTTCTAACCAAGATTAATTTTAATTTTGGAAATAGATAAATAGAAATATTTGTATAACGGAGAGATTTTAAAGATTTTGAATTATTTTAATTTTTTAAATTTTAAAACAAAAAAATATTTGTAAGATGTAATACTTTTTAGCTTTTTCCTTTTTGCATTTTTAAATATTTGAATATTTTTGATAGTCATAGATACAAGTTTTGGTTAGTTTCCTAATTGAGGACTAGCTATTTCTCTTATTTTTTTGGAAATTGGTCACTCAATCTGATGATTTGTTAGTCGAGTTCTTTTTGAAGAAGATTTAATCAATTTTAACTATTTCAATAATATAATATACATTGTCTACTGTGGATTAACTAATGATAGAAACTTAAGAAACCCTCCATTAAACTTACCCACCAACAAACATTATCTACTAACACAAGCTTATGATAAACCAACCTACATTATTTAAACTGAGATTATGTCAACTGCAAATTTGCAGATTTATATTTTAAGTTTATGGCAACTACTATATGTCTATTGGGTAAAAGAAATCTATAATTGATATAAAGATATTCTATCTATTATGCATTTAATGACACAAGCTTATGGAACACTTACCAACGAGGGCCCTTTCCAAGAGATTAGACTACCTTCTTAGTTCTATGATAAAATTTGCTACCGTCGGAGTATTGTTCACCTTCTTCACAAATCATCATGCATGGGTTGGCTTTCTTGATTTTAAAGAAACCACAAATTCTTCAAGGGTGGGACCTAGGGTAAGGTTGATAAACCCACCAAGAGGAACTTGTGAGTATCTTAGAGGATATGACCACGAAACCTCTGATATGTTCCTAAGTGATCTTCGTCTTTGTCCTAATCCACAACACAACCATGCCACAATTTGAAATGTATACACAACGATCAGAGCTCAAGGTGATGCAACTTAGATCAATTCAATAATATCTTAGGTGGTCGTAATGTGCTTAAGCCTTACCCCAACCACCATTCTCTACATCTCACTGCTTTTATTAAAATGCCAAAGCATGTCTTGTGCTATAAAAAAATTATCACATTCAAAATTTTCGATGTAAAACTCATCTTTCAGTGTTCGATATCTAATCTGCAAAATGAAGACAACATCTACAAGGTATAATTGATGTAAATCTGGATAGATTTGAATCTCCAACCATTCACATAGTACTGGTTCCACATGATATTCTGAAATTTCTAGGTTCAATATATGAGTAAGAAAGATTTTCTCTTTAGTCAATGTAGATAAAGTATCATGCTAAGCAGCTTCCTAAAGTAGAGTCTTAGTTCTCTTGGTCCCTTTACAATACCTCATGAACATACCTCATGGTCCCTTTACAATGCCTCATGAACATACCAATAACTTAGTTTTGTTGGATTTGGACGTTGTTTAGAGTGCTAGCATGGGACCTTTGTCTAGCCTTTGTGTACGAGGTTGTTCTCCTAATTTGCATGATGATTAACCCATGAGGTGACCATAATGGAGGAGTCAATTACTTAATCGAAGGATGTACCTACGTAGAAGAATGAGTAATTAGAAGTTGTTCATGGGAGCATGTGATATATAACATGGAGGTTGTATTCTTAAATTCATAATGTTTAGGTTGAGGTGCATATTTCATAGAGCAATAGGCACTTAGCCCTTGGAGTGTGAGACCATGTGATATGTACCTCAGATGTCGGGCACACAAATTCAGGATGCTTGGATTGAGGAGAATACTTAAGAATGCCAATGATGAACCAAATCACCTATGTTGAGGAGGAGGATTTGAGCCTAGTGACCACATTAACATACATAAAAGCAACATTAAGCACATAAGAGGGCATCTCGCGCATAAGGACACTTGAATAGGTAACTATTCTGGAAGGAGGAGAGCTGGAATAAAAAAAATGTTGGGGATTGCACCATCTTGGATGAGGGGCACAAATACCAAGCAGGATCATGCTTGGAGGGGACTCTACTTTTATGGTTGGATAAACCATACTTCAGGACATGTACATCATTTTATTATAGGGCACACCATGTGGGGTTAACTTGATGGTTACTTTTATGGACACAAGTCCTTATTTTATGCTATCCTTTCTCACCTACATGCATGTACAAGGGAGGAGGGATTTCTCGTATTCATAGTAATAATTAAACTCTTCTTTGTAATTTCCTTAGCGACATTATTGTTCATAAGAAAACCTTAGGAAGAAGAAATTTTATATGGAATAAGATGATATAGTTTATGACAAAAACCTAGGAGCTCGAAAAGGGGGAGAGAGAGAGACCTTGGATGTTCATGGAAAGATTACTCTTGTGTGATGTTAAGGTTTGCTATTGTGATACTAGGATACATGTGTTATACAAGTAATCCCTCGATAAGAACTTGATGTTGAAGATGATGATGATCATTATGGTTCATGATGTAGCACTAGGGTATTTTTCCCCTGTAAAAGATACAAAGAGTGGAGCTATTGGCTTGTGTCATATGAAGCCTTGTTCTTTTAAGATGTAAGGTTAGGGCAATATCATGGAGAGATAAGCTTGATATATCTTGAGCTTGGAGCAATGCTTCACTTGGAAGAAGACATAGTTAAATTATCCTTGATTTTCTATGGAGGTTTTGGCACTTATGATGATGCAAGATTTAAATACCTAGTGTTTGAAGATTCCAACCCTAATATGGTCACACAAATTTAGAGGCTAGGGCTAGACTTGTCCTACTTTGTACTTGTATGACGCAACAAGGATATGGCTTTAAATCCTTAAGGAATGGAACAATTGTGTGATACAATATTGATGTTGGAGCCTATTGTAGCAGCTACAACCACCCTCCAAAATTTTTCCTTAGCCTCGTTTTGGAGCCTCCCTACCAACCTTTCACAACACCTTGTCTTGCTTCATCTAGTACACAAGATTTATTGTTTTCTTATACAAAGGAATCCTGTCAATCACAGCTTGATGCATTCCCCTCACAGGTTGTTTACCGGAACTTGGTCCAGTTGCAGGCTGAGCAGCTTCTCCAAGAAATTGTGCATTTCTAGAGGGCAACCAGCCTTCCCTCTAGAAGTTGCGCAATCTTGTTTGGTAGCCTACTAGGCTCCAGAATTGCGGAATTCTTCCAGACAACACTCCCTGTGAAAATTGCACAATTTTCCCTAGTAGGGTTGCTCAGCCCAGAAATTGCGCAAATCTGGGCAGCAGTCAACTACTCTACCAAGAAATTGTGTAAATATCCTAGGCAGCCAGCACAGCTCCCAGCCATAAATGCACACTTTTCTCAAGCAGTTGCATAGCTTCATGCATGAGCAGTCAGGTTGACTAGTTCCACCTAGGACCAAGGAAGTTTGACTTGCATGCATAGCTTACTTTTTCCCAAAATAGCAAAAGGCAACATGCAAAAGGCATCCCATGATTCAGGGAGCTATTTTTAGCAGTTGGATGTTACATGCAAAGTTGTTTCGGAAACTTTCCTCCAGGTGTCATTTTTTCATAGATTTGTGGCATGCGCGTCATGAGCCCAAACTTGTTTATTCAATGCATCAGAGCTAATTCTTTCACATCGATCTTGGAGCTCTAACATTGCACAACAAATCCAGGACTCTTCGATACATTTAGCTCAGCTATTCACGGGTAAGTGCCCTCAACTTGTCTTTTTCAACATTTCTGTTGCTTTTTGTGTATTTTCTTGTGCGAGTGTTGTTTTCTTGATTTCTTTGAACTTCTGTTGTCATTTACATGTATATTAGCTTGTCCTATATCTGTTTCATTTTTCATTTCTATCTCACTGTTGTCACATGTATGAAACTAGTTTGTACGAACAGTCGCTGATTCGGTGAATCACTTCACCCACATGCATGTTGATTTGTTTGTTGAATATTTCATTCATGTTTGCATGCATTGTCAATCACTTTTGTTGTCACTTAGTGTCGCCATGCATTCACTGTGATATCTTCTTTCAGTTGCTCGTCGGTGAGTCGGGCCAACCTCGGCCTAAAATTTGCTTTCACTAAGGAAACATTGCGTAATCTGGGGAAGGAACACTTTGTATTCCTCTCTAGAAATGTGCATTTCTACCCAGAACTATCCTCCAGGTCTGTTTTGTGCATTTATGAGGGACAGTGACTGCTGGCCCAAAAAATTGTGTAATGTAGTCCCTGAGCCTATAGTCACTCCCAGCTAGAATTACGCATTGCACAATCCTAGCACCCAGCAGCCAATCTGGATTGCACATTGCGCAAGTCCAATAGCCATTCTTGGCTCCTGGATAGCCCAGAATTCCTTTTCCATAGTTCTAGCAGCCAGTCACCCAGCCTCCTAGAATAAATTGCACAATATTTCCCATTAGTTTCCCAGGCATGTGATGTGTCATTCCCCGAATTTGATTTGTTTTTCACTAACAGATTGTTTGCCATGCATGATGCTTCCCTCCAGATCTTTTAGGTGTTCATCCATCTCAATGGATTCCAAGAGAACATGATCACAAGACACTAATGGAAATGCAGTTGGAGAAGCAGTTGAGCAAGTGCCCTCTAGTATGTCGAATCATGAAGATACAAAGTTGTATCTAGACAAGGACATCAAAATGAAGTGGCAAAAGGTCAATGAAACATTTGCAAACACTTTTGGGGAAGACCTAGAAGACCGTCAGATGTATGTGAATATTCAAAAGTCTGAATTGTACTAGATTTCATGCAGATATCCTGCATTCCCATGCACGAACATGACACACTAAATCGTCTCTCACATTGATCCTTAGACGATGACCTTGAGTAGTATGAGTGGGACGAAGCTTGCGACCTTTTGGGCATGAGATTACGATGAAATGTATAAGATGTCAGAGCTTGTGACTATCATGAAGACTCCATTGAGCTTACCCAATAGCAGTGCTAACTCCAAAGACATTCTGAAGAGCTACATAAAGGAGCAAGCTTGATTCATGTTGACACCCAACCAAATCTACAAGAAAAATATATTGAGGAAGTTGTACCAATACTTGTTCATATTTACATGTCAACTGTATGGCTAAGAAAGCACAAAAATCTTCCCACAGAGTTGGGTGGTTGCACTAGACCAACTAGGTAGAGAAGGAAAACCATGTAATTGGTCCATCATATTGGCTCATTAGTTGAAGGAACAAGTAACGAAGGATTGATAGTCACCCAGAGGTATCCATGAAGATATTTACATGTCTACCTACATCCTAGATGCAATCTATGCCCGACAGGAGTTCCCAGGCTTCGAGTCAGCATGGTCGTCGGTGGAGACCATAGTGAACACATATTTCAAGTTGTTGTGTGAATGTAGCTTTAGAGGAGTAATCACACGGATATATGATCATTTTTTCACCCTCGTGTACAAGATGATATTCGAATAGGATCCAACCTACATGTCAAAGGAAGTAGTGGAGGCATTGATAGCAATTGCAGATTGGTATGCCTCACTGTTCAGCACTTTTATCCGAATTTTCAGTGCGGAGAAGCCTCCGCATGTTCTTCTAAATTTTTCCTTGGACGTACTTGTCATGCAAGAAGTATCATATCACATCTTAGTAGGATTTACACCTAGACTACATCGGAAGAAGAAGGCACCTTTTCTCACTCTTCCATTTCGGATTGGGTTATATGAGATCTGGAGTATCAAGTAAGCTGATGTCGAAGTAGAACAGATGAATTAGTAACCACTCAACCTCTGAAGCTACAACCCATATGACACACATTGCCTTGTGAAGGATCACTGCATGAGAGTTTAGTTCAACTGGATCCACGGGGCATTTCATTGGGTTGAGGAGGACCCATGGAGATATTTCTATAGTTTCTCGAGGCCTAATGAAAAGGTTGGCTTCAATGTGGAGTGGTTAGAGAAGAAACATAAAGAAACAACATCACGGAGAGCACTAGCAGCACCAATAGCAGCAATAGCAGCTGTGGCAGTAGAGGCAAGCATACCAATGCATGAGAAAGGGAAGAGGAAGATTGTCAATCGCATGGAGAAGGAGCAAAGCTACAAGTTTCGAGCAGATCGACTTGTAGAGCAAGCAGTTATGGCTATAGAGTCAAAGAGGCACCAATGCGACAAGCGAATCGTGTGAAGGCAGAGGGATAAGAAGAGAATGGAAGAAGCAGAGAAGGAGTTTCATGAGTTGGGGGTAGCTCTGAAAGGAACAAGAGCTATGAAAATAGGAGAGGGAAGTGCAATAGCAATAGATACAAAAAGGGGCACAATATGTACAAACAAATGATGCAGTGCCCATACAAGTAGTTGATTCATCTGAACAGCTAGCATCAGGCGAACAGGGTGAACCATCATAGGTGTGAGACTTTGCTCATGTGATAGAACAAGCACTCCAATAGTTGGATGAAGACATGGAGTAGTAGGAATTGGAATAGGCCACTGACTTCCTGCCTCACCACAAAGAGGTTGACTCACATGGTTCAATGCATCCAGATGATGAGAAAGTCTCAAATGACCAAGGAGGCACTGAGATCCTTGGTGATCAGCCGAAAGAAAAGATGCACAACATCTCATTCAACGAATCCCAACATGGAGTTGTGTAGTCTCGCAAAGTTTCAAATCCAAAGGATCATACGTCTCCTGTACAAGCTTAGGAATGAGTGATCATGACTGATGTGTGCAAACATCCAAATACCTTGGATGATGCAACCAGAGTGTATGCCAAAGCCACTAGCTCAAGTGTTTGCTTCCTAATAGCTGAGAATGAGTGAATGGAAATGGAAGTACAAATATCCAAACAAGGAGGATACTTGGTGACAATGTCCACCCAAGCTAAACAGAAAAAGGAAATACTGGATGAAGTATTATCCCTTCACATAGTTATGTGAGAATTTTGCTCCAATTTTGGTACCATGCATAAGGAAGTCGTCCATCTCAACGAATGGTAGTAGTGGTGTGCTATAAGATCACATATCTTGATGAATGTTGATGCTATTGTTGATGACATGCAAACATGGATGATGAAGTATAAGGGATCCCCACTTCACTTTCCCAAGATGATGAGTGCCAATGCAATCGAGTTGAAAGCATGTATCCGGAGTTGGATCCGAAACTATGATGAGATCCCACAACTCATCACTAGCATACAGGCTTCCCATGAACAAGTATTCAAGAGTTTGGATGTTGTGGTGCGCACACATGTGATCCCATCAATTAGGACTCTCATCCAGGCGAAGACAAAGAAGCAGGTCTAACTAGAGTTTGAATTGTACTTCGATGAGTTGATGTGCATTGCCACTAGCCCAGACTTGCCTATGAGTGCAAAAATCATGCACAAGTATGTAACTGGTCTGGCCACGTTGAAGACAATGATGAGAATGATTTCAGATGTTAGACAGAGGAGCTCGTGTAGTGTACCTAGATGCTATGGAGGCAAGAATTAGGTTTCAGGGAGATGTCACCATGGAACACATGGAAACCATCAAGGACTACATATCTTGGCATCAATATGTTACTGTTGATCAGCATGAGGATGTTGAGGAGTTGGACTTCCAAGGTTGTCTAAGTCAGAGTGATGTCTAGCTTATCTTGTTGAAGCCATTTTGTTCACATGGGTACATGTGCGTTGCAATGTTAAGTTATGTCAAGTGTAAGTAAAGTGTAAATAGTTGGATGTAACAGTCATAGAGTAGGTGAAGAGTCATGAGGGTAGTTGAATGGTCACAAAGGAGAATGTCATGGGTCACCCTACCCTTTGCTATAAATAGTAGCTCATAACCCATTGTATAAGCTTTTGGTAAGCCAAGCTTCTAATAAGACTATCTTGGAGAGAGATTGAACAATATTGTAATGCACCTTGGCTTCTCCACTGCATGGAGCTAGTACATCTCTTTGGAGGAGAAGGTAGATATGGCTGTAACGTTCCACTATTAGGGCTAGTAGGTGTACATGGATGTAATTTATGACTGGAACTTACACTTCTTTTTATCATAGGAACCAACATGTTTCATGCATATGTTGTATTGTATTCCACCTGTCTTGTTTACTCTAAATAGCATATGTATTTTATTTCTTATGCATGCATGTATGGACTATTTTGTATAAGCATGTATGAATCTTTCTGAAATGTGTTGATTGGTTTAACCATCACTTTGGATTGTTAGCTGACTTTCTTTCTAGCTTGTGATGCATCTTCACTCATGCATTCCCTTCCCATCAGAGTACTGTTACAGGTTTCCAAGGGGTGCACTCATCTCAACCCACTGATGTTAGAACCTCTCATGCACCTTCCTTGACTCACTGTAGCGGTCACACCCTTGATACTAACAGAGTTATCTCTCTTGCCTCTGTGAAAAATCACGGTCAAGGCATTACCATACGATCCACTGATGGGACTCTAATCTGAAATGATGATAGAATTAAACTAATGTAGAATCGATTAACCATTAATGAATTGAATGTTAGCTCAAAGCACAGAAATCGAGGAAAACCACTTGAAAAGAAGAATTTACGACAAATGATAAACCAAAATTAGGATGCATAATAGAAGAGAAAACAATAAAAACACATCGATACCAGATAGCAAGATTGATGGCAGAGTTCGTCCCTGATGGACTATGTCTTCGGGTCTGCTTTCAAGATGGGAAACTGTTTTTATTAGGAATGAAAAGAATGAGTTGATTACACAGAGATTTGATTAGCCTAAATGTGAACGCAGGCACTTCTAATCATTATCATCATATATCCCTCTGAACTACCTTTCCAACACCTATCACGGTTCCCAATTTCAACTCTAGATGCTCCTATAACACTGAAAACAAAATTGCCTATGACCTCTAGAATATGCAAACAAAAACAAAAACAACTCTCCCCTTGTTCAATGAAGGAAAACCGCCTCTTATAGGCTTGTAGGTACATAAAAACCTCCTCACCTGAATTCAAAATGAATTTGGTTGTAATTTGGTTAGGCTTTTGCTTTGGTCTAGTTGTAATTTGACACCTAGGATGGTTTAATGGTCATTGCATTAGCTTGTTTAACCAAACTCTAAAAAAAAAACCAAAAATATTTTTTAATAAGTTTAGAACCATTGACGGTTATCAGATGGCACACTAGCTAACCGTTTTAATCTGAATAGGTTTTATCTACCAGTGGTTGATTGTTGGACTAACAACTAATGTCTTATCCTGATGGTTATGGCTACTGTTACGCTGATGGTTTTCCATGTGTCCACCTCTGTCGTTACTTGCTACAATTTTGAAGTCTGGCAGTTAAATCTAACCTTTATCATTTTGAAGACCCCAACGATTAATCAATGTTGCGTTCACATGTTCAGACCTCCGATGTGGTGAGAACTCTGCGGTCAACTGGCAGTCTATACTAACCCCAATGGTCTATCTTGCTCTGATCATATGAGACCTTCTCTGATGCGGTTTACACTGGCAATTTAGGTGACTGTGTAATGGTTTTATAATGTTTTTGTTTGTAAAACATATTAACATATGCTCGAGGGTTGTATATGTATTGTTTAGAGCTAGGTTTGGTTTAGGTTTAATATTGAGACTTTTAATCACATAGATTGAATGTGATAGGTAGGACTTATGTTTGATCATAGATTTGAAATTGTAATGTTGTTAATACATGATGCTTAGATTTAGGGTTAGGTTGAGTCTTAGGCTTAGCATTTTATGATTTATTTTAAAATCTCATGTACAATGAATTGTCACAATGTGACGATACCAATGCATATCATCGACACAATCCACAGTTGCGAAGACAACCTGACGGCGAACCATATCGAGCCTCTACAGCAAATGACACCCATGTCTTCACTAAATCTGTGAGGCAAACGACAAAACACATGTCGTCGAACAATCTTGGCAGAACATTCGATGAACACAAGTTGACATCTAGGTACAAACCCATATCAACTGAATGCCATGAAAACCATAACATTACCTGAACAACCTAATTCATAACTAATACTATCGAAGCTGGACTGAATTGACAACAACATTGAATATTGACGATGACACTTGAACACCCATGCAACTGAATCAATTGAATCCTCCTAGATCATTCCTCTCCACTTGAAAGTTTTTGGACCACAAAAGTTTGACTAAACAAATAGTCGATGAGGGTAGAACTCCCTTTCTTTCCACCTTGACCCAAGGATGTACCAATACATTTGATCAATCACCTACAAGTGATGACCTTGATGATGTTGACCATGGCAAATTTTGAGTCTGTCACCTGTTTCATCCATCCGCTGTCTGAAAAACTTATGACGATGGGAAAACAACCTGTTATGAACATGCATTTGATTTCTTTCCATGAAGAACCATGTGTTAGTGATTCATAATCTTTGAAAACAGTCTCTACTAGATGTTGTTTAATACCATCAATATGTATAAACAATCTATTTTGCAGAATAACAGAGACAATCAAAGATACTCTTGACATCAAACTAGCTACTTTATTACACATACTTTCTTGCTTCCTGATTACTAGGTGAACCTGCTGCAATGAACCTATCCAACTGTAAGGTGAAATTTGCTGCAGCTTAGTTTTCCTTTGAAAGTATTAAGTTAGCTGTTGATTTGTTTGAATCAATTTTTCTTCATTCATTAAATGATGTTTCCATTTATTAGTACTTTCCTCTGATGCATAAGTTCCCATTAAAAACTTTGACACTGCTTTAAAAAAGGCTTGATATGAAAACAAATAGGTTTCCTCTCCACTTGAAAAGAGGTTTCCAAACTGTTCGAGACATGACATGGTGACACAATACAAGAGAAATTGAACACCGACTTCCCCAATACTGATCTTTATCCCTGTAACTGTTAAGTTCCAAACTTTAACTGAATTGATTCATTATGACATTAGGAAGATGAGCTTTAGGGACAAATTGTGTTTCATGTTCTATTCCCTTCTTATGAATAATATGTTTGGTTTTACATAGAATTGGAACAAGTTTGTATCTCTTTAATCAAACCATATTTAAGTTGAGTTGCATAACTTAAACAAGAATCACGTTGATTGTTATGTTGATCCTTTACACACATGATTACAAATCTCTTGTTTGAACTTATTAATCGCTTCATTTGATTAACCTTAACTGAATTCAATTGATTTTTGGTTTGATGTGCTCTGACAATAAATTCAACAACATCTTTCTTAAGCTGATATTTATGTTCTCTCTTGTAAAATACCACATCACAATCATAAAGATAAGGAATTCCTAAGATAACTCCACATATGTCTACTGGAACCACATCTAATTCCACTTCATCAATGTAATTAGTTGTAATGGAAAATCTTAATCAACGTTATTTGGTGACTTTTATCTGAGTTGATTTATTTAGCCATCCTAATGGGTAAGGTATTAGATGATTCCGTGTTTCCAAACCCAAGCTTTTAACTAAATATTCAGAGATTAAATTCACCTGTGATCCACTGTCAAACATTGTATCTATCTTTGTGTGCTTATAAGTTATCCTTATGTTAAACAATTCAAATCTTTTGTCCTCATTTGAAGGATTTATGTTTGATGAATATGTAATAGTTTTCGAACTTGAACCAGTGTCAAAAGTTTTACCGGTCGTAACCATGGTAGTCATTCTCCTTTCATCACCTAAATTTGAACCTAGATCTTGTTGGACGGCTGCAATGGCCTTATTTTCATCCTTCTCCTTGAGGAATCTTTTGGGCTTAAGATCTGGATGAAGTTTCAAACACTTAGATTCATCATGACCAATTCACTAGCAATGAGAACAAGTAGGTCTTTCCTTCTGAATGATCGCTGATTTCTTTCTCTTTGAAATGTTCTTCCCCTTACTGTCACTGGAATATTTGGTCTCCAAATCTTTGGATGACTGCGATGAAAACTTGAAGGGTCTACCACCTGATTCAATATGTATGGCTTGAACACACACTTCATCAAAACCATTATGATTAAACATCAATAATGTATGCTACAAATATGAATGTAAAATGCGATGTATTTTAATAAAGTTTCTCGTGTATCGAATGAAATACCAAGCACCAATTCTTTCTTTTTGAACTCCTGAGTAAACTCTTGAACACTTTTCCCTTTACCTTGCCTCAGATGTTGCTAGTCAATAACAGCTTGTTTCCTTTATCCTAAAGGATATAATTGTTTCCTAAGAGATTTTAAAAACATAGACCATGAAGAGATGACTTTTCCTTTACGCTTTACATCTATCTGAGTTTTACTTTCCCAAAATATTGAAGTTGTTCCCCCCATTCTAAGTGTACTTAACTGAATTTTCATTTTATTGCTAGAAATGTTCTGAATGCGACAATACACTTCTAAATGCTTAATCCAGTTATCTAACTTTTTAGGATTCATTTCGCCATCATAAATAGGTAACTCAAATTTCACATCAAGTTTCAAAAGATATGTTTTCTTAGGTTTATTTTCCGTTTCAGATTCTGTAGTGGAAGAAGAAGAAGAAGATGATGATGGAGATGATCGAGGTGAAGGTGGTTTATCAGTCTTCCCTTTACCTTTGTCCTTCTTCAATGTTTTTGAAGAAGAGGCTGCATCTCTCACCTTCTTGTCTTTGTAAAATTCTCCCAACATTTACTGCATAGTCAATAATGCTTGCTAAAATCGTTCTTCACTTATCTTAGTTTCAATGTTTTCACCCGCATCAGATCCTGACATTGTCGATTTATGAATGACGTCACTTTCCATTCTCTGGATTGATCTGCTCAAGGATTCCTTCTTCTCGTTGCAACTCTTACCTAGTTAAGATTCAATGGAAAATTATACAAATGCAACCTACCTTGATACCAAATTATATGATTTGAAATGATTATAGACTTAAACTGATGTAGAATCAATTAACCATTAATGAATTAAATTTTAGCTCAAAGCACAAAAATCTAGGAAAACTGCTTGAAAAGAAGACTTTACAACAGCCAATTAAATGCAAGTAGGATGCATAACAGAAGTAAAAACAATAAAAACATAGGGATACCAGACATCAAGATTGATGATGAAGTTCGTCCCTGATGGACTACATCTCCGGGTTCGCTTTCAATATGGGCAACCGTTTTTATTAGGAATGAAAAGAAGGAGTTGATTACACGGAGATTTGATTAGTTTAAATGTGCATGCAAGCACTTCTGTTCAATTTCATTAGATATCCATCTGAACCAGCTTTCCAACGCCTATCACAGTTACCAATTCAGACTTTGGATGCTCTTGTAACATTGAAAACAAAACTACCCATGACCTCTAGAATCTGCAAACAAAAACCAAAACCACTCTCCCCTTGTTCAATGGAGAAAATCTGCCTCTTATAGGCTTGTAGGTACATAAAAACCTCCTTGGCTAAATTCAAGATGAATTTGGTTGCAATCTAGTTAGGTTTTTGCTTCGCTCTAGTTGTAATTTGACACCTAGGATGGTTTAATGGTCATCGCATTAGTTTGTTTAACCAAACTCTAACAAAAAACCCAAAACTACTTTGTAATAGGTTCAGAACTGGTGATGGTTATCAGAAGGTGCGTTGGCTAACTATTTGCATGTGAACAGGTCTTATCTCTCGGCGGTCGACTGTTGGACTGACAACGAATGGCTTATCCCGATAGTAATGGCTACCGTTACGCCGATGGTTTGCCATGTGTCCACCTCTGCCATTACCTGATGCGGTTCTAAGTTCTGGTGGTTAACTCTAACCTTTGCGATTCTGAAGACCCCAGTGGTTAATCAATGCCGCATTCACATGTTCATACCTCTGATGCGGTGAGAACTCCACGATCAACTGGCGGTCTATGCTAACCCCGATGGTCTATCTTGCTCTGATCACATGAGACCTTCTCCGATGCAATTTGCATTGGTAGTTTAGGTGACTATGTAATGGTTTTATAATTTTTTTGTTTGTAAAACATATTAACATATGCTCGAGGGTTGTATATATATTGTTTAGAGCTAGGTTTGGTTTGGGTTTAGCATTAGGACTTTTAATCACATAGTTTGAATGTGATAGGTAGGAATTAGGTTTGATCATAGGTTTGAATTTGTAATGTTGTTAATACATGATGCTTATATTTAGGGTTAGGTTGAGTCCTAGGCTTAGGGTTTTATGATTTATTTTAAAACCCCATGTACAACGGATTTTCATAATGTGATGATACCAATGCTTATCGTCGACACAATCCACAGTTGTGATGACAACCTAACGACGAACCATATCAAACCTCCACAATAGACGACACCCATATCTTCACTAAATCCTGCGATGAGAATGACAAAATACATGTCGCCATCCAATCCTGGTGGAACTGTTGACGAACACAAGTCGAAAGCTAGGTACAAATCCATATCAACTGAACGCCATGAAAACCATAACATTACCTGAACAACCTGATACATAACCAATATTTCCAGAGCTGGACTGAATTGATGATGACACTAAATACTGATGACGACACTTGAACACTTGTGTAACTGAATCAAAGGAATCCTCCTAGATCAGTACTCCTACACCAAACATTCTGAGGTCTAATTGGGACATCATACTAGGGAGATCCCCTCGACATGTTGGTGGGTCCAATACCATCAACATTTCTACCACTAGAAGGAGGGCCAAATGACAATCTATGTCCTCTCATCTATTTTTGAACCTTTGCATACCTTTCATGGATTCTTTCACTCTTCTCCCTCCATGATGTTTTTCGAATCATGAAGATGTCTCCATCACGGGGGAGTTTTTCAATCTCTTTTCCACTTACATGTATGATGGTGGAGGCAAAGTGGCCTGGCCTAAGTACTCACATGACTTTATTTCCATGCTTCATGAGGAAGATGGGTGTTCTGACAAATATACCAACTTGCTACTTACACACGCACTTCATGAATCTCCACATCTATGGCTATTCAACCTATCGGCTAATAGTGTGCACTCACTTGAGCACTTCTATGATTTCATTGAAGACACTTTATATTATTTTGATCCTGACTACCTTTACCAAAAATAGTTACAGCAATAGAAGGCTCCGCATGAATCTGTTATAGATTTTTGGCAGTGCTTCCATGACTTGCAGTTTCACGCTTCGAGGAGCCAGATGAAATTTTCCTATCTTTGGGACCGGTTTGAGTATTTCTTTAAGAACTTTGCTCGTCCCAAGAAGAAGCTCAAGATAAAGCCTCACTTAACATTCTTCAGTTAGGGAGATGCACAATCTCATGAGGATTTGGTCACTGTCTTGATTGACCATCCCCTTCCCCTCATTCAACAGATCCACCACTGCTAAGTGATGTTGAGGATCATGCTCAAACACCGGTTCATCTTTCACATCCTCCCAACATCACCTCACTCAATTTTCGTGCAGATTTGGTTCTGAGTTCTTCGAGTTCTCATATGTATTATGTTCTAAACCTCTATCTTTGCACTCGGTTGTTCCTCCAGATGATACTGCCTTGTGTTGATCCATTCCAAATTCTTCACTTGTTGTGAATGAGGAACAAGCCACTGATGGAGTTGGTGTTGCACAAATATCATGAACTATCATTCATGAAGAGTATGAGTGGGAGCTTGAGCATCAACACTCGGCAAAGGATTACTCTCTTCTTTCTCAGCTCCCTCCATCCTTTCCTAACATCTTTGGTGAACCCGCCATCCATGATTTCACATGTGTGTCTTCATCCATTGATGCACCCATTGTTGATCACTTGCAGGACTCGTTGGATGTTGGTCCATCATTCGATCACAAAGAGGATAAGTTATTCATTTAAAATCCACTTGATCTTTCATATGTCTTTTCCAGAAACACAGAAGATGAGTTTTTTCGCTTTTCATCTACCCCTCTTTTTGATTCATTTGATCATAAGGATGCTGATGAAATCATTGATTTTTCTGATCATGGTGATTGTGATCCATTTGTTTCCATATTTGATCATGATCATGACTCTATCGTAATTTATATTTTCAAGCTACTAGTTTATGATGATCTATCTAATGAAGAAGTTGAAACAACCAAGGCTATCGAGCCACTTTAGCCCAAGCTGATGGTTATTTCAAGCCCTCGCTCTCTTGGGGTTAGTCTCGCTTGTGATCATGAAATTGTTCAATCACCTAAGGCTCCTCATCACTCATTTGTATGCATTAAAGATCCATCTCACGCACAAACCACACTTCCTCCACTCGAACTACACTATCCTATCGCTCAAGCATTAGAGGAATCCTACATTGCAAGAACTCATTCGCAATGAAAATTGTCTCTGTTTCTTTCGTTTGCTTGCATGTCATAGTCAAGAGTGTGCTTATGCTTCAAAGTTACATGCAATGTCACACAACACCATGATAAGTCCACGAACTAATTTTCATGCACTTGCACTCACTTATGTCCTGTGGGCACTCTAAAACATGAAGTGTGGTTTGTCTTCATTGTTATATATTTCTTATTTGTTGGTTCACACAACTAGGTTTCTCGCAGACCATGCCTTCACCAACATGGGTCAACCAATGCGTCAGTGGCTGCATTGGAAATATCACTTCATGTGATCAGGCCCATGCACCGTTAGTGTAGGAGTAAGAGTAGTGTTTGCTTGCAGTGATTTTGCTTTCATGTGTTGAGCATTAGAAAAGGTATGTGATTGCCACTTATTTCGTTATCTTTTCCTTTAATTCATAACTTCTTTACATTATGAAACAGGCATAAGATGAAGGATTATGATAAAGTTTAAGAGATTTGTGAGTAACATGGAATAACTAATTATTACCTTTTTCTATGCAGAAAATGAAGAAAATGCAAGATTGCCATTTCAAAGGAAAAGACAAAGTGAAACCAACTGTTGTCCCTTTAATAGGGAACCACATCCAGACAAGACAATCCAGATCGGAGTGCATAAACCATGAAAAGGAAGAAGAAATACCAAATTAGTGCAAGAGGATGAAGAGATAATTGAAGGATACCGATATGGAAAATCCCTCAGGATCCTTTGATCCTAAGGGATTGCTACCTTAAGAATATTTTTATCTTTGATATTTCCGCCTAGCCTCTATAAAAAGGAACAACGTTGCTAGCCCAAGGGTGGGCTATTGTTGTTTTATAGAATCTACTATTGTAAAACAAAATTTGATCATCGACTCTCTTTAAAGAGTGATTACTGTAACTCTGTTTCCATGATTAATATATAAACTTTGTTGTTGTTCCATATTTG